>JACCHZ010000192.1:0-1225000 GCA_018907045.1 Wiebesia pumilae | reverse complement strand
CAACATCTTTACGGACGAAAAATCTCTTATATAAATACACAATGCTTTTTCCAATTTCAATAACAGCGCGCAAATTGCACAAATTGCTTACACTATGACAATTTATCTAAAGTCCGTAATTCGAATTAGGTAAAAATTATAATTTATTTTGACAAAGAATTATACGTGCACATTTATACATTACGTAGGCATTGTCGAGCTGTAAATATGTATAATTCAAAGAACCCGCTTTGACAAAGTTAATTTAATTTGGAGATTACGTATTGTCGACCGAGATTAATAATTAATAATGTACAAATTTTAATGCAAGTGCGATCTGCGTGTTAAAGAATGGGCATTTTCAAATGGTATCGGATAAATTGCGTACATCGCGCGCAACTTAAGCTACAATTACAAGTTGAGTCATAAATCAGAACGGCAAAGTAAGAATAAATTACAAATAAATTCTGGCATCGCGTAAATCAGCATCCTACGCTGTTTACAAACGTACGCGCATTCGATTAAAATAAAATGCAATATCAATCGATTCCATTCGAATGTACGATCTTTTTCCACCAAACACCTATTGTTTTTTATCTTGCCTCAAGCAACAAATAGTCATCTCTCGCGATAGCTCGAGCAAGTTAATTTTAAGTGCACTGTGCTCTCGGATGACGCGAGCCTTCGGACCTCGCAGTTCATGAAACGAGCTGCTGTACGCGCGCACCTTCCGCAGCTTTGACTCTCTTAAGTGGAATCCTTCGAATCGTCTTAATGGCTTTAAAGCTCATTTCACAAAAGTACTTTTAGACCAGTTTATTTTACAGGTATGTCATCCGTTTTTGCAAATCCTGATTTATTGCTGCAAAATGGGAAAACACATTCATCCTGTTCAACGAACGAAGGAAACACGCGCCGATAAATTTAAAAACAGCACGATTTTCTTCCTTTCGGTTTTTCGCGTATACCTACTCTTGCGAGAGCCAAACGCAACGGCAAGGTTGAGGTTTCGTCGAGATGTACGTCCGAGCACCGAGCATAACCGAGGACAGCAGCTAGTGTTTGCTATTTCATTGGGTTGCGAGAGAATTGCGAGAGAATTGCGAGAGAATTGAATCGATGCTCGCTAATTAAGGTCCTCGAGCACGCGGTGAGTCTCGTGCCAGCCAACTTCCAGGTACGCCGTTCGCTAATAATCTTCGGCCAGCCGCGAACAACTGGAAAATTTAAATTTTCCTCGCTAATCGGTAATACCTATGGAATTCTAGCGCTCGAGCATTAATTAAGCTTTGGTTTATCGGAAGTGATTGCGTTTTTACCGAGTCCCAGCAACGGACACGAATGGACTTTTCTCTCTTCCGCTCTTGCAACGATAATACGCAACGACATATTCGTTGCTGCTATTGAATCTAGCATTGCGATAAACGTCGCTTCTATTATCGAGCACCAATTATATCTACGGATAACGAGCAAAAGTGGCCCCGGAGACGCGCTTATGAGAATTAATGCTGCCTCGACGAAATAATTCCATTACGCCCGAGATTTAATCGATCTCGAATTAAAACGAGTCGAACGGTCGTGCGTCGTCCCAATCTAGTCGAATATCAGCCGCGCTTCTCGATATTAAGTATCCCAACTACTTCGCGCGGTATCACTTGACCGAGCTTGACCTACTCCCGTCGTTATTCGCGTCATTCTCCGTGTCATTATCCACGTCCTACATTTGCATGCGCTGTATTTTCGGACATTCGCGCGTTCAGAATGATCGTTAAAGCGAACGTAACATCGAACGCCACACATCGGTATTACGAAAACTTTGACACGACGAGGTTTACATCGAGGCTGTTGAAACCGGTGTGTTGTGCGTTCGTTGAGTATATCAAGGTCGTGCTTAATAACGCGATGAACCGGTTTCACGAGCCGCGCCATAAACTCACCGGCAAAAAATCGAATCATCTAATTTATCTAAGTTTGTATTTTGAGCGAATTAAAGGCGACGCGTTTCAAACGCGCATAAAACTCGAGGACTTTATAGTCGTAGCTTTATACTCGGGCAAACACCGAGCCCTAAAGGACGAGTCGCGCGTCAGGTTGATTTGGTCGCGCGTCGACGTTTATTAAACCGCGTCCTAAGCGTCCTATCACGAGTCAGTCCTCGGTTTGCATAGATCCGCAGTCCTCCGATCGCTCGAGGCGAGCACTTAACGAGACATCGTCACTGTCGCGTCCCGCCTGCACGGAAGCCTTTTTCACGGGCTCGACGAGTCCAAGGATCGACGCTTTTTTCGCCGTCCTTTAGCACGGTACTTCCTCAAATCGGCGGCCGCTCTCCTCCGAGTCGGAATCGAACGAAACGAGTTTCGATACGAGGGCTCGATTGCATAAAGCGAGACGCCGAGTCATCGCTCGTACTTTTGACGTATCAAGGCCATTAATATTTATCCGATCGAACGCTACAGCTTAACAACTCTGTCCATTGACGCGCGCTTTTTGCGAGATCCGCTGCTCCATTACTCGCTGGAATCGGTTGGATCGGCTGAAATGATTCGACTGGGCCATAACGTTGACTATTGCTGGGACTATAATCGAAGGCTTGCGTCGCGCCTTTCTTGCCACTGCAGCTGAATTATTCGTTCGACGCCTTAATTGCTGTAGCGAGCGCTACTTTTTGCGCCTCCTCTCTCTCTCTCTCTCTCTCTCTCTCTCTCTCTCTCTCGTTTCTTTTGCTTTCGGTGCGCCGAAACACGATGACACTCGGCACGGTTCGCCAGATCCGACGACGACAGTCGCGCGTCGATCGTCCAAGCGGTAGGTTCCTCCAGTGGTACGGGCTCCTTGCTCTTGGATAACCTTCGCCTACGAGATTCACCTGGGATTATTAACGATTTTTAATAAATCGTCAACGTTTTACCAGTGGTGAACCGAGTTCACCAAGTGCGAAAGTTGCGGCTTATTTCGTCAACTGAACTCGTAGTTCAGGCTTGATGATAATGTCCAAATGATAATGGGAATTGCGTTAATTTGTAACATCGTCGCGACGACACTCCTTTCACGGATTACCAATGTTTTCGAATTCGTTTAGAAGTTATCAAGGTATAAATTCAAGTTCGTATCGAGCAACGAAACCCTCGCATCTCATTAGCGAGTATTAAAATTCAAACTGCAATTTGTAACGCATCCGTCGGATGCATCCTTAGCCTCACCTCAGCCGGCACATCCCTTTTTCAATTAAAAAGTCAAAGTCACTGCTATGACTAAGAGTCACGAAAAGCTATTCCTATAAATAACCGGTGAGTGGCGCCGACGAACGTGGCGCAGACTCCCATAATACGAGATGAAATAGATCCGTGTTCGCTTTTCTCCTCTCCAACGTTTCCTTACATTCCAATCTTTCCTCTCTTCTCGGCGACTGCTGGAACGATAGTTACGGGGATCGTCCAGTGATTAAGGGTCTCGGCCACCCGGAGCGTTTCCATCGATTTCCACCGATCCATCGATTACATGGTCTACCTTACGGTGCGAGATCGTAAGATGCGAATCACCGTAAGAGGAGCACGCGATGACATCGACGGAAAGCATCGGTAGGTGATCGAAAAGCCCGCCTGCTGCGTACGACGAATTATGACGTGGTTTGCAAATTCTTTTTTTCAAAAAAAAAAAAAAAAAAAAAAAAAAAAAAAAAAAAAAAAAAAAAAAAAAAGCAACAAGCGAAGAGACGAGTGCCGAATCCCGAGCGGTACCGGGGAAAAACTCCACCGACCGCGCTTCCTCTTCCCCTCTCTAGCCCTCGACCAGGGTGTACGCGAGCGATCCGTTTCCAGATCGGTCGATTGCCTCGGAGCCTTGGTCGCGTCACCGCTGACGTTTTTCCTCCCAGCCACACCTCGCTTAAGGACGAGTCCAAGCCCGAGTCCAAGGGTCCTCGGAGCCTCCTTCTACCCAATGACCGATCGCGAGCGAAACGCGTGGCTCGTTGACGTAACGATCAGCAGCCGTTAATTAAGTTGGCGCAGCTCATCAGCCTCGTCGTCATTCCGGAATCGCGCGAATGCGCCTCTTTCCGGACCGACGAGCCCTTCCGCATTACTCGCAGCCGAGCGAAGGCTACGAGAGAAAAGCTCCCCCTAATCAAACAGCGGAATCGCTCGCCTCCCGCGGAATGTCCCCCAACCCCCGTGTTCCCATCGCGCACATCCCGTGGTCGTCGCTACCGGCGTTCTGCCCCCTCTGGAGATATGCTTTTGTTGCCGCGGCCCTTTTCCAGCGCGGCTTCCTGCGCCTCCTGCGCCTCTCCTGCGCCTCTCCTGCGCCTCTCCTGTCCGCTCGAGCCACGACTCAGCGAACCGCGCCGATTTACGCAAAAGACTTCCGGGGAGATGCGCGAGCATTATATACGCTCGTCTCTCTCCCTCGCGATCTCCTTCTCGTAACTTCCATCTCCCTCGTACCGAGCGCATATCTGTGGATCCCCTCGTCAGCGCCCGTAAAAGGATGAGGAGGAAAAACAAGCGTTTTCATGCTCGGTTTCAGTTGCTGAAGAACCCGTGCGCGCGATAGAGAGCATTTTCGCGCTTCGAGACTTGGGGCATCTCATCGCGTCGAAGCCTCGCGGATCCCTCGAGTGCGCATAAAGCCGACATCGTCGTCTCGTAACTCTGCTCTCTCCCACTCCCTCTCTCTCTCTCTCCCACTCTCTCTCTCTCTCTCTCTCTCTCTCTCTCTCTCTCGAGCTCGACTGGGACGAGGGGTTCGCCTTTGGCGCGTGATGCAGCTCTTCGTACGACGCTTGTATAGATAGGAGCTTGAGTGTGGAGTCCAGGTCTTTGCTATAAATAGCGCCGGTCGTTGGCTTCGAATGAAATTGATCTCCTCCGTATGGGATTGAACAACTGCGGCTCTGCCGACAACAACGGCAATAATAACAACACTAACGACAAAGAGCCTCGTAATTTCTCCGCGAGCGGAAGAAAAATGGGCGATCACCTAGACCGACGCCCTTCGCGTCATCTCGCCGATTCGAGAGCACGAGAAAGAGAGAAAGGTAGAAAAAGATAAAGAGAAAAGTCAGCTCTCGCTGTCTTAGCAATGCCGAGCGAGGAAATATGCTTTCCACTTGATCATTGATTTATTTTCGTTTCGTACACATTACGTACACGAGCGTTAAAAGAACGGAAGGAGAGGAGGGCGGGGGGGGGGGGCAGAGAGAGAGAGAGACCGAACAACCATAGCTTATCGCACCGAGTTCTTTCGCTTTAACGATGCCGCGCAACGGCTAATTTGCAAGCTCCGACTCGAGAAAAGACTTGTGCTCGCGCAAGCGAAACTCTCTAACTACCATCGATTCTCAAAGCATGCCATTAAGCCGTATACCTTACATCGAATTCAATATACCCATAGAGCTCGACGACCAAGTACCTTACACGTACGAGCCGAGAGCTCGAGCTTTAAGGGTTACGCAGTCCCGGGCACGCCGAGTGCCTCGTAAAATCCTGATTCCCACTCTTTTTCTACGGCGTCTTTATCTATCTCGCTCACCACGGGAAAGTGAAGGCAGTTAAGTCAAATGAAAGGACGGTAATTATAGGAAGCAGCCGGTATTACGATGCTCGAGCCCAGATATTAAGATTAACTCGTATTCACTGAAAAATGTTTCAATCGGAGCTGCAACTGTTGAGCTCTCAACGGAAAACAGGTTGCACCCACCGTGCGCGTACACCTTCATCTAGAATTCCGTTTAACTGAAATTTCTAGCGAACCTGTGCAGCTGTTGCTGCCGCAGTACCGAGACTCGTACGCGCGGTCAGTGATCGACCGTTCGATTTCAGAATCGGTACATAAATTATGCGCACAGTCTTCTACAATAAAGCCTCGGAACTCTAAAACGTTGCACCTATAAAACCTTAAGGATGTTGCCGCTCTTCCGAATAAATGACGTAAAACATTTGCTCTGAAAATCACGCGAGAGACTGAGAGCCGTAGTCGCGAGAGTATCGTCAATTGCAGCTCACCGACCATCGCAATCGTCAAGAACCAGGTTTTAGCCTTTCTCGCATTTCGGTTACTTAGAAAATATAACCTACACTTCGTATAAGAATTTTACGCCTAGATTCCCCCCGCGTTGGCGCGAAACGTGGGAATGCGTTGGATGTACGCGGTTTTGGTACAACGCGACAAAGTCCTTAGCCGTCGACTCCTCGGCAATTCCGCGAAAAGCCGTTGTAAAATCTTTTGGCGCGACTTCTGGGCATTTGTCAGAGAGGATTGGGCGCCAGAAATCCGACTGAAAGTTGCCCAGTGAAAAGCGTCCGGATCACAGTCTAAGTGGCGGATCGCTAATCGCGAACGAATACGAGTCCAAAGGGAAGAGGCTTCTAAATGGCTTTATTGGATTGTCCAGGATCGTCAAGGATTGTCAAGGATTGTCCAGGATCGTCAAGGATTGTCCAGGATTGTCCAGGATTGTCCAGGATTGTCCAGGAGGCGACAGTCGCTCGCGAAACAAAAGCAACGCGCGCTGAACGAGCGATTAGCCGACCAGTCCCCAGTCGGGGGAAGGCGTTAAACGACGAGATCGGTAATCGGTTTCCACTCCTCGCGCGAACATCAACGCCGCTCTAATGCATCCCCATCAGCTCGCAACCCGCGGGGCACCACTCGAGCGACGAGCGACGAGCCGCGAAATCGACGACCAGCCGGAGGCTCTCACGGGCGACGCACCTCTAGGGCCGGCCGTTGATCCAGGAGAACGCGAGAGCGCCATCGCCCGCGGCACCGGGCCGCTCTTCCCTTTCGTTCCCCTCGGCGTCGCTGTCGCCGCGTGACGTCGCTGCGACTTTCCACGAGTCGGCGAGAGGAACGCCGAAGCAAGTAGCCCGATCGCTCGCCTCGGCGGAGGCACGGGGAGCTAGGCGAGTGCGCGCGCGCGCACACACGCGAGTCCTTGACCGACCCTGAACCTCGCTCCCTCGCGAAGAAAGGCGATTCCCCCGACACGCGAGAGCCACTGGCCCGAGAGCCTCGGTCGCGCCGATGAACAACCACTGTAGCGCCGTGATCCCGAGCGATCGAGGATGACGAGGCGGCACCTCGATTCCCCCCCAAAAAATCGCGCTCATACGATCGGGTCGACCGCGACGGTGCCCGGGTGCACTGGGCAAGCTCTTACGACGAGAAAAGCTCTTACGCGTACCTTCGCGGTACGTCATTAGGAGCGAATCGTGCGCCTTCGAGGCAAAAAATCGGTACACGTTTATGATATCCGCGTGCCTCGTCCCACTCCACTCGATCTCCTCTTCTCTCGAATCGAGTGGAAAAATTCAAGAGAAATATTATAACGTTTATGACGAGTCCATCAGCCGACGAGGAGCTTGTAAATTTCAGCCGCGGATGAATAAACCTCGATGACTTTGATCGCTCTCGAGGAATGCCTCGTAAACTGTCGTTAATTACTGCGAGTAAGCGATCATTTAAATAACTGTCACAGGCGGATGATCGTCATTGTGGCCGGTGCCGGTTATCGATTGACTCACCTTCGTCACCTGCTCGTACTTCGCCCAAGTACGCGCGCGTGCCTCCATAAAAAACAATTAAAAAACGATAAATCGGCAATATCGGGGGATCTAGATCATGGCCAACGCGAATGAAAATCTAACTCGAATACGTGCGCCACTTCTAGACTTCCGCGGGTCCATTATAGGCGAGGCGTTCGTGCCTCCTCGTAAAATCTGCAGAGGCGATCGCACTTTGCATTTCGCTCCCGTACATTGTAGCAGTCGATTAATATCGAGGACTGGCGAACAGCGCGAGTGGAAATGTGGTAGCAGGATGCAAGACCGGGATCCGCAACCCTCGAACGTTTATCGCGGAAGTCGACGCGCGCAGAAAGAGCAGCTTAATGCGTTTTTATCCGGAACTTGTACTTTAAAGGATGAGAGAGAGGGAGAAATTACAGCGAAGCACTCGCTCGAGAACAATCGAGCGCTTATTCCCAAAGTCCATTCCAGACCATACGCGCGCGCTCGTAAAAGCCCGCGTGGGGATTCCCCTCGAAAAGGTGGGCGAGCAGCTGCACGGGGTTGTCGAGACGGGAGAGAGGATCAAAGTCAGCCCGAACTCCTGCTGTCTCGCAGCCCCTCGTATTACTCGTATTACTCCGCCGTTTCATGCGCGCTATGAGCTTTCGCGAATTTTACTCCTGTCTCTTACGCCTCGGGCCCCCGCTCGTGTTTTTCTAAGCCCCCCCCCCCCGCCGCTGCCCGCCGCTGATCCCATCGCCGTCGCTAATTTACAAGCACGTAAAAAGTATCTCCTGGTCGACGCGGGGATGCGCGCAAAAATGAGCTTAAGCGCAACGCGCTTCCGTGGATGGCGGACGTCGATGTACCTTGAAAGTGGTTCAACGAACCCTTCCTATCTCTATTAAGCTTTTTAATGCGTCTACTTAATCGTTAAATTTTGCCATTAATTATTTAACCACTTAAGAGTCACTGTCGTTAAGCTCAAGCATCGTAATTTCGATAACTCATGCGTACTTTAATAGCGAAAACCATATACGCCAAATGTGCGTTATAATTAAGGTATTGTTCTGCGCGACGTAATTCGTTAATCAATACCGCGTTGCTTCGTTTAACATGTGCAAACTTTGCTAAAATACTTTTAAAAGGTATTGCTTTCAGACTGCCTTACGAGCTCGTGAAAAGTCTTTCTTAAATTTTATCCCATTCGTACTTGGTGCGATACGTTGGAAAAATAAATCATGAATCATGCTAATACGTACATAAAAGAATTTCAAATGCATTCCTTTGCCGCGTAAGTACATTTAAAAGAAAATTGCTAATTATTATCGTAATCTTATTACAATGAAACGCGTTGAAATCTTGGAAATCTGGCGAATTCTAATCAACACGTGGGAATAACGTAAATCTATCCTATGTTAATACCGATAACGTTACGCAAACCTTTCTCTTACAGATTTTAATTAATCAGAAAATGTACGTATATAATTCTTTGCTCGCGTAAGTGTTAAGAAATTCATAAATGTAAGTTAACGCATTTTAAAGCTCATCGTTATGATTTTATTATCTTCTTCTTCTTTTTTTGCAGAGTAGACGATTAAATTTTATAGCTCATTTTTTTATAATGATTATATATTAATAGTTTGAAACATATTATAGAGGGAAAAGTAATCAATTTTTCATTTTTCATTGTTTTTTTTATATCTATAATTTTTATCTATAATTAGGTGACATTTATTAAATTTGACAGGAATTCCAAAAGAGAAATGTCCCAAAAAGGACGACTATATCGATATCCTGTTGACATGCGTCGTTTTCCGCGTTATTACCGTTCAATGCGCTCAAATTACTGTAGTAAAAGATTGACACGCTAACAGATTGTTTATCGAATGTAAATGAAAATATTTATACAAGTTGCGATCTAAATATGACATAGTAAAACTGTTGTCATTTTTTGAAAAAATTCTTTTCCAAAGTATCGCAGACGATGTCCCTGCAACTATTCACGGCGATTGGAAAACACATTATTTTAAAATTTCTCCATTTTAGAAAATTAATAAATTTCTGATTTACGTATCAATTACCGAAGGAGTACCACCTTTTAAGAAAATAAACTCGTTTGAAATAACAGGCAGTGCTATAAGCTAGAGCTATTAAAGTAATAGAAAACCATCAAGGACAATGTATCATAAAGGAAACAAGAATAGATAATGGAAATCTTAAGTGAATATATATATATATATATATATATATATATATATATATATTGGATATCGAAAGTTACATTCCATAGAATTTATACGTGATTAAAAGTTAGTCCAAATGCAATGTCTGCCGTTTGATCCACCTTTATAAAATAAGAATCTCAACGGAATGATCTCAATATTTCTCGGGACACTCGCGAACGTTAAGTACTCGTATAAAATATATTCCAAGAAAAATGTTCTACAACAATACCTATTAAAATATTGAGCGAGTATCGAGATTCGTTAGTTAGGATCGGAAAAGAGTTTCGAAGTCTGATTTAAATTCAAGATACACGGACTAATGGTCTCCTTCCGACAGGGAGTTGAACATTTATGGAGCCAAAGAACTAGTGTTGAATTTCAATGCCGATCTTCGGTTCGTGACTTTTTGAGATTGTTTTAAAGATCAAGCGCACGCCGTGTGTTGACCTAAGCTCCGTAAACTTTTTAACGCTTTCGTTGATGCGTGGAAGTTGGACCACGATATAACCGTTACACAAGTTCTTGTTAAATATTAAAAGTGTAAATATTATTATTGCGCACGAGTTAATTAACGTGAGATTTCATACGTTAAAATACGTGAGATTACGTGTGCGTGCATAACATTGTATACCAAGTTTTGAATTGATGAAAAAGGTTTTTTTAATTTACTAGTTTATCGTACATTAAAGTTGAATTACACGCGTATTATAGATCTCTTCATTTATAATAGAATATCCTTTTGTACGTCTGTCCGTCTGTCCATCTAACTGTCTAAATGTCAACATGTCTGCGTTTCTCTCCCGCGTCACTCTCACTCTCTCTCTCTCTCTCTCTCTCTCTCTCTCTCTCTCTCTCTCTCTCTAAATGTCTACCGAGAAAATTACTCAGTTATTTAATGAAAAATTCCGCAACGCTCAATTCGGAGTATTCACGAGGTATCAATGCGTACAACGTATCAAACGATTTAACGAATAGATTTGTTATTTGCTGCAATTCGCGTGAATTGCCGATGAAAAAGTGCCACTTATAAAGTGCAATACTCAGGAGAGAATTTTGATAGCGCAAAGATGCGATATGCCGTTTGTTTGATTTTGACCAGAGAAAAATGTTCCCCCGCGTGCAGCCTGACACGTCCCGCGAAACGAAATATCCCTAGAGCAATAGTCGAAAGCTCGATACACCCCAACGGAAAAGCGTCGGCGATTCGTAAACGTCGCTTACAAACGACCTTAATCCAAATGCTAAGCGGATAGATTCGTTTCGCGAGAGTAGAAGAATGCCGCGATCAGAGCGGTATGAGAAATGGTCTCGGGTGTTTTCTCACTCGCTCCGCTCCCACCCTCCCCCTGGAAATCGGGATGCTTTGCACACAGTGACGCTCGGAGGATCGGCACGCACACACGGCCGACGCAAAACAAAAGCACCGACGGGGGATTCCCCCTTGGCTCCAACTTGGCTACAACTTGGCTACAACTTGGCTCCAACTTGGCTCCAACTTGGCTCCAACTTGGCTCCAACTTGGCTCATTGTGGCGCGACGTATCGCAATGCGTCGGTGTAGGCGGACCGAGGTAAGCGCCTTAAGTGCGATGCGAGATGATGCGTGATTTACGAGCCCCGACGACGGCCACGAGGACGCGGAGTCGCGAGACAAAAGGACACTTTGCCCATTGTGCACTTGACGCGCCGTGCGGACTCTACATGCCATTGATACCGCCGCGGGCGATTATCGCAAGTGCCTTCGACAAGAGTCCTCGTATCATCCTTTGCCATTAGACTCGGGCGGAAGCGCGGCGCATAATCGGCGCGAGGGAAGGAGCCATTGTTCGATTATAGCTGTAAATAATTATTGACGCGTCCTGATTTTTCGCTATTCCGCGCGGACTCTCGCGGCTGCTCGCGCCTAATTGAATTCCGCTCCTTCGACCTCACCTACACGTGTACTACACGCCCAAGTGTAAGCTTCGAAGCGCGAGGATACACGAACCGCTTGCGAGGCTCGTCTGAATTATTCCGACCGAATTATTCGACAGGACCTCGTTAGCGGACTCGCTATGAGACAGACGGTTGAAAGCTATCGTTCCCGGTGCGCTTCCTTTTATGCAGGAGCGCGATCCCGCGAAAAATTAGGACCTTTACCGACGGCTCAACCCCCTCCCCTCCACGCAAAAGTATTTGTCAGTGGCGCGATTCGAGTCCCGATCCGACAACCGGATGCATGGCCGATAAAAGTGAGAAAAGAACCGCGTAGCAGAGCTCGGGTTTACTACGGGCACGGCTCGCGTTATCGAGTTAACACTCGCAAAATGCAACCCATAAAACCCAAACTCGGTACTAAAAGCGCGAATAGAATGTTATTTGCATGGACGTAGAGGAGGTGGGCAGTGCCCGTGTCTATGGCGTTGCTTTACGCCGAATGGAAAAGCCCGGTTGGCGTTCCTACCTCCCGAGTTTCCCGAGTTTCCCGAGCGCTTTTTAACGAATGAAAATCCTGGACGAAAATGCGACGAAAATGCGACGAAAGGAGAGGAAGGAATAGAGTCGAGAGAGATATCAGACGAAATACAAACTCGTCATTGATAGCACTCTCGTAAAAACGAGTTTTAGCGAAACTAGCTGTAAAATACTCGTTAAAACTTAATGGCTCGTCGACGAACGAGCCATTTAATTGTGACTCTTCTGTAAAAATAAATCACAAAGTCGAAAGAAGGGATCACCGTTACGAGCGAGTATTTTGCACGTTGAATTAATTTACGCGTATCGCCTTGAAACTCATATGGTCATGCGCATTCGCAGTAAAATTTATTTTAGCGCCAAAAGAGCAAAAAGGGAGCGTGTCCCGGAAACTCGTTGCGCATTCCAAAAGTCACTCGGGCAAACGCTTTCCCAAGATTGACGCTCTCCTCCGACTCCTATCTTCCACCGACTCTTTATCTCGCGCCCCGAGGCACGATAACTCCTTGGGTAAACACCTGCGTTCGTCAGGGATGGGGCAGACCAGAAGAGGAGCTCCCGCGTAATTAGTGCGGAGGGAAGAATAAGGAGGATCGAGGAGGCGATCGAAGGAGTCGCGCGATTCCGTTACCGAGGCTCACTGCCGTCTTCGCCTCTGGCACTCGTAAACTCGCTCCTCCGCCGCGGCCTCGAGGACGAACGACCTGGACGTTCGTTACTCTACGGCGCGCGTTATAAAAGCATAATCATCGAAGTTGGCGCATTCCGCGTTGTTCGAAGAGGTAAAGCGACGCTGCGCCGTTTTTCGCGCCTCGGAGGCTCGATCCGGCGACCGTTGCACCGATTAATCCTCCCGGTGAAACTGTATCGGTCGACGTCGCCCGCGCACGCACGAGTTTCCTTTTCCATTGGGCTTTCCCCGGCGCTTTTTATTACGCTTCTTTGCCGACGGTGCGTCGCATTCTCGCAGCGTGACTAATCACGGCGTTTCGCCGCACAAATGCTTCGCAGGAATCGGCTATGATTGCAATCTACTTTTTACATCGAGATGGAAAATGTACGTATTCTCCGTCCCCCGGACGTTGGTTGTGCTTGTCTATTTGCACGCTCTTGGAAGTTAGTGCTCCGTCATAGGCCTTACAGTCAAAGTTTTCGTCATCGGATTTATGGCAAACGATCGATCTCGGCGATAGTCTTCATAAGGCGGTGAATAATTTACGGCAGAGTCATACTGTGTAAGCAGGAGCGATAACGCTAACGAACCCTTCAGATTGCGAATCAACGATGGAAAATTAATAGCAAATTTGAAAAATGTCGTCGATACTCGAGATTGTTCGACCGAAGACAAGCGATTACTTGGGACGAGTAATCGGACTTTAATAAACCGGAGACACTGATATGGGAATGACGTTGACATCGTAATAGAGTTTCGACTTGTGGATTAACTTCGCTACGGATTATAAACAAATTTCTTTGTTGGAATTACATTATTGACAAATAAAGGATCGACCATCGGTTTTCTTGGCTTTTTCTCAACGATACGCTGCAAATGATTTACAGTGCATTTTGTAACCATTAAATAACGAGCTGAAATTTATTAGTTATTGCTCTATAAAGGTTCATTAAAAGACATCTGACCGACTAAAAATTGCCGACTGAAATAATGTATTTTCTGACTTATAACTGAGGATAATTTTACTACGGTCGCTTAGTGCGTCGACGATAAATTCCTGCTAATTAACCTGTCGAGAACTAGTAAAACGTCCCGCAGGAATTTTCAAATTATCTCTGTAATTTGTATACCAAAATACAAATAAACTCTTCAAAGAGCAAATTTTTCATAATCTATAAATTAGTGATTACACGGTCATTACACAGCGTTGTTTACCGAAAAACATCTGTTTTACTGTTGCCTACTTCGACTGTCTATAAGAATCTTACGTTAACTTCATCTGAGAATTGAATCAATCCATCGGTACACGAGTCTATCCCAATTTAATAAGTTCTTGGTGTACGCATGAAATCAGGAGGATTTCGTGCATCCGTGACATAATATTCCGCAGCAATTGTTGCTACTACTCGTAGCTCTGGAAGCTTAATTACTTTCCCAATCGATGGATCGGATGGAAAAATGGATCAATCGGTCACGTTCGAAGGCATCTTTTAACGTTATCTCGATAGGTGTAATAAAATCGATACTCTATTCCAATGAATTCACGAATTCGCATCTGTTTGGATAAGGATTCGTAAAATAATAACAGACAAAGGGAAATGCAACAATAATTTGTTCGCTATTCTTAGGCATAAAATTTTTCATAATTCCTTGGTATTTATGCCTTAGAAATAAATTGAGGTTATTATTTAAATGTATATGAAATAAAAAGCGTCATTTTCTCAAGTTTTGCGACTTTGCGAGGCGCACTTGGGGATACGGACTATCGGTCAAGATACGAAGATGCAATTACGGCCCTGAATAATATTTTGCAAATTTCGCTTAACTGGCAATTATTTGAGAACATATGGCTCATTAGCATGAGTTATGGATTATGAGCTTTATTATTTGGTACTAGAGCAGAGTCTCTCGAGGCTCATCCGTTTCCACGGGCTTGATCTCGTGCTTGTTAGTTGCTCCGACAAATACAACATTCCTAAAGGATCGTTACTTCTTCGCGAGCTTTATTTTCTAAACAAAGAAGTCACGTAAAATACTCGAGGGGCGCACAACTACGAGCATTCCGAGCCGACTACATACATACTTACGAGGAGAACTACTTTTCCGAGTAATCGCAGGATTTCGGAAAAACAGGAGCGCTCGAACCCTTTTGCGCAATATAAATCGGAAGAGAATCGAGGGAGCGATAAATTCTTTTTCAGCGGCTGAAAGAAGAGCCATAATCACACGGGGACCCCGACATAAAAGCACTCGTGCAGAAGAACGCAGAGGCGGCGTCAGTGCAGCAGTCGACGACGGCCTAAGCGATCGTAAAAGAATGGGCCAACCCTCCGCGTGGCATTGCGCGCACCCGAGTCCAGCTCGAGGAGAACCTGAGGAGAACCCGAGGAGAACCCGAGGAGAACCCGAGGAGAACGCGAGGAGAACGCGAGGAGAACGCGAGGAAGAAACGCCGATGATAATGATAATAATAAGAGGAGTAACGTTAGAGTGGCGGGGAGACGGTGGAGGAGAGAGAAGGAACACGGGACTAGAGGTTCAATGATGGCGCAAGGCGGAAACCAGTTGAATAATCATCAGCGCCCTGCCGATGATAATGATGACGATGATGATGACGATGATGATGATGAGGATGATGGCGCCGACGACCAAGACGACGACGACGACCGTTCAAGGTCAACCGTGGATGAAGTTCGTCGTCGAGTCGTTCTTGGTTT
The DNA here is from genome assembly GCA_018907045.1 of Wiebesia pumilae. Taxonomy (NCBI): domain Eukaryota; kingdom Metazoa; phylum Arthropoda; class Insecta; order Hymenoptera; family Agaonidae; genus Wiebesia; species Wiebesia pumilae. Next base: position 1,209,436 of record JACCHZ010000192.1, on the reverse strand, counting down.
ATCTCTCTCCCTCCCTCTCTCTCCCTCTCACCTACACTCAAGCTCCGCTCAATTGTAGGCCGCGATTATTGAAACTGCCGGAGTAAGCGTGTTTTTTCTTCGCTCCGCCTCTGATCAATTTAAATAATTAAGAAACTGTGATTAATCTGAGACTTGCGAAACGTGAAGAACAGTTCGATAAAAATTAGCACAAAACATCCTCTCGCAAGAAGTCACCGAGCCCTTTAGGCACGAATTTTTTTCGCTCTTCAATTGCTTAAAATTGCTTTGTAATACAAAATGATGAAACCGATTACTTATATTCTCATCGCCTAAGTCCTTGGTTCTTCTAATATTATTTTTTTAGCAATAGGTAAGCCAGCAGTCATTATTTAGAAATACGAAGCATTTCCCAGTGTACGATAGGAAATCGCTCATGTGAAAAGTTCATTCGAACTTCTTTTGGCTTTATTACAGGTAACTGAAACGTGCTTTAGGATTTTATACAGTTATACATTGATTGTACATAACGTGCATGCGCACGCAATCCTGCGCATATTGTACACTCGAAATTCAATGTTTCACACAAAGTTACGTTATTTACGTTTACAATAAATAGACGTCGTATTTCACATTCAATAATGCCGAATATTATCTTCGCATTTTCTTTATTTTATTTTTCATTTTTCAGTTCGTGCCTTTCTAGGGACATCCTACAACGAAAATTACCGAGCAACATAATTCAAGCCTTATATTTCAGAATTATATTCGTGCTTTAATTCTTTTGTTACACCAATGCAGCATAGCGATTTTACAAAACTTTAATAATAAGCCTTGAAGTGATAATAACCATAATTTTTCATAAGAGCTTTTATTAAAAAATCATGATTTATGTTCAAAAAAATCCTCACTCCTCTCTACCTTTATATTCCTTTTATTTTTATTTTTATTTTTATTTTTATTTTTATTTTAGAAATAGTACTATTCTTAGATGTTTATTAAGAAAGGAATTCATCATAACTGATGAAAAATATATTCAACGCATTCTTCGCGTCTATTTCTCTCGCACGCTTTTTATATTAATAATAAATTACCACGAGGTAAAACGCGTACTTTCTTAGTTTACATGCATTAGTACAGCGAATCGAGAGACTAATAGAAAGAAGTTTGACTAACCTGACAAAGCATAAAATTTTTAAAGAACCTAAGGAATTTTTCTTGGTATTTTTATAAGGATCATACGGTGAGAAATATCCTACGATAACTCCTAGATTAAATTGAGAAATGATCAAATTTTTTTTTTACAGAATATCTGATTTCTATCGAGTAAAATGAAACGCTTCCGTGCGTCCAAAAATTGCACCTTTACACTTCTCGTATTCTGTAATTATGCGCTTGAAAGAAAGGTCAAAAAAATTATTGACACACGTCTGACATTTGCGAAATCCGGTTTAACTGTAAATTAATAAATTACGATGTTCCTACGATTAGTGCAAATACTTTTCATAAGAATTTAGAGAGAAACACGTGCACTTGTAATGAGAAGAATTGATTGATTTGATATATTTAAATACATTTATACGATAAATTTCATACTCGAAACAAAAATTATTTATGCATAATGTATCGAGTAATATTTTCAAAAACATGACTTATACTTTAATCGCGCTTCGTATGATTTAATAATATACGGAATTTAATCCTGCGGATGATTTGCTCCTACGCGTGTCTATAACAAGAGTAAATTCTGCTAAGTTGAGTATCACATCAGAAAACTCGTTAGTTTCTCAAACCGGTATATAATTCAAGTCAGCAGGTAGCCATAGATGATTTATTTTGTTTACGGATATTTTTTTTTCAATTTGTAAATTATCTGTTATGTTTTCTGACTCAGCAGTAATTTATTTAATGCACTTATTTACCATCAAATATGTGTTTGCTCCGTCGGAAAAATAACATTAATAACTACATTTTGGTCACTTGACGCAACCGCGATCTGATTCTTTCGTGCAGAAATTTATGCCCAAAGAGGGTTATGGGTTACCATAAGTCGTGTCACAATTAGTTTGCCAATTTAACAAAATCTAAAGCTGAGAACTGTGGATACCACAGCTTTGATTTTAGCTTGCTCTTATACAAAAATCGACAACCTATATTTAATCCCGTGTTCGGATTATTTGTCTTTTAAGAAATTAATTGAAATATACGACAAGTATACATCTAATTATATTATTCGATTATCTTAGAAATTAAGGATCTCTTTTTCACCATTATAGAAATATCAACGTTGATAAATAAACGTATGTTCTTGATCTACTTTTCCCGACTACAGACTGCTTCGCTATCCGTAGTAATGTATTCTTCATTCAGCCACGGTACTTTTAATTAAATTTCCAGCCTCACCGTCACCGGCTTTCTTCGTTGCTTATCGAGCAGCCCTATTTACGAAAACTTTTATACGGACATTAGCTCCGCTTTAACAGAAAAGTCAAACTCGACTCGTTAATTGCGGGAAAGCTTTGGGTTCAACAAAGGTGACACTTGAGTAATTCACCACCGAGAACCTGCTCAAATCGCTTTCACGTTAATGCCAATATTATTTCTTTCTTTTTCAAATGAAACTTCAATTTCAAATGATTCAAATGGAACATCAGCTCGCAACATTAAAGAGCTGAATTTACCCTTTGAATTAGCAATTTGTAAAGATTATACAGCTCGGCGAGTCTTTAATGGGTTGAAACGTGTGAAAAGAGGCGAAGAAAAGACGAAAAGAAAATACTTGATTCCGTCCTCGCGGAATACTATAAATATTTTACGAGACTCGAATCCTGTCGAAAATCTGCTTTTCGAAAGCAGCCAGCCATTCAAAACTTGAGCCGAAAAGCTCAAAAATGCGAGCAGACGTCAGATAATTAGTATGCGACACTTGAGTTTTACAATGCCCAAATGCACGCGCGCGCGCGCGCACACTTAGGATATGACAGCGGAGGACTCTCGTGGAGGACTCGCATGTCGGTGACGAAGGATAGCCGAGTAACGAGCGAAGAGTAAAACAATGAGCTCGAGTGCGCACTTGCAAAACGTCAGAGTTTCGCGCCAAGCTCTTAAAGAGTAGTCTTCTAAGTAAAACGACTAGCCCGCATCACACCGCGATCAACTAGATAGAATTATAGTCATTCGAGGAGCGCTAATATTTCCCGGAGAGCTCGAGGCGCAGGAAGGAAAGGAGCACGAGCGATTCGATCGGGAGATTCACGTGTAGAAAACGACGGCGAGAGAGAGAGAGAGAGAGAGAGAGAGAGAGAGAGAGAGAGAGAGAGAGAGAGTGAGAGAGGGGAAGATGCGACGACGAGGACGACGACGACGTCGACGGCGATCGCGACTTGGCGTGTATTTTCCGGTTTCGTTTCCCTTTGTCGATTTCGACCTGAACCATGGATAACGAAGTTTGCGTGAGACTAACAACCGCGAAAGCCCATTATTACGCGAGCAAGGAGAAGGAAGGAGCCGCAGATAGACGAGAAACACCGAGTTCTTCTACTCGAGCTATTAAAGAAGTATTCGGTGTACAGTCTTTTTATAGGAGTATTCCGTAGGTGAGCGAAAGACTGACTCTTCCGAGATCGAACTACCGATAGTGTCATTTTTCTGTTAATGCTAATCTTTTTTATTTTTTTTACTGCACTTTTATGCCGTCGTTCAAAAAGAGTAGCGAGATTGTGCCGTTGGAAAGCCAGTTTTTTAATTCAATCCAACATTCGATTGCTCTCTTACAAAAATCACTGCCGAGTTTACCAGCGTAAGCTTTTATTTTTTAATGCCTAAAATGCAACCACACCGTTTGTTCCCGTATCTGTAAATCACGCGTCCATGGCATGCGTAAGGCTAATTTCTAGCTAATTTCTAGCTAAAGAATTACCGAACACCCTGAAGAAGACTCAACCGTATGCCTGGTTAAAGAATATTTCCCAAAAGTTCACTCATCTTGTCCGATGTTCTTTTAGGATTGCGATCACCGATCCGCCTACTAAAAATGTTACACGCAGACTAGATAATTACTAACCAAAGATTAAAAATAGTTTTCAAGTAACTATAATGTAATGTGGCGTGGGACTGATTCCGCCGGTAAATAACTCAATTTAGTGATCTTTCGATTTATCAATCACGATCTTTCAATTTATCCTTCCATTTATAATTTCTAACCACTAACTTTCCATTTATCTCAATTCTTCGAAGATCTCTTTTGGACTTTTTCGCTGTTCCTTTCTTTCTAGTTCTCCAATGCTTTCCGCACTACGTCGTGTGAACTTGCAACTCGCTTTCTCTCTCGGTTCCCACCACAGTTACCTGTATCCTATATCCTACATTTATCCCGCGAACAGCTGGAATGTCAATTCGACTTTTTTCAAAGGTAACGAAGAGAAAAACGTTCGATCCGAATGAAATATGGCAAACTTTAAAAAATGCCAAGATTTGTTAAACTTTATCGTAAGTGCACGTTAAACTAAACTGCTTCAAGTATAACTCGCATGCCAAATAATTTATATTTTTTATATTTTTCGATACATTTTCTCACAAGCTTCGAGACTATTCCGATGACAAGAAAGTACCACTCAAATCTTGCCATAAAGTAGTGTAAAATAAATCTTTTACATTAATCGAGTTGGAATGAGAAATTCATTGAATAAGTAATCGGATATTACCGAACACTGGGTTGAAAAAAAAAATTTCTTCGACAAAGCTAATATCTAGGCTTTTGCATAATAATAATTAGAAGAAGAAGAATAGGAGCAACGTGAATTCTATTTTTAAGGGAATAGAATTATAAACGAGTACGCGATTTATAATTCTAAATATTAAGTGTAAGTATACGTGAAAGACCTCTATAATTGAACTGCTGCTTATCGCTATACTCTGTAATATTTAAAATCTATTTCTACTGTACATCACGGACTCGTTTAATAAAATACTCAAATTATCGTAAAGGTATGCCCGTTAAAACTGGTCGGCTTGAGAAGTTAAGAAGCAGGTGTACATTGATCCCAATGAATCGATTATGCAAATTTTAATTTGAGACTTAAATTAAAATTTAAGGCGAAACAGAGATGGTGGAGAAGAGCTAACCAATCACAGCGATTCTGTCTCTCGAGCAAGTCTGCACATTCCGACTGCAAGTCCAATTTTAATTTTTGAGTATTGCGTCGTACAGCGGAGCTCTACTTGCTTACTAACGTATGTGCGCGGGATAAACTTCCAGGAAAAAGTGTTTCCCTAAAGATCGTTTCGCTCAATATACATATATATATATATATATATGTGTGTGTATGTATATACACACATACACACATACACATACATACACACATATCCACACATACACATATATATATCACTGATAGTACTGTGGAAGGACACAAAACACGAAGATTTTAGCTTTAAATGCTCGCGTGGAACGAGGAATGCACAAAAACACGAGAGCGAATTGCAATGTATACGTATATGCACACATTATAAGTTCCCAATGAATATAATATATTATAATTGCAAAAAAGCAGCGATTGTGATGTAATTCCTAAGCCTGGTAACGAGGATTCACACGGTATCGGCCAATGAAATTTCACCGAACGAAACGTATATTCGTTAAATTAAACTTAACCGTGCACTATTCGCCCGTTAAAATCCCTCGCTATTGTCGTACCGTGTGAATCGAGCGCGAACGAAGCCGTTGACCCCTTGCAGAAAGCAGTGGATCCTAGGACGAGGCTTAACTTGGGTGACAGCGACTAGGAATGCACGATTGACCAACGCTCCTTCCCCGTTGTCCTGCCCGACACGAGAGATCACCGAGCAAAAAGCCTCGATGATGCCTTGTGTTTTCCCCGATGATCTCTTACGGGATGATCTCTTAAGGGAGAAGGGATGCGAAGCGACCTTGATCGCCATCTCGTACGCCTCCGAGTCGTCGGTATCATTTAGAAATGCGGAACGACCGAGTCCTCGCGATTTCGCATAATCGCGCAAACCACTTCGCTGTTATCTCCTTCTCTGTCTAGCCATTAATCTAGTTGGCCGCGTAACGCGGCGAACGATGCGAACCAAGTGCATCCTATCACTCAGTTATCCGGGCAATCGTCCTAGAGCAGCCCGACTTGAACGCCGCTCGTACCGTAACACTGGAGTCCCTTTATTTGTTTATTCTTCGAGTTTGAGCAGCGACCGGATTATTTTCGCCCGCTAGGCGCGCCTTTTTTAAATGCTTGGCAAGTGCGATCGAGTGAAACAGCGAAGCGAGACTTGAACCGAGACTCGCGCCTGTGAATCCCGCGGATTGAATTAGAACTGCAACCTTAGCGTGGAACCGAACCTGGTCGTCATAACTGTACGGTTGGGAATTTTAACAAGCATTGTCTGTTTGGTTGAAATGAAATGAAACAACGAGCGCTTGTCTGTGGAACGTTGACGGACAAAAATGAGAGAAGCTTATTTGCGTATTTTTAAGCTTATGGGACAATGCAATCGTTGTACGAAGTTGAGCTTGAATAATAGTTATATTGTAAAACAAAAATAAGTATTGTGAAAAGTGCGCGCATCCAAGTACAATTGGAAGGTCTCGTAAATGTACACGCGGACGTTTCAGATGTGCGTACGCTGACTGAAAATTATCAACAGGGCATAATTATACATCGCGTACGCGTACCTCCGACACTATTCTTGAAGATAAACGCGAAGAAGCCTAAAGAATATTTTTTTCTTTGCAACTATAAACGGTTTTTCAAATACGTGCGTGTGTGCGCGCGCTTATCAAAAGATAGAGATTGAGAGATCGATTGGCGGTCCATTCGCGTAATAGCTTGGCTCAAGGAAACACCTCCCACCGTCCAATTATAATAAATGTATTACCTCGAGATAATATACGCAGGTACTCCGCGTAAGTGGAACAATAATTTTAACAAATAAGCGCGCTTATACCAAGATCTTCGCTCGAGACTTAACAAACCAGATTAAAAGCGCATGCAAATAATATGCAGAAGAATTTGCATAAAGACGAGACAATCATTCACAAATCCAAGTCTCATTATAGAGCGTCACACGCGAAATTCTCCCTCGCAAAGCATTTTGTTAATCGAGTACAAAACGAGAAACACGGCCCGACATTCGCGCCATTCACCAAAGTACAAGGTTCGAAAGAGTACCGAGTAACAGGTAGCGTTGGTGTACAACGCCGATAAGGTCTTGCCGCTATAGACAAGTCGCTATACGTAAAAACAAGGCGGAAGGCCCAATGAAAGAACGAACGATAAATGGTTGAGCTGGTAACAGATGCGTACATCCCAGCTCCTCGGAGGATACCGGGAGGCTCCCGAAGTGGAAGTGGCACGAGTTGAGTCAGGCCGTCGGCGATATTTCGGACGGACGCCCTTTTCCCGTGCGACGCGCTCGATAACGATGGAGAGAGACGTTCAACGCCGCGATGCCTGATCTTGAAGGACGCGCTCGCGCACCGCGACGACGAGCGGAGGAGAGGACGAGAAAAGAGAGTCGAGCGAACCACCTCAAGGCCTACCGATAAACCCGTCTTTCGATAGCTTCGATTGCCGCGAGTTCATCCGAAGAGATGTCCCCTTTCGAATCATGTGGGAAAGCAATGAGTGATAACGGAACCTCGTAGGGAAGACCGTCGACCTAAATTTTCCTTGGTAAATTTTACCGATTCGTCCGATAGCGATAAGCTCTTAGAATTACCATCGAAGATTTGAAAGCCAGTACGGATATCGTACTCCTTCGTTCCCCCGAATACCCCCGACGTTTGACCATTCGAACGGATGCTTGCTGGTGACGTTTTTGCCATCACCGATAAACCTTGAAGAGCGAGGAGAGCGAGGATGGCTGCGCTTAATAAAAATCCGATGATTTTGTACTTTATGAAAATTAGCGACTCGCAGGGCCTCGCGATAAACGTAATAATTTCACTCGGTCGGATACCAGTACTAAACGCTACTTAATAAAAGTCGAGACGCTCTAATAAGACCGCCATTATGCAAATCATCACGCGAAAATCATAGAGGCCTGCAACGTTGAGGTTGTCGATCGGATTGAGTCGATCGGATATATGAGGCGCGCGGTAAAGTGCAGGAGACGAGGAGTTCTGGACCAGTGCTTGACGATCGACGGACCAAGCAAGGAAGCTGAGAAGGACGAAAAGGAGTGGATGATGCGAACGACGGTCAGTCAACAGGGAGGTCCGAGTGTCGCATCGGAAAGCTAAGGCGAAGGCGAAAAAGCGGCATTAAGAGAGAGGGGAAAAGGTAAAATGTCACTGTTAGCCGGTGCTCGCGCATAGTAGTCGCGCGCGCGCGTCACCAAGTAGCAGTGAACTGTGCCGTATACGTGTGCTGCACCGCGGTTGACGGAAACGGGTGCTAGGCGCGTAGAAAACCAGCAACGCGGCGAAACTACTCCGGAGAAGAAGAAGAAGAAGAAGAAGAAGAGCGAATCAAAGCAAGAAGACAGAGGAAGAGCAAGAAGAAGTGGTGGATGAAAAAGAAGGAGAAGGACAGTGCGTTTACGTACGTGTATAATATAACTCGACTAGATCGAGGAGCGAGCGAACGAGTGCGAGAAGTAGCCGAGGAAAGAGACACGGTGATAGAGAGAGAGAGAGAGAGAGAGAGAGAGAGAGAGCGCAAAGGCTCGCTAGTACGGCGGGATAATACCGCTAACCAGGCGCCCAATCCGCGAGCACCTTTGGCAGGAAGCGACCAATCGACGACTCCGAGGTACTCGGGCCCTAGAGAGCCTGGTTTATAAAGTCAGGTCGAGTCGCGGCCCCGAAGACAGAGCCGTGCCGACAGCGCAACCATCAGGACGGTTTGTCCGCTCAAGAGAGACATACGTACGCCTATCCATATATATATATATATATATATATATACGTACGTACGTACATACATACATACATACATATATATATATATATATACACACACACGCGCGCGCGCAGGTATATCTACATATGTGGGTATATATATATATATATATATATACAGTTACTTATATGTGCATTCTCATATAAAGTAAGCACACGACGAGTCGGTAGGCGGGTACGCGAGAGATATTGTGCGCGGTGCCGAGAGGATCGCCGGCCGCGAGTTTACCTTTCCATCTAGGCGCGTTTCCTTATCTCTCTCTCTCTCTCTCTCTCTCTCTCTCTCTCTCTTAGTATCGCTCAATCACTCACGCAATCTTTATCTTTCTCTCTGTCTTCCTTCGTAGAACAGAAGCGGAAGTTTGTCGAGCCGCGCGCGCGCCGGCCGGTGCAGGACGTCCTTCCGTCCTTGTTTCTTTGTTTTTCATTCGGGAACAATCAAGGTGGAGAGCCGAGGAAGAGGAAGCCAAAGTGTTTGTCGTGTGATATTAGCCGAGTGCTAATCGACTGGCAGGTGAATACCGCTGAGCTACGATAAATTTCATCGAGTGCACACGACGAGGAAGTGAGACATCAAGGTACGTGTGTCTTTTTGCGCGCGAGGAGCTGCTTTCTCTCTCTCTCTCTCTCTCTCTCTCTCTCTCTCTCTCTCTCTCTCTCTCTGTCAAACTGCTTAGCCGTCTCCTTGCATGCACTTGTATGACCGAGGTAATAGGAAGGTGCGTCGGTTACGGACGACGAGTAGAAAACGCCCGAGTGCGGTCTGACATCCTGCGTTTATGCATAATGTACCGTACGAGCGAATTTGCGCTCTCCTTCCCCATCTATCTTTCCTCTAGACTCGGTGACTTTATTCTCTCCTTATGGATCTTTTTATCCACATCTATAGCGCGATCCTGCTCTCTTTTTTCAAATGCCCGGTTTTTTGTACAAGTATCGTCGAGCTGCGCCTGTCCAAATAATGAGGTTGCCTTTTTCTCCGATTTTTTACTCTACGATACCGATAGAGGGATTTTGGAAGGACTTTGAACTTCCCATCTCGCCACTGGATGACAATGTTAAAATTACTTTTATTTTTTTCCACGTGGCAAGGTTTTCCAGTGCCCGGTCGAGTGTGACATTCAGCTGCTTCTTCGGACGGAAGCCTCGATATACTTTCGTAAACAGATCGTTTGAAAAATAATTTATATTTCAAAGAGATTTTGCTTGGCGAGCCTCGAGCCTCGAGCCCGAGATATTTCGTTTCGCACGACTCACGATTAAGATTTAATTGGTATCGTCGTAACTCTGATTGACCTCTTTTCGCTTTGTCATTTTCCTCGAGCGGACTCGAGCGGACTCGATCGAGTGTGCCGGAAAATGTATTGAAAATACAAGGATAGGTACGATTACGTGAACGATCGCTAAAATCGATGCCTGGCTGTATCGAGTCATTGCCGTGAAACCGTCAAGTCATTGCCGAATGCTCACCCGCGTCCGGGAGTTAATTCGAGTTTTTATTCGACATTCCACGAAAAGTTTTCGAATCCGTTGAATGTTCGTGAAGGAAGAAGCGATCCTGCTGGTTTAAAAGGTTTCGAGGAGGTTTCGAGGAGGTTTCGAGCGCCTCGAATCCGGGAAATGCGTCGCTCTGGGGTTACCCAATCTAACAAAAGCCCGCTAGTCCTCGGTGTACCACCGGTGATGTTCTTTTTTTTTCACGCGGCTATCGGAGACCACGGGCGAGGGCCTAAAATGGGCAATTAGTAAGGGGGCGAGAATAAGAAGAACTCGGAGAGGCTAAGCAGCTAATAACGAGACGTCGAAGCGAGCTTCCCGTAAAAACTTCCATTCCCACGGTGAACGCTCTTCGCGTATACACAAACACTCGACGGACACGAGCAAGGCCTAGGAACTCTCACTCGCTCGCGCTCGGTCAAAGTCAGGGCCGTCGGTTAGGCAACCTTCTCTTACACGTTACGTTCTCCCGTCTCCGTTCCGTACTCTCACCCCTTTCTCTCTTTCTCGCGCGAGCGCTTAGATCATAATTGCATCAGAATTTCGCAATTGCACGAAGCTCGCCTCGATCCTGAAGGAGGAACGAGGCCCGGCAGACGCAAAATGCAACGTTCGAGGCGAAGGAGGCAGCGAGGATATAAGGAAAATAAGAGCGAACGCAGAGTGATAAAAAAGGGCCCGAAGGGGGAAAGGCAATTTCGACGGTCGCAAGAAATCCTATATATATATATATATATATATATATATATATAAATCACCGTTGGGCGCAAGACTTTTCTTGGTAGCGCCCGCAAATCGCTGCGAAATCGTCGAAGAAGATTGTTCAGGCATGTTTGTTTTGAGATTCGTGGGATAAGTGGAGGATCGCGTTGAAAGAAATATTTATCCGGCTTCTTATTTTTGTATCGGCGATTTCACTCCGGACTTTTTTGTATAAATCTGATTCAGCGACTGCGTCGGTTCAGGCTACGTTTCGGGCTCGTCATTCCTAACGATTAATTTCGTACTTTTTGCGACATCGCGTTCATGGAAAAATAATCGCCAGTTCCGAATACGAGCGTTTATAAGTGGGAAAAGTGATTTAAAGGACGACTTTGAAAATCCTCGAGTGGAAATTAGCTTTACACGAGGCGAAAGTAGAAGGGCTATTCGTTTTTCGGCTTTGTTGTGGGTAATCGTTGTCGCGCGGTATCGTTGACCTTTTTGTTAACTAAAAAAGCAACGACGTGCTATTGACTTTTACCGATGAATGTTTATAAGATTATTGAATGGGAGAAAAAGTCAATTGCAATATTCTCTCGTTATTGTTACCCGTTGACTCTTCAAAGTACTTCAAAATACTTGTCGTCGGTTAATTCGCCAATCGACATTCAGATACAATTATATAAAGAGTTCCTCCAAGTCAACAGTGAGATGCAATTTAAAAGAATTTAATTTAAATCTAAATAAAAAAGAGGGAGAATAATGTAATCGATAATTATCTCTCTCGCTCGCTCACTCTACATTTCCCACTACTCTTCTCTCTATCTACCTTTCTCTAACACAATATTTGTGCATTTCCAAAAGTTTTCCTATACGATCGTTATCCAATGATTTATAATACTTACTCCAGCGATAAGAAGAAATAGAGGTAATAAAGTACGACGTGGACGAAGAAGTTGAAGTCTTGCATTCGCAAATGCGACTTACGATTTCTCTGTCTTGATGAGTGAAATAGGAGTTCCGAGAAAAGGTAGATCGCGAGAATCGCTGGTTTATTTTCGTCGACGTAAAGTGAATTCTCTCTTCTTTCTCCCTCTCCTTCGTTTATTCCATCCTTGTATATACGTTGCGAAAGCCTGAAAACCAGGCTTCACCAGGGAAACGAGTGTCACATTGATATTCAGCGGCCAGATAGGATTCTCGTTGGCCTTTTCTTGCTCTTTTACCCTGGGAGAAAATGGCAGAGAGAGAGAGAGAGAGAGAGAGAGAGAGAGAGAGAGAGAGAGAGAGAAAGAACGAAAAAGCACGACAACGGCCTACGATCGAAATCAAAGAGGGATATGCGCAATGGCAACGGTGATGCCGATATGCACGACGAAGGCGATGTACGTTGAGCTCAACGCTCGACCCAAGCTACGCTCAACTCTTCGATACTCGTGCATACTCGCAGAATTTCAACGTTGCCCACGACGACGACAGTAGCATTGGCTTTTATGCCCTTTTGTGCGAGACGACCTTGAGAAGTAGTGCGGCGTTGCTTCGTGGAAAAAGATCCACTCGAGCTCTTCTCTCTCTCTCTCTCTCTCTCTCTCTCTCGCGTTCCCTGTCCTTTTAATGAAAGTGGAATCACAGATGCATAGATCCGCTTCGTAAATAAGAAGACAGTAGGATCGAGAGATCGAAGGGTAGTCGCTGCTCTTCTTCGCTTTCGGTTAATAGCGCACATCTTCAAGGGGAAATATATTCATTATCTGTAGAATACTTGGATGCACGAGTGCACGAATGAGTCCTCGATGATTAACCCGTAATTTTATTTCGTTGCGCGATACAACTTGAGAATAATGCTTTTGAAATAACGCCTCCAAACGAATTTATTGGGAAAATTAATGCAATAATGGAATTGTTCATAAATATGCCCTCGATGGGCAGACTTCGGAAATTATGTTAACAAAGAGTAATTACTTTATTCCATGCTCTCGAGTCTTTTTATAATACGCGCATGCATTTATACGGTAAATATTCTTTTCGGAATCTCCAACATCTGCTTCTCTTTTCAGTCCCTGACAGTCCACGCAATTTACTGGCGTGAAAATTAAAAAACAAACTCAATTTCATCGCGCGTTTATCCGAAAACGAATTGTTTGTCTTGCGTCTCTCCCGAATGTTGATAAAAGTCGTACGAGAACGAACGCATTCGCGTAAAATTTGAATAGTTCTTTTAAGGCGAGGACAGTATGAATTTGATAAACTCAAACTATAGAACTCATGGCTAAGTAAACAGGAAACTAAAAGCACGTAACAATGTATTGGTGTCATTCGTCGCCTTTCTTTCACTTCGGTAAATAAGACGCTATCCGTCGAAATGAATTTTTCTGCTTTTCACGCGACCCAACATTGCAAGAGCCTTAAGAAGTCGGAGACTCGAGTAAGCCATGAAAACCCATTTTCACAGGCATTGTCTGTAAGGCAGTAAATTGTTACTCCATAAGCTCGAGTGTTCTGCTCCAGCAGCTTACAAGGCAATATTGATACAATGGAATAAAAGTTGTGCAGCTGTGTCGTTAAGAAGTCGCTCTCGAGTCCACCTTGAACTCCTATTAAGTAGGATTTAAGTGAGACATCTTTCCATCGCGGCATTCCGTACTGTGCAATTGTAATGCAGAAAAACCGATGCGTACCAGTACCAATACCAAGCTTGATTCGCGCGGAAGGAGGAATAAAGCCGCGCATTAATATTTTTAGCACTTGGAGCATAAGGCAAAAAAATTCATTAGCTGGCTTGGTTACCTGCCTCGATACCTGCCTCACTCGCTCCTTGTGCTTTATTTCTGGTAATTAATGCCACGGTGTAACACGGGACTTATCGCTACATTCCATTCTATCTCTCTCTCTCTTCCCCCCCCCCTCTCCCCCCCCCCCCTCTCACCCCTCCCCCCTCACCCTCTGTATCTCTCACGCTCTATCCACAACTTTTCATCCTGTATTTTTTTTTCTCCTGTTCGAACCCGCATGACTTGGCAGTTTTAGCGAGTACTCGATTATTACACATGCACGTGTCACGTACGCTAATAGGAGTAGAAAGAGAGGAAAGCTGTACGCAAGAGATAAGCTGTACGCGTCTGCGTACTCGCGGATACGTTTTTTTGCCTTTTTTGCGCACGTGAAAAACAGCGTAATTATCTCCTAATCGAAATCCGCCGAACAATGCGACATTGGGCTTTGCGCGGTTAATCGGCTAATTATTATCTGCTTCATTGAGTCGTTACCGTGTCGTACACAACTACCGCTTGTTGCGTACTGTGGTAGCTACTATATTTTATCGCCGTCGTCGAACGACGACCACGACAGTCGTAAAAAAGTCAAAATTGAATGCGCTCCAATTGGAAGAAGCGAATAACGTTATCAATCTTGTTAAACCCTTATCGAAAAAGGTAGTAGACGTATTGATCGAAGGAAAAAGAAAACGTCAGCTTCATCCGTGAAAAACAGATTAAAACCTCGGATGTTATCGTTTTTATCAATGAAAAGAATTCACGAAGAAAAAAAAAGCCTGCCCTAACTACGTGTGCAGTGTAGCAACCAAGTATCAAGGGACTACGCGTCAAGTTGTCAGAAAGTGCTAAACGACAAACGGAATACCGGTTTTTATTAGTTTTACCGTAAAAATTGAGAACATTCGGTCGATTACCATTACAACGAGATACGAGTGTAATTATGTTTCTAAATATTTGTATACAAATTCCAATTCATTTATACATAAGCCCTTTCGCATCCCGATGTTGATGTTGTTCGGAACTTTAAGTGCATTTCATACAATTAGATAATTAAAAATAAATAAGCCAATGTTAAACGCGCCAACTCGCAATAGCCAAGCGAACGTTTATGGTTCTCCAGCGGGAAATATTAGACGGGCGTAAAAAAATAAGTTTTTACTACGCGATTAATAACAACGTAGGTTCGCTACATGGGTAACCCGATACATATAAAAGCGAAGATTTCTTTAATTTGTTAACTCGATTCTTTTCACGCACATGTAAAATTAAATGATTTTCCCCGTGCGTAACGATTATCCGTGCGATACCTCGCTTTACAGTAATATAAAATGTCGTTTCGGCCTTATAAAGAAATTATTGCATCTCTCGATGTAACACAGATCTTCCAATAACCGTAACCGAGCAAATTAGTTAATTCATCTGAGAAAATTACTCGGTACAACGGCAACGGCTGATCATAGAAAAGGCAAAAGGATGGGGCGAGAGAGAAAGAGAAAGATGATCTCGATAGGACCATTAAATTAAGGATTTTTTTCATCGCGTTACCTCGACCTGCCCCACTATTTACTCTCCCGCGGGTCCGCGTGCGCGCGGCTCGACTCACTCCTACTATTTCTTCGTTTACGAAAGAGAGATAGAGAGCGAACTCGGCCTACGGAGGATCTTAGGCGCCGCCTGGACATTGACCCCGTGAGCCGCTCTCTAGTGCTTCAGCCCTGACCAACACCGCCGCTTCTAGTCGCGCGCGCCTACCCACACCTACAACCGTCGTGCACACGAACGCGCTCGCGCGCATGCATACGCACGAAAGCATCTACCTACGTATTTGTATACGCGCGCGCAATGCGTACACACGCGCATACGTGCCTTCGACGCGCTGCCCCTTCTTCCGCAGCCCGCCATCGCCATCGCCGAGGCACCGTCGCCGCGGGTACGCGCGCGTAACGCGAGCAAACTTCGGGCCGGAGTGCAAGTGCCGGTGAACGACGAGCGAAGATAGGAGAACGCGGGTGTCCTCGCACGCACGCCCGGGATGGAATTCCATTATTTAGCGAGGCGCGTCTCTAGGAACAGGGAGAGGCTGCGGGGGAAACAGGGCCGCGCTCTTCACCGAGCTCTTTTCCACGGAGGCCCGGGCGATCGATCGATCATCCTCCCGGAGGACGATCCGAATAGATGGATCGATAACGGCAGTTTCGCGGCCGCCGCGGTACGCTGCAAATTGATCGATTAACGGTCCCGAAGTCCACTGAAACACGATCTGCACGCATCGAACGATCGCGTTCGCGCGTACCCGAGCCGCTCGCTCGAGAGTCTCCGGGAAAGCGGGTCGTGGACGTCGGCTCACGCCAATTATCCTCGACATTGTCTCTACGCCTGGGCTCCAGCAGCGCTCCTTTTCACTTCGCACGCCGACACAAACACGCGCATCTCTAATTACGCGCGGGTGGATTACGTTGCATCGCGCACCTCTGCACTCGGAATACCGACTTGCACGGCCGAATTTGGTACGTTAGGCGGCGGCGGCGGTGGCGGCGGTGGCGGGGGAGGGGTGGATAGGGAAAGCCGACGGTAGTGCCGTGGATGGGCTTTTTAAAAAAGCGAGCCACGTAATATGCCGCAACCATGGCATGGACGATACGACCGACGGAGATTACATTATATCGAAAAATATTTTGTACCGTACAAAGTGTCTTACACGCCTGTTGTACAGTCGCTCTTCCTTGCTGTTTTTTCCTCGTTTTGTACTCCCTCTTTTTCCCTTTCTTTCTTTCTTTCTTTCTTTCTTTCTTTCTTTGCGAATATTTACCTAGTTTTCACGATGGATTTGTAATGTATTTTTCCGATCGACCGAGGCTCTCCTTCGCATTTACTTCCATGCAAACTTTCAATCAACGAGAAATATTCTTTCAAGCCATGGTAATTCTTGTACCGCAAAAAGTACGTAATGATAGGTTTTGAGAGCCATAATTTTTCAAATCAGAATGAATGATTTAGCCGACGTGTCTGTACACTCCATTAAAACTTTAATAGATATAAGTGTTGCAATGTTATGATATTACCACGTCATCTTTAGAGGGACTCTATACGGGTCCCATTAAGATTTTTTAGAATATTTAATGAACTACGTCCAAAAGAATAATCGCGGAATGACACATTGATGGTAACTCGTAAATAAGTACCGCGGACCCGATCAAATATTTATCAAGCATCGTTCTTTAATCATACGTTCGCACCGAGTCTCTCTTTTGTCTAGCACTTTTACACGAGAATAAGAATAAGACGAAACGACGTACCAGCCATTTGCACTGACTTTAGCTTTTAGAATTTACCGCCGTTGAGAATCAAAGCGAAGAACTGGTTTTAAAAATTGCAAAATTAACGACCGTTCTTGGAAAATTATTTATGGATGATTCCCGTATGCGCCATTGTCACCGAACCAGTCTAGTGCGACCAAAATCAGAATAATTTTCACGTCTGCGGCGACTGAAATGAAATACAAGTTTTGCCGAAATATTACTCGAAATTTATTCACATCTCCCACAACGGCATTCAAAGGAAAACGCCAAGATAAAAAATCCAAGAGAAGAATCATCGAGCGAAATGCGATAACATCGGAATCCAGAGAAAATAGCCTTATTATCCAATTGCTGCACTGTTTAAAAACAAAGGCGCTTTTGCTATCACGCGCAGCGCGTTTTCCGATCGTACAAATACCTGGCAATCACAGCATCTCAAAAGCCAGAAGATCTTTCGTGCTTCGTTAAACCTATCCGGCCGGTCTGGACCTATGTAACTATTATTTTTTCAAAGTCAACGATATTTCCATCGGAGGAATTCATTGCTGCGCGTGACAGTGCAGCCATTGACAAGATCGTAAATTAAACGTAAGCGGATGTCATCTCGTAATGGTTCTCCAAATGCACGAATATTTAAGAGATTCGGTGTCGAATTCTTATTACCGCGCTTCCTTCGAAACATTCCAAAGAATTCCAATAAAACAATTAAGTACATTATCGAGTCCTTTATTATACAATTTCGTTCCACGACGAAACGTAGCTACGCTACGAGCGATTACTCACGTTCGCGTGGTTTCTTATGCCCGCAGTGTCTCGCTCTTGGGGCCGACAACGCACTTTGATTCGATACTCGGCTCTGCGATACGAAAACAATCGAACAGTGCTCGTATGCCTTTTTGAAGAAAGGCATACGGAGGCAATACACAATGGTAACGATTGGTGAGGCTCGCGATGTGCAAGTCCGTGGCATTCGACGGAATCGTGAAAAGAGGCAATAAATGAGCTTTCGAGGTTGCGAGTTGTCCAACGCAATGGTAAGCCCCTAATGCCCGTACGCATGCGCTCTTGTCAAAGAGCGTTTGTTCGTTGCGCGTTCGGCGAGAAATGGTCTCGATGGAGTACGACGAGCGACGCGCCTTATGAATGAAAATCCCGACTCTTAGGTGCGAAAGCGTCGAGAGGCTCGCGGAACCCGTTAGAACGCAGCCCAAGCCACATTTTCAAAGCGCGAGCAGAACCAAAGCGAGAGACTACGGGCCGCGAAAAAAGATGAGTCCGGGTCCGATGTAAATGCGCTGGGAGTCGATCCCCCGCGCGGTTTTGCGGAGCGGCGACGGAGCGGCGACCGAGCGGCGACACGGCGCACCACGAGCCGGGGAATGTAGGCTGGAATTCGATGCCGCGGGCGTAGAGGCGTAGAGGTGCGAGGAAACGATGCCTCGAAGGAGAGAGAGAGAGAGAGAGAGAGAGAGAGAGAGAGAGAGAGAGAGAGGAACGGACTCGGTGAAACTCAGCGGCGTAAGACCGTTACACTTATGGGCCGACGCACACGCGCCTCTACGTGCTATCGGGGCGATTAGAGCTCCGGCCGTTAGCGCCTCGGTAACGACCAAAGCATTCTTCCGAGAATACGCGGTTCGATCCGGAGGAGCGGAGGCTGCCTTAGACCCGGGTACCGATGATCGCAACGACTTGAGCATGGTGACGACGATAGCAGCGATAACGGCGCGGCGCATCGGTCATCGACGCGCATCCGGTCCGGGCGCCGAATCCTCCCCGGATTCACGAATTACCGGACGCGGTCGCGATCCTAGCGGTAAACGACCGGTTACCGTTTTACCGATTTAAAACGCTCGTTTTCAATATGCAGCCACGCGCTCCGATCTTCCTTTTTCTTTTCCACTCGTTCGGACTGCGCTCGCGGAAAATAAAGCCGCTTAGTCATTCCGTCGCGTTACTACCTCCAACAAAACTCCCCCGCGTCGAGAAATTTCCTACGGTTACTTAGGATCGCTAAGTTACGTATAACTATGCCGTTCTTTCAACTGGATTCGTAGCTACCGTCACTCGTGTGGCACTGCGTTGGCACTCGTGTCAGCCATGAATCACGATCGTCGTGATGAGCCTTTTCAACCATTACACTCGTAAAGAAGCAGTTTCTTCGTGTCTGCTCTCTTAGTTCACAGTAGCAACGAACGTGCGAACGAGCCAAAATGAACAACCGCGAATAATTCTGGCTTTTGTGCGCTTTACGCGACAGCGTCGCGGTTACGTAACGCCGAAAGCTCTTAAAATCCAGAATTACCTTCATCTGGCAGCTATAGAATTCTTAAAATTCACTGGCTCCACGTTTACAGCTTCCAACCTTATTTTCCTCTTTCGCGTGAATTTTCCAGGCGATTTTCCAGGCGAACGTTGGTACTAATCACATTAGGCCCGTTTATGATCGTCCGCTTCCTAGTAGGGCGTCGCGTTACTCTTACGAAACGAATGATAACTGTTGTGCGACAGGTAGCGATAAAAACGGTTCGACAGTTGTCTATCGGGGTCGTTAAAAAACGATTACCAGAAGCTACAACGGCAGCGGACATGTCGGTTGCACGAAAAAAGTGAGCTATATTATCCGGAAGGAGTACGGAAAGAGGTTGGGCGAGCTTTGGTGATCCGAAATGCCTGAGAAACGTTTTCATCGAGACTCATTCCGATTCACGAAGCGTAACGTTTTAATGTACTCTTCCGCGAGCGTATAACGGAAAAAGGAAAAAGCGAGTTTTCCCTCGTTTGTCCTTTGGCTCGCCTTCGTTCCGTGAGCGCGTGCAGGGCTCGCGAGTGTCGGAGCTGACGACTACGGTCGCTTCGCCACCGCCGCCGCCACCGCCGCCCCCGCCCCCGCCCCCCTCACGGCCCCTTCGCCTCGCCAAGCCCCACCGCGCCTAACCCGTCACTCCTAGTGCAATCGTGTAATCGTGAGAGGGCGTCGAAAGGAGGCCTCGGGCGGCCTCTACGAGTCTGGCCTCGAACTAGACTTTTCGTCGATGGCCCCTCATCCCTTACTCCTTACCGTTCAAGTCGGACGATCGAACGAGTCCTACTTTCGCGGCGAGTAGCTCCTGTCATCCATCGCTTTACCTACGAATGCTCGGAAAACGAGATCCGTACGATGTGCCCGTCCGAGAGGAAGGTGGACTACGTGTGAACGCGCCGTGGAGTCGCGCGAGGTTACGCTCTGTATTCGTTCCGCTGTGTCAGCGAAGTTACAGCCGAACGTGTCTCATTCGGCTGTAACTTGTCTATGTGCACGTACCCTATGTGTCACAATTAAACGCTCGTGAACGCGAAAGTGACTCTGTATTGTAGTAGCCGATTGAACAGTCGGACAACGTAATAATCCGCTCATTCGAGCCACGGAAGATCGAAGACACAGATAACGATGCACGACACTCGCGAACAAGTTCGGTGCTCTTTGTCAACTTTAATTAACAAAATAGCTTGCAGTAGTACCGCGCTTTTATAGGCCGATTTAATCGCGATCGAAATCCCTTCTATGCCGGTTATACGCGTGTGAAGGATGCCTCGTAATTAAAGTTGAAATGGCAATATCTATTGGATGAAAGCACTTTTCTCTCGTACGATGCGTAAACAATTTTATTGGAAACTTAGGCGAAATTACAATGAATTACTCCTCGAGTATTACTCGTGGACCGAGATGATGGAAAATTCACAGGGATTATAGAAACGTGCTTTTTAATCGTATTCACGTATCGAATGGCCTGCAAATTACTCGCATTTTTCCCAACCCTAATTGGGAAAAATCCAGTTATCGAGATCCACTTTCATCCGTGAGGCATACGTAAGAAATTCCTCGAGAGATGATTGTAAAGCTCGAGGAGTTGCGTTAAAACCGCGTTAAACATATTGTCCATAAATGGTAACAGTAACGCTATTTACTCTCATCGTTAGAAACTCCCATCGTTACGTAGAATAAAAAAGAGATTCTTAATACATCCCTCAAATTGTCCGGTACTCGATCGTAATTACGGCCTGCATCGAATGTATCGAATGACTTTTAATAATTATAAAACGAGATTCGTGTTACGGGATATAAGCAAATCGTTTTCACAGTGTTTATGTCACGTTACTTCATTACTGTAAGAGAAACATCTTTCAACTATTGCTTCTGCATTTTTTACGTTAACGGCTGTAATTTAAATTGTCTTTGTATTCGTTTTCACATCGACGTTTTCGAAATATTATTAAAGAGCTAACGCTAAATGAATCTATTTTAATTTTTGCTCTGCTGCTCTGTTATTATAGAAGAAAAGAAGAAAACTCATGCAAATTGCCATTTTCATCCTCTTGCCAATGGTCTGCTCTTCCTTTTGCGAGCATTCGTACGCTGCGAGTGAGATGACGAAGGACGGGAAATAGCAGGAATATGCGCGAATAATAAATCTCACCGAGGGCGATATTAAAAATGATAATGCGCGAAAACAGGAAATAAACGAATTTTCCTTGCGCATCCTACGATATCCGCTCTTCTATTATACTTATAACTCAATCTCGTAAAACCTGCTTTAAATATTATAAGTTTCTGACTCATTAGTATGCCGTAAAAGATAAGATCGCGTAAAGGCGATAAGCATCTATCGCGTTCTATAGCGACCGGAAGACTTTTCCGTCGAGGATCGGGAATCCTGCGCGATACACGATACCTTGGCTTATAAATAGCAAATGCGCGAGTGCAATGTTTAAACTTTATTGCATAAATATCGTGTGCGCTTGAGAATCTTTAGGCATAACAGCGCTCGAGAATGGTAATTCGACTTACCACTTTTGCGCATATAATTACCCGTACTCGTATAATTAGAGTAAAAAGCAGGCACAGCGTTTGGCATTGTATAATTACAGCATTCCTTGGCGATACGAAAGGGAAAAGTTAAATTGCCCGTTATTATTGCTCTATAATGGAGTAATAAAAGAAAAGCTGGCGTCGGAGCCGCGTTACTCGGACTTGCCTAACCGTATACTTCCCTCGAATCGACGAAATATTAAGGAAGCGACACACCACCTGACGCCCGACGACGACGACGACGACGACGACGACGACGACGACGACGACGACGAGTAGTCATCATCCGACGGAACATCGGAAAAAGCTCCACCCGGATCCGTACAAAAAGTAACGAGGAGAAGCGATGAATCGACAATGCCGAAGGATGCCCGAGACCTTGGGCGCATCTCTCGTTCTCGGAACCGATTTGCTGGCGGCGGGACAAAGCCGCGGACGCGCGCATCATCGGACCACCCAGTGGAACCTCGACCCATTTGCGCTCGATTCCCCGTCGCCGCTTTTAATCGCGGTGTTAACTCATCATCACGGGCATACGGAATGCAAAATCCTTCGATTACGACTTTCCCAAGCTACGAATCCACGCACCGCGTGATTTTATTCCGCAAGGTTCTCACACTCGCGAGAGAGTTCCCACTTTGGCTCCTCGTTTACGACTCTTCCGTGAAGTATGGCTTTCCGCGGGTAAGAGAAAAACTCCTTCTAATATTCCGATCTTCTTCGTTACGTGAAATTAGAACAACATCTTGTAAACGATCGCGCAATATTTCTAGCTTCGTACAACTCCTGCGACGTAACATCGCTTCGTCGTCGTAAATGATCTTTTTCTCGAATTTGTTGACATTCGCATGGAACCAGTGGCTTTTCCTTGCTCACGGGTCACGAATACCGCTGTAGATTAAGTTTCCTCTTAAGGTCGTCCTCCCATTCGAACGGATAGGACAGCGCGTATACCGTCAACCTCATTTACATATATATTGTACATTAGAGCGCTTGCAATAACTCTACTGGAAAGTCTTATTAATAACGCACCGCGTTACAAAACAATAAAGCAACGAGTACTAAAATGCAATCTGTACATCGCACCACCTACTACCAACCGAGGGGTTTTTTACGAGTGCGCGCCTCGAAACCGCGAGCCTCCGTGCAGGAATGTGCAGGAATCTTTGAAAAACGGAGTTTAGAAAAACAGAGGCAGACGTTTCGCGATAGAAAAAAGGACGAAGAAGAGGGAGAGGACGGCTCCGATCGATGGGAAAGGGTCGAAAAAAGAGTTCCAGCGGATGCTTCTTAACCGCGTGAAATAATTCTAGTCCCTTCCGCGCCGGTCTGCGTGTCAATTACCCGGGACGCGAAGCATCGTCTTCGAGAGGTCGTCGGGGTCGGAATCTCCGGTAACGCTGGCGGGATACTTGAGACCGACAGCGATAGGCGAGCGTCGTCTAGGTGCGCAAACCGAACGCTGAAGATGCGGATGAAGATCGGTAAGCACGCGCGGCATGCGGATGGGCACCTTATCTTTGGCAGTCGTCTCGGCTTCTCCGATGTCCCGACGCACCGGCTGACCGAGGAGTTTTGAAAATGCGCGGGACAGGAGTTAACGGTCGGCTTCCTTCTGCTCTCCACTCGCACCTCTCGACGACGCGGAGGCACTTTTCGTAACCGCGGACAGCCGTCTACGTCTCTCTTGCTCGCCCTCGTCGCCGCTGGGTCGAGCGACTCCCGAGAGTCGAGCACTTGGCGATCGACCGGTGCTCGTCTTATTTAAGATTAGCGCGTTCGAGGCCGACTTTTGTCACGAGCGCCGGACGATGTGCGAGCCCCTTAATCGAGGTACGCGCAACTGTACTTTGATTTACATTAGCTTTGATGTACTTTAATGAACTTCCTCGACGGATACGACTCAAAGGCTTTCTCTTCTCCCGTACCTTCCGAGATTCATGGTGAATTTTCTCATTAGGACGTGTACGGCTTCTCAGTCTATTATTTTCATTTTGAAGAAATGCGCGCGCTTTTGAACGGGATGCTTGGGATTTACGTACGAAAGTCAATTGCTGCTTTGCTTTTTCATTCTTCGTTTAAAAGGCATTTCTCGATGGAAGACGGAGATCGGCAGCGATCGGCAGCGATCGTAATATCGCTATTAAACGGTAGCAAATCTGAATTAACGATCACGTTCTTCCACGGTTTTTACTTTTTAAACCGAAAATATCCCCGACACTCTCTTTTAGCTCGAGTAGGATTTAATAAAAATTTGAGTCTGTTCAAAGACCGACTTTTAAAAATCTCTTAAGAATCAACGTGCCCGTTGAGTCGAATAATTGAACGATTACTCGAGTACGATAAATACGTTTCCATCGCGAAACTCCAAGTAAACTCCAGAAGCTGCATTTTGAAAATTTATTCGATTTCCCTTCGCTGGGAGATGAAATCTGTTTGCATAGCGTATTATAGTGTGAAAAAGGCATAAGGATTTCCCAACGGCAAAACAGCGAGTTCTTGTTCTCCAGTTTGTTATATTCGAGATAGCTTCAACGGAAAAAAGGATTTTGTTTATTAAGGATTTATATTTACAACAACGTGCTCCTGTACATTTACGATCAATGTTCCGTCTTCTCTTGAGCTACGTCCGCGATCGTGCAATTCGCGCACACGTTACAAACAAGTACGATAAATTATTGTTCGAGCGCTCGTGCCAAGGTCACACCGCCACGAGGATAATGGCATTAGCACTAACGAGGACATTTTTCCTCTTACTCGTGCATCGATTAGGCGAGATCGGTGCCCTGGAATTACGGGCGAATTCTCCAACCAATCCTCGCTTCGTGTACATTTTAATTTGTTACACTGTAATTTGCCGCGTGAATTAGACGTTTTCGACTGCGGCTGAAACTCGCGTAATTATTCGGAGTACATTGAGAACGTCGGAGAACGAGTGCGCCATTATCGCCGAGCCGGTGCTCGAGTACGCGATAGGAACACCAGGCTTTTGCACAAGAGCGTAGCCGCGTGCACGAGAACAGACGCCCAGGACCCTCGACGAGGGTCGTCCACGCGAGGAGTCTCGAGGCGCTAATTCTCCCCCGCTAATAAATCATGGTCGTCGCCTCGCCTCCCGCGTATCGCTGCAGCCGCTCTTTTTACGCCGCGAGTACCCATAAAACCAATGGCCCATGAAGGATCGGCGTGTGTTACTCTCGTGGGAGGGTCTCGTCGCGCCCGTCCTCGGGGAGTTCGCGTCGGTGCGTTAACCCGATGATGGGGGTACGCGCAGTCCGCCGATCGTATCTGGCTGCCGAGTCGCGAACGATCGAGGAAACTTATTGGTCGGCGATTGCCGGGGGCTCCTGGACTTATCTGGAAATCGCCGAGGATCGCACGCGTGGGGGAGAAAAACGACTGGATAAAATTAGCATTTAAATGACGGGGCGGTATGCCATACACACCGCAGGGTCACCCGCATCGAAACTTCAAGGCCAAGTAAGAAGGGACGGTGCAGACCCCGAGGTGGAAGCGGACGCCAAGGCGACGATCGACGGCAACACCTCCGGATTCGAACTCACGAGCTCGTGTCCACTGTTGTTCCCAGACGTGAAACGGGGAAGAGCCGAAAACCCTGCGATCCTTCTTTACGATCCTTCTTTACAACGAGCACCTTTACGCAGTTCCTCCTCTCGTATGCCTAATTACTCGGAATAGCCGCACGAATTTCCATTCAAAAGGATTTCCCATTTCCAGTGAAAGGATACCCCTCGTAATTGGCTTAATCGCTTAACACCGGCAAACGCGTTTTTATTCCAAATGATTTCCCACTCGTAAAGATTTTAATTCTACCTTGAAGCAGCCACTTTTGATTATCTGTCCGACTGTACATTAACCGAGTATAATAAAGTATAGTTGTACCGCGATACAAGAAAAATGGGACGTTGAAACGTAAAGTTCTTATTATCTCGCATGCGCGCGCCGAATGACTGGGCATCCGAACCTAATATCCCATGTAATCGGCATAATTGTCCCTCATTATTCCCAATTAACTCTCGAGACCAATAATTATTCCTATCTTTTCTTTGCTCAGTGCTGGTTTATCCCTCCGAATGACAAGGAAACGACAGCGAGTGCCAGTCGCTACCGCGCCAAGTGCCACTATACGCGCATTTCCATTACCTCGCCAACGTCGTCGTCACGTAACAATTATCGCGAGGCAGCGATCGTTTTGCAATTTGCAAACACTTGTAGAGTGCAACCGACGAGGTTCCCAACGACCATCGATTACCTCGGTCGCGTCGGGGTGTCCTCGAGCGTTGTAAAAGCGTCGAAAACGAGCGAGCGTTCGCTATCCGAGGAAATATCGAGTCCACCAGGACTTGACGCGGCCGCGATCGAGGAATCGAAAGAAGGAGCTGATCCTTCCCTCCTGCGCAGCCCCGGACCCGCGAAACTTTAACCGTACCACGGCTACGACCATTGGCTCTCGCTCGGCCATAATCACGCGTTTAACCATCCGCAACCACTGGGCGCCGCTCGAGCGCGACGCCCAGTCGAGAGGTGCGCTCATGCGTCACGCGCGTAATGACTGCTCTCCTCGGCGTCGCTGCGATTTTTCGCAATTAGATTATCCGCTCGATCGTGGCATCGGGAGGAAGCGGCGGGAGCAAAAAGCCGCGGAGGACGAAAGGGACGCTCGCGCTGGAATCCCGACGCGCGGGTTTAATTATAGAAACAGCGCCTCGCTTCGCGGGCGGTGGTGGCGGCGGTGGCGGCGGTGGCGGCGGGGAGGGGGTGGGTTGGGGTGGTGGTTGGCGGCGGGGGGTGGGTGGGTTGGGGTGGTGGTTGGCGGAGGGGAGGGTGATACGAACAGGAGAAATATGCGCGTCGCTCGGCGTCACGATCGCGAGCGTCCGATAGGCAAGAGGAGGACGGGCGAAGGGACTTTTCGAGGCTAGATCTTCATTAATCGCGTCGCCGACCTCCTTCTCGCGCACCTTCCGCGCTTCCTCATCTTCGCTCCGACGCTCGCTCCGACGCTCCATCGCGCTTCTCCCACGGCGGAGAACGGATATTAATTATCACGCGATATAGCGGGACGGCGCGTGAAATACGCACCTTCGGACCCTGAGAAATGTTTATTAATTCTCCAATTAAAATCGCGGTTCTCGGTGTGCGAGGCTCCACCCGAAGATGCGCTCGATCGCGAGAATCGTAGTTGTTCCCTCCTGGGAGCGAGCGCTTCGATTCCCACCTTCCGCGTTCGCCTCGGAACGGCCCCTCGCTAACGCACCTCTCCCGTAAAACTCGTATTCGGAAAAAAAGATTCGCCGAGCGCGAAGGAAAGCACGCGCTCGGCTAATCTTATCGATCGGCACATCCGTGTAAATGTAAATCTCTCCTGGATCCCCCCGCGGAGTCCGCCAGCTTCCAATCGAAGAGCATTGCAAACGAACGAGTGTGACTCGGCCAGGTCAGAGTCGTCTGGAAGTAACGCCGTCCATCGCGCCTGCAACACGATCACGGAACGCGCGTCCGCGTCGGACGTCGGGCGCTGATCGCAGGAGTCCGCAGCGATTGCAGTTCCACGCGTTTCCTGGCCGCTGACGAGCCTCTGCCGGGATGCGAGATAAGAAGACGATTAGATCCGCGAGGGAATACGCGGGACTCGACGCGCGGTAATTGCGCCTCCAAGCCAATCGTCCAGCAACTGGCTAATGAATTCCCGTGAATCGGAATACCCTTTAAGCTCGCCGCTCGTTTATTCGAGTGTCATTTGCGCGACGGACTATCGTTTGCATAATAACGTCTTCGAGAGCTCGCGATAAGTAGCCCCGGGTTCGTGCTCTCCAGCGGATGTACGCGCTCTGAACGACTCCTTAATTTAGCCTGGAGGTATCGCTCGAGTCGAGAGTTGTCCGTGCAACAGTCGCCTCGAGATAAAGAGGAGAAAGAGGCTAGGACATCGAGGACGGGGAGCCTGCGCGAGTCCGACGATCGGCTCGTACCAGAGTCGTGAGAAGAGTCGCGCTCGACGTCGAGGATTCGTTTCCACGTCCCGATCGCCGGCTTCCGACTGGACGTGTTTTCGCGTGCCTCCCCTGGAAGAGGCCTCGGGCACTTAACCCACGCACCGAAGGCAGTCCCGAGCTCGTGTCGCGCTCGTCCTTGGAGTGGAGACGGAGGTCCCCGCGACATATCCTCGCAGGCGCATTTGCATCGAGCTACAAGAGGCAGAGAGGAGAAGAAGAAGGTCCGCGGTCGGAAAAATTCTGGAACATCGCGGCCGCAGGGGGGAAGAGAGGACGACCGGGCCGCTGCTGCCGTTGATGCCGCTGGTTCGACTCCGGCTAATCTCTACGTACTCGTGCCGCGAACGACCGATCCATTACGGGCTGGAGCAGCGAGAGTTGCGCACGCGGTGCATGTACGCGAGGGGGACGGAAAAAAGAGGAGGCGGAGGAACAAGAGGAGGATGCGCAACGAATGTACGCGCGATTCCGAGTAAAGTAGCGAAAACGTGAGCGTTTCTTTATGCCGGCACTCGGAGCCTCGAGTTCGAAGCTGCGCGAGAGAGCGAATAAGCGGCTATTGTCCGCGCTTCGCCGGGGGTTGGGGTTGGGGGTGGGGGTGGGGGTGGGGGGAACTTTTAGGACTCAACGAGCCTCTTCATCCTCTGCCTTGTTCTTATCCCTTTTCCTCGTAGGCTTATTTTACGAGTACGCGAACGCGCGAGAGTCGAGAACCGCGCGCAGTACTTGAGCTCGGGAGAAGGTCTTTCCCGGGAGCGAACGTTTGGCGAATCTCGCGGGAAATCCTCACCGAGACCAGATACTCCATCGCCCTTCGAGCGACGCGATCTTCCACGGGCGTCCGCGAGAAGGCGTTATGCGCAAGTTTCTCGAAGGTTGTTTCCGCAGCACCGAGCTCAGTGCTGGCAACAACCGGATAAGATCGTTCACGAATTTGCGCGGTGTAAGACGAAGGTCTCGCGCTTGGCACGGACGTACGTAATTTAGATTGAAATCCAACGCGGTCGAATTACCGCGAATTATCCTGGTTACGCGAAACATGAAACGGTCTCTTTGATGCCACTTAGAAATTACAGTTGCTTCGAGTGCAGAGGTAAGAAGCACGAAAGCTAACGCGCGACCGAGGAATTATAAAAACCGTAAATTGTAACCCCTTGGGTTAATTTTGATCGGGACTCGTAACGAAAGGACGAGGCATCGATCTTGCAATTGCGAAATACGTCGCGATGCGTGAAACGCGTGACAATGATGCAGCTAAGGAATGGTAAGAGGAAAAACCGTCGAGCTGTCAAAGCCAACAATTTTCTCGCGATTTTCCAAAGGCTTATCGCGCTGAAAGATTTACAGTGGCGTCACGGGAACGGTAACGTCTCGAGAAAGGAGAAGCATCTGGCACTGCGATCTCTAGCCGACGACCCAAGTCAGCTACCAAACGACGATGTTTCAAAGGGGAAAGTTAACTATATATCTTCGATCGATCACGCTCGAGGGGAATGCCCGTACTATAATAGCACGAGTATGAGTCGAGTAATTGAAACTGCGGCGCTCGAGAATTGAATCATCCGAGTCGTCGAGCAGCGCGAATAAAGCGTTTTTTCGGACAAAAATCCCGAGCGAATGGTCGTTGCACCGCCCGAGTGATCGTCGGGGAATGACCGTCGTTGAGCCAAGGGCGCAACGTCGCCTAATTGCCCTGGAGACTCACCGAGGCGCATCTTATGTAAACGATCGCTGATCTCCAGAAATGCAAATCCAGAAGAGCAAAAAATGACCGACTCTTCGGAGCACATGCGCTCGATTGATTGCGCGTGCGCCGACTCTTGCCTCCCTTATCCACGCTCGAGCTTGAGCTCGTTGCCGCATTTGTGCCCGATTTGCATACAGAGCCGCGCTACACTGCATACACGGCCGACTGCAGGCTAACGGATTCGACAAATTTCCTCTTTGAATTGTTAATTACGAGTCCGGTGCGGGGGACCGTTCGCCTTCTCGGAGATGTTAACGGGGAGAGGCTTCGACCGTGTGGAAACGCGAGTTGCATTACGAGCGAAGACCAAGAGCCAGCCAGCCAACCTGATGCTCTTGGTAGCTAATATTAATTAAGAGTCCCTGCGAGGAAGAGTCTTCCTCGATCGAACGCGATCCATTTTATACGTGATTAGCGATTGCGCCATTCGCTCGTAGACGATCGATCGATGAGATGAGAAACGGTGAAACGAATCGGTGCACCCAACATCTATAACGAACGTTTTACGTCCACATATAAGCTAGTAAGCTTGCTGAGTTCGATATTATTCAATATCAACAACGCACCCTCGAATAGGCCTTCCCGATGAAATATCAAGATTGCAATTAAATAACTCGCGCGCAAATTGAAAACTATCTACCCTTGGGTTCGATTCACATCCGCAACTGGCGTTTAATAGTCAACGCTCTTTTACGCTCGGACAGATGAAAGATATTCGTTGCTTTTAAAGGCGAAACGGAGCCCGAGAATAAAAGACTGGTTATTCATCGTGTAAGCGCGCAATTCAAATAATTCCAGAGTGAGTCAGGCGTCAGTGTTGCCCGAAAGACATTTTCAAGTTGATGTTTTATTAACTTGATTTTATTAACGCTTGCGGTTGAACTTTGGTGCATCGATGCGGGGATCGAGTACAGCGCCATCATATTACGGGATACGTTCCCGTGCAAAAGCATGCACCCTGGATTCGTAAGCGAAAGGAATCGAAAGTACGACTCGCGGAGGAATCAGATTGGAAAATTAAAAAACTACTCATCCTTGGGCGCAAACGTCCTTGTTTCGCTAACGCGCACCTCTTTCTCACAGTCCTTCGCGAAAGAATCCCGGGGCATTCCGTCCTACTTGCGGAAGAGGCTCCTCCGCCATACGATTGATACCCAATTTTCCACGATTCATCATCGGGCCACGTTTATCATCCTGCTGTCCGCTTGCGGTACCGCGAGGCGCTGCGGATGCCCTCGGAGACGATCTCGCGCGCGTCCTTATTCGCGACTCGGCTCGATCACGCTGGATCGTGATCGAATACCGTTGGACTGCCAGCGGGGGGTTGCCGCACTCGGTCCGACGGGACCGCGAACCCCCGAACGGCTCGAGTACGATTATTCCGTTACTACACTGCGTCGGTGGGTCCCATTGTTTCCGCAAAATTCACCGACTCATCCGTCCGGCACCTCGGTTGTCCTTCGCGGGCGTATCACGCTGACGTCCCCGTCAGCCTTTCACGAGTACACATCCTGGACGAGGGACGCTGACGAAAATCAAGTTGGTAGCCTTATCGGTGATGTTGATCGCTCGTGATTCGAACGAGGAGGTGAACCTGGCGCTCGGCGATTACCTCGCGTAACGGTTTATTTCTACTGGTCGACCGATGCTTTTGTTATTGAAAATTTTCTTTGTGTCGAGATGGAAGATTCCTTAACTGCTGAAAAATCTCTGTGCAGTCTCATAAAAAGGAGTTTATAGGCCGGCAAATGCGAGGCATTGTTTCAGCGATCGTAAGGAAGCGATTTCTTGGTCGTATTTCATCATCGACGGGCTCTGATCGCTTAATGAGTCGTAATAATCGTTGCGCGTGAATTTATTATCGATCAGCCGACATGTTCGCCACTGATGTTGCCATCGAGAGAACACAACGTAGCCCCACGAATTTATATGCTCGACTATAAAATCCTTAAGTAACTCTGAAATTCAAGTCGCGTAGCCTGACACACTGTGCTAAAAAAATTATCTTATACAGCGGAAAGTATCTCTTTGTTCCAACAATGAACGAAACATTAAAGCTTGACACGGCTATTTCCCATTTCTTTTTTTCTTTTTCTTTTCCTCTTTCTTTTTCTTTTTCCGTCCTTTCCTTTCAAATAATGTCTCCGGCTCCAACAAAAGACTCTCGTTCACACAAGCGTTGAAAAAACAGCCCGCCCGTAGCCCCCTTAATTATTCAAGCTCTAGATTCAGAGAGACAGCGTCTTGGCTTCTGGAAATCCAGAGCTGCAAAATGTCAGCAGCGGTAGCCTCGCGACCTTTTATTATTCCGCGGACGCGGATTATTCCGCCGAGTTCTCATCCGGAATCCGTTTTTATCGGGACCCACGGCTTTGTCGATTCCTCGGCTCTCAGAGCGATGCGTCGCCCGGTACCCGAAGAGCGCGCATTTCTACCGTTGCCTCTTTCCTCTCTCACTTGGGCTTCCAAGAAAGATCGTTATCACATCCGAGCTATCTATGGTCATCCCCGGCCGTCCGCTCGTCGGACGAATCGCTCTCCATAAATATGCAAATATTCGTTCAATAATGGTGAAACCGCGGACTTGCGTTCCAAGGCGAAATAAGGAGGAATAAGGAGGAATAAGGAGGAATAAGGAGGAATAAGGAGGAAAAAGAGACCGAGAGGAAAGCGAAAAAAGAGCAGCGCGACGATAATCGACAATCGGGAAATAGACGCGCGTACTTCCAATGGCGTGCGCGAACCTCTTTTGCAACGTACGCGGCTAATCTGGCGATTAAGATGACCAGACCGATAACCTCGGAGGCTTCCCTCCCTCGAGATAACTAAACCCGTTGACAATGCATTATTAATAATCGACGGGTACGCGAGCGCGGACCGCTGGAAGAGACGATTGTTGGAATCGCGAGAAGAGGTTTGCGTATCGCCAAGTCCGCTGTTGGCGTTATTGATTCGCCGGCTTTGATTGCCGGTGAACGCGCGTGAGGCGCCGCTCTTGTAATTGCCTCGCGATGATTTACATTCGAGATAAAAGAGCGAAACCGAAGCGAACTAAACGGACTCTTACGGGCAATAACGACCTAGAGAAAAGAATTGGCTTTACCGTTAAATACGAAAATAATAAGCTGAAGTAATGCCGTTAGGTGCGCACAATTAAGGCCAAACGTATGGAAATTTCTGATCCAACAACGCGCGCCTCCTGTCGTCCATACTTTTATTATTTTAATAAGCCAGTCGCGACTTGTCGACTTATTCCTACAACCCCCACCCCCACCCCCACCCCGCCGAGGCCCACGACGCATTTAACGCGAGATTTAACGAAGCGCGGGTGGAAGGACGCACCGTGTGGGTGTCAACTAGGTTAATCTGCATATTTACGGTGATGCACCATCACCTCAAAACTGTCATCCGCCCGTTGCGAAACGGATAACCGCGAAAAAGATCGAGTGAGAGGGGAGTGGGGGTGGTGGAAAGAAGGAAAAGCTTATCTGGAGATGGCAATCGTAAGGGGCTTCACGAAGGGAAGCCAAAGAGGGTATCGGGACGCCGTTGACCCTAAACGCCGGCCTCTGGGAACTCTTGTTTATGCCGAGGCGCGAGAGAAGTGCAGCCTGCCATTATCGAGTCTCTCGAAGAATTATTACCGAGTCACTGGGGGCATCGTCACGACTCATTCCGAGAGTGCTGCAGTACAAAGGGACAAGAGCGAGAGAGCGAGAGAGAGTGAGAGACGAGGGACAAAGCACAGTCAGCGGAGAGACTTGCTCTTTAGGCCGAAACAACGAGATTAGCGGAGTCTGCACTGGGTGCTTCTCGTCTCTAATTAAAGGCCAATAGATGTAGACAAAGGGGTCTGTTGCATTTTCTCGTTGCATCCCTCCCCTCCGCAACTGCCGACACCACCGCAACTTCACGGTCAGCCAAGTGGATCTCATGGAACACTCGTGTCCACGATGTCCCTTCTGCAAAAGAAACTCTCCGTGAGAATCCCTGGAAATATTTTTTAATGCATTTCGTTTTTATCTCTCCCTGATCAGCCGCGGCTCTCGAGTTGCTCTCGAGTTGCAATTTGCCGCAAGGATAATGTAGGGTCTCGCGTCGGATCGAGGAAGGATCCGCTCCGATGCGTCGATGACGATTGCAACTTCAGCAGGGATGATGTATATTGCATCTCGATGTAGAAGAAATCGTGCGATAGCGTATGCTTCGTCGACCTCGTGATGTCCGGGGAGATTTCGCGAAAAAAATCCTTCGACGCGTTACGCGCGTGCGCGTAACTCACGAGAAATGGGTCTTTTGAAGCATTTCGACGGCCTCCCTCCAGAGTAACCGAACGATGCCAAAAGTACAGCGGTGACGGGAAATTTGAAAGACGTCGGAAACAAGACTCGAAGAACACAATAAGCGGAGAATAAGAAGGAAAAGTTACCTACAAACGGATATGAAAAAATCGAGAACTCGACTTAACCAGCGGCAGACAAGGAATCGCTTTACAAAATGAAATGCGCCAGAAATTTCAAAAACATAGACATCTTTAAAAGGAAGAAATCAGCCACGAAATTCGTTCGTAACGAGTTAAATTAAGAAATTACTCTCCGAGTATTAATAATCAAATCCAAGTTTTGTCAAGAATTGAAAGAACAACGTTAAAAGAGCATTTACGCTAGACTTTTCTAAATACTACTGTGGATGATACTAATTTCGATACGCATATGTATTAAATAACTTGTATTTGCAGGATCGATCGAAGGGGGAAAAACACTACGTAAAATGGCGATTTATTAAAGGAACTTTCTATTAGAAACCACAAACCACGGATCGCGCGGTGACATAAAGCATTTTCATTTTTTATAAAATAAAAGTAAACAAGGCTATTAGGAAAAAAACCGTGAACATTTTACGTGCACCTGTCGGCAGCGAGAAATAGTAGCTGGAGCATGTGCCACGAAGCGGAAAGCAAATAATTGGACAGCGCCAATTTCTCTAACGTCTACCGAGAATATTGTAAAATTCGTACCTTACTCTTACCTTACTCTTACCTTAGCTAAAATGGCAGAACCAACTTGGCTGCTTACATTTCGACTTTTCTCCAATTTGGAACAGCCTAACTATTTACACAGAGTGCAGTAAAAGCCATCTATGGTTTATTTTCCTCTTGCCGAAGATTTCAAGCTTCTCGAGAATCCATAAAATTATTGTTAATTTTATGGATTATATACGTGGGCTGTAATTTAAACGTAATGCTCATACACTTACGAAATTGCCGCTTTACATTTTCCTTTCTCATCTCATCTGGAAAATTATATTGTATTGTTATTGATAGATGTGTTCCTCGGTGAAGAAAGTGGATACGAGTATATACGAAAATAATTACTTCATTCCACATTAAAGGAAAATAATTCAGAAACATCGCGGCCAGTTTATAAAAATTACCGCCTCCTATTCGCGACTCCTATTATCGATCACTGCGGTAAAATGCACACGAGCGGCATGAAATCGTTGAAACTTGCATTAACATCGATATTTTACAATTACGGGGAAATAATCCGCTGCATTTCAAATTTCTTCGAAGGATGAGTATTATTTCTCGAATATTCGTAGGAACGGTGAATTTGTTAGCCTGGGCAAGTATCGGTGTAACGATTCCTTCTTAACGGCCTTCCGTGAATATCAATTTGTCCGCGCTCGTATCAATCGGAGAATCAACAACGCGATCGATCCAAGTCGTCGCACTTGAAAATGGAATTCGTGGCATTCGCTAAAAATGCGCGAGATCGCGCGGGACGAGGTACGGTAATTGCAATATATGAACCATTATAATGTCGGTTAAGAAGAAGAAAGAAGCGCATAAATTAGGAGAAGTTCTCGGCAGCGTAACTAAGACTTCTCTTTAATAATATAGAAGACATTCGGGGATAAGAGGCTTAACTTTCTTTTCCACGTGTACGTGCGCGTGAAAACGTTTGCGGAGTTTCTTTCTTCTTCCCAGCAGTGGAATTAGCGACATTCGACTGCGATAAAACGTGGATATTCATCCATTCACAGTTATAAGTATGCATGAGCCGGCACACATATCACTAGAATTTGGTGCTTATTCGCTATTAAATTAACTTTAAAGAGGAGCGCGCTCGTTTACTTATGCACGCGTGAAAAATGGCTCGTAGGTACTCAGCGTAGGTATTTTCTCTATTTTACAACAGTCTAATTGATGCGTTTTACCGATAATCGCCGTGAATTTCCAACCGTAACAAATGACCTCGATCTCCGAGTCGAGCGTTTCCTCTTTTTTCCCCCGGAGCGCTGAACGTGGGCTCGAGCTCGGGCCTCGATAAATAACACGGTTCCATCGAGTTTGCGAATCGTAATGATGCGATGCAAATGCGACTGCGGATCCCGCGGACAATAAGCGAGCATCCATTAAGGGAGGAAAGAAGCCGAATAGAAGCCCAGAAGCCCAGAAGCGGACTCCAAGACAAAAGCGCGACAGAGCGACTCGGATAAGCGGAGGATTCCGCGAGAAAAATTTCTCGCTCCATCCCTCGAAGAGAGATGAGATAACGGGAGGCAGGCGGGGGCGGCGAACCCCCGGAGGTATCGTGACGGCCCAGATGTAGCGAGGCAGGCGCGGGGACTCGTGACGGGGCGATAGGCGCATCCTCGAGGCTCGTGCGCGCGTCGGGGGAGAGAGCAAAATCAAGACAAGCCTTCGGGATTCGTGTCCTCGCGCGGGATGTTATCGCGACTGCGCTCAGAGCGAGAGGCAACGCCGGTGCCAAGAGCGAGGGAGAGGTTGCGGTACCAGCGAGCTCCTGCAACCCCGAGCAAGCGAGCAAAACGACCTGGAACTTCCGTACTTGTCCCTCCCCACCGCCGCCCCCCGCCGCCCCCTCGCGCTCTCTTTCTCCCTGGACACCTTTGCCTCGCCTATGCATGCGCATATATAAAAGGGGGCGAGGGAGCACCGAGAGCTGCGCTACGATAAACGGCGCGAGATAAACGGACGAAACTGGTTTGCTCTCCGACGGGACCGTCGAGAAAAAACGCCTAACGAGAAGTTGATGCTAAAGCGCGAGCAACCTCGCGACGAGCATTTATGTACGCGGGGGGATAGACTGGCGAGCGTGTACGAGGAGAGGAGCTCGAGCCCTTGGAGCTATCTGCACTCGAGGCGGCGTACGTAACGCCCTGCACGAGGATGTGACCGCTCGCCAATGCCGGGGAGGGTCCGGGAGCCTAGACGTGCAGCGCGGAGGGGTGCTTTAAATATTTGAGAGATAACCGGCAGAGCGCACGATTTTTCCCTCGAGAATAAATAGGCTGTCGGTCTCTCCACGAGGCTCGACTCCGCGAACGACTGAGCCAAAGCAGATCTCGCCTCCGCTAATTTAAGACAACGTTCTTACGGGCGCGAAGCTCGATGATCGTGTTCGCATTATGCGATGCGCATGTTTTTCCTGCGTTTTTCCTGCGTTTCTCCTCTGCGCCTATCCACGCTTCGTTAAATATTATGGAGATCCGCGTGGAGAATCTAGTTATATTTCAATTCGCGTCGTCGGTCGCACTTCGAGTTCGGCATGCTTAAGTGCTCTGAAACTCTGAGACAACGCTCCGATATAACGGAGATTATTGCCTATTTTCGCTGTCCGAACCCTCTTTTTATTCATTCCTCGTCGAATTAGTGTTATCGAATTTGCGCGCAGGGATGCCGGAGGATTTTGTCGTAGGATAAAGCGGTTGCGAGTTATTCTCGAAGCCAAAGAGAGGAAGAAAGCGCAAAGTGGATATCGCGATCAAAAAGAGGCTCCCGACGCGAATTATTCGATGGCATTTGGCGCGAAACTTGTTCCCTTTTCGATAATTGCGATCGCGCTTGAAAATTCGATTCAATAACGTTACATTCCCACGTCATTCCCACCAGAATTTCTCCCCTAGAGGTACGAAGTAGGTACGAAGAAGGTACGAAGACCTACTCGTTTCTGAAATTCCACAAATCCCCTTCCTCGGATTAAAAAACCAATGGAATTCCCCGCACCTCCATGTGCAGGAGATGCGATGCGCAGCCTATTACTTAATCCAAGAGGTGATGCGCTGGTGCCGGATGATCCCTCGCGACGTAATATCATCTTCAGCGATCGCCAATGTCCTTACGCAAGCGCGAGCCTATATTTATCCCGCGGTGCTCGAGCCCCGAGAAAGCTCGTTAGGGACGTTATTACTTTTTCCGTGCTAAGCCTGATTTGTTGGGCGCGGCGGTACAATGAACTCGGATCGCACGCGGCACTCCCACCGCTGGGAAAAGCGGCGCTCCATTCGAGGAAGAACATTACGGAAAGCGCGTCCGATAGAGAAAAGGATCGGAGCGCGTATTACTTCCGAGAAGATCCCCTCGCTTCTTCGGGACTCGCAGGAAACACGCGTATCCTCCGAAGGACAAATAAGCGAAGGGCGGCACGAGGCAGAGGTAGAGAGATTTACGGAAGCAGAGGTGCGGAAAATGAGCGAGAACCACGAGGAATGGATACAACGGCTTTCCCCTCCCCTACCTCGCCTACCTCCCCCCCCCGCCCACCCCCCACGTACCCTTCCCCCGTAAAACCTATCGCCGTGCAATTTGGCGCTAATCGCTAAGCTCGCTCGAGATCTAAGCTCTTGAAAACGCCGGATGTTGCGCGCAGCTGCAGCACCGGCGACCCAAAGAAAAGAAGCGCTACGAGGAAGCGACGCGTAGCTGCGAAAAAGGGGACGACGTGCGAGTGCGAACGGCCTCGAAAAGGCTCGAGACTAATCGCGGTAATAGACCGGCAACCAAATCCGTGGCCGCGTCTTCCTTGCGGACGGTACGCGTAGTTTGCGCGAGTCCAAAGTTGCCCCGAACGTCTGTCGCCGGGGAAAAGAAGCCCAGGGCGGGGCAACGCCTCGCTGACCTTCGCGGACGCTCGACCTAAACACCGGACCTCCCCCCTAAGAAACGGGACCGAGTTTTAGCTGTTTCTTCGCCTCGTCGTCGCCTTCCCGAGTGATAGAGATAGGGTTGGAATGCGGGGAACGTCCGGGAAGTGGAATCCGACTGACCGCCCATTCTCCATTGCTTGCAGATGGACTTGAGAGCGATCAGATCCCTCGCCTCGGGGTGCTTGATCCTGGCCCTATTCACCGGAACCTTAGCTGGACCAGGTGAGTCGTCATTTTTATTCTTCTTGCACGTTCGCATTGTTCGAGAGTCACGACAGCTACGATTGACACTCGTGTACGTCGCTGATACTCCAACGATCCCGTAAGGAGCTTATGGACGAACCTTTTTTCGGTACACGTCCTTAATTGAGGTGCTTACAAGTCCAAATATTTACACACAATGTATATTCGAATTCTCTGTAACGAACGGAGACAATTTCGAGATCGAATCGTTAGAATTATTACAAAGAGAACTTTGCTTTATTAAAGTTAGTACTAGCTGAAAGGTAAATGTAGTTTTAAAGTCGAGATCTTAATCCTATATGAATATTACTTAATAGTGTTTAAAGATTATCAATGCTAATAAGTGTCCATTGCATTGTATGTAAATGAGTGCGGATAATTTCAATTGTTTCGATCTAGATACAAGCGTAGATTTACAAACTAAACCTGTAACATTCGCGTTCGGACGAAACATTTTTTAATGCAGTTTCGACTCGATGGCAAACATCCTCGAAAGAGAAACAGCTTTCAAAATATTCAAATTTTATTACGATTACGTCGAGTATTTCATTTTCGCGCTCTAATTTTGTCGCGATAACGCATTTTTATTCCACAAATCTGTTTAAAAGAAAAAACCGCGTATACGTATAAAACGCATGCATAACAATAATAATAAAAGTATCCGCGTTACTCTGTTCTTACTTCGATAAATGTGAAAAATGATCTCTGTTTTACACAAGACAAGTCACGAGTATAAAAATATTGGGAAAATTTTTCCCTTTAGCCACTAATTTTAGGGTAATTCAATAGAGACGCGTTTTATTTGGAAATGCCAGAATAAAGATGCAACCCAACAATTTCTAAGTAATCCGCCTCGCTGCAACGTCGCTCATGTTTTACTCGTTGAATGAATTTTAATCAAGAACTTTTAATTCAAGAACCATCTTGAATGTGGCTAAAATTCAATCAACATAATCATTTGAGTCGATTTAAAAAGTTTTACGCTAAACCACGCCCGAATCCGTCAATATTAAATGCAAACGAAAAGAGCAAAGTAATCGTTTGGTAAATTGAACGTGGAACGGCTTGTAAGTACCTCGACTACCACGACAGATGTAGCGAAAGTAACTGCATCACTCGGTAGTAACTGTATACGATAGAGAATAAAACGAAATACTTGGGAAAGTGTACATTGTCGGAAAGCATTCGATAGAAGAGAGATATTTATTAACCGTACGTTAACCTGTACAAGAGACGTGCTGAACGTCAAAGCGGCAGCGATGAAAGCAACCCGAGGGACAAGTTTTGCACACGAGCCGGAGCAGGAACATCGGATTAAATCTTGCACGTGCAAGCTTAAAGGTGACCCGCGTGCACCCGAGAACTAGCGCCGTGATTCAACCTCGATTCAACCTCGAACTCGTTCCCGAAGGAGGTGGAAGCACTGACTGGCTCTGTTTCAGCGCGGACGGCCTTCGAGAAGCTCACGGACCATGACTACCGAGGCACGACCTACTACAGCGTGCGCAACCTGTCGCTTTACGAGTGCCAGGGCTGGTGCCGCGAGGATCCCGAGTGCCAGGCCGCGGCCTTCTCCTTCGTCGTCAACCCCCTGGCGCCGATGCAGGACACCCTCTGCCAGCTACAGAACGAGACGGCCGCCAGTAATCCCTCGTCCCAGCCCCAGCGGGCCGTCAACATGTACTACATGACCAAACTCCAGATCAGATCAGGTGCGTGAGCCAAGTGGATGAGTCTCCCGACGGGGCTCCGACGATTAAAAGGAGCGATGTTGTTACGCGTCCTGGTCTCGTTTGCGCGAGGAATTAATTCTTGACGAGCCTTATCGCGTCCCTGTAAATTACTAGCGGTTTATCTGCGTCCCGCGCGTGCGACTTTAATCTCAAGTTTTATCCAAATGACCGTCCCAACCTCTTCGTATGCAACTCAACACGCTTCAAAAGCTCGTTTTTTCTTTCCTCCTAAAATGTCCACGTAATCGGTATATTACTCGAAAGAAAAATTATCGCGTACCACTGCTCCTGCACCTTTGGGCGTCCCTCGATCTATCCAATGGGAGAACATTCAACCGGAAGAAAAGTTAACTGCAGTAGCTACACTTATTTCTTTCGTCGCTCTCCTCGTAAACGATATTTTTATACCCGACAAACGAAAATGTCCAACTACCGAAATATCCTTGCATCGAGTATTGAAAAATCACCCGGTAGGCATTTTTTACTCGTAAATTCACAAATTCCTTCCGGTGATGTTTTCCTGCTTTTAAAGTTTTCCACTCCGAGTGTATACTTGGGGCGTGTTCGTAAAATCGCGATCCCTTTGCGTCCCCTCGTAAAAGACCATAACCGAACATCGACCGACGAGCGACGATTGGTGACGAGGACCGTCGTCGTACTTGGCCTCCGTTGGCATCTCCGAACGCAAGAAGCGCAAACTTACGATTCCAAAAATCCGATAAAGGCGAATAGGATGTTGCTTTCGGTGCACGGCACGGATGAAGAAGTCATTGGCAAGGACGGCACTGCGTGCTGGTCGGAAAGCATCGCGAATCCTCGTTTCTCGAGAGATCAATCGGTCCGCGGCATTTGCCTTTCATAAAGTGCCAAAAAAATTTACGACCCCAACAAAGAGTCCTACGAAGGGACACCGGTCAACGTTCCCTCGCCCCTCGACCTTATGGGTCCACGAGATGCGTCCCAACCGGTCCCAGCGTGGCGTTTAGAAGAGCTTACCTCCCCCCATCCTCCACACACCCCTCCCCGCTCCCCCCTCGCCGCCGCCACCGCCAACGCCGCCGCCGCCGCCAACGACAGCTTTGACGAAACGCACAGTCCGCGCAGACCGACGATGAGAGAAAAGTCGAGATTACTGGTGGTACCACCCTTTCGCACGGTTTCACAGCAACAAACAACGGACCCTAGCTGGTACCGCTGGCGCGAAAATCGATGGAACACACTGACTGGGGCGCATGCGCGAGGGCGTCTCCCGCGTAGAGAACCAAGTCGCACAAGTCGCAGGTACGCGGCAGCTCTACCCGGCCGAGGTGTCGAGAGGTCCCAATATTACTTTAACAAGCCTGCTGGTGCGAAAGCGAGAGCCGCCCTCCATCCCAGGTCGGTCGGCCTCACCCACTACCTGCGAGAAGCAAAAACAGGCTTCGCGCCGTTTTTCGCGCCCAGGTAGCCGAGGGTTGTCACCGTTCGGGGACTTTCGCTTTACGGCTCTCTTTCCGGCTCTCGAGGACAACCGATACGCGTCCCTTCCCCCGCGGGCCGCTGCGTGGACACGTTTCCCGACCGAGATCCACGACGCACCGATGCCAACGCGCTCGAGATTACTTCACCGGTGCGTACAGTCGTTACGACTATCGCCAACGATAAACCCGATGCATCGAGGCGAATCCGTTCGTCCGAAAAGTAACTCGGGAGAACCGCCGTGAATCCTGGAAAAAGTCATTTCAACTGTAAAAGCGCGGGCAGGATCAAGCGTATATCAAGCGAATTTCGTACAAGTGCGGAGGGAATCGGTTAGATTCGGTAGAAGGAAGCGCGTTGTTCTGCCGAGGAAGGCCTCGGTAAATATAGATATGAAGGAAAGGAAAAATAAAAAGAATAATCGTCAGCCTATTAAATTGAGCGTGAGAGAGAAACATTGGGTAGAAGATAGCGTTTCCCAAGAAAAATAAATCTCGAGGATAATTTGGAAAATATTTTCGAGTGTATGTACAGGTGCACATTATCTGATACAACTCTCAACTCTCCAGGCCCCCATAAAAGGATTATTGCGCGCCCAGTTTTTACCTGCTCGGCTCCTTCCGTCTCGGCCACGGAGAAAGAAAGATTCAAGACTCGCTCGTTCTCTCACTCTCTCTCTCTCTCTCTCTCTCTCTCTCTCTCTCTCTCTCTCTCGCTTTATGGTGCGGCGTCCGTAATCCGGGGGACCTAACTGTTTCCCTCGATGGCTTCGCTCTACCGCTGCCGCCGGTGGGGAGGGATAAAGCCAGGGAGTCCTCGGAACTCTCGGAACTCGGCGAAAAGCCTCTCGTCGAGCCGGTAGATCTCCTTGCGGATTTCCGATCATCCGTCCTAGCGCCGGACAATATCACAAGGTGCGCATCGAGCCAATTATTTACAGGCGCTTTACCTGTCCGATGCACCTTGTAAGCGCGGCTATAAAAATAATGCGCCTCCCCCAGGAGTTCGCGGGGATCCCGGCTCTAATTGGAGTGCGAATCACGACGGTCGGCGGCACTCC
Organism: Wiebesia pumilae; assembly: GCA_018907045.1. Lineage (NCBI taxonomy): Eukaryota > Metazoa > Arthropoda > Insecta > Hymenoptera > Agaonidae > Wiebesia > Wiebesia pumilae. The sequence goes on along the minus strand of JACCHZ010000192.1, from coordinate 1,166,200 downwards.
CACTCTATCCTCGGACCAGTTCGGCGCTCGTGCCCACGCACAGCCAACGACAACTTCAAAATTAGAAAAGCCTTTCTTCTGCGTCTCGCTTTACACGATGATTAACAAGTGGGCCGAATAAAGAATAGCGGTAGATTCCGCGAATCTCGTGACGCATATGTGGGTGACATGTCGTCAGTTGAGCGTCGCCGCGGTAATTTCGAGTCGCTCCGTACCCTAGTTTCGCTAGTTTCGTGGAATATTTTTCCGACCGCCATTCGCGTCGACTGAAAAATTCACGTCATTGGTTATACCAGTTATACCCTGTCGCCGTGCTCGATCGTATTGCGCTTTAGTTATCGGGAAACCGTGTCCGCGCCTCTCAAGGCCACCCCCCAACAACATCGCTCCCATTTTTTAACTTTTCGGTCTATTTGTACAGCGCAGGTCGGCGTGCCAAGTGATATCCGAAGAAAAGAATTCGCTTCTCTTCTGCCGTTGCAACGCAACCCAACGACACTCCACTCGTCTAATTTCATTTCTGCGTCAAACTAATATTTCCAATCGTTTCCTTGATTCTCCGTCGCTATAAGCTGGGGGCTTTCTATCTTTCTCTTCCGGCGATATACATCCGGCGTGTACACGCGTACAGGCAAACGAGGCAACGATAACCGACCGACGACCACTAACGACCCGCTCATTCACCTTGGATTCCATTTGAAATAATAAGAATAACTCGCCCCGATGAAACGCTTAGCAAAGCGGAATCTATAGATAACGCAAAATAAATAGTTTCGAATGTAAGCCAGTCGATCCGTTAACGCAATTGCAATTGCTGCTCGAATAACTAACGAATAACTACGCTCGGATCTCGGACTCGAGCCATTATCCGCCAGATAGATCAACGACATAAACGACAAGTGCAAAATAGGCGTCAAAGGCAACGCCATTATTACTGGGCTACTTTACGCTCATTACGCTTACGCGGTTGCATGCACGCGCGACCTTACTCCTGGTGTTGAGCGGGGGAGAGGAACGCGAAGGAATCGAGCCCTCGCCTACGTGGCCCGATAAAAGCCACCGGAAGGGGCGGCGGCTCTTCCTGAATCATGCAAGCGCTCGATCGCGGTCGCACGCGGGGTTGCGGACTCGCAGGCGCGCTCTTCTCGAAAGAAAGCCCCGGTCGATCGTGAGCCCCGGAGGCCGTAATCGTTAACGGCCGTTGGACTCTTGTGGCGCGCCACCGAGTCACTGAGGCGTTCCGAGAAATCGAGTTATAATTAACGGCGCACTTTCGTCGGCGCCAAGCGCTACGTGGGGCAGGAGGGGGCAGGAGGGCCACGAGCTTCGATCGGATTCGTTCGTCCTCTTGCACCTTCGAGTCTCGGCAGTGGGCCGATCGATCGGGACCTCGATCCTCGAGCTTCTACCGAGCCCCCGAGTTCTCACTCCCGATTCACTCGCGTATTTCCCTCGCGTAAATATGGCACAGCAGGACTTCTTATCCCAGCTTCCGTGATCTCGATTACCGCGCGAGTCCCGCGAGTGAATAATGACGCGCTCGATTTTTAACCACTGTAAACACTGTTATTTCGAGTAAAGCTACGGTTTAAAATAACTTGCACGTGTGCCAAGAGCAGCGACGACGGGACAAAGCCTATGTATGCGGCAGCGATCGTTCGAAAAGACCGCGATCTAACCGCGCTAAATATATAACCTTTTTCACCCATCGTCCAATAATACGCGTACCTAGCGCCGGAGAACCTTCCACGGCCAGTTCGAGTAATTCTAATAATAAGCAATTACCGCGATCAAGATTAACCATTAGCGCGGATAATCGCAAATAGGATTATTTAAGTCGGGTCTAAGGGGAGCAGGTGCAGTTTTGACCGAAGTAAACGCCGAGCGATCCGGGTATTGTATACCTGGCGCGTCCGGCAGAATAGGCGTCCCCGGATGAATGGAAAGCTCCTCCATCGTTGGTCGCACGCGCGACCGACGGGGAAAGCCGATCTTTCGATTGGAAATATCGGGAAGAAAAAACCTTACAGAGAATGTGTGCCTGCGACCGTGGGCGTTCGAGCGGGTGCCCAACAAGATGATCCGGGGCCTCGATGCCGCCCTCATCTACACGTCGACGAAGGAGGCCTGTCTGGCAGCTTGCCTCAACGAGCACCGCTTCACCTGCAGGTCCGTCGAGTACAACTACGTGACCCTGCAGTGCCACCTGAGCGACTCCGATAGGCGAACAACGGGTCAGTTCGTGCAGTTCGTCGACGCGCAGGGCGTCGATTACTTTGAGAATCTTTGCCTGAAAGGTAAGCAGCGATCCTCGGCGATGGCGAGCGTGCGAACATTCCGCTCGACGAATAAAATGAATAATCCGGGCGTCCGCGCGATGACGCGACCCTCTATCGTCGAATCTGAATTTCAGATCGCGTGGAATCTCCGAATGCGAATCGCCTCGGTTCCCGCGATTTCCCTCCACTACCGTGGGAAAACCGACGGAAGCATCCGCTAATATTGTTATCGATTGCCTTCCTGGGACCGACCTTTATCTCGATCGAACGGACTCTGCCATTTCGCGCGACTCCTCGTGCTACCGATCCTTTTACCAATAAAAACCGAGAGGCGTGCAAAGCCGAGGACTGTTCCTACGCGATGGGAACAAAGTCCTCCGGTAATCCGGTAATCCGTGACTTTTCCGATGAGCGATAGAAATGACGATTCGTTAAAGCTCGATGCCCCGAGCGATAGTTTAGTACTGGCAATTCGCGTTCTTCGATCTTCTCATCGCCTCGGGGTACGGGATCTCGCGGACGGGAAATTACCTCGCGATCGGGCACCTCTAGTCACTGCACGGCTCTAACGCCAAGGTCGCACATAGGCAAGGAGGCCTGCAAGGCCCAGCGCCACTTCCAGGTGCCGCGGATCGGCGTCGCCGACGATAAGGTCGCCCAGTACGCCGGACTCCACTACTACGCGGACAAGGAACTGCAGGTGCAAAACGATCCAGCCTGTCGCATCGCCTGCGAGATCGAGAACGAGTTCCTCTGCAGATCCTACTTGTACCGGGGCCCACCGCTCGGCCAGGCCTACAACTGCCACCTCTTTCACCTGGACCACTGGACGCTGCCCGACGGACCCTCGACTTACCTCAACGCCGAGAGGCCCCTCATCGACAATGGCGAGCGCGTCGGCACCTACTACGAGAACTTCTGCGAGAGTAAGCGCATTTTGGCCCGCTAGTCCTCTTTCCTCTTCGAGTCCTGCTTATTACGGCCACCAGTTCTGATAACTGTGAGAGAGATGTCCTGGAAGCGATAATCCTGTTTGTTCGCGTCCGCTGACGCCAGCTGAGAGCACAAACGCTCTCGTTAACTTGACCTGTCGAATGAATATATTTTTCTCAAGCTACGATCGATCCCACCGTTACAAAAACAGAATACGTTCATCTGCGCTTGTTACATCGAACCGCCTGACGGACAATTCGCAAAACGTCTGACTTGCAAACGCTATTGCAAATAGTAAATACGACGGGGACGAGAAGAAAACTGTACTCTGCCGTAAATAAAATAAACATTTCTACGTGATCGCATTGCGCGACCGATATCGATTTCAATAAAAATTCCTCTATTCTAAAGCACGCACGTGTACATATTTTAATATTGTAATATTGTAGCACTTCAATAGCGCTCGACTGTAACGATTTTGCATGGGAAGTCGCAATTAGCTCGAGTGCTACCTTCGTAAAGGTGAATCTTCGATAAATATTCTATCGCGGCTTTGTTGAGAGTTACGGTATACGGTATCAAGAGAAAACAATTAATTTAGAAGATATACAAAATTACGGTTAAGCCTTGAAAACCAATCATTAACAATATCATAAACGCGATTGACTTTTAGAATCCAACGAATATTTGTAAAAGTACTCGGACGGAAGAAAACGTTTAATTCGTACTAGAGATTTGTATCGTTGAAACAAAAAAAAAAAAAAAGGATTCAGTTTATAATATTTTGTATAATATTTCTGAAAATACTTACGAGTCTTACTATTTATTCGTTGTTTTTTTTACCACAATTTAGGTAATAAATTTATTGTTCGTGGATAATTCTACTGGATTTTTTCTCGATGCAGTATTATCAGCGAGTAGTTCGAACTGTAATACAGATAAATAGATCGCGAACGTTCGTTCAACATCGCGAAATCAACTTTGCGAGCGCGTCGATCGAACATTTTAATTCTTTATACGACGACACTGTATTGAAACGCACGTACTATGTACCACTTTTTGAATTGGCATTGCTATCGAAGTCACTGAAACGTAGATACAGACCGCGAAAGGCTTCATGGATTCCGAAAATTCTGAACAAAAATTCTGAATTTCAATGATCAAGCTTATAATCTATCTATCCAAGTTGTGCACTGGAATAGCGAAAGACTGGCCTTCTTATAGATTAATGCGCTGAAAATTATCTTTTACTTTTATTTACAAAGAATGTTTCATTAAAATGTAAATTAGACAAATGAGCCTTTATTAAATGGGAAAAATATTGGTTGATACCCGTGAAAAAATGTTCGAAGCTAATAGAAAAATGAGACTAGCGTACGGTAGCTGATACGAAGCGACATTTGAGCGAAATTAACGAGACCATTCAACGAATGCTTTTGTATTGTTCAGAAGGCAAGATCACCGACCCACAGCCAGATTTGAACGTCACAGTCAGTCCAAGCGATTCACGATTCGATATCAATTGCGATAAAACCGGCACTTGCTACGACGGTAAGAGCGAGCTTTGAACTCGCGCGCAATTCAACCCAAGTGTATAAAAATAAGGACTCGCAAAAATGATAAAAATGAAATTCTTTCAGTTATCGTCGATTGCAAGGACACGAGGATCGCGGTTCAAGTACAAACGAACAAACCATTCAATGGAAGAATCTACGCTCTGGGTCGATCGGAAACATGTAACATAGACGTGTCCAATAGCAAATTCTTCCGACTCGATCTCACCATGAGCGGACAAGACTGTAACACTCAGAGCGTGGTAAGTAAATAGATTTTTTATTATAATGAGCCTTAATTGATTCCGGCGTATACGAGAGAATGTCACAGCCGCGTAACACACGGAATCCAAATAAGACGATGTAATAACATCATCGGTAAAGTATGTTTTATAAAAGTAATGCGCGCGCGCGTGTGAACGCACGCGCATTGCAGCGAGCGCAAAGATTCGCGAAAGTTCGCTCGAGTTCCAGCGCACTCTCTTCGAAATATGTCCAATGAACCCGTGCGACGAAGGGGCGACGGGGATAAGGGGAAAGCGAACAAAGTACTCCTACAACGATTAGCTAAATAATCTCTCATCCCGGACGCAACGGTTTTCAGACTGGCACCTACTCGAATACGGTGGTGCTGCAGCATCACTCGGTGGTCATGACGAAGGCCGACAAGATCTACAAGGTCAAGTGTACGTACGACATGTCCTCGAAGAACATAACGTTCGGCATGATGCCAATCCGCGATCCCGACACGATCAGCATCACCAGTGCACCGGAAGCGCCACCTCCGAAGATCCGCATCCTCGACAGCCGCGCTCAGGAGGTCGAGACCGTCAGGATCGGTGACAAGCTGACCTTCAGAATCGAGATACCCGAAGACAGTAAGAGCACAACGAATCGTTTGTTTATCTTGTCTCATCTCTGAGCGACGCGTGCGAATATTTCCGAGTAATTCCATAAAATTCGCATGGAAATTAAATTTTATAACCATTTCCCTTTTCGCTAATGCGCGGGCCAATTATGCCGTCACCTTAAAACGGTCACCGTACAGTTCACCCTTCCCAACTACGAGAAGCAAGATTTTTGTCGGCGAAACGACGGGGAAAACTTTCTTTTTCATACGTTCGTCGGATACCGCCGATTATCGTCTGCCATTTTTATAAATTCTCAATTTTCTCGGACGTTCCACGCATCGTTTTCAATAAGAAAGTAACCATTAAGGGGGGAAATTTTTTGCGAACATTACAACCAAGTACTCAAATCTTTCGATTATTATTACGAAACTATACTGTGCTGCGAGGTACGCAGTAGCGCGAAAATAAATTTATCTTAGTGACCCTGTGAGATTTGAAACGATACAATAACGTAATATTGGCAAACGGTAATTCATTTGAGAAATAACGGCTGTAAGGGTTTGAGTTAAAAATGCAATAAATTACCTTGAATCATACAATTACTAATGGTTAACTCGTAATTTCTCAGCTCCTTATGGAATCTTTGCTCGCAGCTGCGTAGCCATGGCGAAAGACGCCAAGAGCACTTTCCAGATAATTGACGACGAAGGGTGAGTGATTTTACGCATTATCTTGTATTAAAACGAGCTAATCGACTAATACGAATATTGCGTAAGAGGTGTTCCTTTTCGATTACTCGACCATAATTTGAAGCACATTTCCAATGAAAGTAAAGCTGTAAAGTATGCACACTGCGTTGAATTTCAATGAAAGATCCGTTGGTATTTAATGTCATTCACCGAGAGCCGCGAACAATCCAGGCTTCTTGCGCAACAATTAACACAACGATAAACGATAATAAGAAAATAATAACGATTCTTATTTGCAGATGTCCCGTGGATTCATCGATCTTCCCAAGCTTTACGCCCGATGGCAATGCGTTGCAATCGTCATACGAGGCCTTTAGGTTTACCGAGTCATACGGTGTCATCTTCCAGTGCAACGTTAAATACTGTCTTGGACCTTGCGAACCGGTAATTATGATTTAATGGGACCGTAATCACAAGCAGCAGTGTTGACGAGTAATTGAAAAATTGCAAGGAATTGTTTTTATTCGTTCTTGCATTGGCGATGTGAGATTAATCGGCAATTTAACGATGCACTTTTTTAATGCCTACCAATTCAGCGGTTGTTGTCGCCCGAGATGACTCATTAAACTTTATTTTTATTACGAAACGCAACAAGTGCCTTCGCACGTAGAAAAGTGCATTTTAAAATCATTAACACTGTCGCGACAACATTTCCGCTTACAAATTTCGAAATTAAAATTTTTTTTTTTCAAATTCAAACAATTGTAGGCGGTTTGCGAGTACGGCCGTGACACTTCGGAATCCTGGGGCAGGAGGCGCAGAAGAAGTCTCGAGAACTCGACGGAGGAGAAAGCGGAAGACATGACCTTATCGCAAGAAATCCTTGTTCTCGACTTTGGCGATGAAAAGCAATCGCAGTTCTTGAAGAACGATGCCAGTATAGATTTTAACGAAGCTGGTACGTACGAAGAGTGAAACGGTTGGTTGTCCAAACAAGCCCGCTCACTTTTACGTCTTAGAAATAATTTTCCTTTTTTCTCCGAGCACGTGCGTTGCGTTAAAATTCACTTTTCACTTTTTTCTCACGTGCCGGAGTACTTGATCCTTCCGTTGCAAGGGAATTTCCGTAAAAATTAAAGACTTATTTGATGATTGAATGATAAAAGAACAAGCACTTGCAAGCACGATCAGCTTTGCATAAGTAGCTTTGCAGGGAACGAACGTCTACACCCGCGTGAGTAAATGAATAAGTAAAGGTTATCCTCCGTAGGCTATTGTAAAATCCAATAAAACTCCGTGAAGCTCCGTGAAACTCCATGAAACTCGATAAAACTCCATGGCCAGGAAGCTTTTGCGCATTATCAGTCGACTAACGAGAGAATTTATTTTGACCTTGCAGACAAAACCGTGACAATAGTGGAGCCATGTCCGACGAAAACGTCGGTGCTCGCCCTGGGCGTGACGTGCGCACTTCTCATCCTGATTTACGTCTCGACGATCTTCTGCTACTACATGAAGAAATGGCTGACACCGCGAAAAATGATGCCCTGAGTGCGCGATAACCTTAGCCCGCTAAAGATAAAGAGAAAAAAAAATATAGAAGAAGGATTCCGGAAGTCGTGACGCGCGTATTGGTCTCCACGTTACTATCGGGCTGGACGCAAGGAGCAGAAGATAAGTACGAATATAGACGGGTGAAAGGGTGCGATACAAAGAAAGAAGGAAGGAAGGAAGGAAAGAGCAGAAGATAAGAAAGAGCAAAAAAAATGGATTGCAGGAAATATGTTTCTCATCGGCAACGTATACGAGTCGAATGTAATGGAAGAGCGGCGACTATCGATGAGCCCGATGCAGCATTCAATTGCATTCAATAGGTCGCGGGTAATAAGAAAAAAGCCGCGTTTTTACGGTCGGGTAACGGCAGCGCGCGCTCTTCCATAAATATGCGTAAGATCCCGTCTGTTACATTCCTCCCGTTTATCCAAGTATTACGTGGAAGAGAGAACGAAAATGGAAAAGAGCAAAGTAGTGTGGATCGATCGTGGGAATGAACAAGAGTGGGCAAGCTTCTGTGCATTTTCATGAAAAACTAATGACGAGTGCGTCGGTCGTGCTTCGTGAAAAAAAAAATAACTTTTCCTCCTCTTTAACCGCATATCTCATATTTACTCAGAATCACCTTTCCTCTAAGGCATTTCCTAACAGTCTTCATTATCTTCGTGGCTACTTTTGATCGGGTTGCAATAAGGCGCAGGCCAAAAGGCTCAGCGGGCGCCTGATGAGGATGCGCTACGCAACGAAATCCTCGTGGTCTCCTCCTGGATTTCATCGTCTTTCCTCGCGCAATGCATCTGCCATTGAGCCCGCATTAACGCATTAATCGCGGCGTCCGTTCGCGCATTCTCCGAGTCCGCGGAGCTTGTAATTGTCGAATCGGCGGTACGTGTAACCTGCATCAAGACTAGCGGTACATATATAAATATATTATATTTAAAGGTTCACGCTTGACTAACGTCTCAGAAAAGAGAAATCGATAAATCATGTGTTATTAAGGTAGCTGTTAAGGTATCACGTAGGAGATTAGCCGAGCTAAGGTACGTTAAGGCATTCTTCCTGGGCGAAATGGAATAACGCGAGGCGTTATGAGTCTCGTGCCGAGTAACAGGTTGTAACTCTTTCGAAATCGGCGCGCAACGGCTCTCTAATGAATTTCGAATTGGCCGGATATTTGCGTGCGCGCACGCACACACCTCTAACTCCCTGTACGCCGTTGTGACGATGTCAGGTTTCGTTCGAGAAATTCGAGGTTCTTTTTCCGGCGAGCAAAATCATGGCGAAGAGGAGTCGAGGACGAAAGAGCCGAGCGCACGAGCTTCGTTGTCTTCGTTTGTCTCTCCTTATTGACGATTTTCGTATCCTAAGTCTTACGGGAACCTACGAGCGCGTACGAGCGCGTACGAGCGCGTACGAGCGCGTACGAGTGCGTACGAGCCCGACGACGACGCGCAACCTGGTTTTTCACGCACCGCGCGACGCAAACTTAGGTACGCGCGCGTTCGGCGCGCACGCGTAGAGAGGCGTGTTTGAGTGTGTTGGGTGCGCGCGCGCCTGTTCACGTGCCTATGGACGCATGCATGTGCACATGCACACGCGATTTCGTGTTTTCATTTCGCTCGGATGTACCTATCGTCCATGTAGTGTTTAAGGAATTCTCATCGAAATTCAACTAGAAAAATATTCAGAACATAGCGGAGGTTCGCGTAATGTATATACTGCATCAAGATTTGGGAAATTCACTGTATTTTCAAATGCAACGATATATACATGCAACGTGGATATCGTATATATAAGCGTGTGTATTTTAGCCCATTTATGTATACGTACAACTGTTTTAATAATTAAACAAAAGAGAAATTCACTCTCGTCATTTATTTCAGGCAACTGCTCCCTAATTAATCCTGCATCCATTGCGAAACAATTGTAACGCTCGTTTAAGAAACGAGCAGACCTATCGTATCAAATGATTTATTTGTGGAACAAGTTCAAATCATAAATGCCTGTTCAAGGTAAAGTGCGCTAATATGCATCACTACTTTCACAGCGCCTGTGCGCCCATTATTTCTAGCTTATCAGGGCTTATGCAATCGGCTATGAGGTTAAATGCACTTATGTTGATATACTCGATATTTTTTGCATTTTCGCGAATACTTCATCAGAAATAAAATTAAATGAAAGCCCATGCATAAGTAATGCGATTGCAGTACGATTCTGTTAAAACGATAGGGATACATTTACGTCGTGCTTTTGCAATATCTTGTTTGTATATAAAACTCTTAAAAAATTTGCCCAACTACTTTGACTGCCATTAAAATTCATATATAATTAACGACTGCGTTTAACTGCTACGTAATTCACGTGCGATATTTATTTGTCTTTTTGAATATCAAAAGGTTTTCCACCTACATTTCGTTGGGAAAAAATATTCAAATTGCGCGTAAACCAATACCTGTCCATGCGGCCTCGTATAATTCCACAAACACCACAGTGGATTACAACTTGCGAAACAATAGATTTATATCGTACAATTACGAATACAATATTACATATGTACAATTATAAAATAATATTCTATTCTGAAAAGCCTAGATTCTTTTAGATGAATTTCTCATATTGAATTCTAAGGGAAATTATGGCATTCTAAAGAAAAAAAGGTGCAGGAATTCATTTGCGCGAATCCTACATAAAATATAAAATTAATGCTTGTTCGAGCATTTTATTTCAAAATAAATTGTAAATTTCATTTTGCTACGAGAAGCTTTGCAGAAACACAATAAATTACAATAACTTATTACAACAAACGCAAATTTACGAACCTTTTGCTAAATAATTATCTTATTCTCACTAATGTTCACAAGATTTTGTTAAAGATACATAAATTTATACTCTGAAAATTAAAATTTGAAATTTTACGAATTCTCGCAACGCATCCGACAGTCATTCTTATTTTTATCCCAATTGTAATACAATCCATAGCTCGTTGATTATATTTTTATTTTGAAACCTTACGTTGGTAGAAAGTCAGCGACGTATAAGCTTTACGGGTAAGTTTTTACCAATAATTGAAATATAAAAACAACTCAATTTTCAAATGCCCGATGCAAAAGTTTTATTTATTCGTTCGTTCGAATGAGAATCTGAAATACAGGTGTTTCCTAAAATACAATTTTATACTTTCAAAGCTAACTCAATTAGTTATACGTTAATAAAAGTAAATAGTGCCATGATTTATAAAACGAGGGAGACTCGTTTTCAATGTAGATTTTATTTAACCGGCAGATAGTTTATCGCATCAAAGTTTAAAACGAAACATTCAAGCGTTTCAAAGTATTACAAATTTTATTATATCGGTCGGTATATTTTCACGGCCCGATGATTAAAAATTTGATAAAGAGTTAAATTAATTCTAGACCGAAGTTACCGATTCGTATCGTCGATTGAAACAAAAAATGAAAAAACGAAAATAACCAAATAACTGCATGTTTGGATACGTGCAATAAGCCTTGTTATCCTGCTTGGATTATCTTAATAAAACGCCACCTTCCTCCACTTTTCATAGTTAATTATCAATCGTGGACTTTGACGTACTGGAATATTAATGCGCGTAATAAACGAATGCATAAAATGATGCAATAATAAGTATCGAGAGAATAATAAGTCATTGATATTGGATAATTCTTAATGATCGCCTGTAAAATAGTGGAAATTCAACATTCAACGGTGGAAATATCTAAATAATTTCAAAAAGTCTTTCTTAGCATTTTAGGTTGCGTCATTCTTAAAAACCTGAGGCGATAAATTATTTTTACGGCCAAATTTGAATTAAGCATGCTCAAATTTAGTAGAAGAAAACATTTTATAACGTCCTTACGTGCGAAATCGAAATTTTATCGCATTCTGAGACGGAAGTAAAAAACAAAATTTATGTGTACACGCGAAGACTTTATATGTAACCGAAGTAGGATATCCAACTTAAACTCTAAATGTAATGACAAATCCATGCACCAGTATCCCTAATAATACTTTATGTTTACAATGCGAATGGCTTCCATTTTAAGAAATGTACATAGGTATAAGTGAGATTGCGTTTTCCTTCGATCTTGCATGAAGTGCACGAAAAAAACTAATCAACGTCGATAGGAGTTCGCAAAATCTATCGAATATCGAGGATCGCACATTTCAACAAATCTGATTAATACACTATAATACACGTGACACGAGGCTTATACAACAATTTCATCTCAATATTTTAGTACCGCAGTTATCTACTAACAATGCGATTAAATTAATTTACAGCTTGCGGTTACTTTTCCATTATAATGCTCTAATTGTTTTGGAATAATAAAGCATATTTAATTTTCCTTCTCACACGAACTCACCTATAAACAATTGATCGTAAAATACGAAATTAATATTTCGATAATTAATAATTGTAAATTCAATCAATGGTAACAATTGTAAATCACATTTCTTAAATTTTTATGCCCAAGCTTCGCTCGAGCTTGTACAAATTCATTAATTTTCATTATTATTATTATTATCATCGTCATCGTGCCGAACTTTGAATCTTACGAGTCGGTTGCTTTAACGAATGCTTTTAGCCATCCGTTTAGCCATCGGTCTTAGTAGTCCGGTGGACTTATCGTTCACAACGAACATTACTAGAAGACCCATGACTAATTTCATTCGACATATCATTACGAAGTCGCGAGCCTTCAAAGTTTGTCAGTTGCTGAGAAATTTAAACAATAAACAGTGTTCGAACACGTCCCCTGAATTACTCGCGCGAATCATTGATTCATTTCAAATCAATTGAAAATAATATCGAATCCACGTGGACGTAATCAAGAATTAAATGCTCGAAACACATACGTTATTGGAAACACATACGACATTAGTTATCGGGTTAATCCACGTACACCCAGAGTCTATACCGCAAGCAAAGCATCTATTCGACTTACCGCGACTAGATAATTATGGGCAAATTCATAATCGTCGTTCCCGACAAAATTCCACAGCATGGATTAAAAATAACTCGGAAGACGACTTTCGATGTATATTCATTTCGATCAAAGCCTAGGATACATTTACCGTAGCAAACGCCACTATGGAAAAATTTCAATCCACATATTAAGAAGGCATTCCTCCAGCATATTGATTCGTGCACGATTTGCCTTGTATTTAAAATATTCAACGCGGCTAGACTCGGACGAAACCGAGAGAAAAATTTATAGTAAGGAATTTATAGAGAATGAGCCAACGCTAGCGTTACAGTGTCCCCTTCCCGTCATCCTGGCGCTCCTCGTCGGGCAATACTCTACAGTACTCTTCTCGATTGCGAACGCGAAAACGGCATCCTCGCGGACAGAGCAGCCACGGAGAACAGGACTTGGAAGAGCCGCGAAAAGAGCCCGAAGAAGACCAAAGAATGCACTTCCTTCTCCCGGATCGCAATTTCAGCCAAGGAAAGGGGGCGGCTTTCGTTTCGCCATCGTCTGCTTTTCCCGCGAAAAGGAGTTAAGGGCGCGGAGAAAAGCCGTAAAGCGGGGAAGATCGTGAGAACCGGAGGCGGCGAGTCTACGAGTCGTAAAGTCGCGACCTCCTCGTTGGGCGTATCAAAATTCGTGGGCTCGGTCGGTAAGAGGTCGGGCGTCGTTGTCGCGATCGCGTCGGCGCACCGGGAGTGACGTCAGCCCCTCACGGATCGATCGGACGCACCGCACACGTACGCGCCTCGGGGCGGCGAAAACGCGTCCGTCCGCGCCGTGAGAACGCGAGCGCAGAGCGTCGCCGAGCGCATCCCGAATCCCCCGGGGCGTTCGGTCGAGAAAAAGCGGCGTTCTCCGAGAATCGGGGGAATCGAGGAGCGCGCGCCCGTGCGTGCGCTTACCCACACAGAGACGAGGAAGGACGGAGGCGGCGCTGCGTCTCGTCCGTCCGAGGGAGACCCGAGGAGGAGCTCGGAGGAGCTCGAAGGAGGTCGAAGGAGGTCGAAGGAGGTCGAAGGAGCTCGGAGGAGCTCGGAGGAGCTCGAAGGAGGCCGCCGATAAGATAAAAAGGTATACAGCTCGAGTGCGAGCGACGCTCTTATTATTATGCCGTCCGAGGCTCGCTCGTCGCGGTCCTCGGTTGCCCGGCCACATGCACATGTGCACGCCTCGCCCGGACGTCGCACGCCTGCACAAAAACGAGCCCAGCGAGCGTGTGCGCGACGTATTACCGCCAGCGTTTACGTTACAATTAAAGCCTACACGTCTTACGGCGGCTTTACGAGCAGAGGAGAAAAAGGAGAGTGAATGGCGGGCGAAAGGAGGGCGAAAGAGGGAGGGGGGTGGGTAAAAGGAGGGCAAAAGGAGGGTAAAAGGAGGGTAAAAGGAGGGTAAAAGGAGGGTAAGCGAGGGGCTGAAAAAAAAGGAAAGGAGGAAAAGGAGGTCGAGATACGGGCGAAACTTGTCCTTGTGCGTCGCCTTTTTCTCGGATCCGCTACTGCACCGCGTGCCGCCTTTTCGTGCGCCAAGAAATTCCTCGTTTGCGCGGTAAGCGACTCGGGCCTCGATTTCAAATCGCTCGCGTGAGGTGAATTAATTAACCGAGGCGACGCTCGGCGAGCCATCGAGGAGTATTCCGAAAACAATGATGGTCGCGCCTCATCCTTGTTACGGGCGCCGTGCGACTAAACAAGCAGGTTATGTCTGCGGCGTTCCGCGGATGAGTTTAAAAATAAAATCCCGGAGTTTAATGATTAGACAACGAGAACGACGATTGCGCGAGCCGCGGCTCCAGGTCCAACAACCGAGCGTTATTCGTTGTTCGCAACGAATCACGTGACGAGGGCATCAGGCTTTCGGACGTAACCAGCGATACGTTCGGTTACGAGTGAAAAATTCCGAGACCTTAGGTACGAGGCTCGTATTTCATTCGCACGGATTAATAGGCGTCGCAGTGTTTACTTTAAGGCTAGATACCTTGTTTGATCCACTTGTTATTAACGCCAGTACCTTAAGGAATCGGTCGTTTTGCAATTTCATTTGGCTCGAGAGCGTTGCCACGAATCCTGCGGAAGCTTTTTTAAACCACAACTTTCCTCGTCACCTTATTGAACGCGCTCGAATCCTTTCCTCCGTATTATTTTCCCTCGGTCTACGCTCGGTTCGTTAAGTTCCAGGCTCGTTAATATAGAGTGTCCATTTGAAAAATATTTTAGAGAACGTACTTTCAAAAACCACGCTCTATTGGAGGCCAGAATCGCACTTCGGGACTACAAACCGCTGCTAAATAAAGAAATGTACGTAAAACGCGCGTGTACGTGGGTATGCGCTTACGTGTGCACACACGAATGCGCGTCTTTTTATTTATTCGCAAATGCGATTGATGAAAAGGAGCCTTGTTAAAACAAACGTAAAAATACGCGCAATAGGTAAGTACTACTGGTTTCTAATGAGTTAAAAATAAGAGGGAAAAACACGCGACACGTGCACGAATTGTTATTCTTTTTCAGCACCTATTTTAATATTTGCATAACGCATAATTGCTTAATGCGCGGTTGCAAAATAGCCCAAGAGAACGTTAGAGAGGTCTGTGCTAAGTTTCAAACTTCTTAAAAATGTATTTCGAATTAAAATACAATAAGGACGCTTTATTACGCACGTTAACCAAACGTAAACGGCAGTTTTTTCTTTCTTTTTCTTTCCTTTTCCTTCTTTTTCCTTCTTTTTCTTTTCCTTTCTTTCGAATTTTTTTCGAATTTTTTTCGAATTTTTTTCGAATTTTTTTCGAATTTTTTATTCGGCGTCGAACGCGGTTTTATCAATGCTCTTGACTATTTCCAGCCCGTCGCGCGTAATATATACGCTCGAAGGAAGAGAGAAATTCGTTTTCCTCGACGGATATTTTTTGGGTTCCTAACTTTTTAAGGCACAATACATGGGCGCACAAAGCCATGCGTCCCGCGCGCCCGCGCACCAACACACCCAAACGCACGCATCTCCTACCACTGTAGGTTGTAGGAGCGTCGTAGATGCGTCAAAGGTTCGTGAAAAGGACGATATTTCTCTGCCAGGGATTATCTTTTATTTTCACCGACGTATGCCACCCCAACTAATTATAAATTACAATTTATAATACGATTTAAATTACAATGATCATAAGGAGCCGCGAGTGCGTCCTCGGATGCATCCTTGCTGAAAATCTGAAATATTCTCTAACCCGTGAGCTACTCGCGTTTCGTGGTCTTTCGCATTCCATGATACGCGTCGTCGAATGCATCGCGTTGCATTACTGTACTTGGTCGTCTCATCGACGCGATAGTTATTAACGGCTTGCCAACGGTGCGCCTTAAATCTCGTATGTTGTAAATCAACGTTTAATGCGTTGATTTTACCCACGACGATCTTACACCTTACCTTCTAAGAAGCAAGAATAATTCAAGTTACAGAGAGTGGACGAATATCGCATTCCTGAGTCTATAAGGCAAGCAGTCGGAGTAGTAGCCGATCGAGGGATCGTTATTTATGCGCGAACCTCGATGCGCGCAGTCGAAATACGAAAGCGAGACGATTTCTTCCGATACGCGCTTAACCCTCGCAAGGATTCCCTGGCAGTGGTGAAATGGGTCAAACGGCCCATCTAAGGTTCGGTTGCGTCCCCGAAAGCAACCGAATACGAGTGTGGCCGAAACGTGAGCTGGTTTTCCTGTTTCCGGCCCTAGAGACACCAGAGACACCAGAGACGCACAACGACCAGGGAAAAAAGAAAGATAACGCTGAAAAATTACCCACTCGTCCACCCCCGCCGAGATTTATTTCACGTTAGTGTCGTCGTTGGAGAAGAGCGGCGCGATAAAAAATCAGGTGCACGCAACGCGAAATGTGTGTACCCGAGGCTCTACAACGCAAATACACAAAGCCGAACCGTTACGACAGCTCGTGACGCTCCTCCACACGTGGGATGAGCATCGAAATAAGTGCACGTTACTCTACGACGTCGTTGGAAAATGGGCCGACGCCGAGGAGTGGAAAGAGCGTCTTAACGATCGCGCAAAAACGCTTGAATAATTGAAAAGGAGGATTGTCGCAAGAGCGCGACAGGTATAAAGTGCCAAACAAGGCTCTACGGGGGTAGAAGACAAGCGACTGGGGGCGCAACGCTTCCGCTCTCGCTTCGGTGAAAAGCGTCGACGAGGCGATTTCCCGCTCAGAGGGGCCCAACGAAATTTAGCCGATTCGCTCGGTCGGAAATCGAAAGTCGACGAGCGGCTCCCGTTCGCGCCATCTACGTATATAATAGGCGCGCGTGTACTCTGCTTTCCTAGGCTCGCGAGTGCGCGCGTGCATTTAGCGAGGCGAGCGCAATAATAATCAATGTGGAGCGCTCGCTCCAGTCGCGCGCTACTCGCTCTCTCTCTCGCTCTCGCTCTCGCTCGGTTGTAACCGCAGCGACAACGGCCGCAGCAAAGCAAAGCCAAGCAAGGCTCTTAATATAATACGTACGCTAGCCGTGCGTTATAGCGGAAAAAGAGGCGAGGCGGTGTAGAGCGAGTGCGAGAGAGAGAGAGAGAGAGAGAGAGAGAGAGAGAGAGAGAGGAGGAAGAGCTACTCTCGGCTCTCGTCGCGCTCGACGTACACACGATTTGGGCGCCGAGGAGTCTGGCGCGTTCGCAGGCTGCCCATATAGAAGCGAGAGCGAACGGCGCAGCGCGTCTCTGGTTACGGAGTTACGAGAGCATGTGGGGCGCCAAGCTGGTGTGCCGAGGAAGTGGCCCGGGTGGGGGAGAGCGAGCACGCACACACCGAGAGACGAGGCCCCCGCCGTAGCCAGGCCGCATTCCATCGGGACGCGAGTTTTCAAACATGGCTACCCGCCTCTGCCTCTCGGCGCGCCTCTCCCCCCTAGAGTGCGATCGTGCCCGCGTACGCGAATGTAGGTCCTCGACACCGGCCGATCCCTCGGGCCTGTGTGCGTGGGCTCGTCGAGCGCGCTCGACCCCGAGGGGGGCTACGGAGCGGAGACGGAGACGGAGCGAGGAGAGCGAGTCGAGGGCCGAGCGAGCGAGCTGGCGACACCCTGTCTGGCAAGACCGGCTCGAGAAGAACGGCAGGGCGGCGGACAAAGGAGGGGTACGTAACGCCGACCGCGACGTTGCCACGTCGCCTCGCTCTCGGCCTCGTGCGCTCGCCGCCTCGACGCTCGCTCCCAAGGACAAACCCGACGCTGCCAGCCATCGCGGCGCGCCGAGCGGCCGCTGCACCTGGCCCCTCACCGCCGGGGACGGGGCGACGTCCCGGGGGAGCGCGCGTGGCGCTTAAGGCGCGGAGTGGCCCGGGTAGCGCCTGAATTCCTGGCCGCTGAGTCAACGGGGCCGCGAGGACTCGATTGACTCCGCACGCTCGTGGAAATTTACGAGCTTCCGCCGGACAAAGCGAGCGAGGGAGAGGCTCGTCCACGCGGAGGCCTCTCCACCTCGCCGCCTCTCCGGTCGCCCGCGGCCCGAGGTACCCGAAACTTGGCAACGCAGCGACGGCGGCTCCTCGGCCGCGCGGCTAAACGTATTAAAGTGTCGGCTCACGCCACACAAAAACAACGTGATCTCATTCCGGCCGAGAGTACGACGCGCCTCGATATATGCCTCGATATATGCCTCGAATGTGCGCGCGCGCGCGCGCACACATTCGCAGATATTCCGGCGGGCCGACGACGGCACCGCGCTCCGATCAAAAGCGCGGGGCATCGCGCGAAAATCCCGCCCGCGGCGACCGTCCTCCCGTCCCCCGAGCCCCCGAGCACCCGAGCCCCGAGCACCCGAGCCCCGAGCACCCGAGCACCCGAGCACCCGAGCACCCGAGCACCCGAGCCGCCGAGCGCCGCGCAGGAAATCACTTTCGATGGAATTCCGAGAAGCTCCGCTCGGGCTTTTGCTACGCTTTCGACCGGCGGAGGAGTCATTTTTTACGGCTCCCCGCGAGTGCTTCACGAAGAATGCCGCGGTCGCTCGTTTCTTTCAGGACTCGAGGACGAGGATGGACGGCTTTTCGAACCGTTGGAATTCCGCCGGTTGGGCACTCGCCAACGAGGCTGCGCTCGTCGACCGCACGATCGCGTTACGCCGCTATTGGGAGCTACGAGGTGCCACGGGGTGCCACGACGATATCCTCGAGGGCGTCTTCGCGCAAGGATTGGCCGGGAGATGTAACGCCGTGCGCATACCGCGAACCGAAATAGCGGCTGGAGGGCAGGTTCGAGTCATCCGGCGAAATCTATTTTTGGCATTTCCAGGGGGAAAAAGGTGCGTCGCCCGACCTCCTGCAATTTCATCCGACGGCTACTCGCGAGTCGTCGCTCCTCTCGACACCATCGAGAAATGCATCGAAGGAGGAAAGTCGCGCGTACGCGTGCAAATGTTTGGACGCAACGACGACGCAACGACGCAACGACGCTCGGATGCTACGACGCGACGACGCGACGACGCTCTCAGTGTCGTTCTCCTATTAATACGCCGTATTCCTCGAGGCTTGCTATAATAAATAGAAACTAATAAATGACTGTGGCAACGGACGTGTTTTTAAAAGTCGCCATTTTATTTGTATTTATGAGCGATGATTCATTCGCGCCTATGATTCGCACCGTTGGCCTTTTTTTCTCTTCTGCCGCTTATCACGAGCGCTCGACGCTGCCAAAGTAAAGACGCGTCTTAACGTTCGCGCTGTTTAAATGCCAACTTTTAAATCACGTTCGCTCGGACGTTTACATTTTAAAATGACTAACGAGTAACGCGATACGCGGGCTCGACTCGTTCAATGAAAATATCGTTTCACCGAGACCTTGAAAAGTCCTTTTTCTTTTTTTCTTCTTCTTCTTCTTCTTCCCCCCGCACCACGCACCCCGCACCACGCCCCGCTCCGCCCCTGCCGTCCCGGGATTTCTCATTTTCTCTCTCGCTTGGAGCGACGCGACGTTACGTAAGTAGCTTCGATGAAGCGCAAATAAGCGACGTTTCCGATAAGTTGCTATCGCTATTCTTGCGAGCCTCTCTTGCGAGCCTCTTTTCGTTCGACGACGCGCCAACTTACCATGACCGTTGGCTAAATTCTCGTATTGCACAACCATCGGAAATAAGAATCGAACGATCGCCGCGTACTTCTATTCCGATTCCTCGTTGTTACGCACGCACCGTGCAACTGCATCGCGAGCATTAAACGAACTAATTGGACCTTTTTGTTTTAGTCGCTCGAGCGAATTGCCGTATTTGCCCGCTTCACGGTCGTTGACTATATGTCTTATCGCTTCCGCGACGTAATCAATGGAAAAAAAGGCGCTAAGGATTTTATTCCCGAAGACGCGAGAGTCACGAAAACCTTAAACGTCGGCGACGTCGCGCACACTCGAAAACGTACGTTCGCTCGTCTCGACTTGGAATAAAATCTTGCTACATTTGCTACGTTTATAAGGCACGATTATTTATGCGCGGCGATCGATTCGATTCGAAAGGCCATTTCCCGTATTTTACGAGATATCGAAAATCCGTGCTGCTCGTAAGGTGAATCTCGAGGAAAGAAAACGATCGCTCGAAAATTATTTATGCAAGCAGTTTTGAAAACAGGTAAATACGTTTATAAGGAGACTCGCGCGCTCCGGAGGTGGCGGAGGAGGAGGAGGATGAGAAAAAAAAGATGCAGAAGAAAGGAAAAGAAATTTATTATTCCACGCATAAGGAGAGAGCGTTTAGGAGAATACGAACGCTGCTTTTTTTAGAATAACAAACGGAGGCGCTCGCTAATGTCGTGAACTGCGTATAATCGGCATAAAGAGAAGAACAGGTGGAAGAATACCTCGAGTTGGCTGCATTTGACAAAAAATAATATTCAATATGATCGAGGAGCGCGTGACTTTGTAAAAGAGAGACGTCCGTTGAGCTCGAGAACCGAGAGCGAGGCTCCATTATCGCTTCTCCTTTTGCAATTTATCTCTTAAACGCATCGGCCGAATCTACAATATCTCATTAGCGACCTTATTTTTATAATACCCGAGTGGCTTTCGTTATTTGCCAGAACGGGAGAGCAACGTTTTATAGCTCGAATCCGTCAACGAATTATTCCGTAACAAGCGCCAGTTCGTGGGCAAAGAAATCCTACGCATCTGCAGCTCCGATCGTGCGAAGATTCGGTGGGACGCGCGTCAAAACGCCGATGGAGAGAGAGCGAGAGAGAGCGAGAGAGAGAGAGAGAGAGAGAGAGAGAGAGCGAGAGAGAGAGCGAGAGCGAGTCGCTCCTCGTTCGTGGAAGCTTCGAAAAGCGGCGAGGCGAGCACCGCCTAAAGGAAATATCGTCACGAACCGCCGGCTTTAATTGATACTCGGTTGTAGCGGGGAGGGGCGGCAAACGCTCGCACGTACATCGAGTGCGCGCCTATGTACGCGTCTTCTCCTCCACCGATAATCTCGCGCGCTTGTTTTGACTGAATTGATAGATAACAGCTGACCTCTTTATGGAACGAGAGGCAGGAATCGCGCGGGCTTCTGTCTGGAGCCGCCGAAAGCCCGTCCCCTGCCCCCGGGCTACTTGTTTACCGAGTTTTCGCAAAGGCAGCGCTCGAGGGCCGCGATCGAGGGCCGTGATCGCGGGTGACGAGGGCGGCGAGGAAGAGCGGCGCAGGAACGCGCGGGAGGGAGAGAGACCGAGAGAGAGTGAGAGAGAGACGAGGCGCGTAAAAATCCGCTTGGCTCCGAGCTGGCTGGCAGCATCGTTGCTGCGGCGACGGCGGCTGCGGCTGAGGCAACCGATCGGGCAGACAACATGGCGCCGAGACTCGCTCTCCCACTCGACTCGCCTCGTCTCTCTCGCGCCAATCGAGGACTCGGAGGCGCGTCGTCACGCCGCTCGGCGGAATGACGTCTCCCGCCGCCGCGGCGGGCTCTCGTCATTAACGGAAGTGAGGCCACAAAATGGCGGTCCTTTATCGTCGTCGACGGCCCGAGAGAGACGGCGAGGAGCCTCGCTCTCCTCTCTTACCTCTCGGGGCCAGGCCGGGTTTCGAGCCCGAGGTGTGAAAGGCGAAGAAGGAGGGCGCCTACGCCCGCGTGCTATACCTATAGAGCTCGGGCGGTCGAGCGGTCGAGCGAGGGAGCGAGGGAGAGAGGACGAAAGAAGGCAGAAAGCAGTGGCGCAAAGAAAGAGGAACGACTGGTGCCAGTGGCACGTCGCTCTCGCTTCGTCTCTCTCGCGCGCTCGACCGCGGCTCCGCGTCGGTGCCTGCGCGTGCTAGCGCCTCGTGCCTCCGTCTCTCTCGCTCGTTCCTGGAAGGGTAAACTGTCCGCGTCGCGGCTCGAGGGAGGCGTCACGACGTTCGAATAGTCGGAAAAGGACCGACAGAGAGAGAGAGAGAGAGAGAGAGAGAGAGAGAGAGCGAGTGTGTTAGCGAGCGAGCGGCTAGCTAGCGAGGGGCAAGAGGGGCAGCGGTGAGCGAACAACGTAGTGGGGAGCCTGTCCGAAGTGCCAAGCTGTGCCCAGGCGGCGGTGCGAGAGGGAGGGAGTGTGCCCCTGCGCGCGAGCGAGACAGAGAGAGAGAGAGAGAGAGAGAGAGCGAGCGCCTCCGACTGCGAGTCTACCGAGGCAGGCGGCGGTTTCGCCGAGTCGAGCGAACCAGGCAGTCAGTCGACTGGTGTGCGTCTGGTGTTGCGCGAGCTGCCGAGGAAGAGCAGTAGTCAAAGGTGGGGATGAGAATTAGTTACGGCATCCTCTACCGCCGCTCTACCCGAGACACCGAGCAGCGACTGGGTGCAGCATCGCCGTAGTCGCCACGTCTTTGAGCGCGATGCTGGACGCCGGAGGGGCCCGTGATCGTCCTCGTCGTCGCCGTCGTGGTCGTTGCTGCGGTCGCCTCATCCCCGACGCCGCCCTCCAACGTCGTCGGTAGTGCCTTGAATTCGCGAACGGATCCGCAGCGACAGCGTACGAGCGAACGAGCGAGCGAGATAGAGAAAGAGAGAGCGAGAGCGAGAGCGAGAGAGAGAGAGAGAGACAAGGGTAGATAGCCACGAGATAGAGGCGCCACTACGCTAGCGCCTGTGCGTATGTGCGTGCGTGTGCTGCATGTATATTTCTCGCGCTCGCCGCCGTCTCAGTCCGCCGGGCCGTGCGCGCGCAAACTCGGCATTGTGTAACAACTCCCTTTGACTGTGCGTCCGCGGTACTCGTCGCGCCCGGCCAGTGTTCAGTGGTGTGCTCCACGAGTCGCGCTACGCGTCTAAATTTCCACTGGACGCAGGTCGCGCGGGCGGTAGGGAGTCGAGCGCCGTGGCCATCGCTCCTGGGGCCGTTATGGCTCGTGGCGTGAGCGAGGCCCTGGGCGAGGGAAGCGCCGTCGTCAAGATGCTGGCCAACAAGCACCACCATCACCAGCAGCAGCAGCAGCAACAACACCAACAGCAGCAGCAGCAGCAGCAGCCGCCGCCGAGTCTGCGGAAGAGCGTGGGCGTGATGGGCAGCAGACGCATATTCGCGCCCGCTTTCAAGCTCAAAGTCCTGGACTCGTACAGGAACGACATCGACTGTCGGGGCAATCAACGCGCCACTGCGCGCAAATACGGCATCCATAGGCGCCAGATACAAAAGTGGCTTCAGTGCGAGGACAACCTGCGGAGCTGCTGCGCCGAGGGTTCAGCGACCAACATCGCCACTACCGCGGTCTCGCCGCAAAAGGAGGCTCTCGAGCCGCATCACCATCATCATCACCATCATCATACTCATCAACAGCAGCAGTCGTCGCCCGCACAGCAGCAGCATCAGCATCATCAGCATCGAGCCACTAGCGCCATTCCATCATCGCCGGCCTTGAACCTCAGTCTCGCCAGACTGCACGGCGACGATTTGACCGTTCGGCCACAGCAGCAGCAGCAGCAGCAACAACAGCAGCAGCAACCGTCGCTGCCACCCCCTCCACCTCCGCCACCGAGCGCAGTAGCGGCGCAGACACTCGCGCCCCAGCACCAAGCGAATTACCAATTTCACGGCGCTGCCGTAGCCGCAGCCGCAACCGGATATCCGGACTTGAAAGACAAACTCCCGATGCAGCAGCAGCAGCAGCAGCAGCAGCAGCAACAGCAACCTCAGCACTACGGGCCGGCCCAGACCACCGGGGCCGACTTCTCCGTGCTCGATCTATACCAACCTCTGACCTTCCACCACGCGCACAATCCCCATCATCAGCGTTACGAAGTCGCGACAGCAGCAGCAGCAGCAGCAGCAGTCGCCACAACCACCACCACCTCCACCACCGCCACCGCCACCGCCACCAATCTCCAGCCACAATTTCGGCAGTCCCACGAGGTCAAAGTCGAGTCGCCGACCTCGAGCTTCCGCCCCGAAGACGAGAATCCGAGCCTCGTGCCCGAGCGTCGGGCTCCCACGACTTGCGACGTGAAGAGCGAACGCGCGAGCCCCGACTCGCCGGCTATTCTCGGTCAGCACCAGGAGCAACCGGAGAGCCTCGAGTCCCTGCCTCCGAGCCCGCGGGACTCGGACAGATCCGCCTCTTCCTTCTCCTCGTCGGCCTCCGCCTCCTCCTCGGACAGCGAGATGGACTACTCTCTGCCCGGGCGGCATCAGTCGGACCTCGCGCGACGCCGTTCCTTCTCGTTGCGCTTCAAACTCGACGTCCTCGACGCCTTTCACCGGGACGTCGGCGTCGGGGGTAACCAGCGCGCCACCGCCCGAAAGTTCGGCATCAACAGACGGCAGGTGCAAAAGTGGCTCGGCCAGGAGAACGAACTTCGGGGCGTGATCGAGCTGTGCGCCGCCGGCGGCAGCGAGCGCCAGCGCCTGGGACCCCTACACGAGGAGACGCCCGTCGACCTTAGGACGAGCTGCCCCCTGCTGACGACGGAGCTCGGGCAGGTGTCGCCCCGCTCCGCGGGCAGCGGCAGCCACTACAGCCAGTACAGCTGCTGCGACTACGGGGACTCGCCCTCGCTCACGCCGCCCTACAGTACCCCTGGCTGCTCGCTCTCCTGCTGCCAGGAGGCGAGGCCCGGCAGTCGGAGCCGCTACTGCTACTCGCCGAGCGAGTCGGACGGCGGGACCAAGCGACCGCTGTGCTCGCAGTCCTGCTGCAGCCCGAGCGTGCCCGCGGCCAAGAAGCTCTGCCAGGACGAGCCGAGCCAACGACAGTCCCGGCCCCAGCCGATGCAGGAGACGCCGCTGTGCCTGGTGAAGCCGCGGTGCGACTCGGCGATCCAACAGCTCGAGCCGGTCTCCAGCACCGTGCCGACTCCACCGGCGCCGAATGCGACCCCAACCCCCAGCAAGAAGGACGCCATCCTCTTCAAGCCCTACCTCGACAATCCGGTAAGCAAGCCCAGCAGCGAGGACTCGGTCGGCTGCAACAACAACAACAATTGCCAGGACGCCTGCAACCTCAACGAGAGGACCGGTCACGACCTGGCACTCGAACTCAGCTTTAGGTTGCCGACTGGCTGGAGAGCCCAGCAACAGCAGCACCAGTACCATCTCCAACAGCAGCAGCAGCAGCAGCAGCAGCAGCAGCAGCAGCAGCAGCAGCAACAGCAGCATCAGCAACAGCAGCATCAGCAACATCAGCAGCAGCAACATCAGCAACATCATCAGCATCAACATCAGCATCACAGCCAATACTTGGATCTCCCCCAAGTGCGAAGTGCCTTTGTCAGGTATCCGGCGAGCGTCCATTATTCGTAGTTTTGTCGCGTGGGGCGACGCCGAGCGTCGGTCGGGTGTCGCATCGCTCGCCTTAGGAACGACGGCACCGCGTGCGTTCCTCGGAATTTATCGGGTGAATCTCGTCTTTGCACGGATTGCGGTTGGCGGTTGGGGGTTGGGGGGTGGTGGTGGCGGCGGCGGCGTCGGCGGCGGCCTCGTTTTGTCCAAGGGCTCGAGAGAGGCGGACAAATGGGATCTAGTCGGTAATTCAAGAACCCTTATACTTCTTAACCCTTTCGGGACGGAACCGCTCGCTGCTCCCCAACCCTTCGAGCATCCGAGTACTCGGAAAAACGGCGACGACCAACCGCGACGGCATCCCCACGGCTTTTCATTCGATCGATCAGCGAGCGCCTGGTGACAACGCGACCGAGGAGGGAGAGGAGGCACCGGGTCGGGCAGACCGCCTGCGGGTAAATCTCCGATCCGGAAAGGGTTAAGGCGCCTAGAGATTAATTAAAATAAACAACGAGCAATGATTTATAATTAGAAATGAGTGCATACGAGTTAATAACCGAAGGGCAGTCGACGACTAGTCGTAATGCGAAACGGTCACTAACGAGATCCTATTTATTGCCGTCTTGTTGTTCTCGAGGTGTGGGTGATGGAGTGATAAATGTTTATCCGGCCTGTGTTCGCGCCGGTGGAGTTGCATCGGGGGAGCTTCGGCTGGTGGAAAACCAAGTGGAAATTCGGGGCGGCGAGAAGAGAGAAAAATAAAAGAAAGGGAACGGCGAAAACTCGTGGCGCATCCTTTCCTTTCAAGAGGACATTCGCGTTATTATATATACTCCATATAATTCCGTCGTACTCGTTCTCGTTGCAGTGTTGACTGCAACTCGGTTACATTCTCGCACGGGCGTTTCTTTTTTCTTCGTTCTATTTATATTTCTTCTTGCGTTTTGCATAATTCGTGTATAATCTGTAAATATGTAAATAGAATGTCCGAGTGCTTAGAAGCAAAGATATTTTTGTACCTCATTAATCGGTTAAAGAATCCGGACTAACGTATTCATTCGCATGTTGTATGTTTAATTAATTATTTTCCCTCCTGCTGCTGTCCTTTTTTCCTCTTCATCGTCTTCGTCTGCGTCTTCGTCTGCGTCTTCGTCTGCGTCTTCGTGTATCGGAACGACCACGAGTTGTAATACGAAGGGAAAAACGTTTCCTCGAACGAAGAACCGATTATACGAGTCCTTGTGTGCCTTTTATCGGTGGCTTTGCGCGAAACGACTCTCGATCGACAGCCGCCAACTTTATCTTCTTCCGCCAGTGTGAAAGAAAGTGCGAACGCGGTGCGATTGTGTCGGTGCTTCGCAAATAGGCGATTAGCCGTCGCCATTTTTCGAAAACCGTTGGAGGATAGAAACGAAGCGCCGAGATCTCGAATGGGAGACGATGCGATGCGACGACATTTACCGATCCAAAAACCTTAACATAACTCATGTGCCTTAAACGTGTCCCAAGCGAGCGCGATTACGGGGTTGTTTTTGTGGGGTTTTTTTTTGGTTTTTTTTTTTTGTTTTTTTTTTTGTTTTTGTTTTTTTTTGTTTTTTTTTACACAGAGAAGCAATTTTTCTCGTTCTGAACAGTATTTTTGAGGCTGATGCTCCAAGCCCAACGACGAATCGCCTTTCCTTCCGATCGTTCCCCGTTGCTGCTCCATCGTTTCGCTGCGCCCATTACGTTCCCAGTTGTTAACCGAGCGAGAGGACAAAAGAATCGAGGAAGGGAGTGTTGAAAGTGTTGAAAGTGACACTCGACCGATTCCGAGATGATGGAGCCGCGAAGGAAAATTGTCGAGGCAGCGGAGATCGAGGATAGGCAGCTTTGCTGACGATTCCCAGCCCCCGGTTATCGTTAGGCCGAGGTCGACTAAAGCGTTGAAGCGTTTACATTTTACATTTTACATTTCCACGACAAAAGCAAGAAGAACTTGTAAGGGGCTTACAGTGACGCGTATTTCTCGAAATATACCTAGATTATGTAAGATCGTGTGCCTTAGCCTTCGTGCAACCTTGGCGGGTTACAGAGGCCGCGTTATGCACATGTAGAATGAAAACTGAAAGATAAAAAAAGGTAGCGTCGTATATGTAAGGTAGCCATAAGCCATAATGAAATGACATAATGCCATAACGTTAACGCGATTCAATATATATATATATATATATATATATATATATATATATATATATACGCACGCACGCACGCACGCACGCACGCACGCGTACGTGTGTACGCGGGATGTATGTAGATAGTTGAAGGAAAAAAGACGTATCGCCGAATGACTGAAGAAGGAGCGAATGCACCCGCGCGTTGCGGGCTTCGGCTCTGAGCATCCAGGCGATCCCATTGCAGCATTGCCCACAAGAGTCTATTGCTATTGCATTAATCGAGGGATTAATCGAGGGATTAATCGAGGGATTAACCGAACGAGCCAAGGAATGCAACGGGAAGGGGAAAAGGACGAGAAAAGCCGCGTATGCGCGATGGAGACGAGTCCGTGGGCGTAACGAGTGGCTCGAGGCGATCTGCCCCGGAACACGAACACGGATTCCACTCCGACATCCGGCGAAATCTCTTCTCCGTGCAATCAATCCTCCGCTTATAGTTTATACAGACTTTACAAATTTTTACAAGGAGACGAAGGACGGGACGCGTTGCTCGAGTAAGGAACAAAATTCTAATGGTCAGAGTACAGCTTTTTGCGATTTCGAGTATACGAATTAAACTTGTTATTATATTTATAAGTAACGTCGAGCGCATAGAAAAAGGCGAAAGCAAGTGTTTTAACGACTATTTGTATTTGTGAAAGATGATATTTTTACTACGCAGGGCTTTTGCTCGAATACGAGACATTTATGTAATATCGAGAAAATCGCCGTCGTGCCTTATACAATATCTCATGTGGGAATCCTCCGATTAACCGAAAATGTGATAAAACGAGAGAAATTAACTTTTTTCTTTTCTTTTTTTTTTTTTTTTTCTTCTATTACTATTATTAGTTTCTTCCTTTTATTTTATTTTATTAAAGCCCGATCACTCGTACGAGTATTTGCCGTGCCTGCAATTCGAGAGTGTAATTTACGTATGTACGCGCATGCACCGATTGTTGCATGTGCACACGCGTGCATATGCAACAGCGTACGTTCGTGCGTACGCCAAAATCCGTGAGGAAATTCTTTTGTTGTACGCGCGAATCGAGCATATCTGACATTGTGACTTATCGCCCGTGTCGACGATGATACGACCAAGAAAGAAATGGCCAACGCAGGTGAAAGCACAGTATGCATCCGTGTATGAATGACCAGATGTTTAAAAGTGCAAAAATTCTAGATAAAATAGATGTTTTATCGACGTGTGAGGAAGATCGGTTAAAATTCGTCCTTTTTTCTACGCTCGCAAATACGAAAATATATTGTATCGATAACTATTGTATTTGTATGTGTATATACATTCAACATGTGCGCGTATATACGAATATACGAAAGAATAGAACTTATGGAATTTGAGAGAAATATAAGAGATTATTTTAAAACGAACGCTGACGTTTTTTTATTTAACCTTTGTAACGTAAGCATATCCTGCATCGTAATATTGAACGAGAACCACTCGGTGCTTTATTTTAATTATCATTGAACGTAACGGTTGGTCCGTTAACTTTGTAAAGACGTTTCAGATTTAAAAGAGACTCGAAGACACTTTTTCAGCTATTTTTACCCCAATTCCTGTACGCTCTGATTACTTTTCATCTCGAGTAACGTATTTTAACAACTCCGGTCTATCGTATTGTCATAAGCAGCGGCGATGTAAATACCGCTATTGTCGCGGTTTTAGTTGGTTAAGTTTACGGCTACGCACCAATAATCGCCTAATAGGTTTCTCGTAGTACTTGATCAACGCAGAGAGACTCGTGCTTACCAAGTAAGTAAGCTGCAATTTTTCGTAACAAATCCTTTTCCCGTGAGATGTGAAAATTAGCATTTGAAATGTATTCTCCCAAATCCACTTTACGTGCCCTAAACTAGTACATTCATCGATTAGCGCAACTGTGAAATTCCCAGCACGTTTTTCAATCCCGTAATACGTTTGCACCTTCTGCAATATTTACGCATTTTTTCGCGTTGTAATCAATGGCGAACAATTTTTCAAAAGCGAAAGTAAAAAAAGCACCGCTTGAAACTAAAAAACACAATCAAGTTTCAATTGCGCAAATTCGTGTGTTTATAGCGTTGACATGTTCGAGTTGCCCACCCGTACGCGTAACCAAGAAAAAAAGAGAAGGAAAAGAGGAGGAAAAGAGGAGGAAAAGAGGAGGAAAAGAGGAGGAAAAGAGGAGGAAAAGAGAAGGAAAAGAATGTCCGCTTTGGTAAATAGAAGCACGAGTATAATTCCTCGTACGAGGGAAATGTAATGAAATTCTTGTTATCGATGTTTTCCCCTTACCTTTGCGCTGAGTTTCAAATTTGCAGACAAATATTCTTTCGCTGCTTTGAATATTCGAAGAAGCTTATCTCTATTTTCGTCATTGAAAAAACTCCACTAGTATTTTGAGATTTATTCAAGTATTGCAAGTAACGAAAATAAAGCTTGATTGGACTACCTTGAAAGATTATTTATACTTTATTAAATTATTACTACGTTGCTTACATTGTTAATGCTTGTTGTTCGAAAGAATATTGCCTCGGTTGTGTCTCCATCGAATGCAGGTCATTAAAATGCCGGCAAACTTATTTATCGAACTAAGTAACCTGAAAAGCTGTCGAATGATTTCGATAACTTTCCTTTATCAGTCTTATATCCACGACAATGGAAATATCAGCGCTAATGCGGGAAATAAAAGAATTTCGATAAATTTTCAAATAACGAGTTTTAAAATGCAAATACGCTCGATACGCTGAACTAGATAAATAAATTATTAAATCCATTGCTGAATATTAATATGGAAGACTGTATTCTTGCAGCTTGGACGGGTAAACCAGCTTAGAATGAGGAAAGATCGATTCATTTATAATTTTAATAAAATGAAATGGAGTTGGACGCTTTATCGAATTTATTATTTAAAGCTCAGTTTTATTTATATATCTAGCCATTCTACGCGGAATCGAAGGTATTTTTAGTTTTGTAGGAGCATATTTTTTAATATGGTAAACCGTGTTTTTCAACGATATATTTCGAAATAATGAGATGTCGCTGTGGAATTGTTGTATCAAGAGAATTTCTCAGAAATATCAGGCGAATATTCCGAGTCAGGATCTCGGTTACAACGTGAGACAGATTTTCTTTCGGATCTGATCGAAGAATTTGTTGCTTACGCGGCGTTTGCGTAAAAAATTCAGTTGCCAATATAGAATTGTAGCAGAGAATTATTAAGACTACGTCTTCAAACGACATCGATGCAACTGGAAAATCGGAAAATGCTTAGGAAATTGGAACGCATTAATTGCGGCTTTAAACAATTCATGCTTATACATTTCATAATTGCCTTTACCGTTCTTCTATCTTTTACTTCTTGAATACTTTAAATAACCATTAGAATGCTGTCGTTGATATTTTTACAAACGAGACTGTAATATTCGCCTTAACTAATTAAAGCTTGGTGGTTTATCGATGCACAAGATCGAGATAACGCGCGTTATATTCCTTATGTAATTCGTATCGTTCACGCCTCTTTGAAATTCTCGCAATTCTGCGATAAATACTGGAAAAATATTCGAAAATCCAACCGACCATTGGAAGGCAAACGATATCGTTATTATTAAAACGTGATTTTTTACATTCACAGGCTCATTGCCTCGCAATCGAAGAGCATGACTTCTGTTTTTTACGCAACTTTTATAATATTGGTTCGCATCTCACTTTGTTTAAATGAAATTTCACGTTGGCTCTCCGTTTTCCTTTTCCTTTGTTCTGCTTTACATTCGAATTACATCCAATTTACCATTATTTTACTTATTACTCCGCAATCCCATCGTTAGCATTCAGAATTTATTTGAAACTGCGCGATTCGGTTTCGGTATCGCAACTATCGCAAGGCAATTAAATAATACCGAATATTCGCCAAACCTACGGAATCTGCCTTCCGTTAAACACACGCTTATCCCAACATCTATTATCCAATGAGCTCTCGGCAATAAAATTATTACTCCTCGTATATACCTACGAGCAATAATAATCTCTTCTGTTTGGAGTCGTAAATTGGTGAAAAGAGGGCGAGGGAGAGGGAGAGAGAGAGAGAGAGAGAGAGAGAGAGAGAGAGAGAGAGAGAGAGAAAAACGAGCCCCGATGAAATTGATTACGCTGGGCTTTGTTAGGCGATGCGACGGGTCTGGATAGTGACGAGACTCTTCGTTTAAATTCATTAGGCGCATCTCATTACGAAAAATACTTTCTCACTATTGTACAGCACCCCCCACAGCCAAGGCTAAATTATTTCGGATAACCCAACGCACGTACGAAGTTCACGCTCCACGGACCTACTAAGACGCCATTATTCGCCAGTTGCCCATTTTCCTGGGAAATATCTACCGCGACACCCAACTTTTGACCAAGAGAGAGACACTCGCGAGGTCCAAGAAGAAGAGAGACGACGTCGCCGCCGCCGCCGCCGAGCTGAAACTCAAATTCACGACCGCAACTCTCGCCTTCCTCCCTAGATCGGAGCATTCGAAAACGCTCCACTCGAGGCGCATTCCGAATTCCAATCACGAGAACGGGGCATTGTCTCCGTTATCGCGAAAGGCGTCCCCGCTCCTCGAACTTCCGGAGCCACACGGACGCCCGGGGATAGTCCCGGTAACGCTTAACGCGGCTTAGCCTCCCACTATCGACCGGACGCATCCGAGGCGAGCGACGGAGCGACGCGTGACGTCGCGCGTAAACGCTACCGCGTCGCTGAGTAAACAGACCGACTTCTCTCTATCGCCTTATCTCTATCGGCGCGCGTCTTATCAGTCTTATCAGTCAGCGCCAAAAATTCACGACACTCGCTTTCCTCGCGATCCGCCTCACCTTCCTGTGCGATTTCGTTCGAGCGACCGACGCTCCCCGACCCGCTTCGTCTTTTTTTTTCCTTTTCAGCTAACGCGATTCTTTATCCGCGACGCGCCATTTTGCGCCTCAACGAGTGCAGCTACATCGAATCACAGCCTCGTTGTCGCTGGTCCGATTCGCCGAGGTGTTCGGAGAAAAGCTTGGCGACGAAAAACGCGCCAAATTAACATTCCGCTGTTATCGGCGTCGGCTGCTCTTCTCTCTCGAGATAATACGGCGAATATCGAATTCAGCGGATAAGAGAGCATTTGGCTGAAATGTAGAAACGAAGGAGGCGCTCAACTTTATCGCCACTAATTAACGACGCTCCTCTCGCGTGTAAAAACGTCGACGCGCGCGAAAGAGCGTGTAAAGGTCACCTTTAGTCGCGAGGACTGCCCGTGTACCTGGTAACTATCGTTCTGCGGATCGAATGATTTGATTTAGTAGCGTTTGCTTCTTTATTATATACTCATCGCCAACTTATCAGGAATAATGCGCATAAATGCACGACAAGGCTGTCGAAGCCTCCATCGATTATATATAGCGACTCTCTCTCTCTCTCTCTCTCTCTCTCTCTCTCTCTCTCCCTTCAAAGGCTTTTCTCCGCACATCGCGCGAACTTCTCGATTATCCTCGATTAAAGGAGGTTGAGCGTTCTCTTACTTTTTTGTCATTGGCTCATTTAAAAATGTGCTCGATCGCGAAACGAGGTCGAGCAGTCAATTTCTATCTAACTTGGTATAATTATTACGCGGGCACTGCTGTGCTCTCGGATTAACATATTAATCGTTGAAAAAATGGCGTAGCGCGCCGCAGGAAAAAAGAGAAGGAAGGGACGGGAAGGGAAGGGAAGGGAAGGGAAAAAGAAAAGAAAAGAAAAGAAAGAAAGAAAGAAAGAAAGGAAAAAAAAAAACGGTAAAAAAGAAGTCGACGCGGTATTATCGTTCCACGCGAATTTCGTTGGCCGACCGCTGCCACCTTTTATACGTCGGCGTCAGCTCGAACGCTCTGCTCTATTTCATTCCACGGGCGCATTTACGACCGCATCAAAAAGTTTCTCACGGGCGGCTAATGGCGTTGGGGAGGGCGGGGAGGGCTGGCACTCTTAAGGCGCACTTTCCATTTTGCATTTTCCGAATCAATTGTTTCCTTGCGCCAACGTGCCACGACTTTATATTCGCTGCCGATTAACGCGTTGTCCAGTTGCGAAAAATAAAGGCCGATGAAGTTTTGCAGAAGCGCCGTAATCTCGACTCTGCTACGACGACAACTGCTGGGGCTCAGGCGGTCGTGGATAATTCAAAATTGAATAATTTAACGGTACTCGCTATTCGATGCCACCTGACTTGCAACGCGACAAAGAAATTTTAATTCGGACTCGTGGTAACGGCAAACGTTAATCCTCAACTTTGATGAAGCTAAACTTAACCTCGGGGGAGTGCCGAGGAATCGGAAACCTCGGCATCAGTCTTAGCTGCAGATATTTCGATTCGACTTCGCCTTCGCAACTTTGTAGGCGAGAACAAAGTAAGAAGCAAGAAGTAAAAAGTAACGAGACGTCGAACGTCTTGTTAACGCGTTGACTTACTTAAACGCGCGGAAGCTTTTAATTATATTCGTGCCGATTCAAGTGTATAAATAATATTTTTCCAGTGACGTAGCGCGTACTTGATTTGGCACTACGTGCGTTAACATTCGAGCGATACAGAAAAGTTTTATTGTATAGCGTAATATTTGATTGTTAATTTGTCAAGCTCAAGATCGGTGCAAATGTTATTTCTCATTGTGTTGCGCAATCCGTTGTTTAACAACAGAATTGTCGATGAATCCGATGGATTAATTAAATGGAAAAGATACTTTCATTTTAACGAAAGCTTGGGATAATATAGATCATGTGCGATTACAATACAAATTACATACTATTGCGTACACGTATACGCGTACGCATGTTAAACGGTACTGTTTGGAATGGCATCTGTGTGTGCACATTTTTACAAGAAAATGTAACTATTTTTGTTTTTGTACGTATACTTTTGTACTTTGTTGAGTTTTCGATTATGTCTTACTTCTAGCGAATAATATGAAAAACTCGGAACAAAATTCTGTTGTTTAAAACAAAGAAACACGATAATAAATATGAAACGGTGTAAAAATTATAAAAAGTAGTTAAAAATCATACGTATTATTGCACCGAAGTTGAACAGGCATTTAAAGAGGCAAAGGTCATAAAACGTAAAGAATTTTTAGTTCATTTATTTTATCGCGTAAACAATTTTCCAAATTTCAGTCACTTTTTTAAAATAATGTTTTCAAACTTTATTCGACATTTTTACCGTTTCGTCATCATTCGAACAACCTTGATATTTTATTTCACCTTTAAGGTTGGCAGTCTTTTTTCTGTAAAAAAAAAAAAAAAAAAAAAAAAAAATCGATGCTTATCGGTATAATTGTCGAGGACATGGGATTTTACTTATTGCGCGTGAGAATGTAGTAACAAAAAATGTAATATTTTTTACATTCAGCTGTGGTTTTTTAAAAGAAAACGTTATCATCGTTTAATGCGAAAAGTATTTAAATGTACATCACAAGTGTTCGCGATACAACTACCAAAGCTTTCCTTTTACATATTTTATCTCTTGATATTACTTTCGCTTCTTTCATTCCGCCCTACAGTGTGATATACGTTAATTTATTTACAAACAGATATTCTACTTGGGCAGGTACTAAAAGTACGCCACCAGAAAAATTATCTTCAAAGTATATTTTTTAATTCGTATCATCTGCTCATCTAAACTTCAAAAACGATAATTGCGTTAGTAAGTAAATTTCTTATTTATTTCTTCGGTATAACCTAATAATATTCCGGAGTTATCAGTTTTATCTTTGTAAATGAACAGGCAATAAAGCAACTGAATTTTAGTAAATTTGCGTTTGGTAAACAAACGGATGAAAAGCACATTCATTTACTCGTTACGTATAACGTGTAAAGACATGTCCTTCTTTAGTAAGTTGTCTCTTGTATCGACGAAAGAAGTTTCCGGTGTTCCGATGTAACGTACTTCATCGCATCGCATCGCATCGCATAGTTTAACAACGATTAACGTTCGCTTAATTATGCGAATACATTACATGCGAATGTTTTACGCAACGAAGAAAGTATCCAAACCGAATGCAAAACTCCCCCTCGTCTTGTACTCAAAGCAAAGATTTTCCCGGAATAAAAAAGCATTAGCGAACGATCGAAGTCGTCGCGTACGAGACGAAATTCCTAGCAATGAAGAGCGAATAAAAGGAAGTTTGGCATCATCAGAGGCTCACCTATAAATACAAACGCGAATAAAAAACAGTTCCGTAAAAAGCGACATATCACTGAGGATTAAAAGCATCCAACACAGAAAGAATAGCGAAGAAATTCGAATTAATTGAAAATCTTTGAGTTCGCGAGAAGTTAATCGCCCGTTAATCGCCCTTCGTACTCGCCTGCGAATCATTCCCAAGAGAACTCGAGTAAAGACGGCGGGATCAGCCGAGGGGCGCCCATAAACCATTCCCACGACCGTTGGATGGAGAAGGTCGAGAGGCGCATGCGCGCGCGCGCACTTGCATCCCGAGCGATGGTACCGATATCCCGGATATCGCGGATGAGGGCTTCCGTTCTTATGCCCCTCGCTCACCCTCGCTCACCCTCGCACTCTTCAAACACGAGAAAACGCGAGTGCGCGACTCCTCGCCTCGGGCTAAAATGGCGCGATGCAAAAGGCCACAAGACTCGGCCGAGCGTATTTTTATCCGAGAGTCTCGCATTCTCTCCCGCCCCGCCAAGGAGATGCGGCGCGTTAATCTTGACTTCGCCGATGCCTCGCCGATAGTCTCGTAGCTCCGCTCGCGTCTGCCATTGCACCACAGCTCATCCGAGTCGCTTCCTATGAATTTGCAGCGACGGCAGAGTCCGAGGACTGCGTCCGGGTGCTTTGCATGCCTGCGAGCTACCGGTCGCCCGATGTCAAGAGTGCGCTCACCTCGGAGGAGATCCGCCAGAGGTACCGAGATACGTCGCTGCTCATCTTCAAAGTAAGACTCGCTTCTTTTCTCAGCGGACCGCACTTCCTCCTGGTCGTCGAGGGTGCACGCGCGCATCGAAACAGCTGAATCAGCTAACGCGTAAAAGTCCAAGGGTTGAGCGAAGTTTCGGAAAGGGGTGAGGACTTGCGCGT
Organism: Wiebesia pumilae; assembly: GCA_018907045.1. Taxonomy (NCBI): domain Eukaryota; kingdom Metazoa; phylum Arthropoda; class Insecta; order Hymenoptera; family Agaonidae; genus Wiebesia; species Wiebesia pumilae. The sequence goes on along the minus strand of JACCHZ010000192.1, from coordinate 1,129,363 downwards.
TCTTTCATTGTTATTTACCGTTTGCCCTTAAAAGCTGACGCGTTACGTGTGCGAACAGCTAAGCGGATCCCACAGTTTAACGCAGTGGGACGGCTTTTGCGGAATTCTGCTTCTGTTGTTCTATAATACAATCGTTGTTGAAAGCAATTTAAACTTGCGTACATGCAGATTTGACGACTAACGTGAATCGTTCTCAAGTGTATCGTACGGCGAAGACGCACTCAGTACCCGTTATCGCCTCCAAATAGACCTTTCGTTTCATGTAAATAATACGCTTGGAATCTCGCTAAACAATTATCGGAGGACTGTCGTGATTTAAAATCTAATTACTTCGCTCGTGTGCGTTTAACGTGTCAAGTAGTATCAAGGTAAGTAAGATTTTGAGCAAAATTTGATAAGCCATACTCAAAAGAACGTGTGCTCGTGCGTGCATATAATAATGTTCAACTTTATTAAATACAGTGACTTCTTAAATACTTATTCCACTGGCTTCGACTAAAATTAGAAATTAACATTATGCTGCCGAGTAACGCCTCTTCGTGATTGCAAAACCAAAACTCATCCACAATCGAGCGCGTTTCGATATTGCTTAGGGTTAAGTTTGGTGCATCAGCTGTTACATTTTTAATACGTTAATTACACTATAAGTTTCGACTCGATGTCCGATTGCCATATTATTAATAAATACACAATTTTTTGCTTTTAAAAAACGTGTTTGGCACTTAAATGAATTATTTTAAATCAGATATGAAACACTGTTCTCTTGCGTAGGAGCACCAATTGCAGCAACCACGAAGAATAAATGAAAGCGAACGAGAACTCACGACTTATCTTAGTTTCGGTGTTAATCGAAGAACAACGACGTATAGTAATAATGGTAACGATGCTGTCATAGTGCACAGGACAATCTCGAAAGCCGCAGCTCAAGCGAACGAGAATTCAACATTTTCTTCTCAAATATTTCGCATATACAGAAAGCCACGGGAAAGCTGTACAATAAGCTGATAATTAATTCACCTTTATTTTAATAAACTTTACACTATGAATTTGTCCATGAACAACATTGTAAAATTTCTTTTAGGCGGAGCAAATTTTTTATCATGCACAAAACTCGCCAACAAAAACAAAATAAATAAAAATTACATAAACATCTGGTATATAAAATAATCGAATATCTTAAAAATAGGTCTACATTTTTATCGGTTTTTTTTTTTCTTTTTTTTTTTCCCTCGACTTATATACACGGATTAATTTTATACTAAATTATAATTCGTTACCAAATACTTTACCAAATACAATATGTATTTGGTTGCCTTACTGCTTTTCTCGACATAAATCTATTATTAACAATCTGACACATTTTTCTTTAACTATACAATGATCGAATTCTAACATTTTGGCATTGTACACGTGTTTTTGCGAAAAAACAAAATTTAGATTCGTAAAAAAATAAAATAATTTTTTCTTTCTTTGCGATTATTTCCTAATTCATTGCGGAGCATGTATTTTTTATGTGTGTTACGACGTCACTAACACTAAATGAAGAAAGTTATCTGGGAAGCTGAGGTGTTCTGAGAGCCACTGAAGGGGTGTTTCCAGTGGAGGAATGATTCCATGTGTACGCACTGTAACTGTGTAATACAAAGGTTTATATTAAAACTTGATTTAACGAGCTTATCAATGCTAAATACCGCACACCTTAAAACTTTTAATAATGAAATCCGCGATAAACGATAAAGAAGTCATTAGAATGACGTTGACGTGTTGTGCAAAAGTTGTATAGATTTTATATATTGAAGATGCCATTTTTTACTTGTGCAATTTTTTTTCAGAACTTTTCTTTCGTTTTAATTTTTACAATTGCGAAGAAAAATTAGTTTTATCTTATTATCGGTAAGTTTTCAATTACTTTGCACATATTGCTTTTTACGAACAGAGTACATGTATTAAAGAAGTTTCACAAGTCATCCTGAAGTAATTAAATATATTTTTTCGGCAGGATTCCGAATATCGCTAGGTTCATGAAATTGAAGCTTAGAGGGTCATGGTCAGTTAGAAGGCCAACAGAAATCATGGTTTCGGAATTTATTTTAGAAGTTATTGTACTTTTTTTTATTAGCACTGAACTAAATTAAAATTTGAAGAAGCAATAGTGTAAGCTGCCTGTAAGAAACTGTTTTTTTTCGCCAACAAATGCCATTTGCCCTGAAATATTCGCATATTATTTGAAGCAAATAAAACAAAATATTTAGAAATTACATAAAATTTCATTTAAGATTTAAGAATAATTTCGGACAAAAATACTATTGAAGCTTAAAGTCATATTTTACATTTGCACAAGACATCGCAAATTTTTGTATATAAAATGAAAAATATAAATCCAAACAGAAGTCATCCAAGCAATTCATTTATAAAGGACTTTTAGGTGACATTCGAAAAGAGCAAGCAAAAGTGCAAAAATACATTTTAATTGTTAAATAATTATTTACATATAAGTAAAATGGTTATTCTTGAACAACCTGAATCCCTCTTGAACTAAATCGACTTACAAGATTACAAATATTCGTGGAAAATTATCCCTTGAGAAAATGCAAAAGTAAAAAAAATTGACGTTTTTAAAATCCTAACTGTGCATAATCCTTTAAGCTTTAAAATTTATAACGTTATCTAATATAATAAATTTTCTAACCTTGCTCTACATCTGGAAAAACTTCATTTAGTAAATGTTTTAATGTTTTCCTTTGACCATCTTCATTGAGAGGTTTCACCAATTTTTGTATATATTTATCTTCGTTGGTGTAAAATCTAAAAGGTATATATTTGAAGGCCTCGTCGCAAGTACCATCCATTAGTTTTCGATTCACAGCCCAGAATTGGTCAAATTTATCATTCAGCAGTCCAAGCCAAAGTTGATTATGATCCTTCTTTTGCATACTTGAAACTACTTGACCACGGTGTTTAAGCACATCAGCTTCTTTGATACACGAAAGAAAATATGCCTCTACAATTTCCCTAAAAAATAACATTAATTAATTATCAAATAATTTCATTAATGAATAAATATAGCTTACTTATTATGACAACGAATAAGAACTTCTTCGGGAAATTTGTTAAAATGTACAACAATATTCCAAGGCAATTGAATATCATTGTGGTAAATGTCCATTAGTACTCCGATTGGAAGGTGCCATTTCAGAGGTGTACCATTAAATTCGAGCCACATTTCAGTTTCCTGCTTTTCTTGTATATCTTGCTGTATATGTCGCAAAAAATGTTTTCTAACCTGCAACACAAGTTGACATTCTTTTCTACTTGAAAATACTTGATACAAAGAAAATACAAAGCAATTCCAATACCTTATCCGTGCAAATTGGAAAGTAGCTTAATCTTGGGACCATTAAATAAAAAGGATCGGGAGCTTGAAGCTCGTAAACTTCTTCCGAGTCTAATTGAAAACAAATGGGTACTTTACCTTCCCATATTTCTCGAAGAACTTCTCTATCGTTTGCCATTTTATTTGTTAATGAATAAAAAATAAACAGACTTTTAAACGATATAAGATAAAAGAATAAATTTAATAAACATGTCTATATGTAATAATAGATTAACCGAGTTCAGTAATGTAAGATAGGTTATGTTTTGTTCAATCTGCTCAAAGTTTTAACTTAAAAGCTGCAATGTTAAGTTAAGAACTCCACTGCATCCTGCGTTCATAAAGTGTAGCTCTTGCCGACGATGGATAATATAATATACATCAAATATTGTACCATTAGATGGTAACTGAAATAAATCAATTTATATAGCTGCTTAAGAATTTTGCATTTCTATAATTACATACGCGTGCAATTGTCGAACACTGGTATAGAATGTTGATGAAGCCAACATTTATTTTGTCGATTCACGATGAAATTTTTTCAGAGTTTTTATTTAAAATATTAATAAATTACAAAATATTTATATTGGATCTTTTCTATTAGTTATTAATGATATAAAAAATGTGAATTAAAGACAATAACGTTTCTTTTAAATAACTAAGGATCACGTTATAAGAATGCAATTAAACAGTTTAACAACTTCGTTAAACATTTGTTTTGTACATTTTATGAAAAGTTTTAATCAAGTATCCATAAATATATCAAATTAATTTATAACGCCCGTAAGTTTGCGAAGCGAAGGCCAAGGCTAAGAATGCCAACATTGATTTAATAATTTTGTAATCTGGATATAGTAAAGCAAACACTTGTATTTTCAGAATGAATTTCAAAGGAAATGTTTTATTTATCTTTAGTTTATAGTTTGCGAAAAATTGCGATAATCAGTCTTTAAGCAAAACAATAAAAAAAAACGAAGATTAAAAAATCTTTATATTTTTGTATGCTCTACTTCATAATTATGAGAAAAGTATTTAAACGTTTTTAAAGTTATATAAAAAGTATCGGTTACATTACTTGGAAAAGATAACAATCACTCTTTTTAAGTAGCAATTAAACGGGATCAATTGGAACGATAAATTTATTTTTGTGTAAAGGATACGAAAGAAAAGTCGATTACAAGCAAATGCGTAAGCGGGGGACATGATAAAAATTATGCTGCCAATCACCCACGAGGTCCCTAAAAGTAAACAAGGATTGCTGGCAAGGATAACTGGTAGTAATAAGCATCGGTCGCTCATTATACCTCGTGAATTACTGTCTGTTTAAGAATTTTTATAAGCTGTATAATACGTTGACATAAAACACCCAATAATGTCATTTATGGGAAACAATTTGAGCAAGTATTCGAGGAAGAAGCTTTTTTGGTTGTTTGAGAAAAATCGTTTTTTTTTTTTTTTTTTGTTTTTTGTTGAGAGCACCTTTAAATTATACGACACATTTTTTTGTTTTTTGTTGAGAGCACCTTTAAATTATACGACACATTTTTTTGTTATATTAGTGTATTTTTGCTTTGATGCCAATTAAAAATCGTTTTAAATGTTCAACTAAATTTAAAGAATTTTAACCAAAAAACATGATCATACCCCCGCTCCTCTCCCCAAGTACTGGCTTAAATCCTTTCTCTCAAACAACATCGTAATTTAACACGTGCGAAATAAATAATAGTGGAGGTTTACTCTGTAAACAGGACAAATGTTTGCATCAGCCCGATAATATTATGAATTCATCGATAATAGCAACATTGACTTTATCGACGCAACATCGTCGTTTACCTGCACAGAGAATTCACTAGAAACTCCAAAGATGGCACGATATGATTGTAAAAGGTGACGCTAAATATTTCCAAGGTTAGATGTAATTCCAACTCTACAAATAAACAATATAATTTCTAGAAAAATAACACAAATTAATTTGTACACCTAGGAATATTGTATATTATTACGATGATAAGACCAATATTTGCGTTTGCATTCATAGTTAATTGCGCATTTATTAGCGCTTTTAGACCGAGTTTCCCAAGGCACTTCATATTTTATTTCAAATTATACTTAAAATATGTTACGTATTTATCGGGTAATACGTCATAATACGAAAAAACGAAAGATCTGCTTCGACAAATGTTCAAATTGATAGATTTCAATGTAAATAAAAAGTATAAAATGAATTATATAATATTTAGAGGAAAGAAATTTACATGTTCATTTATAAAAACGTACATATGATCGCCTCAATCAGATAAATGCAATTAATGTTACGTAATTCTAGTCCAGGAATTATAGAAATAGACTCGTATTACGCACGCAGTGGTTCTTTGCCTGAAAATTATGCTTTCTTTTTCAACTTTGATCCAAACTAAAATCAGCGACTAGAGTTGAAAGCCTATTGTTAAAGATCCATCGGACTAGTCCAGAAAAATTAAGCGTAAAAATATTTATAGCCAAGGAGAAAAGTAAATATTTTTCTTTCAACAAAAGCTTGAGTTGCGAAAATGATAAGGCACTCGCGGAAAGTTGAATGCGCTTGTCATATATTTAGAATTTTTGCAAGTGTGAGTGAATCATAAAATCAAGGCAATAGCGATTCATTTAGGCCAGACAAAATTCACATAAAATTTGTAATAATATTCTTTTTGTGCGTTTCATATTTATCATATTTGGAACTTGTCGAAAACTTATTTTCGCTGCTCTTGTCAGATGTTTATTCGGTAATACTGCGCGCATCCGTATTTCTTTAACAATCTTACTACGATAAAATACTTATTGAAAAATTTATCGAAGCCAGTCAAGTTTGTTGAATTGTGTCAACGTTATAAGGACGATATTTGCATCAAGAATAACATGTCATTTGTTAAAAGTTATTAAAAGAATCGAAACGTGAACACATTCGTGTGCTTTTCTTACTTCCGCGTATAGTGTCACACAGTTATCGAAGGATTTTTGAAAAATTCGCGTTTTTAGTTTTTTTTTGTAATCTTATTTTGCGACAACTATTTAACCGTAACAAGTATTTTCGAAAAATAGGCTGACTTTTCGTTGTTTGCGCGGAATCGAAATTTTGTACTCAAATTGTAGCGGATACTTGAAACAATCGAAGCTCAAAAATACATGCAATCATTAGTAAAATTGTTTTCATATGTTTATTATTGGTGATAATTTTAATTTATTATATTCATGATAAATTGTTTCATATTTAAGAAATACACTCAAAGATAACTTAGACATTTGATAAACATAAGTTATAGGAACACAACTGGCAATAAGTGGCACGTACAGATGCAATAGTTTTTATAGAAGTGTAAATAACACTCGTTAGTACCGAAAAAGTAAGGTATTCGCGATGAAATAGTACTATAAGGCGATTTTCACTTTGTATATTGGACTTGAAGGTAACTTACTTAATTAGACGCGTACAATCGTAATTGTAATATTAGGGCACAGCACGTGCGCACAGTAACATCAAACGGAGTAAAAATAAGCAATACCGAGACAATAAAAGGATACAAGTATTACTCGCGTGCAAGATTCGGAGAACGTGTATTCGATATTTCTTCGGATCGTCGATATTCTTTCGGATTGTTCGCCGACTGTCTTTAATAACCGTGGACGTCTTCACTAGTCTTTATCTCTTTGATTTTTTACGCGCGACATTAAGCCAGTTTGCAGGCAATATTCTTCTCACTCGGGAGCATTATTTTATTATCAGATAAATTCAGTCTGGCTGTGCGCAAAGCTGTAATCGTTGCGCCGATTGTTCTGTCAGTAATAACTCCGAAAGCTCCGAGACAATAAAGAATCATTGGATAATTGTGTTTTGCAGATAAGAACCTAGAGGAAGATAATTTAAAAGTAACATATCGAGTAGAGTGAGCGAAAGGCCACGTGACAATGCATCTAAACACAAAAAAGAAGTCTACTATCACGGAGACCTTTGCACTTAGAAAGTTCCCAGCTGAAAATTTCTCACACGCTCTTTCCCCGATCTTAGCGACGGCTATGCGCTCAAATTAAGTAAGTTATCCATATCACGACCTGAGAAAAAAGAAGAGTTGATTCCCTCCATTCTCAGATATTTTTCAGTGAATAATATTATTCTTCAGTTATGTAAGCAATCTCAGTTTCTGTTTCATATTTATATTTTTCCTTTGATATTACAAGTGTCAATGTCTTTTAAAGCTCAATAAATTATGCGTGATGTTGAATTTTAGGGGAAATTTGGATGACAGCCACTAAAATTCTAAGCGAATAATACACCGCGTAACTAATTATCATATCGGCAATAGTGCCGTGCAATTTTCTTAAAAACCACTTTCTAATTTGAAGTATGAATGCAAACAATTAACGTACATCTTAAATTAACGAGAGAAATTGCCTGTTCACGTGACCAACTCTTCTTGATGTACATTACGTTCGATCATTATATTATAAAGACTGGGGGAAAAAATTTGAAATAAAATCGTAAACATGTGTAGAAGAATTTTTCCTTTAGTTATTAAATTTAATATTTTATTGTACGAATAAACGAAGTCAACGGAATGAGCTACTTTTTTGCCATTGAAACAATTTTACTAAAACTTTACACTTATCTTTAATATTTTCATAGTGCCGCAACTGGATAGTAAATCCAATTTCATAGTTCTGTGTGCAATAAATAATACAACAATAACCCGAACTTAGTTATCAATTTATTGTACAGGAGACAAAAGCAAAAGTTTCATACACTAATATGAAATCATCGATCAGCGGAGTACTTGTAACGTAAATCATTACAGTCCAGGAATCATTTATCTGAATAAAATTAAAAAGAATTCCTAGCTGAAGTATCTCGTTAATTATCGCGTAATTGGTGAGCTGGCAAAATATTATTTACTCTCGATGCTTCAAGCTACTTCAGATATACCATTCAATTGTATATAATTCAAGTAGCTAGCTGCTATCTACGTGTATATATATATATATATATGTGTGTGTGTGTGTGTGTGTGTGTGTGTGTGTGTTATTTTTTTATACGTTATTTTTCAGGTTTTAATAGAGATAAGTATGCAGATTTCGTCTTTCCGCTCAAACGTCTCTAAATGTCTGGCTTGAAATCATGCGTGTGATTTGTTTCCGAATAAGATAGTTACTTTGTAGTAAAACAAATAGTATTGAAATATTATCATAAGGATATCATAGAAATATATTTTTAAGTTATTCGCATAAAAACACAAGATATTTACGGAATATGTATTCTTATGCTTATGAGCATAGTGCCTGGATATTTAGATGTATATTTTAACATTTTAAATGATTTAGGGTGTTGGTGTGGCTGCGCGTGCGTGTGCGCGCGCGAATGAACACGTGGACGATCGCATATGCTCAAGTACGCGAGCAAAGCAGGAAATCTTCCACCAGGTGGTTCTCCTCTCTACACTTATACTTCCGCGAGCAGCAGCAATAGTGTTGGATTAGTGTATAAACGAGTATTTCGTGTTATCTCCGAAGCGTGTAAGGCAAGATCGATTTGCAAAGCCATACGAACGAGGACGTGGAGACCAGTCCGGGACAACCCGCGCGCGCGCGCGCACACACACACACACACACACTATGAAATCCTCCTGACACCCGCATCAAAATGTCACGGAATTCTTTTCCTTCGTTTGTTCGAATTATAAGCAGTTTAAGTTTAACGGGAATTCTTTTTAAAGAAATAGTTCAGGGGCGCAATTCGCCGTTCTTTTTTCCCGCTGAAGCTTCCCGTGAGAAGCTTGATTTTCTTTATTTAAAATTTTAATCATTGACTATCTATCGACGCTTAAACAGCACTTTGATAAAATATAATTAAAGGAGCCGAGTGGTATCGAAAAATATAACAGAAATAATCTATCTGAAATTTTATCGTTAATAATGCAATCATTTTTTACGCAATCATTTAATTAAATGTACTCGCAAGGGTTCACCAATCGAAGGCATTATTTCTCTAATTCTTTTTCTCTTCTAAATAATTTTCAACGTGTAAGATACCAAAGTAAGGTTTGTATTTCCTCCGAGGTTGAGAATTACTAAATTATTAATAATACGTATAGTTTCGCTTTTCTGTCGTTGTTCAAATTATGAACCTTATAATACACTAAAGCTTAGCGGTTACACCGATACGAGCTTACACAATGAAATTCTATATCACTGCCGATAATTAAGTAAACATTCGAATAATCTTTTATGGAATATAAAAAGACAGAGTCTTGCGAGATGCAAGTATAAGGAATAGAGCGTAAGCTACACTCGCTGTACAAGTTCGATATAATAAAATATTGTACCCAGTCGAGTAAAATATATTTTATTAAGGAGGATAAAGGTCGTCGAAAGACGATAGAAGAGAGGAGAGAATGTACAGAAGCTATGAAAGATGCCGTTGTTGACATTGCTACCATCGACTTGCTTCCATACAAAGCACTAGTGAATAAATAAACTCGCTGAACGAATCTCATTTATAAGGCGCGACCCTCGACCTCTCGACATTTCTTCATTGGTTCGCTGGTCATTATCTCCCTGTATCTACATTTGTGCGTAGAATTAATATACGCCAGGAAAATCTCCCGACTCGTTGCGCACTAGTGCTTCCGCATTTAGTGCGCGTGAAAATGTCTCGTCATCGTCTTCATTGCCGAATCCAATGCGAAAAGATCGCAGGGGTAGATAAGCGATGCCCACGTTGCAACAGTCACTAAACACACTCCCTTCTTTAACTATCATATCTCGACCAAGTGACGACACATTTTTTACTTACTTCTGGCGAGTTAACGATAACTTTCGTTACAAAAGTAAATCAGAGCTTCATAGAGCTTTTCCCATCGGCGTCGTAGCAAGAGTTTCTTTTGAATCGAGGATACTCGATAATACGAGTTGCAATTTGAATTATCTTCCATTGGAGAGCTTTTTAAATTTCAACAAATCGCCTAAAATTCCATTTCTATTCAAGTTACGCGTTTGAAACGTTTTCACATATTTAATGCGAACAACCTTCATAATAAATTAATCCGATTTTCTTCAAACGCACATATTTCCATTTTATTTATTTCAGTTTGTCATGCACTTTTTCGAAATACTTTATTTTCTATGCTACATTTGTGCGTAAAGTAGTGCAAAAGCTCTGAAAACTTTTGCTAATGGTATTAATTATCAGGCTTAATTGTCTAATTCCGTAGCGGAAATTAAAATGTTAATAGTTGATTGATAATTGAAAAGCATAAGAAGTAAATGGTAAATTATAAGGTGTACTTTTTGTTTTTTAGTATTTCATCCATGGTTTGTACTTTGATTATATCGTTCAGTGTTACGTTGTTTTATTTCCCTGCATTAATGTCTTCCATGTTATTCTAAAATAAAATAAAATAAAATAAAATAAAAGTACTTTTATTATGACACGTTATTTTAATCGCATGTGAATCTAAGTTGATAAGGAAATTTCTCTTGCGTTTTGTCTATATTTATCTAATCAAATTTTAGTTTGGAAAATTTTTATTAACTCAATTAACATTCTGTAATTCGAATTTAATTATGTCTCAATGTCTATTTATTTGCGTAATTGAGTTTTACAAGTGTGTTAATTTCATCTTGTAAAAGTTCCTGTACTTTTTCTATATCTGCCTTTGTATTAATCTTCAACTACGTCGCTTTATTTAGAGATAAATGTTGTTAATGGAATTTCGCAACTTGCCGATTTTATTCCATATGTACACGTTTTAGAATTTGGGACGATAATTCACTCTTCGTGTACACTTCGTTATTGTATATTTCGATGCAGAACTACGAGTTGAGAATTTGACATTATTTGATCACAATTCGTGAATTGACTTCTAAATTTAACTCTAAAATCATCTGACGTATTTGTTGTTTTTTGGTTTTTCAAACTGCGGTAAATATTTCTTTGCAATTAGAATTTTTATCTTTCGAGCTTAACTTGTGCAGGTGCTAAACAAGCCATTGAAGTTTATTACTAAATTGCCATTGTCTTCTGGCTTCCAAGTGGAATAATAATATGCGTAATGCACTATTAATTTTTTCTATCACTGTACTTTTGATTAAAAGATTAGATGGATCTCAATAACCCATTTATTGAATACTGTTTTATCATTGATACTTCAGTGTTTCAAGTTTTACGTAGTTCTTTGCCTTATTATTTTACTTCTTATGGACTTACCATTATATTTTATAAAAATTCTTATGCGTACATTCTTATGTAATTTAACTGTTTATTTAATCCATCAATATCAAACGTATTTAATGTGCTAATGTTGTTTAATGAATTTAAAACGACGTTCATTAGATTATTATAACGAAGAAAAAAATTTTATTACGAATGTTTTCATAGCCAATAGTTGAACAAATAGGCCATTAATCAAAGTCTCTTTTTCTATTTTCTTAGTCGAAATACGATATGATCTTTGCTTAATATGTTGAATACGTAAGTAATTTTTTAGTAAAAAGAAACGATCGATTAGTAGATTCATATGTGTTTAATTTGCCATCTAACCATGCAAACATTGTGTAATGCTCCAAATGTACTATACATTCGCATTTGAAAATAAAAGAGTGACTTCGGCGAATGATCTGACGATTTAAATGATGACTTTAATAATCAAAATTTTTTATACGCGCACGTACGTGTGCGCGTTGCACGTTAAATAATTACTTAAGTTCATCATAAAAAGTTGCTTTTATTTCATCCCCTTTGCTTTAAACGTGCAACATCTATAACTTAATTATTTTGACATCTAAGACTGCTTTCCTACGTTTTAATAAACTTATTAAGAATAATTATCCGAAAGTATTTGTCTTTTCCTTCATAATGCCGCTTCTTGAATTATGACAATGTTATATCTCTTATATGTAGCATCCAGCAACTCGTTTATTTCAAGATAAAATAAACTTACTTCAAACGATCCTCAAAACAATGCGAATGAATTTATTTTTCTCATCAATAACTTGATTCAAATAATTCCCTCCTGCGAATCTAAAAGGCGGTCCTTTTTACTTTCAAAATACGAATTGGAATGGATGGTGAAATTTATATCGATTACCCAGATGACTTAAGATGATACTGATGTAAGCTCATCCCCATTTACTCCTGATCTTTATCGGCTATCTACAACTGCTTACTCAAATATTCGTGGTTACAACCGACTGCTGTTAACGTTATCCGTAATCTGAGACGGTGGAATGGTAATGAAGATCTATCGAACGAATGTTTACGATAACAAAAGGCGGGGTTCGATTCTCGAATGACGATGTCTAAATAAATGGAAAAAACATCGACAGTAATCTAGATTATTTTATAGAAATGTACCAACGGTTCGCTTCGATGATATTCTTATTCATTAAGGTTATTTATTAATATTAAAAACGCTTCTATTCGACGTTCTAAACGCGTCTGAATATTTATTGGAAGCCAGTAAAAACTCTTCAATTGTTAACTTTCTAAAGTAATGCGATCTTATCTGAAAATTAACAAAGTTTCAGATCAAAGGCCAATGTGTACTTACTTGATAAGCACGTGCTGTGATAATTATAAACGTAATGTAGAGTAATGTAATTGTAAAGTACAGAAAATTATTCACGATACGAAATAGCGTTGCCAGCATTTCCAAATATTTTTGTATATTTTTCATACATTTTTCACTTGAAAAATGTTCAAGGCTACATTTAATTGCCTTTGCAATTAAGATGGATCAAGCGTCAGGTAGATGACAATGACGTCAGGATAATATAAATAATTACAGAAAATGAAATTCATACGAAGAAAAGAGATAAGTGGTTAAACCGTACACTAGCTCGAGAGCATAGTAACGAACCAACGTCAAATAACCGGCTAATATTTTGATTTTGACTCATCGGCGAAATCATCGACGAATCCCTCGATTTTACATCTTGATCTTACATCTTGATTTTACAACGCCATTTTACAACTTACGAAATGGTATTTAAACGCGCTAATTGACGAGCCGAGGTTAGAAATCCATGGGCCATCCAACGGTTACGCTTTGCCAACAAGGGCTGAGGCTCGTTCATTAAAAGTCAAGCACTGGCAATAAAGGGTCTTCACCCCTCTGCGAGAGCGAGGGGTTAAAGTGGCGTTGTCGAGGGGGTGAGAAGGGCGCCGAAGGTGTCGCCTGCGATGCCTCCCTTCCCGTTCGCTTCCGCTCGTCTCTTCCTGCGTTGCAGCGCGAAAACCGTGACTCGGAACCTCGAGGTTTGCCGGTCTAGCGAGCGAGACTTTCCGAGTTGTGTGCTCAGGTGATTTCACGCGCAGCGAAGCGTAGAAACAAGGCTTTCGTTTCGTAAATCAACTCTACTATTTATCGGACCCCTCGCGCTATGCACTACAGTCATAGCCAAAATGCGCTTTCACGCGCTTCCATTTTCGCATAGCCAGTGATTTTTGGTACTTCGACGAGTTGGAGGGGAGAAAGGTCAGTTTTGCCCTTTTATCCGACAACTTGCGATACGCCGAGGATAGAAAAGGCCCGTTATCACGGGGTCGTACGTCGGAAGCTAGATTCTCTGGTTTGCCGCGAATGAACATCAGCTACGTACGCCACGTATGGCGTTTCTTGCCTCAAGAAACGCCACTCGATACCAAAGTCAACTCCTTATCGGGAGTCAGTTATTGTAACTTTTTACAATAATTCCAAAAATCTAGCTTGCACGTATGATGCCTGCTGGATATCCTTATCTGAAATACTTGGAACGCTCAACGTTCAAAACCAAGAGCTTTATTACCTCCTTTTAAAAAAGCAATTCTACTCGTTGCTAATGTTTGCTTCTAATACTGGGCAACTGTCACTCTTTTACACTAGATTTACATAAATACACGTGTACTTTATTCGATTAGTCCTTTCTTGTACGTAATGAGCCTGGATTATGCTGAAAAATGTGCTAGCGTTCCTTAAACGATAGAAACATTTTCGATTTGTCTTGAGGTCGATTTTTTCCTTGAAATACACTTTAGTCTTTTCATTCGTACGTTTCAGAAAGCGTGACAATTGTTCTATTATCTTTAGTATAACGTCGGTCTTTGTATGGCCAAATGGTTAAAGCCGCTTTAAAAATCCGTGCAATTTTGTCCGCTGAATATCGTATGATCTTACGAAGCTTTATTTATGTTATCTCTTTCGAGGTATTGTTAAGTAAAATCTGTTTGATGTCAATACGTTTCTAATCTTGGGGACAGTTCTGTATTACTCTTTAAATTTTACAATTAACAAGTCTTTGCCTTTTCATTTCTGATTTGTGCAAGAAATGCACGCGACTGATAAAGTTATTACATTACTTTGAAAGTTTTTTGAACTTTGGTAATCTTTTACAATATCCTTTCGTGCAAAGTGTATTCAATATTCAAGGAATATTTTCAATCATAAAGCTACTCATTTAAAATCATGCTGTACAATTAAATAAAAGAATAATAATTACGCTCGATAAGCAATGATGTTCTTTTTTTTTCATTCTTAATTGGAAATTTCCATCAATACCGTTGAAACATGTCTTAGATATACAGTCATATTGCGTTATCAGCAATAAAGCATTGAAGAGATGTTAGATCATATGTGACTTAATTTATCATTTTCCTAGTGATTTATTTACGGCTCAATGACGGATGAAGCATTTTAGAGTAAATTTTATAGAGCTTCGTTAATTGGAGAAAAAAATTAAAAATTCCTTTTACAGTATCCTCAAAAAAAAAAAAAAATTGCTCTTGACAATTTCCGTAATAAAGTAAAAAAGTCATTCTATACTACTAGCCTTAAGTAAAATATATTTCGTATATACGTTCTCTTATATAATGCGTAGCGTATAATATAAAATTTATAAATAAATATTTCTTTAATGCAATTTATTGATTTCCTTCAAACGTTTTTATAAGCATTTTATAAAAGTACTTGCTTTATTATTATAAATAATTCAATATACGCAATAAAAATTTTTCACATAACCTTCTTTTTATAATTTGTCGAGCAGTTTTTGGTTCATTTTTAAAAGATTACCTTTCCACTCCTGAAATATCTTTCAATTACTTCATATCGTTAATATATTTAACAATCGGATAGTTACGTTAGCTTTTAAAACACGCACATTTTTCATTCCGTTCTCCCGAGCAGAAGATAAAAAGAAAGCCACAAAAAAATACTTTGAAATTTCTTATGAAACTTTCGTATGATAATGTCGAATAAGAGAATTCCGTTCCAGGTAAATCCAAATTATCGAATGATTTTGTTACCGATCTGTAAGAAATTCGATCTTTTGAATACAAAATTTTTAATCTTAATGAAAATGCACGATCGAGTATAATTTTTTCCTTTTCATCAATTCTTCACACGAATCAATGAATATAAATGAACTCCTACTTATCACTCGAGGACGAAAATTTGGTTTTCATATCTATTATTTGTTCGATACTCTTGTTTCATGCCGAATACTATTCTCGATACAATTGATAATACATCTGTTATTCTATTTAGTACAACAAGGCTTATCTCAAAGCCTCGATATTAAACACGATTTTAAACAAGTAATATTTATTTTTAAATTTCTGCGATTTCAAAAATAAATTATGCGCGCGCGTGTGACTGTGTGCTCGCGCGATCAATATCAATACAATATAATACAACCTCTCGATGCAATCGTTACAACGTTACATTTTATTTCCACTTTTTTATTACAATTTTCAAATATTCGTACCTTCGATTTCGAATAATATCTCAATAAATGTCGGTTATGAAAATTTAAGATCAGTCGTAAAAATGTGAGTTGCGATGCAAAAGGTAATAAAATCCACCGATACACATGGTAATCGACTAGAATTCGATTAGAATTCGACTGGAAAACCTTGGAAAGCCGCTTCCCCAGAGTCAACTGGCACTCGAGACCCGATAACGTTGCAAGGGACGTTCAAAAGGAACGAAGTTGAATTTAGCCCCAACCCGAACAAATCGTAGTCGCCGTAACGCGTACCTCGTTATGAAACTGTGTACCCTAAAACGATAGTAGGACGTGTCAGATTGTCGCTGAGTTTCACGCACGAGAGAGTTTCGTCGTTAGACCTCGAGGCGTTGATATACGCGAACGCCACCCCCAGAGCCGCAGAGGCGCTAAAACGCCCATCCCCGCGGACGCGGCTCATCTCGATAAAAGAGCCCCGGGAAACGTCATTGTCGTTGGGCCGATCATCGGATCATCAACGGGTGAGTATTCGGTGCCCGACAGACGGTCAGCGCTCGCGCATGCGCGTAACTGGATGGGCGGATCTGTCCAGGCCGCGACCTCCACGGGGCAGATGCTCGGCCGCGTAAGCTCCTGGCGTTCGGTACTTTACCGGGGGTGCGTTCGCGCGGGAAGCCGTCGAGCTAAGCGCGCCGGTTTCGCTTGACACCGGCTCTCGGATTGAGAAGCAGGCGGAGATGCGCCGGAAGTACGGCTTCCCTCGAGAGCAGAGGAGAGCAGAGGAGAGCAGAGGAGAGCAGAGGGAAGCAGAGGGAAGCGTCACCTCGGATCCGTGCGAAGGGCGAACTCGTTAACGGGCGAGATGATAGACGCAAGCGTAGAAACGAACGAGAGAGAAAGAAAGGCACTAATCCTGGAGAAGAGACATCGTCCGGTCGTTTCGGCCGCGTTGGCCGAGGGGCTCATTGCGTGTCATTAAACCGAAGGCATGCGTGCACTTGCCGTCCAGGAAGACGCACCTGACGCTCCCGGGACGGTTGCTTCGGTTGCGGCAAACGGTCGAGGCGTCTCCGCCCCTCGCGCCGCGTGATTCGAGGGCCCGAGTCGAGGACGCGGGTAACCGAGGC
The DNA here is from genome assembly GCA_018907045.1 of Wiebesia pumilae. Taxonomy (NCBI): domain Eukaryota; kingdom Metazoa; phylum Arthropoda; class Insecta; order Hymenoptera; family Agaonidae; genus Wiebesia; species Wiebesia pumilae. The sequence goes on along the minus strand of JACCHZ010000192.1, from coordinate 1,112,110 downwards.
GCGTGCGAGGAGCTCCTTCCCTCTCATTTTTGGATCGATCGGCTTTCGTAATGAGCCGAGGGCGCAGGTGATCTTTCCTTTTCCTCTCTAACGTCTCTTCGACCGCGCGGCTGGCGGCCGACTTCCTTCCTCTTCCTCCTCCTTCGACGCCTTCTGCTCTGGCTCATCTTCGGCGGCACGGGCGTTTCGACGTTAGGATGGCTCCTGCCGCCTACCACTGGGTCGCCTCCTTTTTCTTCGTTTTCTCTCCTCCGACGTGGCACATAGCGCACCGTCGCTCAGGTGTAAGACAACGAGCGCACGTTCGCGGGACGAGAGAGACGGAGACGGAGAGAGAGGGAGAGAGAGAGAGAGAGAGAGAGAGAGAGAGAGCAAATGCGGCGAGTGTGCGGGATGCACCTGCTACCACACACCTGTTGACCGTTGCGGAGTCGCTTGCGCGAACGAGCCCATATAGCAATCGGTTACGACTTGTGCGTGGCCAGTCGAGCAGTCGGGCGACGAGGACGATTTTCGCCAGCGAGCATCGTGCATCAGCGAGAGAGTGAGAGAGAGAGAGAGAGAGAGAGAGAGACGCCTCTCAGCTCTCGATTCTTAACTGCTCTTTATTCTTTATGTATGCTGGGTAAATATACATCACGCGCGCTCACCGGTTTCCCGCTATATTCCACTGTCGCCGTTTATTTTGCACTACGAGTCGTACGCATCGATTGTGTCAGCTTGCTTATGAGGTTTCTTAATAGATTACAACACGTGTCTGGCTTCTTACTTCTTTCGAGGTTCGTAAACTGAGTTACATAAGGGGTCACGATAACTTATCGGCGATAAAAACGAGATCTCCTCCAGAACTTCCGAACGGCGAATAATTTTGGAGGATCGATCGGGCCGCTGGTTCGACTGCATCCGACCCACATCCAGTTAATTGACCTTTTCTAGCAACGATGAGAATATCATTGGATGGATCACTGGAAGGAAGACGATCTTATTGTGGAAAATGAAGGGAAGAAGAGGGTTGGAGGTCACGAATGCGTCGACCAAGTTCGCCTTGTAATTGCGATTTATTCGACGATAAATTACATCGATAGTTTTACGCGCGATGTCGCGACTTGCGAGCGATAGAGAGAGAGAGATAGAGAGATAGAGAGAGAGATAGAGAGAGAGAGAGAGAGAGAGAGAGAGAGAGAGAGAGGAAGGAAAACCACTTGGACTTCTTTCGGACTCGTCAATGTAACGAGGGATAATGAAAGAGAGGAAACTACTGTTTCTGATTGTCGCCGCATTCGCTGAAATGAACGCTCGTCTAAAGCTATTGTAAAAATAAATATTTCAACCGACGTAAAAATATTTGCTGGTTCTTATGTTTCAAGCTAAATCACTAATATACAAGGAATCTGAAATTCGTAAACTTGTCGTGTGCATTGTACAAGATGTGCGAAAGCATAAGAAACTAATCTTCGAATGACTATCAGGTAACCAAGATATCCGATATTTTACGGAGCAACTGATAGTGTCGTAAACGCCAGCGAATAAACGCGAACCATGAGATCGTGATTCCCACAGCTTTCCTTGGGATAAACGTTTGCTAATGTAAGAGTAGAATTTGTCGAATGCTTTTACGTTTTCCCCTTTATTGGTTCACTTAAAGGAAAAGAAAATTATGCAGTATAAAACATTTTCGAATTTTTAAGTAGTTTTTAAGTATTATAATAAATTTACTAAGTCACATCGTGTATTTTAGAAAGAAGTTTTAACGGTAAGCGCGATTGTTAGCTGTAAATATTGTCTAAAATTTTTATTAACCCTTGAGGATGCGTGTAAATTAAAACGTGAACGATCGATTGTGACAGGATATAAAAAGCAAAGTTCATTGATTTTTTCAACTGCATTATTAGCGTATATCTTATTAATGTACTCGAAACTAATAATATTAAAAGATGATAACGATGAAATATATAAGCAAATGCAATCGCAAAATATTGTGTATTTATCTCAACACGCGTAGCTTTAAATACATTAAGAGATTTTCGAATGACAACTTTTTTGAAAACGCATGTTAAATCAACTCACCTAAACTTATGTTGACCGTTATAAAATAATTTATACTTGCTAATAATAGAGTTTCACAATCAAGTAATAATCAAGCACCGTTATATATAATATAAAGATTCCTTCTTTACGATTGTCAATAATTCCTGACCAAAGCATTTAACGTAAGGTAAAAAGCAAAAAATCTTGAATCGTTATGAGTTGGCCTTTACGCGTTTATAATTTACGGTTAATAATTTTCTGTCCACTTATCGTGTACTTTGTAAGTTCTGTACGTGTAAGGAAAAACTGAAAAAGCAGAGTCTCTGATACGTGTTAATAAATGCCTACAAAAATTTGTAAAAGTTATTTTATGCATATACTTCGAAGATAGAGTCTTTGTAAATTGAATTAAGCGAAATTAAATTTTGAAAAAATTTTAAAACAATTCATCGTAAAAGATAATTTAATTACGTAGATACATTGACCATGCAAAGGAAAATTTCTAGCCTGTGCATACCAAGTTAACACAAAAGCGTAATAAACGATTTTATATTTTTAATTTTTACAATTATTTTGAAAAATATTTTTCACGATATTTTTTCACACAATGCAAAACTTGGCAAAAATTTATAAAACCATTTTATTGCCGTAAAACCTTGTGTTTGTATTTACTTTGAATACTTGCATTTATTATCTTTCAATCGCATGCAATATATTAAAAAACGTATTATAATTGGATACTTTTTCAGTAAGATTAGATTAAATTCGAGACTGAAATTTTAGACTATACTATACTTCGTATACGTGGATCTTTGCTAATCGTAATTATCCATGATTCTTTTAATTAATAAACTCACGTATTTCGAATTTTAATAAAAAATTTATCTTACACTTGCATAAATTTATATCCATATACAATAATACTAACTAGTCTTATAAGATACTCTAATTATTTCACCATTATCATACTCCAAGACGTTTTTAAACTTTTGTTGAATCATTGTGATTTTTAATTCTGGTATTATTTTCCTTTCGAGAGCATTGTTATGTAACATCTAGCAGAATATCGCATTTTACATACACGGTCAATTCCTTACTCGTACTACAAAACTTGTAAAGGAAACGCGTACGTTAATCGTATGGAATATGAAATTTTATGTACGTGTATCGTAAAGTTAAAATTAAACGTAATTTTAATTCAATTGTACAAAAAATTTCCCAATGCGATATACTCTTTTAAAGATGTAATACTTATTAAACTTAGCGTCTCTTCAATACGCCATATCATACGAAATAATTAATATTTTTCTCGGATTGTAATTCATGGCTATTAAAAACAAGACGAGTAAATACGCAAACCTCGTCTTGAGATCGAAATAGCTTTAGACGAGCGTTCATTTCAGCGAATGCGGCGACAATCAGAAACAGTAGTTTCCTCTCTTTCATTATCCCTCGTTACATTGACGAGTCCGAAAGAAGTCCAAGTGGTTTTCCTTCCTCTCTCTCTCTCTCTCTCTCTCTCTCTCTCTCTCTCTCTATCTCTCTCTCTATCTCTCTATCTCTCTCTCTCTATCGCTCGCAAGTCGCGACATCGCGCGTAAAACTATCGATGTAATTTATCGTCGAATAAATCGCAATTACAAGGCGAACTTGGTCGACGCATTCGTGACCTCCAACCCTCTTCTTCCCTTCATTTTCCACAATAAGATCGTCTTCCTTCCAGTGATCCATCCAATGATATTCTCATCGTTGCTAGAAAAGGTCAATTAACTGGATGTGGGTCGGATGCAGTCGAACCAGCGGCCCGATCGATCCTCCAAAATTATTCGCCGTTCGGAAGTTCTGGAGGAGATCTCGTTTTTATCGCCGAGAAATTATCATTATCTATTTATAAAAGAAAAAAACGCAAGTGTACCTTTTCACGAAAACAATCAATTTTAATTTTAACGACTTATTGGCAATTGGCAAAACACTTGTGTAAAAACGAATAAATCTACGGAAACGTAAAAACAATGAAAAATATCAACAACATAAATGTCATTCTTTGTTTTGTCGCATAGGCAGTTATGCGACCATTTTAATGAAAATAAAGAATACGTATGAATGAGTTATTTAATAGAACAAGAAATAGAATAAGTTGATGTAAGGATCGAGTAAGTGGTGTTGGTGATCAAAAACTGATAAATATTCATGGGAAAAGAGTTCGGTATTGAAATACATTTCTTGCGGGGCGACGCGGATGTTTTACCAAATAAGAGAAAAACAGAGGTTCAGCACCATAAAGATGTACACGTTAGTCGAGACGGTGTTAAAGAATACACAAATGTTAGAATTTAATCATAAAGTATTTTCCAAATTTATGTCACGCGTAAAAAGCGAAGGTACTCGAAGCAATGGACATGGATGGCAATAAAATGGAACAAAGCGCTCATCTTGTTTTTAATTCTCCTTTATTATTTCTATTAAGAAGTACACAATGATAAATTGTACATCGAGCGGGTAAGTTCGATTTACAAGCTGAAACGTTGACAATAATTTGAAGTTTTAAAAGTAAGCGATCGGGATGGCCAATCATACGCGACGCATTCCTCGATACTTTCATTTTCTAGCGCGAAACGACGTACCATTAATCGGCGTTATAATCTTCATTGGATGCGTTACAGTTCAACGTAAATAACGTGCTTTAGCATTTGTTAATTTCACGAGAGATTGTTACCGGGGAGCCGAACAGTCAAGTCCACAAAGCTGCTCTAGTAATTCAGTTGTGTGTTAGACTTGCATAACGGAATTTCCCGAAGCGCTACATTTATTACGAAACAGCGGGAAATGAACATTTTGAAGGTCATGCATTATTCAGAGCGTTGGCTACACGGATGATAACGGATATTCGGGTAGTCCCTAGCTTATTCTTACGAGTATTCTGGCGTGGTATCCGGTCGTGGACGGTGTCTACGTGTGCAGGGTCGACGATTACGAGATCCACGTAGGCCACAATTTTTCACGTTTGCGCACAGTCTCCAGTCGAGGACGTGAGCACAGCTGCAGATTATGGCATAGAGGTAAGCGGCTTCGAACAGCCCTAAATATCCGTAGATATTGTCTAGAACCGAACGCCACGCGGTCGGGACAAAATTCCTAATGGGACATTCCGATTACGCACTTACGTAGCTTTTACGCGTTTTACGTAAATACGAAGACGTTGATAAGGCGTTTTTGCCTTTTTCCCTTTCAATGGAAAATTCCGCTGGATTCCCTTTCCTTCCTTTCGGAATGCTCGATCGTTAACTCCAAATGTACCACCAACTTTATTAACCGAACTGTACTTCCGGTAGCGGAGTTTACTTTTCTTCGCGTTATTTTCCGGAGTCGCGCGTTATTCGGGAGAAAATTTGAGGAGCACGGTGACGGTAAAAGAGTGGAAAAGTTTAGATCTCGAAAAAAGAATCAGTCCTCTTATCTAAATTCTATAGAAATATTTGAAACTCTCATAACAGTGGACACGAGCGAGAATCGCAAGGTCTGCCCGCGTTATTATAAGTGATACGTCGATAAGAATTGGATTTACGGATCAGCGGAGTTGCTCGGAGCGGGATATCACGTCTCGCTGCCTAACATCAGCTCACAGCCTTAGCTAAACGAGGATGATTAACCAACGGATTCCAACCGAAAGATTGGAATCCGTAATAAAGGAAGTTGCAGCGAGAATTCCGAGCAAGTGCGTATCCGACACGTGGCAGGAGCGCCCGAGGAAAGCCAAACCGACGACATTGGCACTGCTGGAGGGGTTTACGGCGGGGCGGGCAAAGGAGAAGGAAGTAAGAAAAGGAAAAGAGCCGTGCCGTTCGTTAATTACTCGGGAATTCTTCGAGGCCGCTTTACTCGCGTGCACGAAATTCGGCTCTCGTTCGTTCTCTCTTTGAAAAGAAGACCGGAGACAAGAGCGACGACGGTGGCAACAGCAGCTGAGACGCTGGCGCTCGAGACGCACGCGCCAACAGCCGCTCGAGCGCAATTTCTCGAGGACGAGGAGGCGGTGTGTCGGCGGCCGTTTTCTGCGGAGCCGACCCGCGGCGGGAGACTGAGCGAGAGAGAGAGAGAGAGAGAGAGAGAGAGAGAGAGAGTGAGCGAGAGGAGGAGGACGCTTTTGGAACGAGAGAGCGAGGTAGAGAAGAGGCAGCAGGAGCCCCCTGCGCAGCAGGTGCACTGCAGGTGAGTCCGCGCTCGTGCACGACAGCGCTTCTCTCTCTCGCTCTCTCTCTCTCGCTCTCTCTCGCTCTCTCTCGCTCTCTCTCGCTCTCTCTCTTCCACCGCAGTTTTCCTCCACGGGTTTTCTCTCTGCCCCTTTGGCTTCGCGCGCTATTCAACGCGACGCGGGTACACGGGATGTGGACACGGTCCTCACCCGCCGAGCCAAGGCTAGAAATGTCGCCGCCAACTTGACCAGACACGAGTCTCGAGTGACGGGTGTCGTCGAGTCGACGAGTCGATCCGTCGATCTTCGCCTTCTTCCTGCCCTCGTCCCCGACCCGCTTTAAGAATCCGATCGCATTATGCACGGAGTCTTACACTGCTGCGGACATTAGATACAACTTGACCCGCCGTAAATTCGCTCCGGTGGCCCCTAATGTAATCAACGCCTCTTAGAGGTAGGAAACGGTCGGTGCTTAATAGGTGCTTAGAGTGGGTGGGACTATTAAACTTTTCATCGTAACTCGACGTTACGAAGGCTAAGCTTTAACTGGCCGTAATAAAATATTTATGACAGTCCGTGGTAGTGCGTAAACTGGAATCGTTAGGTGACAATAGCCCAATACTTATTATTTTGGAGAAGTTGGCCGTCGAGGCAGGTATCGCAATAATGCCTAATTACGGGTTTATTGGATGCCGTAAACAATGCCTTACGGACTTTATTACACTTTTCGCGGGTGAACGCGAATTAATTTAAGTTTGCGGATAAAAGTGCCGGTGTATTTATAAACGGGTACGTTTTTATGTCGAAGATAAGCCATCGGAATGAATCGCGCAAATCGAGGCATTCGCCGACGACGGTCTCCATTCCCGACGTATTTTCTCCGGTCGTTCGGGCTGGACCGGGAGTTTTACGTCGGCTAAAGGTATTCCGTGGGTTATTTTGCGCGAGGGTAGGAAAATATCGTCAACGTCCTGCTCCACGTATACGCGCAGAGGCATATTTTCCTCGAAGCAGCGCGCAACCAGCGAATTCTCAAGAGTCGTTGGATCTCCGTAAAAATTCGTCCATGGTTGGGGCGCTGCAAAGTCCCTTGTTACCGGCTCGACGCGATGCACCTGCGCCTCCTCATCGGGCTCTTTTCAGCAAAATAACTCGTAGCGGCGATCACCGGAAAATGGCTCTGGTCGCAGGCGGCGACGCTATTCGTCTCGAGGGACTTCAAAGGAGCGCGATTCAGACCACCTTTGAAGAGAGTCGGAGTCGATCGAATTGTCGTTGATACCGCGATCGATGGGTCCTTGAAAAAAAGCAGCGCCAACGAGTTATCCGAGGCAATCCGTGACTCTTACGAGTGCCATCTAATGCCCGGATAGCGGCTCGACCGGCGTTAATTAGCCTCTCAAAAGATAACTCTGTATCTGCTTCGTGAGTACTATTTACCAACCACTACTGATTGGTATTGTATCTTAACGAAGTGCAGACGCTAGGACGTCTAAGCCAGTAGAGCGTCGACCGAAGCGTAAAAAGTTATTTTATTCGCTCGATCGATCTTTGTTTTCCACCGTTTCTTTGTCACGGGCTTACTTACCTAACGTTTTTTTTTTTTTTTTTTTTTTGTTTTGTTTTGTTTTGTTTTGTTTTGTTTTCTTTTCTTTTTGTATAGAATTTGAAAATTTGAAAAATAGGCTACTAGGGGATTGGGTAACTATTAAGAGCGAAACGTTTTGTCATTTTTCACCGGAGGTCATTGGTGGTGGTCATGACGAGAAAATACGTGAAAAAACGCTTCGGGCCATTAGTGTTCAGGGGACACTCGTCACTCGGGGATTCGCCCGGAATTGCAGTACAATTTCTGATAATTCGGAGAGCCCGAGCAGTAATGGAGTCAAACGACCTCGTTGTATTTCACTTGTGGAACGGCCAGGGTGCATTGGTGCGATGGTACTTTTCGAGTAAAACGGATGTGCGGAATGTAGAAAGTTAAGCCAGTCAGTGGGCATAGGAGCGAGCATAGATCCTTGGACGAGTCGGGACCCGTGAATTTTTCTTCGCGGTTTTTCGCGAGGCTGAAGCGACGCCCTCGAGAGTCCGCGGAGTTCGCGGGAAAAGCCAAGAGGTGGGCTCGTTTGGCCAATGGCGAAAAGACGGGTCGGGGGGCGGGAGTCGGAGACACGTGCGCGAGGAAAAGAAAGCAAGAGACTCGGCGGCGGCGGCGGCGGCGGCGGGGAAGGGGCGACCGAAGACGAGCAAGGTGCTCGAGGTGGCGGTTGGCCGGGGCAGCTGAGCCTCCGGGAGCGGCAGCAGGTGAATAGAGCCGAGGAAGGTACGCGGAGAAAGAGGAGCCAGCGTCTGCGCGGAAAGGTGCTTCTTCTTTATTGTTACCAGGCGCGGCCACGAGCCAGCAGCCAACCACCGGTCGCCGCTCTCCTCTCCACGAGAGATTTATTGCGGAATCCGCGTGCGGGAGACCCTATCGCCAGCAGTGCTCGGGGGTATCGGTGCCGCGAGGCCTACGCACTCCCCAGGGTCCAGTGGTTTTACTTTTTGTTAGACTCCTCGCGCTCGTGACCACTCGACCGAATGTCCTCCGAGCTTCTGCAAATACGAGAGTCAACCTGTACCGACGACGACTTTGTTTGGCTCCAGCTCCGAACCTCCAGCTCCAGCTCGGAGGTTCGGACTTGCGATCGTCTGTTCGCGATCGCCCGCTGGACTTTCTTACCTTTGCGAAAAATCCTCCTCAACGTACGTCCACCGATGAAACGTCCACCGTCTTCCTTAGCGAATTAATCTGCCGCTCCGCGAATAATTAATACTCGCAATTGTACATGATTTATGAGCGCGTGCTCTGAAATTATCGCGACCTACATTTTATTATTAAGCTCAAATGTTCGTTGACTTTCATTCGGGAGTATTCGTGACGCTGGAGCGAGACTCGCCTTTTTCTTACTAAATAACTGCCCTCGATCTAAATATTCGGCACTTTGTCCGTTATAAATATTTTGCATTAGTAACGCGTATTACAATATCTCGATTTCTGGCAATTTGTAATCGTTGTCCACTTTGTAGCCTTGTAGGTGTAATCGGAGCGTGGCAACGCGTTAAATCTAATCCAACGCACAGCGTTTCGCATATCGAAGATAAAAATCTGGAGAAGGACTCGAAAAAGCGGAGCTTGTCTCCTGTACTCCTTTGAGATCTTTACTTTTTACGAGCGACGGCTCTCAGCCGATCAATCGATCCCTGTGCGTTTTTTTTATTTGGATTTTCCTCGTATCATAATCGTGGCGCGAAATCCGATACTTTCGCTATTTTCAGTCAGATCGGATCGAGAGTCACTAATTTTATTATCGGTTGAAAGAAAAAACAACGAGTTCCTGCAATTTGTGCAATGTAAAATGTGATAAGGCGATGTAAAAAATGTCTCATTTTTGTTATTCAAATGTTCATTTAATATGCAGTCATTTTATTTGTATATTAACCTTTTTATAAATTAGGAATAACGAAGAGACTAATTTTATCGATGGGATTTTTTCGTTTTGTTGTAACAATTTTCGCTTATATTTGAATTTATGCGAAATTTAAATTCAACTGCACATCGTGCGCATCTTCGTTGCAAATCCTACTCGTGTATTTATACTCTATAAATCTACGGTCTCATTAGCTACTGAAAATTTGATTTGATTTGTAATGCGATTGCAAGCTTAACTTTGAATGTACATTATTAATAGCATATTCGGATACGTAAGCAAGCTTTGAGCTTATTCTTGAACATTATTCGTAAATGATCTTCTCTTTGTGCATAAATAACAAAATTAAATATTAATAATGAGTAATATAGGCAGATAATTTGTTATTGTAATAAGAATGGCGATTTCTTCGGTACGTAAACTAATTTTATAAAGCCGAATTTTTGGTTTATATTTTAAATGCGCCTTAAAAGATTGTATGGCGCTCGTGCAAAACAATTAAAACGTTGTCTACTTTGATAGAAGAAGCCTTTAATTCTAGATATTAATATGAATCGTTGTAATAAAATGATTGTACTCGATTGTACTCGATTGTACTCGATTTATGAAAAATTATAACGAAGAATTTCGTATTTAACGGACTTTCCAAAGAAAAATAAAGAAATGAAAAATCACGAATTCTTAACATGAAAAATATTTGTATATAACTCGGATGACATATTACGTTAAAAATCATCGATTATCTGCTCACACATTGCATAAAAATTTATATATAATCTTACAGATGTTTCCTGTTTTGGATGTTATCTTGACTTCTATCGACTTCTTTTATCTTTCATTTATACCGCTACAAAAAGTATCATTGCGAAAATGACTCGGCTTATCATTTCTTCGTTATCATAGAAGAAGTGAATACAGCGTTTACAAGGAGAATTTAATATATGCGATTCTTAAAAAAATGCAGTCTAAAATATATCGTAAAGATACGATATAAGAAATTTATTTTCTGTTTTTTTATTTCATTTCTTTTTTTTTATTAAAAAAATTATGAATTTGTACCCAAATATTAAAGGGAAAAAGAAAATTTATCTTACATTTCATCGTACACATTTATTACTCGTTTATACGTTTCTATACTTAACATAACTCACGAGGTAAAATACATTTAAAGATGAAATAATATTTAAATACGATTAATGGCGCCAATATTAAAACTGGAACGAACTTTCACGATCGGTTATTTTAATTTAAAAAGTGTTCACTTTCTCGGGATCAGATAATACATAGGAAAAATACGTAAAACAATGTTCCAGCGTGAGATGCAGTACAATGATTATCCCGCATTAGTAAGGTTGAGCATGGACAATATAGCTGGACAAAAAATGTAATCACGAATCATCCACCTCGTTAACTAGCAATTCTTGACGGCTGATCTATGTATTAAGTAAGAAGCTGGATAGGTTTAAATAAATATAACGATATCGCAATTGCGTCTTAACATGCGCGCCCATAAGCATCGACGACTTTTTAGAAATAAAAACGTTTCTATTCTTTATGGGAAATAATCTGTTTTATTCTAGATAACATATTTTCATTAGCTTGGCTGCGATTTGAGCGTTGTTAAATGCCTTGACGAATGAAAATCCTATTGGAACAAAATCTCGTAACATGTCGCAATACAAGCTACATTACCTTTGACATGTAGATAGTCTAATGATATGGAGGTTCATAGATATAACGAAACAACTATTAGCAATAATTGACAGAAGGTGATTTAATTAAGTTTAATCCAAGTTCAATAACTCAAAGCCGACTCGTATTTTTCATATTAAAATATCTTTATTGCGTGCACAATAAGTACCGTATTTTATAATAATTCAAAAAGTAGTTTCCAATAAATTCCAGCGATCGTATGCTAAGTAGCATTCAAAAATAGCATTCAAAATGTACGCAATGGCAGTAGCTGGGTAACCTGGTGCACATCAGAGGCTAATGCTCTTAAATCCAACAAAGTAAAGGAAAATACCAATCCAGATTTTAATCAGCTTTGATACATCAGAGAGCAGGTGAGTTACTATAATACAAATATATTGGCACTATTCATTTCACTCGATACCTTTATACCAGGCAATAATTTCGTTGGATGTATAATTTCGTTGGAGTTAAATTTATTTTATTTTTTACATCAAAGACGTGCATTATTAATCTAACGTGTGTTAATTAATCCGATGTAATTTAATTTAATGCCCATCGATGAACATTGAAGCCAGCTACTAGGTGAAATCTTTTCATAAAATATTATTTTTATCGAAATGCTGAGAGTAATTTCAAATTTAGACGATGTTAAAATTTCAAAAAGGTCAAGCACGCAGCAACGGTCAGCAACGGTAAAAATAAGAAATCGTCAGACCTATGGAATATTAAAATTGGTCACAATTATAAGTGGATGATCGTGCAGTTTTGTAATGGTAAATAATCTGTGACACGACTACACTGTGCAAATAAATCGCTCTTTTACCACGTTATCTTTAAGGTTAACAGTACCGTCACCATCAGGTATTTTATTCAACATTTTCTCGTATAAATTACAACGAATGAAGCTCGTATTGGTTCGATGGAACTACCATAACTCGCGTGAATGATGAAATTTTGTTTTAGAATATTGTCTCTTTAATGCGTACAAAGGTAAATTATCGATGAGAAGCAAAATATCAGTCAGTGCTGGTATACAAGTTGCACAAATCATTATGCAACATTTCTTGTAAACATAAGTAAGCAAAAATAAACGTTGTTACGCGTGAGTTTTATCAAATATATTTCTTACACTTTCTCCATTTAGAAGGACGATTTTTACATTTTATCGTTCTTACAATTCACTTTTCCTCTTTTACATACGAGAGAACATCGATAATTAGGGGAACACAGCGGATCGATGATAAAAACTTGCAGACCTCCCAACCTATTCTAAATCGCACGTTGAAAATATCAATCTTACGTATGGTATTAGAATTGTTGCCACTCGCTATTATCCGCGTGTCTCGTTAAAAAGTAATGCGCGTGGCTCATCGACGCAGAAACTGGATTTCATTTGGCTTTCGACCAGTCCAGAAGGCTCGTCGTATTCGGAAACTTTGATTGGTCAACTGTTCGTCTCTGTATCAAACGTGCCGACACGCGCGGCTTTATTCGCTCTATATTTCCTACCCCTCTGCAAAAACTTGAAGAATATAACAAAAAAAAAAAAAAAAAAAAAAAAAAAAAAAAAAAAAAAAAAATCGAAACTCAAGGAAAAAACGAGTCTCTTGTATTTTTATTCTCATTTACCAGCATTTATCAAAATTTATCTTTTAAACATAAACTTGGCAATAATACCGATAAATCTTGACTCTTTTATCAACGCTACTTTCCCCTTTATTTGCACGAGATAAAACGAATCCCCTTGGTTTAAATGGCTTTTTTTAAAGAGGACATAATATTTAGAAAAGCGTTACGATAATTTGAATAATGTTGTTGGCACGGTATTAAACTACGTACCGACGATTGAATCGTTGCGCCGCAACAGAAGGGATAATACGATTTTATCTCCAGATTTAAAAATATCGATGAACGTCTGCGCGCGTCAGTTTTTCGCAAACTTCAAAAAACGCAGAAACCACATTACATCCTAAGCATTTTGCGTAAAACCGATAATACGTAAGCGCAAGCGCCGTCTCCTACATGCACAAACTCATTGTAAAATAGGCAATCCGAGCCGATCGAGCGGCGAAGGAAAAGGACGACCTTCGTTCTCCATTCCTCTTGGGCGGTGCGCGTAGGTGTAACGGGGGGTGCACGAGTTTGCGTAACGATGGAGCGGCAAAAGTCTTTGACGTAAGACGCACAAGTCCGATAATTCGCGTTGCGTATTTAATTGCGTGGGACGGCGGCGGGGCGGAGGGAGGGGCTACCGACGTAGCCTACTTCTGAAAGTGGCCGCGATAAGAAAGCTCAAAGCTCGTTGGCCTGCGTCGCGACGCGTCGCTCGGGCGAGACTCGGAGATAAAAATTATCTCTCCCCTAAGCGCGCAGACATCGCCGAGAACCGCGTCCCCTTCCCGACCGCTCGCCCTGGTCCTCGACCTGGTCACCTACCGACGACGTTAGCGGGTTGGCCACGCTATGCGAGCCACTCGAGCACCGATCCACGTCGAGTCCACGTGTCCGCTATTCTTCGATCATCGACTGCACTTCGAATCCGCGCCTCTCCACAAAAATTCTTCATCTTAAAAAGTGCATTCGAGGAAAGACGCGACCCCGGAGGCTCGCTCGGTTCCTTCAAAGCGAGCGTCTCTGTCCACTTGAATCCTTAATCCTCGGCAATTGCTCGTCGTTAATTACGATTAATTCATTTTCCTGCCGAATGAGCGCCTGTAATCTGCGTGTGTTTGTCGACGATTTGCAATTGCGGAGGACTAAAGCTTCTTTAAACGTGTTCGTATCGTCGCGTTTTATTGGGTTTTAACGTTATATTGCAGATTACTTTGCTTTTCGAAAAGATAGTACGAAGAACACGCCGTATATTTAAAATGCAACTCCAAGCGCGAAAGAGCAATAAATCGAAAGCGATAAAGGCTCGATAACGAGTGTCGAATTTGTACGAAAATATTATGGTCGTTGGAGTCGGTTCGGCATGGCAAGACGCAACGAGTCTTTGCTGCGCAGCTTTCGTGTTTACATGCCTCGAGAAAAAATGTCAACGATGCGCCTAATGCAAGGAGGCACATTTCCTACGAAATTCGCTAATTTCAGGCGGAAAGCATTGAAAGGATCTCCTTCGAGGATCAAACGACGACTGCCATTTATTCGGCCATCTTTCGTTCGCTGCGCGCTTCGACGACGACGTTGACGACGTTGACGACGTTGACGACGTTGACGACGTTGACGACGTTGACTGTCCCCGACTAATAAATCAGTCCGACGAGCGATCCGCCGGCGCTACGAGATAAAAAGTCCTCGGGCAGACGAAGCCGTCGATGAATCGCACACGCTGCAGGAGAGTGCGTTGACACAAGCAAGTGGGTCAATTCGCGTCTCGCTATCGCGGGCGGCGCTCGCGTCTCGTCACCCCCCGACGGCAGTGGGGGCGGGGAGGCCCCGGAGGTCCAGGAAGGGTCCCGACGTTCGCACGCGGCACCGTTCGGCTGCGGTTTCGTAACGTCTCCCCGTACGCGTTGCTAAGCCGTTCCCATCGGCTCCCGAGCTCCTGTGTCTTTCCGTTATCCCCGCTTCCCATGGACTTCCTAAACAGCGACTTCCTTGGAGGAGGCAGATGGCCTGTTAGCTCGGACGGACACTTCCCAAGGAGACATCGGCCTCCTCTCTCTCCACCCCACCCACGAGCCAACGTCTTTCCGTTATAGCAGGGCCGACTTCCTCGCTCACGCCCCCTTTTTCGCGCTCGAAGGAGTCGTGCGGTACCACTTGCCCACTGGGGCCACTGGTGTGCGTCCGTTTCTTCCCCCCGTGCCGCGCTCCGCCGCAGCGCATAATCCTCAATTACGCAGATTTCGCGGCCCGACTCCGCTACCACCTCGCCTACCTTTGTCCTGCCCGTTGCTTTTTTGGGTGCGCAAAGGGTCGGCGGGCCCGGGGCAGGTATAGAGAGGGGGCCGAGGTACCAATTTCCCCTGGCGCCAGCGAACCTTTGAGAGACCGGCGTCGAGGCGACGGTGGAACAGGAGGAACCTTTGGCGGCTCGGGAGGAGACGAGAGGCAGAGTCGGGAATACTCGCGCTTATCCAGCGCTGGGGATGGAAATGCACGGGGTTTCGATGTCGCGGGCGGTTGGACGAGCGATCAAATCGTTGTGCGCGCGATCCACGTGACGAGCCTTTGTCGTTATTGTTATCATTTTTTTGTTTTCCCGTCTCTAAGCGGAGATTGAAAGCTTTGAGAAATGCTCGGCGCATCGATAGATCGTTGGACGTTGCAATGATTGCGGTCGTTCGATCGGTACCAAACATCGGCGGATATAACTTTCGGACCAAAGGAAGACGCATCATCCATTATGGCATAAGCGCGGTGAAGCAATGGCACGAGGGGATGACGATCAACGCGACAGATGCAATCCATGTTTCAAAAATCAATCCTATCAAGCTCTTTTGTTAATATAACGAAGTTTGTCGTCGCATTAGCTTCCTCTTACATTTCAATAACAAAGCAACGACAATAGTTAACGGATATATTTCGAGCGGCGCGTGAACAATTGCTTTTACTTTATTACTCGGTTAAGCGTAATGAAAAGTAACCATTGTGCATGTTAACGAGCGATAAATAGGTCAGTCATTCGTGTACTTGACGCGTTCCTGTCAGAAGCTCATAAAATTCTTAAAACGATCCTTGTCTTTCGGAAAGCGAGAACATATGGCATTGCGCGGGTATTATATTCCCTGACTCATTACAAGCGCCTCGAGAGACATTCGCCGTTTATCTACAAGCGTATGGAAATGCGGCAAAAGGTTAAGAGCATCGTTGCACCTCGGAGAGTAAACCGAAACGGATTTATTTCAAGAAATGACGACGATTCTCCAAAGATTATCGCACTCGAGGTACACGGCTCTACGCGTTTGATAATCCTTTGTACCCAATAACCCACAGATTATTATTACTTTATTATTCGAAGGAAATTAATTTAATCGTTCTTGCCCGAAATGGCGATCCGCTTTTCGATAGCCGCTTCTTAAGCGCAGCTCTTTGCATAATATAAAATTATGCTAATCGTTACGTAAAGCTCGTCGTTATTTCTCGATAAAATAGTAGACGAATAATGGAGAGAGAGAGAGAGCGAGAGAGAGAGAGAGAGAGAGAGAGAGAGAGAGAGAGAGAGAGAGAGAGAGAGGGGCGCATTCGCAAAGAAGGAGTAGTATAATCGAATTTCAAATTAAAGAAGCCTCCTGCACAAATTAAGAGCTCTCGGCACTGGCGGGTTACATAATTTATTGCGATGCTCGCTCGAAGAAAGAGAAAAAAGGAGCGGGGATTAAAAAGCCGAAAGAGCAAAGGGAAAAAGAGCGCAAAGTTAAATAAGCAAATATACGGAGATACTGCAATAATCACGGGGAACGTATCTCGTTTAAATTCTCCAAAAATTCGGGTAATCTCGCTGCTGCGCCGTAAAATAGTGGTAGACGCCGAGAGAGAGAGAGAGAGAGAGAGAGTGAGTGAGTGAGAGAGAGAGAGAGTGAGTGAGTGAGAGCGAGAGAGGGGGGGCAAATAGACGACAACGTAGCCGTCGGCGAAGAAGAAGCGTAAGGCTAAGTCGGGGAGCAGCGGCGGCGAGAAGAAACCCAAGAGATACGATCTCCGGGCAGCTCCCGTCTTGAGCGTGACTCGGGCAAAGGGCCGCGCGATTCTCCGTGCGTGCGTGCGTGCGTGCGTGCGTGCGTGCGTGCGTGCCTGCCTGCCTGCCTGCCTGCCTGCCTGCGCGCATCGTCCTCGGCCTTCTATAGCTGCTACGTCTCGCGCTCAAAAGAAAAGAAAGAGTTGCCCGAGGTTACTCGAAAGCAGCATCGTTGTATCGCTCGCTCTTCCAACGATTTTAAAACCTCGTCTTATTTATTGCAGCTGCCGTGCGATATCTTTTTACTCGAATCTGTACTTACAAATTACTTTAATCGCTCGGAGTGACATTTCTCGTACGCACACCGCCAAGCTTTCGCGGGCTGCTCTCTTCGCCAACTCCTTGCATCTCGCCTTTCCCCCGTTTAAAGGTTTAAAGGTCTACTTCCGTTATTTTAATCAACCCTGGGGCACGTGATCGTTCGCCAACGGCAATTCATAATCATAATCCATTGCAATTCCTCGTAATTCGCGTTATTACTCCCGTTGTACTATTTTTTGCGGTTCAATCGCTCGCGCGATCAGTCACCGGCCAAGAGGCTTATACCCGCGGCAATTACTCGCGCACTAGCCAATTACCCCGCATCGGCCAAAAGTCCCGATCCTCGCCCGTGTACACGGATAAACAACGAGAGAGACTCAATGGCGTTTCCGCTGTTAGGAGCGGACAATCTAGGAGCACGACACCCTATTGGGGTCTCGAATATCACGCGCGCGGAGTCGTTTGTTCGCCAGAGGGGCGAGCGGGGAAGCTTTAAGGAGGCCGAAGAATCCGAGAGGAAGGTACGGAAAAAGGAAGACACCGTCGGCCGTGCGCGTACGAGTCGATGGGCCTCCGGGGTGGGGATGACGGAACGCGAGAAGGTGGTTGGGAGCGAGGAGCGCGTTGTAAAAGGGCCGAAAGGATGAATGGATCCGGCGTGTGTGCCGGGGAAAGTCTTTGCTTGCGTGATCCGGCTCTTTGTGGGCCGTTCGGACGCTCCTCTACCCGAGGGAAAAAAAAAAAGTTCTTTGTCGCGCGGGGACTCCTCCTCGGCAGATAAGTCCCACGAGCGTCCACCTCCTCGCGGCTGATAAGGACCGGAGCCGAACGCGTCTGCGCGATAGAATTAGGATGGCCTTTCAAGATGGGAAGGCGCTGGCGATTATCGATATCGTTCGGCTCGTGGTTATCGATATCGTCCGAGTCGCGACACCGACCCTCGCGTCGAGGCGACAACGGCGCTGCAACGATGACCCGCTTATCGAGCGCTCCGAAAGGCTTTGCGGGCTTCGACCGGGTCGCCGGAAAAGGGTCCGCCTGGGCCCTTGACGCTTATCTCCGTTCCTCCAATGGGCGAACGCGCGCTCAGCTCTAGACAACGTCCAACGCTACTTTCGTAACCTCCTTCGAGGTTATGTTTCGTCTTTCGGCTCCGGATAGCGTGTTTGCAGCTGCAATAACGTTCCCGCCCGATGCTCGATTACGTCGCTTTTCTTTTGAAGCTGCTTTCTTTTTAATCGCGTTTGATGCACCGGGACTTTGTCCCGAAGTTGCCGCGAACTAGGCATCGACTACAATTGCGAACGCGTTTCGATAAAGTTATTTTGTACTCTTGCGGATGCAACAATAGCAGACCGTCGTTATTGCCATTGCGAATGGTATTGCCCTCGGGTACCGAGAAATACCGGTAACCAAAAATTAGGTTAGTTCGATAGTGCAGAAAAATGAGTTAAAGCTTTTGGTCATCGGCTAAACTGCTTCCAGCTTTTTCTTTGAATTTCGTTTTTTATCGCAAGACCTTGCATTATTAACAGAAAATCTCTATCGCGCGTAGAAATCTTGAGAGAAATTCGCGAAGGAAAAGCTTTTCTCGATTGTTGGATCTGCCCCGAGATTGTTGGAGATGGTCGTAAATGTCGGGAAAATCAGAGAAGAGAAGTACAGAGAACGAGCTGGACCATACGCACTTTAATACTGTTGGAAGAGGGGAATAGGGCGGGACAAAGAAAAGGCGCAAAGGGCATTTAGCGAGCCATGCGAGAAAAAAGAAGCCGAGAGAGCCTGAAAAGCTACTCAAAATCATGGACACCATCAGCAGTCGCTTCTCTCTCTCTCTCTCTCTCTCTCTCGCTCTCTCACTCGCTCTCACACTCGCTCTCACACTCTCTCACTCGCTCTCACACTCGCTCTCACACTCTCTCACTCTCTCTAGGGCTCGCACAAAGATGCGAAGGAGGAACGGATGCCTACTTTCTACCCTATGCGGGCCGTATGGCCCAGCTCTTTCCACTCTTTTCTTCCGACCGAGAGAGATTGAGAGAGGCAACGTTGGAGAGAGAGAGAGAGTGAGAGAGAGAGAGAGAGAGAGAGAGAGAGAGAGAGAGAGGGGCTTTAAGAGCCTGGGATCCAGCTGGCCCCGGGGAGCCGGAGTCACGGGTCGCGGGGGAGGAGGAGGAGGCGGAGGAGGAGGAGGGGACAGGGACGGGCGAACGGGAAGAAAGCGGTCCTTCTCTCTCTCTCTCTCTCTCTCTCTCTCTTCCTCTCTTTTCCCGAGTCAACCAGGCAGAGCGAAAGAGCAAGAGAGAAGGGAAAAAAAAAGAGATAAGTGAGCCGCCCCCAGCAGAGCAAGCAGCCTCCGTAGGCTCGCTCTCTGTCTTTCTCCTCGCTTTCTGTGTACGCGTCTTCTTATCCCACGCTCCGACTACGCTCACCTCGGCCAGAGTTCCTCCTCGTTCCGACGACTCTCTCCGTCTCGCTTCTTCCACCGACCGCTACGTATCTTCCTTATTGAGAACTTACGCGAGAATCCGGCAATTGGGCCGAGTCGACCAATTTTCTGGCCCATCGTCTTCGCCGCTCATCCCGGAGTCGACGGGATTCACCTCCGAGTAGAGTTCCCCACCTGGAATTCCAACTGCGATAGAGGCGTCATTTTATAGATCCGAACAAATAACGCGATCCAGACAGACAGATTCTTATCGCGGCAGTCCACCCTCTCGCGTTATTTTTACGTTATTTTTACGTTATTCCTCCTGTAATAGGAGATTTCGAAAGCGATCGTCGCATCACTCGACGAGTGTTCTTATCATTGACAAAGCGAAACGTCACGCTTCCAGCAATGAATTGAAAATAAACAAAGTCGCGTGCGTAAATATAAAATGTGATTTAATCGGCCTCGGAGATTTTTTAATCTCATCGAAGCTTTTTAGGCGTATTTGGTGCATCTAACGGCGAATCCTTCCCATAATTAAGGGAAATAATTTATCCAGGTAGGTGTTCCACCCAATCGACAACTATGGATAGCTCTTCACGCATATCTCCATCGATGAATATAGCTTTCAATTTAAAACCAGATAGCGAGAAACAGTCCGAGCATTCGATCAAAATTTCATCCGATCTTCGATAAAAGCTGTAAACGATACCGTACCGATCACATCGAATACCATCGATGGTTTATCTTTGTAACGCGCGCGTTACCGCCAACCAAAGGATTATGCGACGATTGGAGTTTCTCGGCGGAGGCTAGCTAATCAGGAACACGTAAGTTAGCTGTAAAGTGTTCGAGGAAGACGAGAAGAACGAGAATGACCGTATTTTTTTCTATCAGCAAGGACAATCCGGAGATCATCGAGATCTGCTACTTCGTAACAAAGTCCTCCAGATGGAGGATGCGCACGATCGAGTAAGAAAAGGAGAACCGCAGTCGAGGGCACATTAACGCGGAAAGACAGGAGTGCGGGAGGAGTTGACGCTGATTACTCGATGAAGCATGTCCATGGCTGACAACAAATGGTCGTCGACGGAAAAATGTCGGCGTTCGCCGGCCTCCACTTGTTCCCGCGCTCTCGCCTTCCCCCAAGGCGGCACTTGCCCCCGCGATATTCAAATGCCCTGGCGCTGAGGTCCTTCCGCCCCCTTCGGAAAAACAAAAGAGTCGGGCGCGCAGAGGAAGCCGCCGAGGAGCCAATTACGCGTACCGTGGGTTAAATCGACCTCGCGCTCCTTCTTGCGCGAGTCTTCGAGGAAGCACTCGACGTGCGCCGCAAAAGCATACGCAGACTCATGCGAAAGAATGGCAAAAGGTGGCAGCTGTCGGATGGTGGGCGATAAGAAGCTCCTCTCCCCGCGTGCGTATAGGAGAGCGCAAGGAGAAGGAGCGAAAGGAGAACGCACGCACACGCATGCGCTTCACCCTCTCTCTCTCTCGCTCGCTTAGCCCGAAGTCCGTCGGAATCCTGGGCCCGCTCTCGGGGTGTCGCTCTCCGCGTTGCATAGGTGTAGCATAGGTATGTGTGGACTTTGCTCTCTCTCTCTCTCTCTCTCTCTCTCTCTCTCTCTCTGTCCGTCTCCCTCAAAGGGGTCCCCCACTCCCTCGAAGAGCGCGCGTTCGTCCTCCAAGACGGCGAGAAGGAGAGAGAAGAGAACCTCCAGGGGACCCTGGGACCCACATCCACAAGCGCACACGAACGTACCCTCCTCTCGCGCTCTCTCGCTCGCGGCCCTCCGGCCGGGGAAAAAGGACGAGCGCAGAGCGAGAGCGAGAGCGAGAGCGAGAGCGAGAGAGAGAGAGAGAGAGAGAGAGAGAGAGAGAGAGAGAGAAAGAGAGCGCCGGCCACCTTTCGGGCTCGACTTGGGCTCGGCACTGCGCGGCTCCTACAGTCAGTCCGAACCCGTCCTTGGAAAGCGCTGCTTCTCTGTACGGGGCCGCACATCTCTCTCGCACACCGACGAGCACGTGGATCGAGTTCAGTCGGAAGTCGCGTGTCGTCGCGCGTGCAACTGTTGCCCCGGCGAGCTCGCCGTACACCAGGACCGGCCTCGCCCTGCTGGCGAACAAGCGAAGGAGGTGCGAGCTCGACGGGCGTCGCGGTGCGGGGCCCTTGGACATTGGTAAGTCCCCGAGACGATCCCCGAGACGATCCCCGAGACGATCCCCGAGACGATCCCGGGCGCCGTCTTCTTCACGCGCGAAGACACGGCCGAGGTCCTTTGTGCGAGCGCGCGTGTCCCCCCGCTCCCAATAACACTCGTAATAAAAGACATTGTCCTCGAATCTCCCCTCTAAGGTTGCGCGCTTTTCCGCGCCCCTTTCCCGCGGTAACGATTCCTCGAGGAGCGCGAGGCCGGGGAAGAAAGGCGCGAGACAATGCGCACCGAGAATATTGTTCGGTCCGTGGGGGAGCGGGGCCCGGATGAAGAGAGCGGATGGGATTATCTCGGGTCAGGTAGCGAGACGAGCGGGAGCGCGCCACGAGGAAAAGCCCGTGGTGCAGCTTCCTTTAAAAGCGGCAGCGAGGGGATCCCACTTGGGGGAGAGGCTCAATGGGGGAACTCGGCATTATACGCACGCGTTGCGCAAAAATGTCACAGAAAACGAGCCGTGGTTCTGTGCGCGCGACGGGGGCAGGGGGGTACGAGATCTTGAGACGTGGGAGTCGCCGGAGCTACGGTTCCACGTCCGCTTATTGTGCGACCCGCTGCACCCCGAGGAGACATCCGATTCCGTATTCGCCTCTCTCCGTCTCTCCGTCACTCCGTCTCTCCGTCTCTCTCTCTCTCTCTCTCTCTCTCTCTCTCTCTCTCTCTCTGCTTCTCTGCTTCTCCGCGAACGCAGCCGATACTTAACGACGCGTCTGTTTGCTTCATTGGGGTCCATTCAATCCCATACTTTTTTCCCTCTTTTTTCATCTCCCTTCCAAAAGAGGGGATTCTCCACTGAGACTTTGTTCCGGAAATCGCGGGATGCGTTTGGGATCGCGAAGGACGTTACGCGATGTAGGACGTCCGATGCCGTTGAGTTTGCGTACAAAATACAGCCAATGATTTTCTAATATAGGGATTGTAAGCGTATTACTCACACACTAGCTCTCGTACATCTTTTGGATATCCGACCGGTATGTCAAACTTATTTCTCCGAACGTACATGTTAAGCGTGTCGTGGATAAATATCATTTAGAGTGTATCTCGTGCAAAGCGATCGACGGCTCTTTTCTTGGAAAAAGTGAAAAGAAACTCGTTGTTTCCTCGGGCTCGTTTCTTTCGCTTTGTCGCAGTTTGGGCGCGTCGGTATGGAGCATTCATCTGAGCTTCTGGTATTTATAACGCGCCGATGATGGTCAACTACTTCGGCGGTTAATGTGCGCTACGTATGGTTGGCAGATAAGATTATAACTGCCATACCCCCTTTTTTTTTTTTTTTTTTTTCTTGAAAACGTACTCCAACGACTTTTCAAAGTTGGCGAAAGAAGGCAACCGTTCGCTTCGTAATAAATTTAGAATATTTAAGAGCTTCGGTGCCACTTGGAAAGCGCGCTTCTTTACAATCTCCATTATAAAAGAATGTAACGATACATTTTTTCGACGGCATCTGTACCTGGCGGTAGCCGCAAGTATTTAATAATTTCATCATTTTCTGGATAAACCTTGACAATTTCGCTCGAACAATGGCATTTTTTGCCGCGTTCGAATGTATTCCTTCTGTACAGTTGTGGTGAACGTTTAATTAATTAAGTTACTCTTCGTATAAACGAGTCCAACAATGCTGTTGAACATTTTGAAAATCTTTCCTTTCAGGCAATTTATTTAACGGAACGTTGTTAATAATCTACCTTTAAAGCGCGAGCAGAAGAAGAACCGGCGAGACGTTTAGTGTGAGAATTAAAGGGATGCTCCTTTAATGCTCCGATTAAAGGGATTTAATCGCTCGAATATAAGGTAACTGCGCAATTTACGTTAATGCTTATAAAGTTTGATATTTGGCTCCCGTGACCGACCAAATGTTTAAGGTTAAGTATCGATGCGAATGACATTCTATTACAGTTGTAAATCTTTTGCTTTAATGAGATGTACACTGCTTGCGTGTAAATTTGATTGTATTACGGGGACTTTAGGCGGATCGTGCAACGAGTATTTGACTTACTCAATTATTAGCGTCCATTGAACGACATTTCTGAAAAAGTAGGCAGAATGTAGTCTGCGTACGTACATCAATCTTGTTTACGCGATAGTCGCTAATTATCATATTCCTGTCGTAATTAAACTGCGAAAGCAGCATTGAAGGTTTATTTCTAACGTAATTTGTTAATAGGTTATACACCAACGTTCCGTTTTTATCGAGAAAAAAGAGAAAGAAGCAATACATAGTTTGTCCGTAATTTGTTTTTACTTTTTAGTGATTCATTTTGCTAACAAGTATAAAATATATAG
This sequence comes from Wiebesia pumilae, assembly GCA_018907045.1. Taxonomy (NCBI): domain Eukaryota; kingdom Metazoa; phylum Arthropoda; class Insecta; order Hymenoptera; family Agaonidae; genus Wiebesia; species Wiebesia pumilae. The sequence goes on along the minus strand of JACCHZ010000192.1, from coordinate 1,087,854 downwards.
TATTTTACTTGAACGCGTCTTCGTAAAGTCATTTACGTGAAAAATTCGTGCAAATGGTTTTTCTTTAATAATGAACAGACTGTAACCGTGAATCTCTTTAATTGACTAAAGTGAGAAAATCTATTAAAAATTCGGTATGCTTCTCTGTTCTATTAAAAAAATGTAAAGTTTCAATCTGCTAGTACTTTATCCTCGCTATTTGTTGATATTTTCCATCGACTCCACAGATCGAACATCGTAGATACATCTTAATTATTAATAACCAGAAACACGCATATGTATAGCTCCGATTTGTGCGAAGAAAATGAAACGAAGGCTGATGCAAACTGTTCTTACGTCGATAATTTTTGAATATTTTCTCATCGTTACTTGCCTTCGCAGTAAAATACGTTATCCGCGACCATCGACCTTCCGCACATAATATAACTCCGATAAATAGACGGTGTAATTCGATTAAGAAAATGATCCTCTTTACGATTAAAAACGTTCATTTATCAAAAATATTTCAATGCAATTGAAAATCGTTTTAACGTAATATCATTGGTTATTAATATAATTATTATTCATTGAAATTACAAAGTACATAGAGAGATGAAGCTCGGAGTGAAAATGGCTCGAATTGCTTTCACTTGCTTCAAACGAATAACGATATCTTCGTTAAATTAATCGCAAAACATTATCTACACCACAATACACACGTATACGCAGCATCAAGCGCTTAATTTCAAAGGAACAAGGCGTTTAAAAAATATAGCGTCATGTTCCTTTTCACATCGGACCTCGTACTCCTAATCTTTTGCACAGCTTTTTTTTAACAACGATGAAGCAACACGCGACATCGTCATTTTACTTTGGCGTCTACTCGCGTTCCTCGACTTTCCCCCAATCCTCAAATAATTCCAACCTTCCCAACGTAACGATGAAACGAGTCGATGAAACGCATCGTCGGTGCTCATCGTTACTTTATCGTTATTGCGCAGTTCTCGCGATGGTAATTATGCGTCGGCGCGATTCGGCGGGGGCAAGGGGGTGAGGGGTCGAGTCCAGCACGTATCAGCATTATTATTGCAAGTGCACGAGCTGCATGTACTTTGAACACCAAGCAATTACTGTTCGCGCACTGTAGAAGTTGGAGGCAAACGGGGAGAGAGAGAGCGAGAGGGAGAGATAAATGTAAGAAACTCGTCTCATTTGCACTTTTCGGTTGAGATGTCGACTCGTGGTCCGTTACGCGAACGACGGTCTCCTCTCCTCACCCCCGTTCCCATAACGTCTCGATCGAGAAGTCCCGCTTTAGCTCGACACAGGAGCGCGAGTCCCACATCCGTGTCCCGGGTCCCGATCCAGGACGAAAGGTCCCGGGACCGGGGTCCGAGCCGGGAAAACCGGTATCCGGTTGCAGGACCGTTGCCAAACGGGGCCGGTGCGAAAAGCGGAAGAGGGACAGCGAGGGAGAGGGAGACGGATAGCGAGTCCCCCGGTTTTTTCTCGGGACAGCCGCGACGGGGGGAATCGCGGACAGGTTTTCTCGCGCGCGTGCGTCGGGTCCGAGGACAGTTGCCGTTCCCGGGACCCCTGGTGAATTAGCATATTTTCGGCCCGAATGCGACGCGCTCTCCACGACGGCTAGATGCAGGCCCGCGGACGGGATGTCCCACGTGGGAATGTCGACTCGTTTGTTCGTCCCTTCCTGCTGTCCCCACCATCGGTCCGCGAGATGAGCTTTTTTTAACGGCGGGACTCCCCGACGCGCGATCTGGGAGACGACGATCTGGCGGCGCCTGCGTTCCACCCGGATCGCTCGGCCCGATTCCTCGGTCGCGGGAACCAGGCGATCCTCGGTGTCGAGGAACCTACCGGAGGCGAGTCTCGCTCGCGGGATGAGTTCCGCGCTCGACGTCTCCGGAGCAGTGGGGACTCGATGCGTGGCCTTGGCAATTGGGTCGCTCGACTCCGAACGAAGAGTAGCGGTTGCGCGTGACGCCGGCGAAGCCTCGGTGTCCGGAGCGTGTAAAATGAGGCAGCAGAGGCAGAAGGCGCGGTCCTAGTTTCCTCTTTCTCCGGTGCGGGCCGCACATGAAAGGCCTCGGAGCGGCATTCCCGGGAGAAAATTCGTCGGAGTCCGAGGTCCGATCCGGCCGCGGGGGGCGAGGCGTCGCGGGGCGCGGGGCGGGGGGAAGAGAGAAAAAAAAGAGAAGACGGAGGAACGCGACTGGGGGCCTCTCCCCACCCTCTCTCGGCTCTAGACTCGAGCAGTTCGACTCTCCGGACCACCGCGACGCGAGACGAAAAGGATCGAGTCGAAATCGACGTCGCCATGGCATCGGCCTTCGTTCTCGCGCGCAGCCGGAGGTCGACGCTTTACCCAAAACAGACCATACACGGCCGGAACAATGACTCCATTCGAGGAGTTGCCCGTGCCCCCGAAGGTGCGAGTCTTTTACGTAGGTAGCACTGCCCCCCTCTCGCCCTCATCCTGCATCGCCGCGTCACCGTCTCTCTCTCTTTCTCTCTCCCGCGAAGCGATGCGAGTTTTCTCTTTCCACCGAGCGTTGCTTTCCCTTTTCGAGGCAAGTCCGCGAATTTCACGAATCCTGCCTGCCTTTTCTCCTCTCTTTCTTTTTTTGCCGCGTGTTTACGCTTACGTGTTTTGTCACGACCTTCATTCTACCGGCTGAATTATTCTAATGGCTTTGTTCGTTCGAATTCGTCGATGGTCGTTTGAAGCTCCGAGGCGGGCTTCCTTACTTTCTAAGAAACTTTACGGAGTAATTTTTTACGCGAATTAGTCGTAGATCTAGTTTGGTGAATGCGCGATGCTGCTTTGTCCGTGAAAATTATGCTCTCTCTCTCTCTCTCTCTCTCTCTCTCTCTCTCTCTCTCGTTCCTGCCTCCCTGTCCGGGATTTAACGTAATTCAACGACAGCTCGTAAGTGAAAACCCCGATTATTCGATAAACTCCCCGCAGCCGAATCGGCACTATTACAGAAATTCTTTTGGAAGGTCATTCCATTAGGTAGGATTTACAGGGGCTCCAAGGCGAAATTAAAATTCATACCTCTGGATTTCCAAGTAAATAATTTTCGAGAGCCATAAAAAAAAAAGGAAAAAAAAAGAAGCTTTACAGTAGCCGCCGCTCGAGGAGCACCGACGCGAAACTCGTTATAGAGTTGGATCGCGGGGCTTCCAAGCGCTACCGCGGCATATTAATTAATTAGCATGGGCAATTAGAAGCTTCGAATGACAAGGTAGATAAAGTACAGTCCCCGCGCCGCGCTCACCGACTGACCGTCGCAAAAAAACCATCGGCTGGCGAACGGAGAAAAGAGACAGAGAAAGGCAGCGAGATGAAAGTTGGCGGAGGAGGTGGAGGAGGAAGAGACGAAGAAGAAGAAGAAGAAGAAGCCTGGCTAGCCTTCGTGTGTGGTCCTCCGGAGGTGTCGCGTTGTGTGTGGTATTCTAAACTGTTTTAAAAGAGAATGAGCGGAGGGTGGGGAGGACAGAGCATGCGCGCGGTCAGTCGATCTCCTCCAGGAGCGGGGCCTCAACTGCCGTTGCTGCTGCCGTCGTTGCTGCCGCTGCTGAACCGTTTGCCAATACCGCTGCAGGTGTTGTTGTTACAATGGCCCGCTCCTCCGATTGCGCTTCTTCCCCTCCAGCTTCCTTTTGTTTTTCTCCGCTCGAGAAGGTACAGAGGCCGCGGAGTCTGGGAGGTCGCGCCGTCAAAGTACTTTTCGATAAAACGGGGCAACGGGGAAACGCGAGGCGCCGTTAATTAAATTCGACCCTCTTCGTTGACCCGCGCGGCTACACCGCGTAATTGCGTAATTACACGAGGATCGCCGCGATCGGGTAATCAGCTTTCCTCCTGTCACCGGTGTCTCGGGTGTCCGCGACCTCGCCTCGTTGGTTCATCGCTGCTCGGGCGGAAGAATGTTCCGTTTCTCAGGCGCCGACGGTCCGCCAGGCTGGTGTACGCGCAACATCGAGGTCGGGGTCCTCGGTGGATACCGGATAGACCGTGGGTAGACCATGTGGCGCTCGAGCGCTACCACCGCTCGGAAAACGTTATCGCCGTAGGTACCGAGGTACGAGGGTTCGGGATGCCGAACGAATGGCTCCTCCGGAGGTTTCCCGCTCTACTTACAAAGGAAGCTCCCGCGCGTGAGCCTCGACGTGGGAGGTCGACGAGTACTATCGTTTGTCGTCGCCGTCGATTCGCCTCGCCGTCGGTCGAGCGGCCCGCCTTTCGCCCGCTGGGGGATGGAAAGCCCGTAAGCCGATGGATATTCCAATGGGGCCGAGAAGGTCGATCGACGCGACGTTCCTCGAACGTGTCGCGTAACGAGTGGATGCGCGTCGATATCCTTCTCCTTGGGAACACGCTTTTCTTTGGTGTCGAGGGGCGAGGGAGGACTGAACAAGGAGCGTCCGTTATTTCCAGGCCCGATTTTTTAATCCTCGATGTTGAAACGAGGATTAAAATGTCGATTACGCGAAGAACATTCTTCCGATTTATTTTATTCGAGTTTTTTGTCGAGCAGACGCTCACAGCTTAAGGCGTACTTTGTTTCGTCTAGAAGCACCGAAGAGTATTAGTTCGGGGTACATTGGAATGGCTGGAAGGTGTAGCGTAACGTAAACCGTGTAACTCGGGAAGGAATTCATTTTTTTAGTGGGAAAAACGTAGGAGATAGCAAACGTTTACGACGGCAGCTCGTATATGCGTAATGAAGATCGAATACGAGATTGTCCGATTTATCGTCCGTTGGGCGCTGTATATTGTGGCAAAAATAACAGTTTTCCACCTCCTGCATCCACCTCGCTAATTTCCCGCGTACTTTTTTCCTCTCGAAGGTATAAGTACGCTGAAAACCGAGAGCATCGTTGCATATCGTACGCTGAGAGATTGCGCAACTATTGAGTTATCAACGCGACGATAGCGAGCGATAAATACTCGTTTACGGTGACCGAATCGCGCTTTGAGCTCCTTCTTCTCATGGGATAAAGCCGATTAAGCCGATTAAATTGGCGATTAAAGGAGCAAATTGGTGGCGTTGGATGAGTCTCGAGGAAGCACAAGCGCTTAGGGAAGTTGTTTTTGCGAGGTCACGCGGACAAACTCGCAACTCTCTCGTCGAGCGGCAGATCTCGGGAAGGAGGCTCCCACTGGGGCAAGGAACGCAGGCGTCCAAAGTCCGTCCTTCGAGAGATCGACTTATTTTCGCGGGGCTCGTTCCCGTGAACGAGCGATAATGGAACACGCACGCGCTCTTGTCGCCGTATGGGGCCCCGGAACCCCCGGCGCGACCTCCCGCTGTGACCGGTAGCCGTCCTCTGTCCCGTTTGTATATCACGTCTCACGGCCGGTCTCCGCTCTCCCTCCCGCCGTCGGTTCGCCGACGCACGCCGGCAGTTTTAGGCGCCTCGCGAGGTTCGGCCCACCGGGACATCCAGCAACTGTGCGCGGCCCTCGCGAGCAACGCCCGGGCGGGGGAGGGGGTCGGGATCTCGTCCGTCGTCGAGGACGCGCGCTGCGGGAGGAAGGCTCTGCTGCTCGTTCTCCCAAGTTCGAGTCCTTTTCGAAAGAACTCGATGGAAGTGGTCGCCCGGAGTCTCGAGTGCCGTGGGAGAGAAAAGGAGCGCGAGTGCGTTCGCGAGATCCGAGCCGAACTCGACGCTCGTCCGATCCGCGCTTACGTAAGACTCTCAACTCGGCGGGTGCGGTGCGGCGGGGTGGGGTTAGGGTGTGTGTGTGTGTGTGTGTGTGTGTGTGTGTGGAGGGGCATAGGCGTCGGCACTGGACCGTGTTGCTCGCGGTGACGCTCGGATCGTCGCCGTCGTCGCCGTCGTCGCCGTCGCCGCGGGTGGTGGGAATTCGACGTCGGTGACGCGCGCGTCACGGATTCACGCGACCGACTCGCGATATCGATCGTTTGCCAGGTACAAGCGCGAATCTATCCGATACGCATTGTTTCGCCGTTCGTCTTCCTATTTTTATCGGATTCCAATCTTCGTATCTGGGTTTTTGCATAGGCCATTAAATCCCTTTTAGGGATAGATCGTTGATACGTTGGCCATGTCGGGAAGAGATATTTATGTGGTCAATTAATAATGCGTCGCCCGTAACGATAATAATAGCCTTTAGGCTCGTCGAACTCGAGTGAAGGTCCGAGATCGAGAGCTTTGGATGGAAGGAGAATTCTTTTTTCTCCGGCAAGGGAACCTTTTCGATAATTAGTAGCCATTATTTCATTGATGCGCACGTTGCGAAAATGCTCGAAAAATATTTTGATTATTTCACTGCCACATTGTTATCGCTCGCAAAGGCAAGAGGCTTTTTTGTTCTCGCCTCAACGTCTCCCTATAATAAAAAAGTTCCCTCGAGCGCACAAATAGACGTCCGAGAGATCAAGAGAGCAAGAGTGTCCACTTGTTGCCGCGTAGGATATTTGTGGCCCCGAGGCACACATACGACAGCGAAGATAGGCCAGTATATTATACCAGTATTATACAGGCGAGAAAGAGCGAGACGGTGGGCGAGGGAGCGCGAGGGAGAGGGGGAATAACCCCGTACACGCATGTTCGCTTATGCACCGCAATACCTCTATAAATACATAAATATACGTGGATACGTTGGATGGGCGTGCGCGTGTGCGTGTGCGTGTAAAAAGGGCCGAGTAGAGGTGGAGGATCGAGTCGAAATGCGCGCGGACTATCTACGGAGGATCTAGCCTTGGGAGATATTTTCTGGATTTTAGAGGCTTTTGCGCAGGCGCGAGAGAGGGAAGAGAAAAGCCGGTCGCGGCCATTCGTCGAGATACCGCATCTCCTTCCAAGCTCTCCCCCGCCCCTTCCCATCCCACCCTCCATCCCCTTCCCCTTTGCGTACACGCGCGTAAGCGCTTCTGCTGTTCTACCTGTTGGCCGCTCGCGTTCCTCGCACATACACAAGCGCACGCGCGCGTTGCGGTGCGAGAGCCCGAGAGAGCGAAAGATCAAAGGAGGCTGCCGCCGTCGCCGCCGTCGTTCTCAAAAAGAGAGGAGCTTATACGGCGGCGACTGCGGCCTCCAGGGACCGAACCTCGCAGGGGTCTGAGTCCCTTGCCCCCTCCGCGACCGCCGCCTCCATCGCCGGCGCCGCAACGAATCCAAGGCGGACACGGGAAAACCGCGCGCGACTTTCCAAAAGATCCGTGGGACGACGGTAAGCGGGAGAGAGAGAGAGAGAGAGCATGAGAGAGCATGAGAGAGCATGAGAGAGCGAGAGAGAGCGAGAGAGAGCGAGAGCAGGCAGGCACGCACACAATGGCAGCCCCTCGTAATCCATTTCTCCAGGAGATCCATCTTCCTTGCCTTCCTTTCTCCCTTTCGTTCGACATCTGGCGCGTCGGATGCTGCGCCGCGACGCGAGGGAGACACTTGGTGAGGCGCTTCACCGCGAGGACCGTTTGGTTGCGCGCTTTACCGGCTCCACGCTACTTTTTATTACCTCGAACGCTCGCTCGCCGCCCCTCGACCGGCTTCCTTTTCTTTTCCTTTTCTTTTCCTTTTCTTTTCCTTTCCATTCGCTTCAGTGGTCGGCGCGTTACGTAATACTGAAAATCCTCGGAGCGACGCGATTCATGCGGCTCTTGTTACCAGTGCTTTATCGTCCCGACAGCTGATTTCTTGATTTGCGAGTAGTTCGGCTCTTGGCCGCTCGATAATGCCGACGGACACATTTTGAGCCCGACTCTACTTCGGCCACGCGACGGCTAATTTCAAATAAAAACAATCATCCTTGATTTTCTTGCATCGAATCATTTGTGCTTGTGCGTGTACATGCTTCGAGTTAAGCCTTAATTGGCCTTCCTATGGCAATAATCTTCGTGTCGTTGCGGGGTTGTTGCTAAACTTGCGATTACGCTGCTTTGGTTGAAAGTCGTGAAAAATTTACTTTCACTCGAGTAAATAAACGTGCGCGACTTTTGTTCTCGGTTTCACGAGCTCCTACGAAACGAGAATTTCGCCCAAACATAGATTCCATGATTCACCTCTACATCCAAGACCAAATCGAATGGATAAAATTAAATTTAACATGTTCAAGTACCTTTCGATGTCCAGTCTCTCTAACAGCAGCTGCAAATCCTCGTCGCGATATCGATAAAATCAACGTCTTCTATAAAAGAATGTACGCGTATGCGCTACTCTCACCTCATATCGGATGCATTACGTGCGAGCAAGTCTCTTGAAACGTTTCCGTTCGTTCTCTCTCTCTCTCTCTCTCTCTCTCTCTCTCTCTCTCTCTCGCTCTCCCTCTCGCTCTCTCTCTCCCCGTTTGCCTCCAACTTCTACAGTGCGCGAACAGTAATTGCTTGGTGTTCAAAGTACATGCAGCTCGTGCACTTGCAATAATAATGCTGATACGTGCTGGACTCGACCCCTCACCCCCTTGCCCCCGCCGAATCGCGCCGACGCATAATTACCATCGCGAGAACTGCGCAATAACGATAAAGTAACGATGAGCACCGACGATGCGTTTCATCGACTCGTTTCATCGTTACGTTGGGAAGGTTGGAATTATTTGAGGATTGGGGGAAAGTCGAGGAACGCGAGTAGACGCCAAAGTAAAATGACGATGTCGCGTGTTGCTTCATCGTTGTTAAAAAAAAGCTGTGCAAAAGATTAGGAGTACGAGGTCCGATGTGAAAAGGAACATGACGCTATATTTTTTAAACGCCTTGTTCCTTTGAAATTAAGCGCTTGATGCTGCGTATACGTGTGTATTGTGGTGTAGATAATGTTTTGCGATTAATTTAACGAAGATATCGTTATTCGTTTGAAGCAAGTGAAAGCAATTCGAGCCATTTTCACTCCGAGCTTCATCTCTCTATGTACTTTGTAATTTCAATGAATAATAATGATAATGACGGTAATAGTGTCGGTCGATAATACATTTAAACAGTTTTAATTACAGTCAAATATTGGTAAAAAAATTTTTTTTTCAATAGCATTAGATCTCGTATTTATTCAAGTTATGTAACGTAGAACGATGATTGCAAATATTGTGTCATGCTTCGAAAATTAAGAAAGCTGAGAAAATATTTAACGGTTATCAATGTAAATGAAATGGCTAGTTAGAATTTGTTTTCTCTGGAGATATTCAAAATTATTATCGATAGAATTCGTTCTACCAACTAATATTCACGATTACTAAATAAATCAAAAATATACATCGTAGTTTATATTCGTTTGTATCTGGAACCAAATGATATTTGGTTCTTGAGAAAATTGTCGTTGGTGTATGGTAATTGGAGTACCGAGAACAATTCGAGTATTTACTCGGTTTAATTTTATCATTCGATTGATAAATGTGCTTCGAATCGGTTGAACGCGGTATTCTCAATTAGTACCGCAATTGAGCGAAAATGAGCAAGACACAAGATGCTTGTACACGTTCACATTAACGTTTAAGTATTTATTTTATATCATTAGCGCGACTTTTATCTAACGGATTGCTTTTCGCTCTTTGCCGCTCTGATATTAAAATTTTATTCGCAATTTTGGTCGGAGGTAAAGGCTTAACATTCGGTACAATAAAAATTTTGTATTTTGATTTCTCTTATCAAAGTCTTTCGTAACAAAGTAAGTCACGCGGAGTATTCAAAGTATAAGAAAGAACGATTCCCCCCGTTTGAGAAGGATCTGCAGGCTACTATAAACATTTGGCTACGTGGGTGAAATCGGCGACGTATGGAATCGGATGGAATTGGTCGAATAAAACGATGCCGATATTTTCAAACTCGAGGCACACGGTTTCTTCACTCCGGCTTCTCAAGCCAGTCGATCGAAGTACTAAAACTCGGAGCTGCGGAATTCGCAGCCCTAGCCTTTGGATTCAATTAGCTCAATTATTCCAGGTTTAACGGAAGAGTTGCCCTTGCAGCAGGAGTGGCCAGAGGCTGGTATTTTTCGCAGGCACGCAGGCGTGGAAAGAGCGCGTCTAGCCTCAGAGACGAGCGCAGAGCGAAGCGAGCGATGCTCTCACTTCCCGGGGGGCATCGTCGCTCGGTCGGCTTATCGCTCGGCTTATCTCATCGCCGAGTCGAGCGAAGAGCAAGGATACGCCGGAGCACACATCGAGCGCGTTCGCCTATTGCTTTTCGCTCGGCTAATTGCTACGCGGAGTCGTGTGTACGTCTCGCCACGTTGCAGTTTTTGCCTCTTCTCCTTATCGCGGTTCTTGGCCGTTTTTACGGTGCGACACTCAACCTTTGCTCTCGCAGGAATTTTCACGAAGCCTTGCCTCCTCCGATGCGGTCCGATGCGGTCCGATGCGGTCCGATGTTATTGCTCATCTGCGAGCAATTTCAGCCTTTAACGAGAGATCCAACCTTTCCTTCCTATTTTCACTCGGATCCGCTTCACTTAAGCGAACGTTCACGCGGATAAGCATTCGTACGAAGAGGAACGTTGGGAAAAGCTATCGGCTACGTAAGAAAATCGCTTCTTTCTCGAGAATTATTAAAAGTCATTTGCTCCGAGCGTTTCTTCGCCTTTATACGTTATTACGCAGCAGAATTCAATCGCTTATAAATGAGCACTTAATTGGTTTTGTCATTAATTTTCGTCGATGCTTCGTTCGCTCTTTCTCGCAATTGCGTTCTAGCGCTCCATCGACGAGCGATGAACGGCCGTCGTAGGGAAAGGAAACAAGAAAAGGGAAAAAAGGAATGCGTACGTACGCGTAGATTCGGAGATTTCGCCGAGAAAGCTCGCTTTCTTTGGATACGAATCATCGGATGCGATGGTCGTATTTCTTTGGCGTTGATAATTTCTCAATGTTTTCTCTCGCGATGAGCAATTTTTTAATTTTCAATTTAACGCCCATGTTTCATCATCTACGCCTCGAACGAAACGAGCCGAAACATTTGTACGTAAATACACGTGTATCGTGCATGCGTGCACGAAGTAAAAAAGCTACCAGGGAAAAATGCTCGAGCTGACGTTCTCGTTTTCGCGGGGAAATTTTTTGACTCGCGCGTCGACTCGAAGTAGCGCAATTCACCGGCGATTTTGACCCACTGCTCCCTCCCGCCCCGCACCGCGGCCAGTAACTCGCCGTTTTCCAGTACATCGTCGGAAGAAACGCGAAACGAAAGCGAGCGTCTCATCACTCGGAAGCGTCGCTCGCGAACGACGGTCGGAAAAAGTTGGCCCTGTCCGGCGGTCCTTTTCCGCCTGGAAAAATGCCCGCGTCCCAGGTGAAAACACCCGGGTGGCGCTGCGTAGGCGTTACGTCGGTTGGCGCGCATCTGCCCCTTCTCCTCGGCGCGGGCGCACTGATAGCGGCCCCGGCGCGCTATTTATAAAAGGACCTCGTCGCGGTGCGGCGAATCAGTTCCGACGTCGCTGGTCTCCTGACTCTTTCCTCTTCGTAGAGCTCCTCTTCGCCGCGTCCTAGCCTAACACGATCCCCTCCCCAACGAGAGCGAGAAGCGACATGGAGGCGACCTACTCCTAGCTCTCGACGAGCGTCGAGACGCGCTCTAGCCTAGCGACCGGACGTCGGCATTGCGGATCAGTAGCGCGAAAAGAAGCGAGGAGCACGTTGTAGCGGCTCCAGGGCGTACGCGGTTTCGACTCCCCGAGTGTGGCTTTTACCCTGCATCCTCGCGCTCTCGAGCGGCTCAGTTATGTTTTCGATCGAGTACAGCAAGCAATTCCTGAGCTATCGCATACTCAAATCCAATCGGTTCAAATACATCTGACGATACGGACTCGGACTAAGTGTTGTTTGAAGTAGTGCGAGACCCTGCGGTGTCCAGAGCGCGTACGGCGACGCCCGGAGGGACCTGGAACGTCTCTCGCGGAACGACAGCGCGCGCTTCCCCGCGGAGTTGAGAGAGAGAGAGAGAGAGAGAGAGAGAGAGAGAGAGAGAGATTGAGGGGAGCGCGTGATCGTGAGTGAGAGAAAAGAGAGAGAGAGAGAGAGAGAGAGCGCGAGCGAGCGAGCGAGAGCGAGAGAGAGAGATGATCGTTTACGTTCCTGGTAGAATGCCAAGGCACGTCGAGGCGGCGGCTCGTCTCGGGGCCTACCATCCGGGCTACTACGGGCGGCAGCTGCTGCTGGTGCAGCCCGCCCTGAGCTGTCCGCCGTCGCCGCCTTCCTCGCCGACGAGCGCCACACAGCAGCTGCTGTCCAGGACGACCTGGCCGCGCGGCATGCCACAGGACGAGGAGATGCTCGGTAGCCCGGGCCAGCACCATACCGCGGTCGTCGTCGACGGGCCTCCAAGCCCGGCTCACAGCGACTCCGATGCCTCGAGTTCGAGCCTCGAGCTCGGCTCCCTCAGAATGGGGGAACACGCCCAACTCAAGTGCAGGTGAGTCTTCGCTTTTTTACCTCTTTTCTAGCTCCTGTTCGAGCGCCGAGGGCAGATGTCCTTGCCGTTACAAGTGAAAGTCGGGCACTCGCGCTTTTTCCCGCACCAGGGCTCGCTCGGGAATACGACGAGCTTCGCTTCCTTGCCAAGCCTTTTTTGCAAGCATGGTTTTCAGATGTCCCAAGGACATTTGTATCACGTGCAGACGCTAACTCGTCTACAGCGGAGAATCTGTCTTTGGCGACGGGAACGAGGTCCTTGGAATAACTTTCTAATGCATTTCTAATTCGTTACAATTATCATTCGCATAAAAGAAAGCGAAATTACGAATTTTAAATATAAACAGCGCAGAGTCCATTGCGATATACAACGGCTGGATGTGATTAATTTTAAGTTTAAGGTTAGAGTGAGCAGTCGATTTCTCGAATGTTGCTGTGCTGTTTGTTTCAAGAAATACGAGTAACGTTCCTGTTAAAATATGAGAATTTTTTTTTAATAATTCTCGTACCAACTTCTCGTACCAACTCGCAACGACTAAACCTAGATCTAAGCTTCTTTCTCGGAGAAGCCTGGAACTCCAACTTTTCCGTAGGTCCACGTTAAAAGTCAAAAAGCCTTACGCGTAGGAATATTGTACGGAGCAATTCTTATCGCGAAAATGAGAGAATAATTAAGCGCCGTTGGTTGGAAAATACCATTTACCGGGAGGCCGATGCTGCTTTAATTATCTGGTAAAATAGCCTTGGAACGAGAAGGGAAAAAAGCAGTCAAATTCTTCGTAATTCTTCGTAATTCTTCGTAATTCTTCGTAATTCTTCGTAATCAAACCAAGTCATTGAAAATGTATGTCTCGCAGATGCGCTATTTCAAAAGTACCTCAAAACTCGATGGACAGTGCGCCACAAGAGGAAAAATCAGAAAAGAAAAAAGCAGCAACGTCGAAATATTGGAAGTTAAAAATCCGGGAGGCTACGTAAGCTTCGCAAGCAAGGCGTGACTAGATTTAAAATCCGAGAAAACGAGCAACTTCCGAATGATAAGCATTCGTCGGGCGTTTCGTCGTTTTATCGATCGTTAAATTGAGTGTCCGTGCACGTGGGAGTTGTCAGGAAGCAGCTTCGACGTCGGCGGCGCTCTCGCGTGAAGATCTTCGCACCTGTTTATCGGCGCGCACGAGTCGCCGGGGAGCGATAACGAGTCCGGCGGGTCGTCGAGGGTAACAACGCGAAAAAGTCGGCGAGACGATGAGGACGATAAGCGAGTGGGGCGTCGGCGGCGGGTGGCGGGTGGCGGGGTGCAGGAGGGGACGGTCGAGGAGATCCGCGCAATAATTCGTGCCGCGACGACGTCTCGCCGCCTTCCATCGGCGCTTAACGACGATTCGAAAGCGCCAATTGTCGACGCCTCGCTATTCTCGTTATCGCTCGTTTCGATCCTTCGCTCGCGCGACAAAACTGCGTCTCTATAACGCAAGCGCCTAATCTGGTTTATCGCTTTACTTTCAAGACGATCTTCGGATGTTTTCAAAATGCTTGGGCGATTTGTGGTATCGTCGTTACACGCATTGCACACAGATACGCGTCGAAAGAGAATATCCCAATGTAATTGGGCTACATTGAAATTTAGTCGCTGCACAGAGCCAAATTCCAGTTTCACTTTAAGCTACGCGCAAACGCGTAAGAGTCATTTTTGCGTTTCATCGATGACCGTTGATGTTTCACCAATCAGCTTACCAATCAATTTCACTCTCGTTTGGCATTCGGACATTGGATGCAGTGGAAGGTCCGGTTAATATAATATCAATTTTATTAGTCGTCCGCCAAGTGAGAAGAGGAATGGAAGAATAAAAATTACTCGAGGACGTGGAATATCGAGACGGAACAGAAATTCGTAACCGTTGTACGGTTTATTTGCGTTTAATATTCTTCGATCGGTTTGACGATACGAAGCTGTACGAGTCAAGTGTGGGATTTAAATTTTAAAATCGACGACTGGAACATTTCTATTCCAAAGTCAGATTCCAAACCGGCATGGAAAAACTCACTCAAGTTTTGCTCGAAGACGCTTTTTAATAGAATGCATATTTCAAATGGTACGTTTCGGCTGATACGCGAGGTAAATTGCGCACTTAGGGACAAAAGTTGACGAATGCGATCTGCATCGCACAACTGAATTTTCATTTGATTTTGTTTTGTTTTTACGTTGCTGCGACCGCACATGTGCGGTTCCGAATGTTTGAGGTAACTCTCTTCAGACCGCATGTACGTGGTCCTGGCGGTTGAGCGATTAATGATAAAATTACCTTTCATTTTGAAATACGTCTTGACGCGTTGCTATGTAACGCGGTAACCTGCATCAAATCAAGCGGAGAACTCGATTTTGTTGCGAATAAATAATTGGAAATGTCGTTGCTACCGGCGACTTGGCTGACTTCTTTGCACGTTGTAGCGAATTCTAAAGACTGACTCGTCGTGCGAGACGATTAAACGAGAGAAGAGTTTAAGCCGCTTTACTCTTATTTCTAACGAAGATCTTTGTATAATGTTCTATGGTTGCGAATTAATTTTGCGATGTACGTCGCGATGTAGCTTAATCGCTTTATCGGCGAATCTTTTGTTTTTAATGTTACCGCGTCTTTGAATTATCGTCGTTGTCATCATTATCGTCCAAATACTGGCGATAAATGTCTTTTCGGCTACGAAACGCAAACGAGGATTTACCGTCGCATGCGTACTTTTACGAAAGATGATCGATGAAAGATTACAGAGTGGAAATACGGCTCACTGTGACAATTTGTCACAGTGAGCTCTTGTAAAAGCCATTCCAATGTAATCGATAGCTGAAAGAAAAGTCTCATTTGCAAAGGAAAGGAAAAAAACAAGGTATTCCTTCGAAGCACTCAAAAAGTCTCCCATACGGATTATCAACTCATTCGGTTGAAACTTTTGCAAACGCATCGCAAAGACCTCAAGAAGCCTCAACATTAATCAAATCATCAAAGATCTTCAAGACGCGAGAGGAGCATAATTCCCCCTCGAAGGTGACCGATCAAAATGGAGTGAAACGGTACTACGGTGTACCGTACGACACGATAAGCCCGTATTCATCTGTAAAAGGCGCGAAAGTCAAAGACAGAGGAGAAACACGTCGGATCCTCGAGTCCGTCTTCAGCTGTTATCGGGCTAGAACAACGTTAGACATGCAAGGAGGAAAATGGAAAAAGGAAAAATGTATTGCTCCGATGCAAACCGACGTACCGAAAAGAAAAGAGCGCTCAAGACGTCTTATCGCTCTTGGACTGAATTGAACATTGAACGGCCAGAACACGCGTTAAAATTTACAGAATAATAAACACGTACCCGCGGCTCGTAATGTCGTGGCAGTGCACGCGGCGGTCACGTGCACGTTTGTCAGGCAGTATCTCTCCGCTTTCGAGAGAGTCGCCGCTCGTCGACGATTGCAACGATACCGCGCGTCTTGGAGGGAGGCACGCTTTATCTTATCGCGGGAGATTACATTGGCTGGCAATGCCGTACCTGCGATAACCGCGCGCGAGTACGAGGAAGAAGGAGACGCGGTCTCCGGGCTCGTCCGAGCACCGGTCACGAGGCCGGGGTTACGGCGGCGCTTTCTGGCTATCGCCGGGAATTGGCTTCAATTCGCGAGAGGTCGGCTAAATTAACTTCAATTTCAAAACCTTAAGGCAATGCTTGCGAGAGCAACGACGCAATAAAAAGAAAAAGAAAAAAAGAGAAAAAAGAAAGAAAGAAAAGAAAGAAAAAGAAAAGAATCCCGGGACGCGCGTCGGCGATCGCGGCAACGGTCAATGTTAAAGTTAAACGTAAATATCGGGAATGCGCCGAGGATGACGTCAATGATGATCATCGTGCGATCCACGCGGACCGTTAACAATCACGAGGAGTCGTGATTATTTCATTTTTATGGCACAGCGTTTTTCGTTCGTCGTGCCCCTGTTATTTCCCTTCTCATGACGATTCTCTTTTTCTCTTTTTCTCTGTTTACCGTATTGAACCAATTGTCAACTGTTTCGACGAAGTTACGAGGGAAATGCCACTCGTTTTCATTGGAAATTTTGATATACAAGGAAAAAATAAGAAGAACGTATTGTCCGAATGTACGAGTCTAGGGATAAAACGAAATGATTCGCTTACAGCAATCGCAATCTCATACAACAAATAAATCGTATCACTGTTTATGTACACTATTAGTCGACTGTCGCGTTGACTGATGATATTATTAATTTTCTCCCGAAGGGAAACACTTTATTTTTGAATATTTTTTACGGCGAAAATACGTAACGCCCTTGTTGCCCGAAGCAATCAATTTCTCCCGCATAAGTAAAAATTTAGCCGAAGAGGATTTATCGAAATGTATCGAATATTCCTCCCGAAAGAAAATTGAGTTGAGCATCTTATAGGTAATAATGGTATCATTTGTGATATGCATAAAAGTATATAGGTCAAAGAATTCTCAAAGAGAGCGAGTCTCGTTCATTATCGTAGAAGGATAATTTTGATCTATTCCTTAATGGATATTGGGAAAGGGTAAGATTTGTATGTGAAACAATATTTATAATGCGAAATAATTTTCTCTAAAGAAAAGTCAACCCGATTAGTCGCAACGTCCATTTCCAACGTGAAACCGACGGGAGTTTTGCGAAAAAATGCGCGTCTTGGGGGCGGGGGCTACTATTGGTTAATAATGTTTCGAAATCCTTGCAAAGCAAGGAGAACAACGTTTTCGAATCGAAGACTTGCCCCCTCTCCGAGTTGTGAACCGGTCCGTGCGAACCAGGATGTTCCGTAATGTCAGCCCTCTGATTTTCAGGTGGCAAAACTGCGGCAGGTGGTTTACGTCCCTAGAACAATTGGCGGAACACGTCGGCAGACTGCACGCAGCACCGGGTCCTAGGGGTCTCTTTTACTGCGGTTGGGAAGGATGTCAGAGGGGCGAGCGCGGCTTCA
Source organism: Wiebesia pumilae (assembly GCA_018907045.1). NCBI lineage: Eukaryota > Metazoa > Arthropoda > Insecta > Hymenoptera > Agaonidae > Wiebesia > Wiebesia pumilae. Next base: position 1,070,501 of record JACCHZ010000192.1, on the reverse strand, counting down.
ACGCAAGGTAACTAATCCGTTTATCTCGCTCTTCGCCTCTAATTGGCCGAAGACGCAAATCTTTGAGGGCGCGGTCGTTAAGGTTGCCTCTTAAAATTCGTTGACGCTCTAGGAGCCCGAGGAAAGCACAAAGAGGTAAACGCGAGCTTTTCCCGGTTGGCAGTGCGAAGCCATCGTTGTGAAAAAATGAAAAAAGTTTTATTTTCGGGTAAAAGGAGGCGAGCGTCGCCATTGGTATCGGTTAACCAAACGGCAATTGCGGGCAACTCGAGATGCGCAACGCGATCTGACGAATTATTTCCTCCGCAGGTACAAGATGCTGGTCCACGTGCGCACGCACACGAACGAGAAGCCCCACCACTGCTTTCAGTGCGACAAGAGCTTCAGCCGCGCCGAAAACCTCAAGATACACGCGCGTTCGCACACGGGCGAACGACCTTACGTTTGCCCGGTCGAGGGCTGCAACAAGGCCTACTCCAACTCCTCGGACCGCTTCAAGCACACCCGCACCCACGCGGTGGACAAGCCCTACTGCTGCAAGATTCCGGGCTGCCCCAAGAGGTATACCGACCCCTCGTCGCTGCGCAAACACGTCAAGACCTACAGGCACTACGTCAACAACAACGACAAGCTCCAGGAGAAGAGCTTGGAGAGCGTCCCGATGTCGATCGCCGCCCCGGTCAATCTGCCCACTGCCTATAAGCTGGGATCGTTCGAGGCTACGCCTGAGAAGAGAAGCGCCACCAGCCCTAAGTGCGACTGCGACAACAGCAAAAAAGATTCGAGCTTGGAGAGCAACACCACCAACGTCTCCCTCTACTCTCTCGGGTGCGTACCTCACCGGGCTTGCCTTCCATTTACAACTTTCAAAGCCTAACATTTTTCCATAACAACGCGACATTTTTAATTACTCGGAGCTTGTAATTTCTTGGCTTCATCGCTTGGGTAGCTTTTCGTTCGGCTCCTACGCTCCTACGCTCCTACTTTCGCGGCTTTCGTATTCACATCGGGATAATCGTCGGTCAAAAAGCCGCAGGCAATATTAAAAAGCAAGCCAAGCCACTTATCCAACGGTTGTGCGATCGAACGATCTTTTTTCTTGTTCCCGGTTTTCTTTCACCGGTATAACTTTAATCCAATTTGTTCTTGTCGGTGCGCCATTATTTTCAACCACGCGTTCTCGGTACTCGACGAATGCTTTGAACTCAACGCACAGATTCACGAGGATCAATGCGCCTTTTCTTTTATTTCGCCGGAGTAAAATTTACGTTCCCGCGTTCAAATAATTCGTCACGTCGAACGAAATGGCAAAGATTTACGCGATTTGTAATTTCCATTGCAATTTCACGAGTGCTTGAATTTTTAATAAGTTGGGAACAAAAAATTAATTAACGAACGAACGCAAAGGTGCCGCCTCCGGACGAAGTACCTTCCCCGGTTGGTAATAAAAAGTAACGTTGACATTGTTTTTTTGACGAGCAGCGAGAGTCCGAAAACCGCCTCGTTGACGAGCTTCGAAGATCAGCAGAAGTTCGAGTGGAACAACGTGTATAACCTGCAGGAGCGCAGGGAGCACCAGGATGCGCAAACAACGGCGTCCTCTTCCTCTTCCCTCTCTCTGTCCCTATCGCTGTCCTCCTCCAAGAGTAGCTACGAGCACGAGCTGCATCCGGGACACTACAGCCGCTCGTCCGTCTACGAAGAGTACGTTCTATCGGACCGACACATCCTCGGTCTGGGTCAGCAGCCCTCGAGCTACCCCGTGGACCTCAAGTCGTACGTGCCGCCCTCGCCACCCGATCATCTTCTGACCACGGCGCAGCGCATGGGAATGCAGTCGACGCCGATCAAGAACGATGACAAGGCCAGCGGGGTCGACTACAGAAACATCGAGTCGATCGTAAACAGCAGCAGCAGCAGCAGCACCTGCAGCAGCGGCACGCCCATAAAGAAGGAGCTGCCCTCGGCGGTAGATTACTACGCGACGGGCGACTTCGTGAGGAACTCGGTAATAAAGCGCGTCAACGCTCAACAACAGCATCACCAGTTCGTCATGCCACGGGAGCCGACTGCGAACGCGAGCACACCTTCGGCGGAGTGCTGCTGCCGACACAAGTGCTGCCGGCACGCCGACAGCGACAGCATCCTCGAGAAGACAAAGATCCTCTCGGAGCTCATCCTCAAGTCGGAGAATCCCTTGTTCCGACACCTATTGGCTTCCGCCGATCTCCAATACGGGCTGCAAAGCATGTGGACCGGACAGCAGTCCAGCCTATCCGAGTCGACCACCAGCAGCGTCAGCACCTGCGCCCAGGACTTGAGGGCCAAATCCGGCGAGAGTTTACCCGCTTTGGACATGGAGCAGGAAATGCCCCTCGATCTGACAATCAACAAATGACCTCAACGCTACTTTGTTTTCTTGTTCGGTTATCTCTTGATCCGCTGGGTGATTTACTATTTTGGTGTAGTCATTTAAGAGTTATGGTTAGCGAAGATCAGCCCAAGTGTCTAATCGGGAGCGCAACGATATTATCTTGCGTCCTACCGCGTTCCTCTGAACATCATCGTTGTTTTTGTCGTCGTCGTCGTCGTCGTCGTCGTCGTCGTCGTCGATGTAACATGGGAGATGAGCTAGTTAGATCCGCTATCAAAATAATTATTGTGTAAAAATAAAACTGCATAAAATGCCTGTTTCTGTTCATTGTATGCAAGTTCCTATGTTTGTCAAAGTCTAGCTGTACAAACGAAAATGTATACCTGTACCATTTGTAATATAGCAATCGAGTTTCATGCGATCGTATATTTCGTGTACTTGATGCGACACCGATATTCGAGCCGCACAATTCTGACACTATTAAGTACACAAAACTATGCCGAATTTGTACGATAATTTGCCTTGATATACTTTATCAAGTTCACACTAGCAATCTTATTGTATAAAATAGCGATAGTGTAAATGCAATTACTATGAAACTATTAAATAGTCTTATCGTCAATTCTCTCGACTCATCTTATATCTATTCCAAAATCAATCGATTGCATTGTATTTTCCAAACGACGGTTTTTGAAGGACTTCAAATTCGAATATTCCCAAATTCATTTTCTTATTGAGATTACCGTTAGTAATATGGAGGTCTTTACTTTTGAAATGTTCTTTATACGATGCTACCGTTATTGTGCCTTATAATAATAACAACAACAATAGTGGTAATAATAGTAATAGTAATAATAATAATAACAACAACAACAACAACAACAACAACAACAACAACAATAATAATAACAATAAGATTCTCACCTTTCTTTAAATTATTACTTTAATCGAAAGGGTGATTTCTCTCTCTCCCTCCCCCTCTCTCTCTCTCTCTCTCTCTCTCTCTCTCCTCTCTTAGTTTTCTCATTTTTATATTTAATAATCCTTTTAATTGTACGTAGACTCGCGTTTAATTCTAAAAATCGGATTTTCAAATAATTCTATTTTATCAAAACCCTAATAATTTCTTAACGCTGTCATATCTAAAAATTCTGAAATAGATATTCACATGGATTTAATATTTTTAATTATATTTAAACAGCTCATAGATGTAAAAACATCTTCCTTCGCCAGGGTCAAAAATTAAAAGAATTCGCTATTAGTCTTATTGTACTGATCTATTTTATCGTTTTATCTGAATAGAGCGATGACCTCTCTGCTACTGTTTTGCCAAGTAATCAAAAAACAATCGATTCCTTTATTCCTTCTAAATTTATAGTCGAAATTCACTTCTCGGTTTACATATTGACAACAATGCGTTTAATAGCTATTTCAACATTTCTCATAGTAGCACCATGGACGAAAAATTAAATTAATTTGTAATGTAAAAGTCCTGTCAAATACTTTTGCATTCATGCGCTGATCGTTTTATCCGCTGATTTACCGCACGCTTTTTCTAATTGTTTGGAAAATTTGAAGGAGCACAACTCGAATAGGAAACGAAGGGCGCAGAAATAAGAACGTCAAACTTGATTTTGAATGCCTCTTAGTTTATCATCTAGTAACGAAAAGCTTTATGAAAAAATTCCCCATCAAAGTATTGCAGAAGAGGATTATCCGCGGAAAACTCTCTGTGGCAATACTAGTTCTTTCAATTTCAGTAGTCAGATAATATCTGTACTTCAACAATACTAAGAGAACAGTGATGACCGTTACATTTACATGTAATTGGCAGTGTATCTGTTCGTGACAATAAAACGTAAGAGATCGTCGTGTCAATTCCGATTAGACTGTAAAAAAGCCAAATAATACAATCTAGTGTGTACCACCGTATCTTTGACAAGTTGGACATTTACGTTGTCACTCGTTTGACACACCAATTTATTTTATTATTATTTTTTTTAATGTTATTAGCTTTCTCAGGGGGTATACAAGAATTTCTTTTCTATTGTTCTGTAACGGATTATTGAATGCGCGTGACTATGTGTGTTTTACACTCGCTCGCGTGAGACTGAGCATCTCGAATAAAAAGGAAAGGAAAATTCTTACGATTCGGTTACTCAACTCACGCATATGGGATATAAATATTGTTTGTGTTTGCATGTATGTGCGCGGGAGGGTTTGTGCGTGTATGTATGCGTTTATGCGGGTGTGGGTGTACGTGGTTGCGCGTACCCGAGCGCACGCACGTGTACTGAAAAAAACTCGTTGATTGATACACAAAAACTGAAAAATATCACAGCTGGTCGGTACTACCAAATTGAAGTTGATCTTAATTTGATAGTTACAGAACCTGCTATCCTAGATTTGTTATACTTGGAAAGAAAATTACATTTTTGTACTAAAAAGAAGCACGACATTGAATCAAACAATGAATTGACATTTGCCTCAGTGTCGTTCTTCGTGTGAGTGGGCGAGAGTGTGTATATAGATATATCTGTACATGAGAGTATTCGAACGAAAGTAGCCATGAGAAATGGAAAAAAAAGTGCCTTATTGTCCGAAAAACACAAACTATACTATATGATTTTGTTCAATAAAAAAGCATTATTTATACATATACATTGTACATGTATTGCATCATTATCATTTCCTACTCTATTCCTTTTCAAGGTGTCCTTAAAAACTTTACGAAAATTAAAAGAAACTCACATTAAAATTTTATATAAATAGTTTTTTAATAACTTGGGAAATTCATTTTTCAGTTATGAAAGTAATAATAATAATAATAATAATAATAATAATAATAATAATAATAAATTAATGTACACAAATTTAGGAGCTAGAAGCATGGCTGGTCAAAAGTTCCGACATTCCGTCTTTGATAATTTTTAGACCTTCCAAATCTGCATTCACGGTATCAATTAATTGTCCCATTCCTTGTTGCTCCATATTTAGGTACTAAAAATAAATAATATACTTAACAAACACAGTATTTACTGCTAAGAAAAACGTTATGTTTAAACAGAAATTTCGTCACAAGATTTCAGAAGAAAGATGAGACTTTGTATAACATAAAAAGTATTTTATGAGTATGTATTATTTAAACTTACTGTTTTTATATCATCTTGAGCAATAGGATCCATAGTATACCTTTCTTGATTTTGTGTATCTGTATGCCTTCTCATTCTTAACTGAGATAACATTTCACTAATTCGACCTTTAAATTGCGTTGGAGCACTAATTTGTGAATGCATTGCCTCAAATCTATTGGTCAAGGTTTCTTCTTCTGGTTGTAGTGAAAAACCAATTTTTCTGGTTATTTCTTGTCGCACTAGAACCTGTATAAAAGATGTTGAATATAATATACTAACATTATTGACGATTATTGTTTTTAAAAATTGATTAGCTCGATACAAGTCTATTTCGATAAAAACATTTAGCTTTCATAATTGTAGGTTTATATCATAAGCAAAAATAAGAAATTTTGACTAAGTACTGTTTCAAGAAATAAAAATAAGCTATAAGATTTATTTACCATCTATTTCATTTATTATAGTATGTGATAATTGCAATCACATCTTTGCACTAGGCAATCACAATAACAAGCGAGTTGCTATCTAAATAATTCATGATATATACTTTTATATCTTTCGTACTAAAAGTATTTCTATTTGTATATTCTAATACTTGTATTATAAATATTGTCAATAAAATGTTTACAATTTATGGCAAAGAGATATCATCATCTAATTACAATGTATAAAGAAAATAAAAAAAATGAAATTACTTGAAGTACTCTGTGTTGAAGTTCTAAAAGCGTTCTTCTGTGTTCTTTTAGTCTAGCTTGTGCAGCTGTATGTTGTCTTTGAAGTCCTTGAATACTTTCAGTTGCCAAGTCTAGGAAAGCTCGATGCCTCGACGTCTCTTCTTCTTGACATTTTAATCTATGTTTCACTTGTTGAAAGCCAATCATTGGTACAGGGATATAGTGTTCTGGATTAGGATTGTCTAATTGGGCTTGTTTCCATAATCGAGGATCAATTGAGCACGGCGGATTGTCCATATATTCTTTGAGTTGCGAGAGATCCAGTTTAACTTGTGGATATATATTCTCTACTCCTATTTGTGTCAGCTGCTGTTTTTGCATAGTTTGCGTAAGATAGGCAAATAATTCATTTGCAGGAATTTTTCTCAATGATCCTGTGACACCCTTTTCTGTAACAAAAATTGTCACTTGACCTTTTGCCTCTCCCTGAGACTTTATATTATCTATAATCACAGTCAAATTAGGTTTATTGCCCAGAATTTGAGTCAATGTTGATATTAACTGTTGCTTTCCATTTTCTAATTCTTGTTCTTTCTTTAAAAAACAGAGTACTACTAAGCCATCATTGTTATCTGCTTCAGGCATACGACTGTATCCTATGGCTTTAAACCGACACAGCGGATTTTCTTGATTTAATTCTATGGGTGGTGCATTTGTTGAATAATAAGCCTTCCCTGTGCCCCATAACGCTTGAATTAAGTTCCACCTAGCCATAGTGTTATCTCTTTCATCGTTAAATAATTGACAGTTGAAAACGGCATTATACAAAGCTTCCGATATTGCATTTGCATTTGGTTGGGCTTGTTGTTGTTGCTGCACTTGTTGTGGTTGAGTCAAATTTGTTCCAAAACTAGGAAAAGTGCTTCCTAGTAATTTATTTTTAAATTTAATAATTTTCAAATAAATCTTACTTTCAGATATATTTAAACACTAAGAAAAAATAATATCAAAATAATTACCCGTGTTAAAGCCTCCAAAGCCAGTGGCTGCACCTGTTGTTGCAGATTTGGTACCAAATCCTCCAAATCCACCTGCGGTTCCAAATGAATTTTGTTGCTGTGGATTTGTCGAATTAAATCCTCCAAATAGCGATGGAGTTGAATTAGTCGGTGCCGAAATACCAAAACCACCAAAACCACCAAAACCAGTATTACTAATTGTACTTGTAGGTGCAACTGAACCTAAGCCAAATGCTGATGTGGATGCAGCAGGTGTTGTACCAAAAGCTCCACCACCAGTTCCAAATCCAAAATTAGTAGCTGGAGTACTGAAAGTGGTAGTGGCAGTGGTCGATGATGTTGCACCAAAGCCAGTTGCGGGTGTACCAAAACCTGCTCCTGTTCCAAATCCAGTTGATTGTTGAGGAGCTGGTGTACCAAATAAGGATGGGGTGGAAGTAGCTGGTGTACTAAATCCAAATGTTCCAGGTGATCCAAAACCTGCTAAATAGTAATGTATTTAAACATTTTCATTATAATGTACAATTATTATTTTCATATAAATATTAATCATAGTTTTAATAATTAATATTCTTTTCGCTTAAATTCAATTTATGTGATAATTAATATGTACAGTAATTTAATTGTTTCATTGAACTTTAACATGACTACCAAACATAGTTTTATTTAAAACATTCATATGTCAATTCAATAAACAAACCTAAAAAAATGTTATTGACAGTTTTAAAAGAAGTTGTTAATGGTTATATTTATTAATTTTTCATATTATTGATTTTTAATAATAATAGTTTATAATGGTAAGATATAATAAAAGTGTATACATATATACATTTTTAGTTTATTATTTAAAGTTGAAAAACTTTTTTCAAACGTGAAATTACACTTGTAGGACAGCGTAGCAGCGATAACAATGCCTTATGAAATATTAAGGAAGGGAAATTGTGCAAATCATAGTTCTAAAGGCATCAAAGGAAAGAGTCAAGGAAAAATTGAAGTTTTTGAAATTGATATCGAAGTTACACCGAAACCTTACAATGACCAGATAAATAAAATCTTCAAAATTGATTTCCTGTCTCCTCAGATGATAATGATAATTGCTGCTACAATTATATTTTTTCTCCTATTACTTTGTTGTATTACCCTACTTTTGATGAAGCGATGGAAGAAAAAGTACTATAACTGTTTACAAAAAGATAACGAGGAACGATGCGATCCAACATGTGATGGATCACGCAGACCTCTCCTAAGACGAGATAAATCTGCGGATTCGATGTGCAGAAGTAGTAATAGTTCTATGAGAGATTAAAAAAGTATGACAAGCAATTTTAAAACCAAACTTGAATTATTAGAAGCTCATAATGAAATCGATGAAATTTAATACAAATTAATAAAAATTTAATAAAAACCATTAGCTGGTATAAGCAGGAGCAATTAAAAATTATATCGAATAATATTTTATTTACTTAAACTGTATACATTATTAATGTTAATAAAAGGATAAGAAAAATACAACATAACCTAAAAATATATTACAAATCACCTGGCTTTATTGGAGTTGCAGCAGCGGACGTTGCTGTGCCAAAAGAGAAGGCCGAACCAGTCGCTGGGGTCGAGGAGCCAAATCCAGTACCGAAAGACATATTTACAAACTAATGATGCACAAAATATATAACAAAACAACTAACAATTCGATACTTTCCCGCCACAGCTGCACGCCTACACATAGCGTTCAGCCATACGTCCTTTACACTTTCTACGTGGTAGTGCTGTGTGCCTATGTGTTGCTGCATGTGTACACTGTCTTCACAAGCTTAGCCCACAATCTCGCATCGCTCGCATCGCTCGCTTCTCCCGCTTTGAACACTTATTTACTTTTCTCCAGATAACTTGTAGTGACACTCATATTAGTCACTTGATGTTTTAATTCCATCGATATTCTGAGGCCTCTTGAACGAGTTAAACTATCACGTTGTCTCTGAAGAACCTCTTATATTTTTATTTGTAAAGTGTTAAAATCATTATCAAATTGTAAGAAATTTCATACGATTTATTGAAAATATTTACGTTTAATCTATTAAAATAGTCGCTTAGTCCTCTTTTCATAGCATTTTAAAATTCATGAAACGACTGCTTGCACGCAAAAAATTATACTTTTCTACGTTCATGTACCAAAAGATCTATTAAATATCATTTTCATTTTATCCAATTTGTTCCTCCATTTTTCGGTTTTTCTTAATGCAATTAATTATTATTTAATTCACATTTTGTATAATTCTTTGCTCTCCGATGGTACCGTTATTTTCAACAATGTTATTTTGAATTATTTCTACTACCGTGACACGTTTCTTGTCCCGATATTCCCCGTATGTTATGAACATTTATACGATGGTAACATACGTTTTAATTTTTCAAAAATAGAAAATCAATAAATTTAATACGTCAAAACGAGGAATATAAATTTATATTAATACATTTCGTGATTCGTACATATTACGTTTTATCTAGGCTGACTATTTTTAGGCTTTTATATTATGTATCATTTTATTAAAATTCGTCATAATTTATGTCAATATATTTCTTTTGAATTGCAATCTATTTCAAATTTACTTACTTCGTTACATTTTCATATAAGGGATGTTTTATTGAATTGATAGAATTGATATGGATTCATTTTTTTAATAAAATCTAATATTTTTAACCATGTACTTAATTATTATATTACATTCTAACAAATATTGTACATTTAGTACATTTTATTGATACATTTTCATTTAACAAAGCAACATAATATATGTAGTCTTTTAAATCGATAATGTCGAGAGACGAAATGCTTTAATGAATATTTTGAAATAATATACTATTTACAGCAAAACGTCTCTATTTTCAACTAATACAAATACTAAGTGACATTCAATCTGTCGAAAAAAATTTTAATTTCAATTTTTCGTATATATTTAGCAGTTTTAAATCTATTACTAAAATTTATTAATATAGAGATGATTAAGATTTTAATCCTTGAAAGAGCCTAGCTTTTTATATGTATTTTAAATGAAACTATTTTTATTCATCCATGTAAAGTTTTTCAGCGGCATTTGTACAATTAGCTTGACTTATGCAAATCATAATCATGTTCTAATACGTTCATTACATCTCAATAATATATTGTTCTTTTGCTGTGAAATTGTACATAAATTACTTTTTAAGTTGGATTAAATTGCTTTACGTTATTATACTATTATTATATTTATAGCTACTTAAAAAATACTTTTAAATCGTATATAAGTATATTACAAATAATATTAAAAATGTTAAAAATTTATTATTACATCCAGATATTTCATCTAGAATTTATGTCACAGAACAAAGATAAACATAACGCAAATAAGTATTTAATGGTTAAAATTTACATATTAGATGTCTACGTTGTTATGAAATCCAACAATTTTATTTAGGAAATGTTTTCAAAAAATTTATTCGCGAGAGAAAACTTTACTTTGATCACGTAAATATAAGCTTTCGCATCCATTGCTTATAATTTTTCAACTGACTATTAACTTTTTTAAAATTAAGTTTTTTTAAAAAGAATTATGTATAAATTATTTTAATGGCGGTAATTACAATTTAATAATACGCATAGCGTAGTTGTAAAATCTTATTTTACTCTGAGTATTCCTTTATCGACACGATTTTTATAAGCCAATTGATTTTAAAATTAGTTTTAATAAGCCTAGTTGATATACACGAATAATGTATATACAGCTTTCTTTAATTTTTGACTAAATTTAAATTTGTACACTTTACGCAATTTCAAATGATTTTAAAAGAAATTTATCCGAAATTTTTTTAAAAATAATTGACAGAGGTCAAAGGTAAAACTCTAATTAATGGATAAATTAATTATTATTATCAATTCGAACTAATTATTATTTAATTGTATACGTATGGTGAAACTATTCTACGTTATCTGAAGTTTCTCGTTTATTAATATGAAAATATTAATTTATTAAAAATTAAATTACCACAGCTCGATCGTGAATCAGAAATTACTTTTATCGTATTTTAGCGTTTAAATGATTATTTTTTGAAAATTATAAATTTCACACTTTATTTATTATTTCATTATAAATTACTGTTTTATGCTAAATTAGTTTTTTCTCATTTTTTATATTTTAAACACTTTTAAGTGTTCTGTTCAATGATTATTCAAACTACTATATTTTTAAAAAATATTAAGCATACAACTCGTAATAATTATTATAGTTTTCAAATACTTAAACAGACTTTTAGCGCTTATTTTTAATTATTACTTGTAGATGAATTAAAAGGTCCGATCGGTCTTGAATATTGTAAAGAATGTAATGGATTAAAGAGATGGAAGTTTCAGGATATTTGATAAATAATTACAATAACGATCTTACTGATATTATAATTTATTTAAGGTAGTGTATTAAAACACGAGGCGAAGATCGTTTATATATGTATAACAGTCAACGAACTTTTTGTTAAGTAAAGCTACGTTGTACATGATATACCATTATCGGGCAAACTTTTTACATACTTATAAATAAAAATGATCTTCGTTTTTTCGTCAATACAACGTGTTTCTTTAAATTAATTTTACAAGAATAACGTTCAGTCGCTTGAAAAATCAAGCAGCTCATTAAACTTTTATACATTTTTAAGATTATCATATTTATCCGGCTCGTTTTTCATGATCCAAATAAATCTCGTGGTATATTGTACATACATATTACATTATATATTTGCGCTTACGCGCTGCATGTGCTTTATATGTATATATATATATATATATATATATATATATATATATATATATATATATATATATATGTATATATATATATATATAAATATTTACACATTCTACGTTAATATCAGCAATCTACGTGAATGTGTTGTTATGCAAGAGATCGCTCGATGGCCGTTAAACAGCCCGCAGGAACATAAAATTCATATACTAATAAATTTACTCATAAATTTTTTTAAAAATACATTAACTAGATTGCGATCTTAAATCTTAGGTAATTATTTTGCACAAAACGGCGCCTCCTCGTTCTTCACAGTCTCAATATATAGGTTGTTTTGTTTTTCTTTCATGATGAAGAGAGATAAAACATAATTTGCTTTTACCATGTTTTGAAAATTACCTATGTAGATTGTCGATAATCACTCGATATTTAGGCTCTACCCGCGAAAAATGATTTAAGGTAGCTGTCGCAATAAAATCCAAATAAATCTTTTGTTTCAATTAACATAAAATAGCCTCGTTTACTTATTAAGCTCTCAACTGTATTGCATGGTATTTTTGCATTGTAAATCGTAAGAAATATGTATAGATTTCCGGCAGTTGCATTGTCATTTTCTGAAACGATATTTTTTGTAATATGTAACTGACTTTTACCTTGCATACTGATAAATTAAGGAATTGTAAAGAAAATTTTAATAACTAACGTAAATCAGAAGTTGCCTCGGTAGTCGATTGCTTATGATGTACTCTCGCGTATATATCTGGATCTTACAGTTTAATTGGTATATCGTCATTATCTTTTAAGAAAGCTTTTTATAACAACTACCTTAGTAAATTCGCTCAGCGAATCCAAAGTTCTTTTTAAGTTTTGAAAGTATAATTTCTACCCATCTTTTCCCTACATGACACAATTAAAAAGCGCTTGTACATGCAGCAACTTGTTATGTAGTACATACGTGTGTGTGACATACAAAGATTTTGCAACGAAGAATAGCTTTTTCCCTCATTTTTTTATGAAAAGCAATCGTATATTGACTCAAACACTACTTTTTAAATTAATGAAACGTTGTTTAAGCAAGGCACCGTATGTCTAAGAACAACATAAATAGAACATTTGTATGTTGCAATTGGAACATGTATCGTTTGTTCAGCCTGAAACTTATGGAATATACGAGTAAAAAGACCGAGCTTATTAAATATATAGCAAAAGCGCAAATAAGTACTTCCTTTAGAATTGAAATAATTTATCTATAAAAATCGAGTGCCTATTATATTTTTTAAGATTCACATAACCTCATTTACATTAATTAAGGCTTTTCGTGATTAGAAATATCGTGTCATATTTGCCGATGTGCAGCATCAAAATTACATCCACAGGCTAAAGCGACCGGTCAACAATATAAATACGTGTCAACAAGTGCTCAAACCATTTCACTGATTTGAAATTCGAAAGAAATTTGAACTAAAGCGAACGACTCGAAATGGAAAATTCTTTCTCTCGTATCATCGTCGAGGATAAGTTAGCCAGGGTCCTCGGATTAATTTAAAAACAGAATTTATTATCGAAAGCGCGTTCGCGCAACTTAAAAACGAAGCAAAGAACCGCGTCTAAGTATTAAAATAACCGCTTGATACATTTTGTCATTCTCTTCCAATATCTCTCTCGTCGTAATATCACAAAAACTTTTTCTCTATAATATACAGATTTGTTGCCGCGGTCCAACAACATCGTTGGTTCATTTGGCTGACTCGCTGAAATGCCAAGCTTAACAGTTTTGCGTACGTATACGCGCGCCCGTGTGTACATGCATTGTATTTAATTGTACGAGCTCGATTTCACAGTAACGCCTTCTATATTTGGTGTTTGCGTATACGCTTTTGCTGATGTTGCGAATGTGTTCACGTAATGAATGTGTGCGCGTGCTCGTGGGCGTACGCGTGGATGTGCACGCACGTCTGCTTATTGGCACTCGTTGAGGCTTATCAGGCGTAAGACTGATCCAAAGATATAGCTATCTTGTTCCCTTTTTCAACCCAGTTTCTCAAGCGACCCCGAAGTTCTTCTAAACTCTTGGATTTAGCTTTGTTGATCCTTTTGTACTTGACGTCCTTAGGCTTGGTCACTGACCTATGATTACTCATGACCCTGTTGTAGGTGACCTGAGCGACCCGCAGTCAGAGAAAACAGAGATAAAAAATGCGTTAGAGCGTTTAGCAATTCGTGAAAAATGCTCATCGATACCGTGTACCGATTTGGCCAAGAATATAACGGAGTTAAGCAATGTTGAATCTTATCTAGAGAAAAATAAAAAATTATTAAACAAAAAAAATGTTGCCTAATCTAATTTTGGACGCTCTAAAAAGGTAATATATTTCATTAATAAAAAGTCATTAGGAGCCTTTTTGGAAAATCTTACGATATTGTCTAGTTGCGATATAGCGTTGATTATTTCAGAATTGAAATGCAATATTTTTTTATAATTTAATAACCCGTACACATCTACTCGGACGCTATATATATGATGACACTTTATGAAGTTTTTTAGACGGAGACCTTTAAAATCTTGTTAAATAATATTTATGACGATGATACCTCAATTGTGTATTATCGATAATTAGATTGATTACAAATACTTAAAAATATACGTACATAAGTCGGAAGACGATTTTCTTTATAAGAAGTGAGAACAAATAAACGACGTCTTATCAAATGAAAAACATTACGAAAGAAAAGGCCATAATTTTCACTGCGAATATGAAAAATACGAAGATAATTAACGAAATTATGAAAGATAATGTACATTATTAGTTTAAATAATGTACAAGGGTGAAATAATGTTAACCGATATACCCGATATACAAACATAAGACTTTAAGACTTCGACAAAAGGAGAAATATTAATTACGAGTATAATGTGATTAAAATTTTTTTCTTACTAGTTTAATTTCTTTTTCCCATTATGCGAAGGAAAACATCGACGATACTTTAACTCAAAAGAAGAGTGCGAACCTCCCAGAAGCGCTTTTAAACGAACCAGCAGAAACATTTTTCTTGTACTTATAATGAATCCTGACTTATTCTTCTAGAGCCATGTACAGAAATAATAGCTATTTAAGTAAAATACACGAGGTAAACATACAATGCTGAAAAACTTTATAACTTGGTAATAAAGCATCCTATAAAGTATGTCACAGAAGAAAATGAAAGCAGAAACGAAAAGCGTTAATTCAAGGCCTACTGTACGTCAAAAGTTTTATTTGCTCATTATTTAAGCTTGATCAAGTGTCATAGTAAACATGTCACTTTGTATAAGATGATCTCTTTGCGTTTTTCTTCTTTTTGCTAACATAAGCATTAAATATTAAGGAACTCTAAATTTAGCACAATTTTTCGAAGAAATGACAAATTTCATAAATCGCAAGGCTCAAAATTCTCATTTCTAATTCATTCTAATTGCATCAATTCTAATCGCACACTCCCTTCGATATTTCATTTGCTGCGGGGATATTTATTATTGTACACTTAACGTTGTATACATGTCCGTTAAAAGATAATTATATCAGAAATTACAGTCGATTAGCATGAATTATGCGTCTTGGGATTAGTTACAAGGCACAAGAAATTAACCCCTAGAGCCTCGTTAAGCTCCCTGGTCCAAGGGGTTGATGTTCTTCTGGCCACCGATATTTAAATGAATCGAAATTTATTATGACAATATATTCGTGGTAAATTACAGGAGCTTGGGTGTATAAAGCAATCGAGCAAGATCCTTAAATAATTACTTAATCATCAAAAAGCGCGAACCTTTACAACTAAAACATACAAAATACAACGTACAACAGCCGTTGTCGGAGATCCCTAAGATCTTTTTTTTGCGATACGAGAGGGCTTTTGGACGTAAATCCTCGCGTTCTAAGAATAGGGAAATGTAATGGGAACAGGCGAAAGGGATGCTAATTAAATCACCTGCGCCTGTTGACTTTCGTCCCTCGACCTCTGGGCACTGGGTATCGGCGCGGGCGACGCGTCCGTCGTGGCCGAAGTGCGCTCGCGTTCCTGGCCGTCGGCCTCCTGCTGGGTGAGCCTCTCGAAGCTGCCGTAGAGGTCGCGCAGTCTCGGATTGTCCCCGGGCGCGTGTCGGTTCCCTAGTCGCTCCTGCTCGATGTTGTCCTCCTCGTCGGCCTCCTCATCCTCGTTGTCGGCCCGGTCGCCGTCGCCGTCCTCCTCCACCGAGTACACGGTCTCGAGGACCTCGGGCCTGCGCAGGAAGCCGTTGCAGCGCCTCGTGGAGGCGCAGTACTTGTTGTTGGCCGGTTCGACGGCGTCCGAGACCGAACGGATCACCGTCACGTCTGTGATGTTGGAACGGAATCTGCACGGGACAGGAATCGGTGAATTTTCACGCTCGAGCCTCGTTTCGCACGCTTTTCCGAGGCCACTTTGAGACGGTGGCCACCCTCGCCATTACCCTTTTCAAAGGATTAGTGCCTACTCGAGTTCCGAGTTCACGTTTGCCATCCAAGGATACGCTCGCGCGTTATTTGCCTTTTTCCAATGTCTCGTAAAACGAGGGCTGTTTGAGAAGGTCGCGAATCATTCGTACATTTTGAAAAAGTAAGAACGCGAACGACGAGGCACTCACGCTCCACCAATTGCAAATTCATTTATTTTATTTGTTTTTTACTCGAGGATCACCTTCCCTTCCAGTCTACTGAGTTTCGAGCAGCATTTGTCAATAAGTTTGAATGTTGGATCGCCGGAGCGCAAAGAGAAGTAATCTTTTGACTTCTTCGAGAGTTGCATATTTTTTCGTTTATGCCTGCGTGCAAACTTTAATTTATCGTGATATATGCTCTGCTCTACAGGAATGTGTACACGCAACTGAAACGCCCACTATAAAAAGTATAATATCCGAAGAGGAATTTTTAAATTATCCCTTTGTTCGGTTTCAACAATGCCAAATTCAATATTATATCTGACAAGAAAGGCCTACAAAGCATATAAGATCCGCTTGTCCGCGTTTTAATATAAAACTATTAAATTAATTATAAGACGTTGTATCAAACGATATATTAAAACATTTGCTTCGAGCAGCACTAAAGTTACTTGTGCATTTTGAGCATTCTATTGATTATAAAGTGGAAGATTTAACAAGATTTAACAAGATTTAACAACGTAAATGAACGAATGAATTAAGTTTCTATGTTAAATCAATATTTTAGTAGTATTAATTAAATTATGAAATGAAGTTTTGCCATACTTTATATCCTCGTGGAATAATAAAACGAAATAAATACTCCTTCCAACGCCTGTATCATAAGGATATTTGTTTAACACGTAAATTCTACAGTTTTTTTTTTTTTATTCTACAAAACTTTACTCCGAACCGCAACACTTTTTTTCCCCCTACTCTTTCAATTTCAAATTATTACATAATTTATAATATGAATGTGCATTTTCAATATTTTGGAACAATAACAACGACAACTTTAATAGCGGCAATGGGAATAACAACGGTGATAATCATAGAAAACATAAGGAGAATAATAATTATCGCGACATCGACAATAAGAATAATTCGTAACAAACGTTATAAATGAGCTCACTCGAAGAGATCTTTTCAGAATGTAGCTTTTATTACGTGTAGATTATTTCATTACCAACGAATATCACATGCATCGATCGTTCGATGCAGGTTACAGCTAAAAGTTAAGCGTTTGTGCACTAGTATTGTATAGACCTTATCAAGTACACCTGACAATATACACGTTTAAAAATAATATTTAATTGAAATCATTTTTCATTTCCTTATGCTTGAGTATTTTTAATCAAATTGAGGAAAAAAGTAATCGCGGTACTGAAACACACAATTTATTCGGAGAATGAATTTCTTTTGGTCGTTTAATACCGATAGATGGATAAAAAAAAGTGAGAAATCGTAAATCAAGAATCGATTACGATTTTTCGACCATTACACAATTGTTTTATGACTTGTCGAGTCAGCTTTTTCTTTCTTTGTACGCATTTCTTGGAGAATACAACATCTTTTCAGTTGTTAACCGTATGCAACCTTCGAAATTTATAGTATTACATGCTTTGTAAAAGAGCTCTCGAGGTTTATTACGTTTCATATGTAGCTTATCTTTCTCATTTATATTTGATCATTACAGTAATGCTCCGTAAAAACGCGTTTGTAATTTTTATAATTCAAGAAAGGTAATGTTTCGCAACTTATCCAATGTCTACGAGGCGTAAGCATTTCGAAATATATTTGTAAAATATATTTGTTAGATTGTAATTTGTATAATTAATTCAAATCAAATTAAACCATAGAAAAAGATATTCAAGCAAGAATCTTAATAGCAATACGCAACCCGAAGAAATGCTTCATTTCTATTTTAAATTAAAAAATAATCACTATTAAAAAAATCAATATGGTAATAAATGGACTTTCATGTACAAACATTTTACGTGGCATTTATTCATTACTTTCGACTTAACTATAATCAAAGGATATTTAAATATTACCATTTTTGGATTTTCTCAAGAATGCAGCTAGAAAATGATTTCCTGTCAAGAGCTAAGAAACGTGTAAAATTGCTTATTTATCGCGTACAAACGTATTTCCTTTGTACGCGAAGTTCAAAGACCAGCGCGTAATTGAATATTGTGAATATATTATTTTTTTAATAGGAGTCAGAAGTTGTTTGCTCGAGTACGACGCACATTTCATTAGGCTAAATTAAACAACGGGAATGCGATTACCTTGATAGAGGTGCAACGGTTTCTTTGAAATTCAATAAGATTGAAATCGATGAGAAAGATGGCGCTTCCATATCGTTGTTCCCGATCCTACTTTTATCGAACGAGGTAAACTTTTTGGGAAAATATTATCTTTCTACAAGCGAAGATATCGAGTGCGTTGGTTAGAGCGCGAGCCAAAAGCCGATTTCGCGTTTGTCTCGGGTATTCGGAGCAGGTATTCGTTGATTTGAAATAAACCGGCGTCTGTTGCCTTTATTTTATTACACACTCGTACACAATATATCACAGCCAAACATTTTCCTTATCGGACTCGAGCGCATCAGCAGCACCTACCTTTGACCGCTTCATTAGGACGACAGAAGGGGGTTCGGATGAAGAGAGGAGGGTAGGGGAGCAACGGTGGGGTAGCGGTGGCACACTCCGAGGGCACTCCGAGGGCAATTGTCAATGAAAGAGGCAGATAGCGGTCGAACCTGGGGGGCGCCGGGTCGTCGAGGAAGGCCTCCTCGAGGACGACGGCGCTGTCGCTGTCGCCGAGGCTGTCGAGCCTGTCGAGGGCGTCGCAGGGCGGTGAGTCCCTGGTGTCCCTGCGACCGACCGCGATCCGGGGCCTCTCCTCCCCGGAACCGCTGCTCACCGTCTTGTTCTGCCTGAGCTTGTTCTGCAGCTGCCGGATGACCCTCTGCTGCCTCAGAATGATGGCCTCGCGCTGCGCCAGGTTGGCCTCGATCTCCTTTTGCTTCCTGCAGAGCCGCGACTCGAACAGCAGCAGCTGCGACGAGAGGCTGCGTAATTGCTCGGCGTTTTCGCGCGTCAGTCGCGCCACGAGCTCCTCCTGTTGCACACACACACGCGCGCGCACAATGCCAATGCTCATGATTTACGTTGGTCTCCATTTATCTTCCAATATTCAATTTTCAATATTCAATTTTCAATATTCAATTTTCAATATTCAATTTTCAATATTCAATTTTCAATATTCAATTTTCAATTTTCAATTTTCAATTTTCAATTTTCAATTTTCAATTTTCAATTTTCAATTTTCAATTTTCAATCTTCAATTTTCAATTTCCATAACCGAAAGCTTGCCGATCCAATCACCTCGGCTCTGCTCGCTTTCGCATCGGGCAAATCTGAAATTTTATTTCTTTTCCAAGGACTTTCGAGGGGTCGTTCGTTTCTCGTTCGTTCGAAAACGAGATGTTTTTCAAGTTTCCGTTTCGCGGTCCAAAGACTCGTGTAGCGATTTTCTTTACTCGGGCGGATTCTTTCACCGTGACGAAAACGTTCCCGAGAACACGCAGCACGAGAAAACCAAAATAATTCTATAAAGTACGAGACGTTGGTGGCAATGCGATCGTTGTATTGCTGTAGCTACTGCTTAGTCAACTAACACGCGTAAACACGAAGGACCCAATTGCGGATGAGTAAAGGTAAAAGGAATGCCAATATGAATCTCGCGATGAAAATCGTAAGTACGCGTATTAAATCTAAACTGACCGTTCGAGAGTTTTGAAAAGTTTTTTTGAAAAGGATTTCGTTCGCTTACGTGAACTAATGAGTAATTATTTGATTACATGAACGCGATGCAGGTTAATCCGTGCATTGTTTACGTGTATGTCAGTGGAAATCGATACGCATCTATCCGATGGCATTTGAAACGTTTTATATTGCAAACATTATAATCGACCTTATCATTTTGAAGCGTTGGAAAAAGTTTGTGTTTTTGATAAATATTTTCCGAATGAAAAATTCGAAGATTACGACGGTTATTACGAAGTAAAATTTTCCAGGCGCTATTGTTATCGTTTGATAAGAATTTTTTGACGATTACAAAGAGTAACTTTGAAACAGCATCTTGAAATAATAATTGTTTATAGCCGTATCAAAGACACGATAATATCACGAGAAGTTCATCCGGTAAATCTTCGCGCTTTGAGGATATTCATGAATCTTGCGTTAAATCCACTTAACTTTAACCGTTTTTGCCAAGGTACGCGATGCAAATACGGAATTAATACTTTTTAAAAGTCAGACAAATAGTTCTCGAACAAATAGCTCGCTTCTAAAGAAAGCGGATTATTATCTATGTTTGCAGTCCGTTTTCTTAAAAATCATTTGTCGTGGAGTAATAGAAATACAGGCAAAGCTAACGGATTACGAGGGGATTCCAGCGCTGACCAATCGACAATCACACGAGTGACGTATTTCCTGTTATTTACATCTTACGTTGCGTAATTATTTCTCCTGTTTTTCCTTTGTTTTTGGTTCTCCTTGTTAAGAATGAATGCGCACGTAAGACAACTTCTCACCGATAATAAATAACGGAGGTACATTAGCTTTTTTATTTAAAAGAAAAGCTCGGATGAATTTTGCAATTGCTACTAATTTCATTGGTTTAATTATCGCTTCGATTATCTTTCATTCGACTTGCCGAAAATTCTGTACAATACTTTTACGAAAATAGAGTATTTGATATTTATTTTCCCCGAACGAGGCTAAAAGCACATTACTGTTTAATGCATGACATTTTTAAAGTTGCATTTAATTCGCGTAATCTTGCTCTGCATTCGAACGTAGCAGTACACTGTAAAAAATGTATTTACGAGCGCGTGCGTTATATCCGCACACGCGCGCGCGCGTAAGTACACTGTAGCATTATATTGTATCAGTGGCGATGTACGTATAATAACATTTTTTTAGGTGCACGGAGAAACTGTAAAATCCATAATGCAAGTGTGCTCTTTAAATTCTTTAGTAACAATATTAGTTTAACAAGTGAAAATAATGTCGTTTCAACTTGAAATAGGTTGTCATTCCATTTAAGTTAGTCGGAGGTATTTTTATTATCCACCAACGGAAAATTCGCTCCTAATCGAGAAATTTAGAGAGTAATGCTTTTAAAAGAAAGAGTAGACACGAGAGTACGTAAAAAAGGAGCGAGCACAGAGAAACTCTTAGGACAAGTTCTCATACGGTTGCTCTCTTAATTTCTTTCGCAGAGAACATTTTTTTCTTTTCTGAATAGAAATAAGGCGAACATTATTCAAGCTCTGATTTAACGCGTATTTTCATTCTCTCGGAACATTTACGTTCGGTGCAAGCGGATGCACGTGCAAAAACTCGATGTCTATTTAAGCAGGAGAAAAAGCTTCGAATTTTAACGAATGCACGTTCTGCACAAAGGCTTGAAAATTGTATAATCTAAAATGTACGCGCGCATTAGATTTGCCAGGGACTAGAAAGAGACCGTTACTCCGTTAATACTTGGGTTAATAAATATTATACACGCGTTATGCGACCGTAAATTATTAAGCTCGCAGCGTTTATGCTCGAGTCCTCCTCGAATAATAATTTATCCGAATCGAGTATTACGCGCATTAGATACGATAATGTCCTCTGTGATCACGGAATCTGCTCTAGGGAAAGCTTTTCCTTTTGAAGGTGTTTGGTTCCGCGCGAAGGGAACCGCGTTTTATGAATCTGTCGATTGATTAACGGGATCGGTGAGGATCGGCATCCAAGGAGCCTTCTAAGGAGTGCAATAAATGTACGTACCTGAAGTTTAAGGGTCCTCCTCCAGGCGAGCATCTGGTGAGCCTGGGCTCTTTGTCTCGCTCTCAGTGCCGCGATGACGCTCTTAGCTTCCTCGAGGCTCGTCACCTCCTGGGTGTCGCGATTCTTCCGACCTTCGCGGCTCTCGCGGCTCTCGCAGCTGTCGCTTCCCGTTCCGCCGATGCACTCCTCCTGGAGCGTCGTCGTCGTCGTCGCCGCCGCCGTCGCCACGGAGCAGCTCTCCATCGAGGACTCGTCGAAGCTGCAACGTCGCAAACGTTAACTCGGTGCTCGGGGTGTGCAACCTCGTCTCTCTCTCCTCTCGCGTTTGCCGAAGCGCGCGACGTGAAAATAACGCAAAGTCCGAAGCATAAAGATTTCCTCCCGAGGTAATCCTCCCGAGTTAATCCGAATAAAAAGTGAATATTCGCGTGAATATTCGCGGGGAAGCGAGCGAAATGCGAATTCGCGAAATTAAAGAGCGCGTTAAGCGTCGTGACTCGACACTGTATTCGGCTCGTTTCGTTCGGATAAGCCGGACTTGATTCGAGTACTTTCTTTTCTCGGTGCAATGAAAAGTCCTGCTTTTATGATCGGCACGTTTATCGAGCAGCCGTAATGCCGAGCGAATAATATCAGTGAGAAAGTTAATTGTTATTTTTCATTTCAGTTACGTCGGAGAGAACCGACGCAAGAATAATATCGTAGAACGAAGCAGCGCAACGTAACGAAGCCATGCGAGGGATAATCGTCGGTTGCGATACTTATCACACGGCAACCTTATCGTTCGCTTCTGCTTTTTCACGCGTGCTTACGAGTACAAGAGCTTTGGTGGTTTGCTCGTGAAAGCGTCCTCGTACTCTTGTGCGACCCGAGTGCAGCAGGTGTAAAGGGAAATTCCCGAGGGAGCGTGCTTTGATAAGCTGTCAGAGCGAGAGGGGCGAGAGGGGGTGAGAGGGGGAGAGAGGGGGAGAGAAGGGCGAGAAGGGCGAGAAGAGGGCAGAGCGAAGAAAGAAGCGAAAGAAGCAAATGAAGCGATTTCCGTGCCAGTAAAAGTCAATTATACGTCAATCAATGGACTCGATTAGCTTCGCTCACCGTTTCACATTGCAACACAGCCAGCAAAGTGCAAAGGGCACACAGAAGCGAGAGAGAAGCAGCAGCTTCTTGATACCGGCGCGACTGGGAATCCGCATGAGTTTCGTCTCCTCCATCGAGTCGCACTGCGCAATTGCCGCTCGCCAAGCGGCCAACGATGACGAGATGCTGCGCACATACCGATTAAAGTCCGTGGCGCGCGACAATCGATGTAGATTGCGGCCACGAGACGCGAATAAAAGAGCGAAGGCGCTGCGACGACGGTGGCGACGACGACGGCGACGACGACGGCAGGAGTACACGCGAATTCCCAATCGGAGCTCGTGCGCGACTCAACCGACCGACGACGCACCTCACCATCCGTGCCCTGACCTCGCCTCTGCGAGTTTCATGTTTTATACGGATTTTCGTCGGCTGTGCCTCCCGAGATCTCCGCGATCGCGTGACGTGTGCCGTCGTGGGCGCCTAAGCCGAGACCGTGCCAAGACTTTCTTACGTGGATGTATTTACGGTCGGACCGAGGACAGCACACCTTTAAAGTAAAAGCTTTTTAAACGGGCAGCGACGTTCGAGGAGTCCGGTATCGGACCATCATCTACATGTAGCGTCCTGCCTTTTTCCTTTACGCTCCACCTTCTTTTCTTTCGGCGGCCGCGGTTATTAATGGCCAGGGCGTGTAAATTGTTTACAATGTAATCGAGTGGCTACTTCGTGGCTACTTCGTGTCTACTTCGTGGCTACTTGGTGGCTACTTCGCCTCGGGCGTCGCTCGAGGTGAAAGAACAAGCAAATCCTTATCGTTCGTTCCTCCGTTATTTTCAGCCGAGCGACCTTCCGAGTAACGCGTTATCGCCCTCGCGATTATCAAATTTATTAACTAATGGCACGTGCTTTCGTTGCGATCGCATTTATTTATACGTAATACCAGGCCCTCTTTATTCGTTATACTTATTTTTATCGGCTTGACTTTTTCTTGACTTTAAGACTTTTATCGTTCGGTCTGAAAAACGTCGACATCTCCGACAGCTACGGAAATCGCAATATTATTCGAGCACTTATTGGACCGCAGCGGAAAAAGCGTTTTAGTCCGAACCTTGCGCCTCCTGGAAGGACTACCACATCTTCAGCTTTTTACCGTATCGTTCGCGTATTTTCATTTGCATGGTCGCCCTTTAAGCCGCAAGCTCGCTCGTGTCCTGTCCACGATGTTCGATTCAAGAATTCGATTCGATCTGACAGCTCGCGGTATTCGCGGGGAGAAAAGTTATCGTAAAAGTTATCGTAAAAGTTATCGTAAAAGTTATCGTTTAGGATAACCGAGGAGTCGAGGAGAGTCTCGCGATCGATGCTTCCTTTTTACCGAGCAACGCAAGAGTGCGACTTTGAAAGCAAGTGCGCATGTACGTGTGCATTACAGAGAGACATCGTTGTAAGTAAAAGTTATTAGACAATGCGCAGTAATGAAGGATTACTCATCTGTATGTGGGTGCGTGTATCCGCCTATGTAAATCGCTTCATCTGTCTCTCCCCTTCAAAAGCCGAAAAAGCTTTTTAGGATTGCGCGCCGCGTTACAAAGTTCAAAGCTGCACACGCGTCACTTGAAAAACGTCAAACGACGGAACATCCCAACTCGCCCCGACACTTTGTTTTTTGAACAACAGCGGCCAGAATTACGTATTGCTTTCTACGTTGTTTACGCGTATTCTTGATACTGCGTGCGCGAGTTATCTCACAAGTCGGTCTATGGTGTAAAACTTAGCTTCACGGTGTCCGTAAGAAATCACTGCGATGCTACGGAAAACGGTTATCGACCCGTTTCTCGCCGCAGCCGCACAAATGTCTTGCGCGCGCGCGCGCGTAATTATGGTCCTATTAATCATGTTCCTCAATCTCGTACACCACAGTCGGCATATTCGACGAGTCGCACTGTCTTGATTTTATGCCGATTCGCGCGTATTCCGCGCGATCAACGACACACGACGAATCGATCGAACGTTTGGGAAGTTAACGTTTCTCGAAATGCGGCAATTCGGCGAATAACGAGAAACGAAGCCGAGTATCTTTAGCGAAGAATCAAGGCAGTGGACGATAAGAGTAGATTCGAGCGGAAACTCGTTCTATAATGAGAAACGCAAGCGCTTGCATTGGGGACTAAAATTCCTTGTGCCGGTTTGCCTGTCGAGTCGAGTGTCAGCTTCGGTCGCGAACTTGCCAGATGTTCTCACTCTGTCTCCGATTCCCCGCTTCCCCGAATGTGGGAAGGCGACTTCCTGTGTTTTGCCAATGCGAAATACCTGGCAACGGCTCTTTGCGTACTATCCTGGCGTACCGCTTCGCTTTGTCCTCGAAATTTCACGGACCTTGCACGCGAACTTTGGACGCTCCTTCGAATTTACCCTCTAACCAAGCCTCTGTAAACGATTCATCGCCGAACGGTTAATAATGCTCAATTTTTTCCCGAAGAGTCGCTCGGGGATGATGCGTTGTGCGATCGCAGAAATGCTTTTGCTCGAGTGGGTTTCTCGTACGTTTTCGCGTACGTATCAATTACTTTGGTCTTGGCAAGAAGCAATGGTGGATCGGGACTCATTCGAAGATCGAATCTCATTCTAAATTTGACGTTCGTGCGAACGACGTGCAATTAACTCGTTGTTCGTGAGGTTGAACGAGAGATATCGAGCGGAAGATTTTAAAACGACAAAAGAGAAAACTCGAGGAAAGAATCGAGCCCCGGCTTACGTTATGTCGGGACAGCACAAGCAATTTACGTTTCATAGAGCGTTGAATAGAATTTTCATCCGTTCGTTCGTATAGACACTTTGGCGAACGAGCGCGTTCACCTTTTCCGCGGATAATACGCGCGTGCGCTTACGATTTAGAAAATGGCTTCTTTTACCATAGCGTTACGTCGAACGAGCGTCTAATCAATTCCATTCGTTAAAATGGAGCTTCTAACGGATACGGATGATACGCGGACTGGATATAACGGATGAGGATATCTCGGTCGATCAACCGTGTCCGATCCGTCGATGATTTCCGTATCGTTAAGAGGCAGGAATCATTAGCGAAAATTGTCGCTGAAAAGTTATTGTACAGTACGTGTGAAATTCGCGACGTAAAAGCTATTCCCGACGCGTAAGCGTAATAAATCTCTGCCGCAATATACGCGTTTGAAGCGAAACGTAATATCGGTATTACGTTTGGTGGACGTAACGCGTGATTCTTTAACGTAAGCGTATCGTGCGTTATGCCAAACTGACAAGGACGTTCGGGATTTAACGAAAGAGAATTTAAAATAGAGCGCGCAAATCCGAGCCTATCTTCCCGTCGCCTGTACAGGACCAAGTGTTAAAAACCATTGGAAAACGTCCGACTTACTAGCATCGAGCGATTTATGCGACGGCACAACGAGCCCCGAACGAACACGATGAAACGACCGCGGCAACCCGCAGCCAGGTACTCCAGGTCCGGAGTACGCGCGAGAGCATCTCTCTTGCTGTCGGCACGGCGCCCGAGTCGCAACTGCTGGGGAAGCGCGCGATTTCCGACAGGGCGCGCATCGCCAAAAGGGAGAAACAGGCGGACGCCGCGTCTATATAGTCCTGTAGTCCAATCCTATAGTCCAGGGCACCTGCGGTTCAAGCTGGCGCGCGCGCAAACGGACACCGGGGGTGGGGATCCCCGAGGCGATTTCGCCAGTCTGCGAAAACAGAGCGGGGGCTTACGGCAATTGGCCGGGACTGGGCGGAGGGGCGCGGGGATCCTTGCGATTACCCTCGACGGGCACGCGATCGAGGAGGCGCGCGCGGGTCGGGCCCTTTCGCCAGGAGGAGGAGGAGGAGGTGGAGGAGGTGGAGGAGGTGGAGGAGGAGGACGAAAGTGGACGGGCGGAGATGCTAATGTTGGCTGCGGGCTGTGGGGGAAGCCGAATTAAAAGCCCTGCGCCCTTGGGATGCGAGGGCTGGAGCACGGCGCTTGTGATTTCGCGATTATTCGACGCGCGCTCTTGTCTTGTCCTTACGGGTGCCTCTGTCCGACGGGTAAAGCGTAGCCTCGGACAGTTGTTGGTTCGCGATTCGGTTAGAGCTAAGCGAATCAGCGCATTTAATAGGCTAAATTGCACTGCTAAAATGCAGCTGCTGCTCAACCGACCCGGTGATTTCTTTCGTGGGTTTCTCGCGCACGGAGATTTCATTCACGAGTGCAACTGCCGCCCGAGTAACATCCTCGTAACTTATTCGTTAGAGCATAATTCGGCTGGTGAAATGTGTGCGAGTAAGCGTTGATAGATACTTATTTAACAGCCCCTTATAATAATCCCTTATGTTTTACGATAGTAATAATCAGAGAGTGAGACGCGCAAACGACAACTTTTGAAGAACGAATCGCGTTGCTCGGTCCACGTTTAAGACAAGATGAAAGTCGGCTTAGACACAGTGATAATCTGCGTGCTCGTATACGCGGAATGAGACGACCAAATCGAAAGCGCGATAAAACAAATTAATTCAGCAGTCGCATGCGCGACGATAAAAAACGAAAAATATTGGTTTATTTTCGGTCGGTGTCGCGAAAGATGGAGTTTCCTTGGTAGCCGGGCCAATGTAATTCACTCGACGTAATCGAATAAGCGAAAAAACGTACGCTACGATACTCGTACACCGTTCGGATTGTAAAAATGCGTTTGGTGCAATTATGAATTCAATTTCTTTCGAATTGTAATTCTAAAGTTGAATTTTACAGGCAAACTAAAATTTCCAAAATTATAATTCGCTTAATTTATATTCCGAAAGTTTCGATTAATTTCATATAACTTTGGTGCAACGTTTAAAAAGTTCCTTACGTGTAAAATGCGAATCGTAAATTCAATAAATTACGAAGCCGATAATAATTTTAATAATTTTATGTAGCGATGCCTAGGGAGGCGTAATAATTTAGAGATGAAAAATATTTATTAAAAGCGCGAATTTCCTCGCATTGCCTTTAATCATTTATTGCTTCAAATATAAATTAAAAATTAATAAATTTATAAACGTCCACGCATAACTTCCTATTTAAATATCATTTATACGTACGATTATAAATGCAAGTACTATTCCTTTATAAAAATGATTTATATTTACGCGCGGTTTCTTCGTACTCTAATCTTCCTATAATGAGATGACAATCAAAAGACCGGTGCTCAGTTTTACTTTTAACTGCTAGAAATTAGTTCCTGAAATCTCGATTTACAGCCTGGAAGCCAAAACCACTTCTTTTATAATTTTCATAATTTCCAGTATTATTCAGTAGTGTGTATTTGTTTACAATGAAGAGTGCAATTTATAGGAGGGAAAAAAAAAAAAAAACATTTAACGTTACCTCGTGGTCCGACACGTAGTTACGAATTACGAATATGTAGATACAGATCGATCGATTAAAAAAATTTATTTGTATTTAATAGCCCGCGCTCTTACACCGTAACGGATACCCGTACAGTGACCAATTGAATCGTGCAGGAGAAATTTTCAGTTAACCAATTAAAAAAGACTGTTTCGTACTTTTAATGCGATGTAAAATAATGTTTTATCATCTCTCGTTTACGTCTACGTTTGAGGCTCAAACCACATCCCGCTTGTCCGATTCTTGGAGTTGGATGTCCACGTGATTCCGCTGTTTCGTAACGAGATTTGCCACGCGTGCAGCGTTATTTCTCCATTTCAATAATCATCTCCGTCGAGTCGCGGCAAACATGAATTACGTCGACGTATCCGATATCTCTGTAATAATACCCAAAAGTCTCCGGTTAGTTTCGGTAATCTGAAATATCGATACTTCACATTCGATATCCAGCAACTTTCGATAACAAAGCTTACTCATCGTGGGTTGTTCATATTTTACTCTACCGATGCGTACTTTTTCAAAATATTGTATTGCAAAATTTGACTCTTTGCTGTAAGAAACTGCTCAATGCGCGCAGTTGTAATATTCGAAGCGATAGTTCACCCTCCGGACGTCAAACACTCCGATACATCCTGTCTCATTATGTAAGCGACTGCTTCATTATGAGAAAGCACACCTGTGTATCGTATTTACGATGTATCGCATTGCACATCTATAATAAAGGCCGAGGAATAAAAGTAACCACCACGTCTTACGCCGAATCCGATAAATCTACCCCTTGCAATTATGTTCTGGCCTTTTATAATAACCAGAGAAAGGTATCGAAGAACGTCTATCTACGTATTTACTTTGAATTCAAGATACTTCCAAGTGTCGATCACAATGAAACTTATCACAATACGTTGGACTGGCGTGATTATTGCACTATTTCGGGTGGGTTACTTGTATTCCCTTTAATGTCCTCATTGGCAAAACAGCACTTTCGATCGTTGAGTATTTTTACTTCGATGAAATTCAAGCGTTCCTCTTTTTTCCTTTATTGCGAGGGCAAAGACCGCGTTAGCTGACAACGATAAAATAAAAGACGGTAAAATAAAACGACCATGTCCGAACTTTACTCTCTGAAAAGACACAAAGTTTCCATCATGCGAAAGAACGATCGATATAATCTGATAATCGCGCGTATAAAAAATGTACGACAAATATCGCGATTTACTTTCTGGCTTCTGATTGTAAGGCAGAGTGCGGAGTCATTATTGAGCCCGATAATGTAACCAATTGAACGAGCGATTAGGCGTTCGCCGAAGTTTTCCAACGGATATTTCCTGCGAAAATACGATGCGAGTATACGATGCAATTACTCTTTCGAAGCTTTTGACTAATCCATTTGCACGCGTTTTGAATATCTTGCGAAACGAATGTACGTTACCGACTCACAACGTCGTACATAATGTATATTCATAAGTTTACCAGCAGCCGCTTTCATTCGTATGCAACTTTTATAAACGTTCAAGGTTGTACTTTGAAAGAGAAAAAGCTGCTCTTCCCGTAGCCTCGCTCGATTAACCTGCAAAAAGCTCCGAAAGAAAAATGACGAGAATTGTCGCGTAATTGGTAACCATCCTAGGGATTAATTAGCCGTCGTCGAAATGCCGAATACACCGTAAATACATTAGCGGGTAGTCTCTGTTTTCATCGCACGTCGTAAATGTACGTTTGGTACGCGCACCGCTTGGTACGCGTGAACAGGTGCACTTATGCGAACGTTATTGTCGAATAGTGACCACGGGTTCGATGCTATACCAGTTGTTATCCAGGGCCCGGACGCGCGGTTAATATTGCGATTTAACTCGTAATTATGATTATGTGGTAGCATTGAAGTACGTCCACGGGATAAATCCCTTATAATCGATACGTATTCGGTCGAAGATTATTACCGTCCAGTAATGTCCAATTCATCGCGCTCGAATAACGAAGATGCCAAATAGTCCGAAGCAGTTATTTCGGGAAAGCCAAGCACCGTGCGAAGTGTCAAATTTCCAAAGTCGAGCTTTCGCGGGAAGTGCTTCCGCTTGGAGTACAGCGAGAGAAGATCCAGACTACGACAAAAGGATTAATACGCACTTGTTACCAAAGGACCAGCGCAACGAGTTAACGCGATGATTTACACTTTAATACTGGTTCCTTTAAGCAGAGCTCGAGCCTCGTCGATTGCCCGGGAAGAGAAAGAACCTCTGTCAGGAGGATGCGAACGATTATTCGCGATCCGAGAATAAATCGATTTCGCGATACAAGTCGAGCGACATCCGTACATCTCAAGTCGTCTCAGGGGACTCGTGCGATCGACGGCGGAGCCTCGACGAGGATCGACGCTTGTGAGGAAGGCGCCAACATTGGGATTCCCCGGTCGAGGCAAACACCGGGTGCGTTAATCGCCGGGTCGATCGGCTCGGGTCGTGAAATCGGCGAAATCAACGCGCGGGGACTTTGGACTTTTCTCGGTTATTTGGTCCCCCGACCGCGGCGCGTTCCACGGCTCATGGGAGCTGGGATCGCAAATCGAGCAAATTCAATACCTCGGATGCTCGACTTTTGCCCGACGCACAAAGGGAAGCTCCTCTGGCTTCGGGCTCTCTTTTCCACCCGACTAATTTATATTTGCGTGCGTGCCTTGACGAAGTCGCGCATGGAAATTCGGTGTTGCTCGGAATAACGCAAATACTCGCCGCTCAACGAAAGCGCGCTGCCACGAACTTTCGAACTTGGTTTGTTTGGCAGTATATTACGACGAGAATTTGCCGAATTATTTAACGGGGATGGAAAATTACAGGGTAGATATAAGTTATATAGGGGCCGTGAAGCATGATTCTTTGTCGAATGATTAGCGTCGCCCAGGATTTGTGCCGAACTCCGATCGTGTTTCACCTCGGCTTACGCGATTAACCTGTAATGTCCCTGTAAAATATTTTCCATTTAAAAAGTAGATTAAGGCAAGCTTAACTTTGGGTTTATGCGACTTTTCTGACGTTTCTTTTTCGCCGGATGACGCGCGCGTGTTCGTTCTTGTACCGGCATTCGGTCGAATATTATTAGGCACGGGGCTGGCGATACACTCGGACCAGATCAAGTTTATCGAATATTTCATTTCGAATGTTGATCGTTTTCGTGAAATTATGTCGCCGATAGTTTTACTCCGATCTTTGCCAGTCTTATTAAACTGTTCCTTATTTCCGAGAGATATAAACGAGTCTCGTTATTTTTTCAAGAGTCGCTAAGATGTTTTAGCGATATTGTCGAGTACCGTCGGCGATGTAACGACAATTTTTCACCCCTTTTATTTTCAGCTTCGAGCCGATATGAAAATTTCCTTCCGTCTATGAATTTCCAGACTTTAAACGATATACGCGGGAAAATAAAGTTTAACGCAGAGCGTAGCTGTATTTGATTATTTATCAACGGTGCGCGTGAATTTGAAAAATAAAAGAAGATAAAATTGACCGATAGCAGCGTCTTTTAAGCAATTTTATTACAACTATTTTGCGATCGGGGCTTCGATTTCATTTATACAGCAATAAAATCATATCACGCCGACGATTATCCACGTTCCGATCACTTTTACATACGCCATTGCAACGACGTTTCCTAAAAATGACACATTTTAAAGAAATATACCGTTGCGTTGTGATAAAAGCTCTAATGTTGAGATGGGAATAATAATAAAACGGAAAAATAATCTTCTGTCGAGTAGTAGTTCTTCAAATTCGAGCGACATTGTTGATAATGGTAAGAGCGAGCATTTTGAAGAAAATGAATCCAAACGGAAGTACAGGTGAGTTGGAAAAGCAAAACATCGATAAATTATCCAGCGTGTCGTTTCTTCTCTTCCCGGGCGCTTTCACGGGCGCTTTCACGGGCGCTTTCACGGGCGCTTTCACGAGCTTTCGAAACAATCGTTCGTTTCCACGACGAATTAGGCGAGAGCGCGAATATTCGACTCCCACGTCCGAAATTGAATTTTCCGTAAATGCGATCGGAAAGGGAGCACGAGGACCAAGTGCCGACGAGGAACTTGAGAAGGCGGCACAACTCCGTCGCGCTCGGAGGCTTTCGGAAAATCAAAGGTGGCCATCGATGCAGCGCTCCTCCCCTTGCGAGTATGTATTAATTACTCAGCCAGAGCAACGGCTCGGTCGTGCGAGCGACAGCATTGCCCATTACTTGATAGGTGAGCGGCAAAACAAAGGCCAATTAATTAAGTGGTCGGGCAAGTGTTGAAACAGAGCAGCGCCAAGAGGCGAGGATCGGCATCGAGGTGCGCGGACAAAGGGAGGCTCGGTTACCAGGGCGCGTTTCCGGGCAGTTGGTCGCCATGGTTTCCGCCACGGTTCCGGCGACTCTGTCCGTGCCCCGCGACCTTCCACAGCGGAAAAGCGGGAAGGGGGCCCGAAGTTGATCCCGCGTGCGTAATTACGTTGCGTGCGCGTGCAGCTGCTTCTCCGCTCCTGTCCGGCTCCGGTTCCGCGCCCTCGCTTATCGCAACGAAGCATCTCCTGCGTGCGCTCGGTGGCACGCGCCAGGGGAGGATCGTGGCCCCGTCGCCGAGTCCGGGTCACCACCCAACCTTTTCACGTCCTCGTCGCTCTTCGCGCTCGTTCGAACGGGCTCTTCCTGTCTTTATTTGCGCGAAGGATCGAGAACTTTCGGCGAAGAGCCCCATCCAGGAGCCTCGGCTTTTAATCAATTATGGTCCGCCGCCCTTGGTTTATTAGTAAGCCCTCTCCCGTTGAAACTTTTGTCGATTGTATTTCTCGATAACGCGTCTTCGTGATGAAAATGTAGATGACATTGTTCGCGGACACAAAAAGTCGGACTACAAGAACAGCAACGACCAAATAAATTGAATGAGCTTATTTTTCGATGCTGGAAGTTTCTTTCAACGACACATTTGCCGTTTGGGTTATCCGCCGATAATGAAAGTTCTCCGAGTTACGCGAAATTCAATCTCTATTAAAATATTCTCCCGATACGTTATCATCCGACGTCTTGTTCAAAAGGCCGAAGTAGTGTACAAACGACAGTGCGTAGCAATTCAATGTCCTTTTCATAGAAATCATTTTTACACTCTGAAGTTCGGCGATGTTAAAGGTCTGTACTTACTTCGGGTGCTCGCTTCAAGGGCGGTAATTGTCGCCCTTGTAAATTGCTGCATTCCATTGTCGCCTCCGCGACTAGGTAAGTCACTCGATGTTATTCGGCGCTTTTTATAGTTCTTAAAAGGTCGGACCGCTACACGCGATTAAAATATCTAACAATTTAAATGGATTAGAAGTTAATCGAGGTAGCATATTAGTTTATTATTATTAATTACACTTTCCTTAAGCATTTACGATATCACTTTGAGAGCGAACGCTTTATCGAGCATTTGATGCGCAAACGCTCTAATTTTTCTTGCATTAATTTAAAAAAGTTCACTGAATTTCAGCCGAGTTGTTATCAAGGAATGCACTTATTAATATACGGTTCCTAAAATTACAGCATTTAATGCAATTACTTAAATTTTACACGATAAACAGATGCTCGTAATTTCGGCTCGAAATTTGTACCAATTC
Organism: Wiebesia pumilae; assembly: GCA_018907045.1. Classification (NCBI taxonomy): domain Eukaryota; kingdom Metazoa; phylum Arthropoda; class Insecta; order Hymenoptera; family Agaonidae; genus Wiebesia; species Wiebesia pumilae. Next base: position 1,036,124 of record JACCHZ010000192.1, on the reverse strand, counting down.
ACATTTACGCATATGAATCGCGTAATCAAACGTAATTGAATGACGGTTCAATGGAACAGACTTGAATCCGATGAGGAATATAAAATGTCTGGTAAATAAATATTTCCGTCTTTATACTACCTTATCCAGTTAATAGGACTGTTTCAGGAAATTTGGTATATCTTCTGTAAATTTGAATGTACCGAGAGTACTTACGTAACTTTCAACTCGTGAATTTATATAATTTAGTAGAACTTGTGATTTTATTATTAGATAAAATTAAATGTTCGAGGCTCTGTGTGAAAGTGGATACGTAGAATAGCAAACAATTAACGTCACTTGTGCGACAATTTAACGAACGAGCGTGACAAGTACAAGTAAAATTAAAAATTTGATGATATATCGTGGAAAAAAAAAACCATTGCCACTTTTTTACGGTCTCCGTTGTGAACTTTTCATTGCACTAATGCATTCAATCTTAGTCTTATATCAATAAAGAGTACATTCGTGTATGCGGGTACACGAGCCTAATGTATCTTTAATTCATATACCAGGTGTAGTATTTTCTCTTAAGCTTCAAGTTATGATATTTTATACGTTGAACTTATATCAACATGAAGTTTATCGTTCAAAGAGAATATTATTCGTCTAATGGTACGGTACGCAAACGTGTATTTATATTTAAAAAAAAATGCACGGTTAAGTCTGTCATTGCTATCTCGTACGAAGAATACGCAATGAGTAATAAAGGGCAGCGTCGTAATGATGCGCTCGAAGAAATTCAGGTGCAATTCAATTCAAGTTGTACCGAAATAAGAAATGCTTCGTTTTCGGTCCATCCTCCGGAAAATATGATTACCGAATAAGTTTGTAATGAAAAAGCGAAGCGTCCAATAAGAAAAGAGTAGCAATAATAATTGTTCGAATTTCACGAGAGGGTGTTTTTCAAATCGATAATAATTACGAATTCATAATACTTATGAGTTTACCGTCGTTGGCCCAATGTCGATCCTGACGAATAGAAGGCGAGTAAATTGTAGAACCAAACCGAATATCCGTAACTCATCGTATTTCTTCATTTATAAGAGGCATAATTTAAAAATATCTCGATCGTTAAAAAATGTCTATCTTGCGTTAAATTTATTATCCAGTATTAAGTCCGAATACATAAATCCACGTATTTAAAGCGTAATTATTAGAGTTATGCCAGTTACGTAGAAATAATTTCCCATAAAAGTTTCTCCGGTTTTTAAATATTTTGTACGAAAAAGCAGGAACTCGAAATTGCTCGAAGCACGTCGAAGCACTGCAATCGCCGCCTAAATTCGTTTCAAATAACAAGTTCGTGTTTCCTTATCCCTCACAGGCGATCCAACGCGGCACGCGAAACACAAAAGTGGAATCATTAAATTAAATGATATTAAACAACGTACGCGAAGCTTTGGGGAGCTCGAAACGAAGGAGAAACGAGGTTTCGCGTGTTCGCACTTTCAAGAGGAGCACGGACGAAAGCCACGGAGGATGTTACAGGAGAGCGAGAGAGAAACCGAGTGCAGGACTTTTCCAGTGCGTCTTTTTCTGGATCAACGGAGCAGCGCGGGACAATGGGTTACTCTCTCTCTCTCTCTCTCTCTCTCTCTCTCTCTCTCTCTCTCTCTCTCTCTCTCTCTGTTCCTCGGGTGAAGCGCTCGCGGTGAACGAGTGCCGAGGCAATAATAAAACCGCTTTTGTCTCGACGAAGACGCGAGTTCGGGAGTCGTGAGAGACAGAGACAGAGACAGAGACAGCGAGCGAGGGGGCGAGGGTAGGGGTGGGGGAGGGGGAGGGGGAAGAGAGAGAGAGAGAGAGAGAGAGGGAACAGGTGGCTTTCGATTTTGTAATTCTCCTCGTCGCCTGCTACGATGCGCCTCTCGAGTGAGTTTACGTGGAAGCTGAGCTGAAAGATAAGCGGTCTGGCTAATTTTTAAATGGAGCCCTGCTGCGACACGCGCGTGCCCTTAGTGTCGAGGAGGCGGTGCGCGCGAGCTGCAGATTGGCAGATGCCCTGTAAAGGCCCTGTAGACGCCAACGAAATTCTGTCCGCGAGCTCATTTGCATGACTCTCTCGTGAATACTAAAACACGCGTCGCTGTTAACGCGAGTAATTGCCCGTTGCAACGTACCGAGCGCGTGTGCCACTGTCTTCTTTGTGTGGGAAGCTCCGAGCGTCTGAGCGGCGATACTCCGGAGGCTTGATTTCACTGGCGAGAAAGAAAAGAGGCTGAGAGGAAAGTCGAGGAGCGAGAGAGCGAATTTTTTTTCTTTTGCGTTGATAGGAGCTCGTGGCTTTATTTGGACGAGGAAACGAAACCAGCCGACATCGGTTGATCGATCTTTATCGCACAACGGCTGAATTTTCCAGAATTTCAACTCGTTGTTTCTCCGCGTCGTAACCAACGCACAGCTTTATACAATATTCGTTATTATTTAAACAAATCCGTGGGTTATACGGATTTGCGCAGCGCGTATTTCCAGCATCGAGGAACGAACAAAGCGAAAAAGGTTCGAACTTTTTAAGGACATTTGAATATTTGCTCACGTAACAGGCAAATTATACGTCCACCCCACCAGAAAACCTCAGCTTGCCCGCATATCGCGTAGAGCCATACTTGGTTTTCGCTTAACTTGTTTCAAATCGGGCCACGAAAGTACTTTAAATCTTGCAAGCACATTTTCATAACAAATGTTCTTACGGTACGTGTTCGTGTCAACTCCGACTTTCAAATGTTGAGTTTCAAATGTTTAGATTCGTATTTTCGCTTTGCTCTATCAAAATCCGTTATAATGCAATCAATTTCAAATGCTTGTTCGTAATAAGCGAAATATTACCAACATCAATTCTTGTCACTGTGTTATTGCTTTTTTACAGATATAAAATGGGTTTATCTTATATTTTAATAGTTATGTTTTCCGTCGGTATTTCATCCGATGCAACCGGTACAATACTATCATACGCTGCTTTAACGATGACAAGTTTTTAATGGAAACAGAAATGAAATTCTAGAAAAGCACATCTTCAGCTCGAAACTTTAATTGCGAAAATTGCGCAACGATGAGCATATCCAAGATTGTCGAAGTGCGAGGAACTTTTCTTCGTGTGCATTTCAAGAGAATCGAGAGAATAATTTCAGTACAATTATCGTCGAAATTCCAAATCATGAAAGCTAGGACGGCAAATCACAGAGCAGTTACGCAGACGAGGAAAAACGAAAAGCGTTTTTACAAAGTCTATCCTTTAACGATGGTACGCTAACTGAAAAACTGCAAATATCGATTAAATCTCTCGATAACATCGAGAGATGTTATCATGTGATAAGCGGCTTTCAAACGATCTCGTAGTTATCAGAAAATATTTAACGACTGCCATAGTGCAATGTTTATAAACGATTTTTGTGGAATTATTTGATCAACGCTTCTTTAAGCCCCCTAATTCAGTACAATAAGTTCCTATGACAGTCGTAGGTTTACCTAATGGCTTTTCTTTAATTATTGCGTTAAATCGCATATTCTAAATCCCATGATTGAAAATTAATCTTGAAAATAAATCTCGAAAACAAATCTTGAAAATAAATCTTGAAAACAAATCTTGGAAATAAATCTTGATTATATTCTCAAGTTCTGGGTTTGAGGTAAAATTAAACTTCTAGGAATACGTAGCTTCAAATTATTAAAAACTCTTTCGAGATATTTTCATACTCAAATTATCTGCTAGGTAATTTAATAAAAATTGTGACAAGCTGCTTAACTTATATATTTAACTTGCAAACTTGTTCCCGGAAAATTCAAAGTATTATAATTTGCTAAAATGTATCGCTTTACTCGAATTCGTTCGGTTCTCTCGAAGGAAGAAGCACTTGTAAATGATCAGATTCCTTCAAGTTGCGCGAAAATGTATACGTATTAATCAACGAACCGCTCTTTTTTAGTCTTTTGGCTTGCACCGATGCATGATTTAGCATGTTTTATAACACGATACTTAATATTCCAGTAAATCTATTACTTAACAGATGAAAATATGCTTTAAGAGCTTCCTACGAATGAATTTTTCATCGAGTAACGCTTACCATAAACTAAGGTTGAGTAAAGTTTCCAACTGATAACGTAGCGCAATAACTTATTAATGTATGATGATATAAAAATAATTATGAGTGAATAATCCGTTAAGCCGAAACTTGCATCACGTATATTTATGCTGCTATATTATTAAATTTAAACTTACACGGCATCCATTTGTATTAAATGTTATATAAATGTCGCGTGTTATTTGGGTGTAATTTAAGGATTATTGACACTCTCGTGCAGACATTCTTCGAGCAATTCGAAAAAAATTTGCAAGTCATGAGCGTGTAATATACCCTTGACACGCTCGAAACTGAGATCCGAATGTTGACCGTCCATTTAAAAACAAGGCTCAAGAGCTCTTAAAATGGCGCCCTGTGGGATACTGATATTTGTAACAAGTCACAGTAACTTACCACGTACGATAGGTATCATTAATTGCTTACGTCTAAAGAGATACAGACTATGTTGCGGAATAGTCCTGTTCAAATGCGTTCAAATGCGTTCAAATGCGTTCAAATGCGTTCAAATGCGTTCAAATGCGTTCAAATGCGTTCAAATGCGTTCAAATGCGTTCAAATGCGTTCAAATGCGTTCAAATGCGTTCAAATGCGAGAGTAACCGGAAGAATTGACATTTTTCAACTTGAAATTCTCCATCCACTTATTTAAATAGTAATTGAAAGCAAATAAAGTTTACATGGTTTTGAATTTGTTACGATGCGAATTACTTGTACAAAATTCTGGAGGAAAGTGCATTATTAAACTCATTATATGTAAACGTTTAACGAGGAATGTCACATTAACTAAAGGTGTTTCACGAAAAACTTAATACGACAAAACTAATAAAATGAGACGTACTTAAAAACTAGAAAGAAAAAAAATGTAAAAAAAATATCTAGTTGACGCGAAGAATTATGAATTATATGCCAATTATAATATGCCTTGATTATTGAAAATCAATCACAATCGATCATATATTAAATAGCTAAAGTGGTTTTCCTGATTCCTTAAACGGAAAATCATCATTACATAATATTATAATTAAAACATGGATCGATTATTCTTACGCTGTCCGTCAAGCCTGTTGTACATTAGTCTATGAATTATATGTCCCTTTTTGCTTTGGTATGAATGTTAATTTGCCGAATTCTTACACGAATTTCCTTATAATATAAGGCTTTCAATCATATAACGGTGAAAAAAGTACTGCTCAGTTGTTAAAAGTTTCACCACAACTTTGCATATAAAATAAGCGAAAATGACTATTTATTTTTATAAAAGCCACTTGTTAATATGGTAAGCACACAAGATATACCAATACTTCGTTACAACATTTCTGAATCTGTAAACGAATAAGACAAAAATAAATGACTAAGAAACAACTAATTTGAAAACTTATGAAACTAACTTAATCGAGTTATCTCGCAAGAAGTATTGCATTATTTAGAGAAAATATTTTAAGACGTTCACTTTCAAAGATGTTTTACTTCCTTGTGCGTCGCTAATATATTAAGATTCAAAGAAAATTCACGTGTTCATAAACTAATGTGTGCATCATTTTAAGCCTGACGATATACGGAGATCTGTACCTTCCTATATTATTATTGTATTTAACGATATATTGAAACAAGGATTTCTTAATGCAATGAAAAAATGTTTATGGTGAATTTCTTTTTACATGTCACATTTAATCGATAATTTATAAATCGATAAAAATAGTTGTGCGGCATGTACGTTTAATAGTTATTTCAATAAGACAAGATAAACAAGATGTCTGTTTCGAAAGCCAGTAAAATTGATCTTTGCGATCATGATATATTTTATTAAGGTGCTGTTGCATATCCTCTGCAACGTCGCGCGCGCGAGTGGATGTCAAGGAGGGAGATTGATTGATTGATTTATTGGCTTTGGAGACTATTGCATCCCGTAGAGCAGAAAACATGCATACAATAAATAAAACGAGTAAAATTAAATTAAGTTGAAGTAAATATGTCAGTATCATAAATATTATAAATTACAGAACGTAACAAGGAATAAAAAATGGCTAAATAAATAAATGAACGATTGCTGACAATAAAAACTAGACAAATGAGAGGTATTTTACTCCAGGCTTGGAGTAAATACAAAGTAGATAATCTTAATTATGAAAAGCCAACAAAATTACTGCTAAGTTGCAGTATGCTCTATTAGATGGTATCTCGCACTGTCAAGATGAGGCTCGATATAAATATAAATGTTTGAAACAGTTGTGGATGGATTATTTCTCGAGAAGAGAAAAATATAGCACGAGATTGTTGATCGTTTTATAGATACGTCCTAATTATAATGTGAAAATTTTCAAACGAGACATATTAACACCACCAATGAAAACAGAATCAGCGTTAGAAAGCTGTAATTTGAGAAATTTAACCCCATTCGTAATGAATATATGTTGCAGAATTCTTAGAGGATTGTCGATGAACATCGATCAATAATTAAATTTGTCTATTACGTTATTACGTAGGGAATTAATTCGTAAGAGGTCATACCGATTAAAATATATAAGCGGTGTACGTACTCGCTGTGATTCAAACTTTTGTTTAAATTCATAAGTAATAGTCGAGGTATTAGGGCATAAATTAGATTTATATGAACATAAAATAAAGAATACGCTTGTAAGGCATCGGTTGGCTTTATGTAACACATATTTTACATATACCATATAAAAGACAACCTTTAAGGTTTCGCGAGGTATTGATAAAAGTATGAATAATTGGTGGATTTTAAATGAATGTGAACTTGAACCTGCATAAAGTAATTTTGCATATATTATAAATAGTAATTTATAAAATAATTGTAAGAATTGTATTAATTCCAACATAACGCTGTCAAGAAGTTAAAGTGGCTTAAAATAAAATTTTGTGCAATATTTATGTGTTTGAAAGCTTTAAGATTTTTCCTTATTTATTTAATGGTTAATTATAAATCAACGACGTATATGGCTTTTCCACACCTTCGAAAGAGCAGTGATCGACATTAACGATATTCGCTAGAGTTCGCTAATAACGCATAAAAAAAAATTAATGATTAGTTTACTAACTTTAAACGGGTGCAGGTAATGTAACATTTAATAATAAGAGATACAACTGAAACGTTGTAAAAATTAAACGATACAAGAATAATGAATTTGATTTATTGAGTTTAATTCCACTGAGTACACAATGTGAAATTCGTAAATACTTTGTCCTGGCCTGAAGCAAGTTTGATAGAGAAAGAGAGAGAGAGAGAGAGAGAGAGAGAGAGAGAGAGAGAGAGAGAGAGAACGAAAGGTCAGATAAATACAATTATAGATTGAATTTAATCAATAGAAAATTCTCATTGTCTTATACTCGTAATCAGAGTATAGCGGATGTCGAAATGATATATTAGAACATATTTGAGAACGATGTTTGCAATATATTTCAGGACTTCTTTCACACGTGAAAATTAAATTATTGCGAAGAATTTACAATCGTAACAAAAGATGAGTTGTATCGTAAGCTATTATTTTCTTTAGAAAAACGTGCAGACGAAATCAATTGGCTTGAGAAATTAATAATTTGAACGATATTATATAGCGTACATTGAATATTATTATGAAAATCATGATAATTCTCAATTTTACATTAGCTAATAATAAATTTAGTATTGTAGTAACGATTAAAATCACTAAAAATTCATAATCTCGGACAGGCTTCATCATTCAGCAGTTTACACGATGATAAGGTCAGTTTCAGATTATCATTCGTAAGTACAAATATTTTTCTACGTAATTGTATACATAAGAATTTTACAAATAAGACTGCTGCAGAGTTTAGCTCTTTTTCGTGTAAATATAATTAGCATTCCTCGCGAGTGGTTTTTTAAGTCATCTTGTTCAATATTAATAGATGCTTTACACAAAAGAGCTATACTTAATTAAGCGAATCAACGTTTCTCTCCAAATGAATTCTCGAGTTATTATTACTTTTTCAGCAAATAATTCACGTTCTAAAGTAAACAATTTTGCTAATGGGCAAGAATAAATTACGTATGAAATTACTATCGTACTAGGTACTATTAAAACGCGTTTATTAATGACATTTCATAATTTTCTCGAAATCTAAGATTCAGAGTTAAAATTCGAAAGACTCTTTACGTTTGATTTTCTCAAGCCTCGCTTCATTATACTTAGTACCTACACACTCGATAATTCTAGCGACAAATAATAAAATATACCAAAAGAAATGATTCATTGAGCAAAACGGTTAATTCGGTCATTTAAAGTCACTTAAAAAACGCTGTACTGTAGGGAGAAATTCATTTCCAGTTTATTGCTCTCAGATTTAGTAAGGGACGAACATATTTTGAAAATATAGTTTACAATAAAAGAATAATTTCTTAAGCGCGTCTATACTTTCAAATAATTTCCAGTGTAAGTTATTTCCCCATTATTTGCCGAAGAAAGTTAAATCTACACTCAGTCGTACCGTAAAATCTCGCAGAGGACGTCAAAGAGGCAATAAGAACTCGTTCTTCTGCCCAGCAAAACAAAAGCCACAGGCAAATAATACGACTATCTTGTAAAAGAAAATGAAACGAAAAACTTTTAGTCATCAACGTAAGAAAACAGTGAGAGGGAGAGAGGGGGTGGGGTGGGGTGGGGGGGGGGAGAGGGGTTAAGAGGCGGGGGGGGAGTGAGAGGGAGAGATATATTCATAACGCACATCGAGTATGGAGGCGATAACGAAAGGCGAAATGAGATAAGTGGGAAGAAAGAAAGAGTGTGAGAGTGTACGACGGAGAAAGAGAAAGACATAGAAAAGGTCTTCGTGGGCAGAAAAAGTTCATTTTCCGTTTATGGAGGCGCGCCCGTGTGTACGCCTCGTCATAAATCATTAGCGGACAGCTCGACTCAAGCTATATTCGTAGAGCGCGCTTTCCTTCCATTATTATCCTTGGAGGATTGCACCGCTCTGTGATGCAGCAATAGGTAAGGCTCGTGAGCGGACGGGCGCAAATACGAACGAGCGAGTACACGCGTCCTGCGCAAGGACAATACGATTTCCTTCAAAAAGATTTGTTAGCCTTCGCTCTCACCCCACCCTCGCTTGTTCGCTCGCGCTCGCACACGCGCACGCACACGCACACGCTCTATCTATCCGTCTATCTGTCTCTAGATTTTTGTTTTCACTGCTTATCCAATAAAATCCTTTTGAGAGAAAAGTGAAAAAGAGGAGAGAGAGAGAGAGAGAGAGAGAGTGAGTGAGGGGGAGGGAGGGGGGATGGTGGGAGGGAGAGAGGGAGAGAGAGAGAGAGAGAGAGAGGCAGGAGCGACAAATAAAGGGGAAAAAGAATCGGAGAACGTCGCTTTGGGATCTTATTTCGCCTACGCTATATCCATGGCCTTATTTTACCGAGTAAAATATCAGGGTTACTACAATAACGAATGGGTGGCGCTATGACGTCAGCGAATGATTGGAATGCAAAAGCTTCAAATCGGGAGTTCGCCCTCTGTTCTTTTGTTGTTCACGCTTTACGTATAATTTGCAAAATTGCACAAACTTTCCTTTCCCGAACTCGAGCGTAGTCGAGTTATTTTTTGTTTATTATTTTTAGTTTTTTGAACGTGGCAAAATAATCTCATTTAATTATCGAGATGACATTCATTGATTCGGATTAAAGTACAAAGCAGACGTACATGCGCCAAAAGTTTTCGGTGAAAGTGGCTCGGGATTATCGCTCGATAAATACACATCGAGTGAATTACGTTACGATACTCGACATGAACAATTTTAAGATAAGAGTCCTGTACCTCAAAAGTAAACGAGTGTCATTTATAAGAGTATACATTCGTTTAATAAGCTACCGTCGTTAATGTAATTACAAATTTTCTCGAGATCGCGTAGCAACGATTCGACTTTTCCAGTTCGATCGAGTTTCATCAGCGTTTGCGAAGTTTATCATTTTATTAAGTTCCACAGCGCTTAATCACTCGAGATATCAGCACAAGGCTTCATTTTCCGCTGCACAGTCAAGGTATCGAATGTAAATTAAATCAACATCATTGGTCGTATTGGCCTAGAGGAGTCTAAACGAGAGTCACGTCCACATTACGCTCCCGTAGCATGTAATAACTTTCGAATATCATAGTACACCGATTCAACAAGAGCTAACTTCGTATAAAGTAACAAGTACTCAAAACGGTTATCATAATAGTCAATTATCATAAAAACAATGGGGCGCGCGCGTTAAAGCGCTTCAAGGCGATAATGACAGTGTGTCAGCGTAAGTTGTTTGTTGTCTCACTCTCTCACTCTCTCTCTCTCTCTCTCTCTCTCTCTCTCTCTCTCTCTCTACACGCTAGGTTTTTAAATTCACTCGAATCTGGGATAAAATCCGACCAGTACCTCCTTAGGCAGCGAAAATTCGCACTGTAGAGTTACGCGCAGAAGACAAAGAGATAAAAGAGACGCGTAGGGCGAAGAGGAAGTGAATCTCGAAATGGGAATCAGAGTGTTGGGCATTCGTGAGCTGCATCGCGGCTAGAGAACGAGAACGAGAACGAGAGGGGGAGAACAAAAGCCTCTACACCTTTATGCAGTTGGTACACACGGTGACTCGGTAAACCATTGACGCGAGCAAGAGAAGAGAAGCGAGAGAGAAGCGAGAGAGAAGCGAGAGAGAGAGAGAGAGAGAGAGAGAGAGGCATTGTGGTTATAGCTACGTATGCTCGAAGAGAGGGAAAGTGAAAGTTGGTTGCTGTTGCTGCTGCTGCTGCAGCTGCGGGTCTCTCCGAGACTGTCTGTTGCAGCAGTCCCAGGCTTCCAACTCGCTGACAGTGGTAAATTGTGAGAAAAGGTGAACGCTCGTGGCCCATTAAGGACTCGCGTATGCGCGGGCGTCACGTACGCGCAATATGAGCCTGGTTTGAGCCTGGTTTGAGCCTGGTTTGAGCCTGGTTTGAGCCTGGTTTGAGCCTGGTTTGGTGAAAGAGGAAGAGAGAGAAATAAAGAAATTCTCACTTAGAGCATAGACGATGGACAAGCTGGATCTTAAAACTGGATGCATCAGGCCACGACCGAAGCTGTCGATACCACTTCCGGTTAAATGTGGAGCAGTTTCAATGTCGCGTCCGCTCGCGTATCGGCATTTTCCACCTTCGCCGGTGAAAGGCTGCTACATACGGTGGGCAGAGAGAGAGAGAGAGAGAGAGAGAGAGAGAGAGAGAGAGAGAGAGAGAATTGAACCGGGGCTCAAAGCCAGGAAGATACCGTCCTTCACGAGTAAAAAATACGAATAAAAGCTCCTATCATTTTTCCTCTTAAATTAATATACAAATGCCTGCATTTTTTATCGGATTGTAAAAGTACCGCTACCGCGAATTCAACATTACCAACGAGCAATTCCTATTAAAATTTCTCCTAGTTAACGCCGACATTTATCGTCTCTCTATTTGTCTTGTATAAATAACGATACGCATTGTTTGGCGGTGTTTAATGCAACGTTTATTGCGCCTTACGGCAACATTTGATACTTTTAAGATGAACTCGGTGTTGTAAACTGCATTAAGTTTTTGTCCAAGAACCGTTCGAGAAATTTAGCACATAATATTTCATCGTTTCATTAGGCAATTAACGTGCCTGCCTTTATTAATAATTAGACTGGTACAACTTCAACGCTAATCTCGTGTCATTCGCAGTCACACATTTAATATTTATTATAATTCGCTTGTACCGAGATACTCGTAATATCCTCGAGATAATGTTCATCGAGCCTTAGAACGTGCAATGTTTGAACGTAGAGTAATGAAATTTTACAAATTAAGTTTCAAGGCTCCAAATACATCCACAGCCTTAGGATTCGTCCAAGACTCGGATCAGTCGCGTGAATAAAAGTTGTTTTTGGATTAATTAGTTGGTGTACGGGGAGGCACTCGCGAGTGCATGGGATTTCGAATTTGCACGAATTTGCACGAACTTGCACGAATTTGCACGAACTTGCACGAATTTGCACGAATTTGCAGGTAGGTAAGAAGAAAATTCAACTTACCTGAAACGATGTACGACGATGACGAGTTTGAAGGGGATCTCGCGGGATTCGCGGTATCGTAGGAGCATTTTTCACGCGCAGTAGTTAGTTGGGATTGTCGTAGGTAAAAACGAGTAGTTCGATAACTCTCACACGGTACAGCGAATCCACTTAAGCATACTTTACGCGACACTGTGCGCCTATAAACTTTTATAATAATAATACTAATAAGCTCGATAGTAAAAGGCACTTTGAGAAGTCTCGCCTCGTAATTTAATGCGCCAGTTTATGGATAATAAAAATCGGTGGAATCTCAATTATGCCAGTGCGGTGGCTGCGGGTCATCTCATTGAATGTCCGCGTGAAGAGTAATGGGAGCCGCTACGAATCCGCGAGTGAGATATTTCATCGTCGGCCGATAAATTGCGCCTTGTTTCAGACATCGGACTCCCGCTAATCACCCGGAGTGCCGGCGATGGTCTCGGCGCCGTGCCTACGCGGGCCTCTCGACCTCTTTTAAAGCGACGAGTGCAAAAGGAGAAAGAGAGACGAGTGGCCGTGTGGTCGTGTGGTCGTGCGGTCGAGTGCTCGTCTCTAACTTCCGATGTCTACTCCGGTGCGTATCCTTTTATGCGCTGTGTCTCATGCGCGTGTAAACGCAAAAGCGACTCGTAGCTACGCACCCGCGAGTCAGACGCGCTAATTTCACGCTCCTTTTTATCTATCTCACAACTCCGAACCCGAAAAATACCACGCGAATAGAGTCGCAGTTGCCGTGAAACGCTTTGCACGCGTCGATCGGAGGATGATTTTATATATCTGCCGCTTGTATACCGACGACGTCACCAATAATTCACGTACTTACGAAATCATCGACTCCCATCCGTGCAAATATTCGGCATCCGTCTTTGTTCTCTTATTATCCGAGTACTTTACTTTTACTTCGAAAATTAACGACTGCTGCCCAAAATAGATGTGCATTTTTATTGATGCGAAATCGTTGTTTCTTTAAGATTTCTTTTCACGTTTATTCGATGTTTATTCGATGTTTATTCGATGTTTATTCGATGTTTCTACGATGTTTATTCGATGCTTATTCGATGCTCATTCGATGCTTATTACGCATCGAATAAGCATGGCACTATTTACGAAACGTGCTTTAATCCTAACTATTAATTTAACGATACTTTCTACAATATAAAATATTTTTGCTTGACCACTACATAACGTAGCGGAAAAAGTTTCATAGAGCCTTAAAAGCCCTCGTAACTTTTAATTGTTCCGGTGTCGTTCTCAAATATCGTTTCAAGATCATCATTCAAGGAGCATACGAAGGTAATATTGTCAAAGAAAGAAAATTATATTACGAACTTTTTGTTGGTTAGTCTCCAGGAGTCTGGAATTGCGAAATAAATTAGGGTTTCGTTTAAAACAACTACTTTTGTTTCGGCATAATTCAAATTCCTTGTTTCTCCGTTGTACGGAGGCTATATTTACACGAATTACACGAATAAGTTTCAAACTATTAATGGTATCTTGGGAGGTTATCGAAAGAAATTATCATTAAAAGTTTTAATGAATTTAAAACTTGCATAAAAGTGCGCTTTTCAATCAAGGCCATTCATTCGTGGACTATTGGTACAGCAAGTCACGTGGCAAAAGTTGCCATTACAAAACTTTTCAAAAGCGCTTGTAAATATTTATTTTTCAAATAATCCGCATTTCAGTTTATTAATACTTTCGCGAATAGAATTTTCTTTACAGATTCGTATCAATATACAAATATCGGCAATAACGTAACATTACTACAACAAGCTTTTAATCATACGAAAAAAAGCTGGTAAATAACTTTTTATATTATCAATACCACCTTCTTTCACATTGTCGAATTTGTTAAAGTAACGCGCTAAAGTGAAAAACCAAAGTTATTTAGAAATTAAAAGCGCTATAAAAAAAATCCTTCCACATTGATTTTACGTTCGTTTAATACATTTTATGCAAACAAAGAAAATCAAAAGACAAACATTTAAAGTTTTTTTCTCGAAATAGTTTAATCAAATAGAAAATCAATAATCCCAATGTGCTTTAAATGTAGAAAAAGTAACAAGGCCTCAGGGAACTATTGCTACAACTAATACAGCTAGGACAATAAGGATTTCAGTTACGTACTTATAAAGGAATATAAAAATCTTTATAACATACATAAATGATTATATGATCAATAGTAAAAATGAATGAACCAGAGACAGCTTTTGCAGAAATGAACTCGTTAAATGACCCACCCACATTTAATGATACAATTTTTACTCTAATCTTCAGTGAAGAACAACCAAGAAGCAGAGAGATAGAAAAGAAAAGATACGTTATTCAACTTAGAGGACAAAATATTGAAATATTTAGTAAATCGTAGCTTAGAATGATGATCGAAAGTTCAAACACGCAATAAGATTACGATGTGGACTATTCTATACATTTGCTCTGGATTTTCACTAATGATTTAAATTAAATCGAAGTAAAGAGAGTTAAATGTGACGTTGAACGCGAGAACACGACTCGAGCACTCCAAGCGACAATCACCATACGTAAGAATATCAGTATTCAATTTATAAATATAGGAGGTAAACAACGGTCAAAAATAGAAAAATTATTAACCGATCAGTCGAGTACGACGCGGTAAGAAACTAAACGACTGCAACGTTAATTTATTTAAGTACAATAACAACGAATAGTATCGATGACTACAGAGCGGTTTTTATCAAGAATGTGAAATTTTATGAAATTCGTCGACGTCGCTTATGAATATAACCGAGGTAACACGGATAATACCTCCGAGAGTATTATTTTTATAAGGCAGATCCAGCACTGGGAGTCAAAGCATCGAAAAACTCATTGCACCACAGCTTTAGCAAATAGGCGATAACGAATGTTATTACAGATGATGTGACGGACAATGCAAATAACAAGATTCTTTTACTTAATGCGATAACGCACGAGTAGCAGTTTTTAACCGACGAATGAAAATGAATGAAACGCTAAATGAAAGCACTAGAAGAAGCGAACGAAGACAATCGTCGCTTCAATCGTGGAAAAATGCATTACTCGATTAAATATTTTAAATTTTTTCATACATCCCTTTGATATATCGAGGCAAAGTATTTGTAATTATGCCGGAGTGCCAGAAACTAGAGTAAATATTGCAAATCAACTACATCAACAACATCAACAACATCAACAACATCAACAACATCAACTACTCAAGGATCCTCAAAGATAATTAGGTTCATCCAGAACGAGAAGGACAGCAGTAGAAGTTCCGTGGATCCAACAGTCGCTGGCATTGAAATCAAGGCGATATTGGATTCAGGGCCAAAGGTAAATACCGTCCAAGCTAATCTATGGGGGAAGCTTCGCTAGCGTAGTCATGAAACGAGAGGTACGAGCCAATCTCGAATCAGTCATCGAGGATGTAGGATGTAAGTTCTGGTACACGGTCGTATCGAAATACGCGATCGGCAAATATGTAGTCAGCGGAAGTCCAACGCGAAATCACCAGACTCAAGAATTACGGACGAAGCTCGTGTAAATTATTCGTATCCGTACAAACCGTGGCAAAGCGTCAAGGGAGGAATGTCCCGGTGAATTCGGATAAGATGGAAAAATGGGAATCGAGCGAGAAGCTAAATATTTGGATGAGCGATCAGGCGAAGCAACTGGAACAAAGGAAGACACTCGAAGTTCAAGACAAATGTCGCAAGGGTGGCATGGAAAAAATATGAAGAAATAGCGCTGATATATCGATGGTCAACGTACGCGTTCGAGTAAACGTTCGTAAATGTACAGTAAATGTACAGTAAATGTACAGTAAATGTACAGTAAATGTACAGTAAATGTACAGTAAATGTACAGTAAATGTACAGTAAATGTACAGTAAATGTACAGTAAATGTACACCACTGCCAGGAATGTCCGAAGGAGCGAAGATGGTCGAGAGAAAGGGAATAAGAAAAGGAAAGGTTATTGTTGACTTTCTTTATATTGATCTTATTGGTGAGAAAGGAAGGACTTGTTAAATATCGTAAGAAGAGATCAGCAAGACCAGTCGGCCAAACGCAAGATGAATTACGATGCACGCGTCGTAATAAATGTTCCCGCGCGTAATAATCTCAGTAATCTCAATAATGATGATAATAATAACGATGACAATGATAATAGGACGAGTTGAAAGAGGAGAGGGTGGCACAAGTGGAAGTTAAGGGGGAGCTATAAAGCGAAAAGGGGGGTGGGTAAAGTGGGGGAAGAGGGTAAAGGCCATGAATTAAAAGGAAAGAAAGCGAAGTCGCGCTGGAGACAGCGAACGCACACAAAAGTCTTCGGCGTTGCCATGCGGATGGTTAAGTGCGCCGTGAACTTTAGTAGCTATATCGATTATGTGCGAGGCGCTCGCCTCTGAAAGCCAACCCCGGCCCGAGCGACGGTGCCTCCGGATCCGTCGCCCTTGACTTTAAACTCCGCGACGCTTCGTTCCCCAGCAGACGCGCTTCTACCGTTAAAAGTACCTTAACTCCCGCCTCGGAGTTGGCGATTGGCTATTTGCTTTCTTCTTTTCTTCGGCCACTGTGTAATGGACGCAGACCCTGGCGTGCGTACGGGAGTACGGGAGTACGGGAGGTAGTACGAATCGCGATGGACCGACTGACTCCATCCGCGAAGACGAGCGCGAGCCTGAATTATGACCTTTTTTTTTACTCCAGCCCCCGAGCACCCAGTTATTATCGAGAAGATATTATCCAAATGCATTAATCTGTCGCATTATGGTGATTGATGCGCGTGCATTCAATGAGCGCGTGATTAATCTGTTTATTTACAATGTAGGTGCGCTGCTCCTTTTTCTTATTGGCCTTCACTTTTAATATCCAACGTTAAAAAGCCACGCGTTCGTTGTAGTGGACGCTCGTGGTGGTTATGGACGTTTCGATATATTTAACTCGAATTGAGCCACGTGAACACAACGTTGTCTCCGACTCGATACACTTATGCACGGAGGAGTTGTTCTAGTCGTTGGGCTCCGTTCGTGCGCTCGTTTTTCTTCAATTCTCCAGGTATTATTATCGCACGATATTGCACGGCCCGGAATTGCATAATGAAAGGAATCGCCGCTCGTTAATGCCTGGAAGGTTTGTTACAGTTGGAATTGGAAAAGCAACCGAAAGTATCGAATCGTACGATTCGATAGGGGAATATCGAGTGGAGAGGCTTTCTTTTCAGCAGCGACTCGCTTAACGTTACTTTTAACAGATAGTCTTGGCATTTTTTGAGATTTCAAGCGACGCGTTCACGCGGTGAAATGCTTTATCGTCGTGTAACGTAAATATCGCGGCGGAGTTTTAAGGCTCAACGCCAGCAACGGATTCTCCCTGATAAACAAAATGTCCTTAGAGAGGATAAAATTGTCGCGCGCACTTTCCACGCACTTTCCACGCACTTTCCACGCACTTTGAGGTACACTTTGAGGTATTTCTAACGTAGGTCGTGATCGCTCGTAGCGCAACTTATTTTTAAATTTTATCGCGACGAAATCATCGAACGAGCGCTTCTATTAAAATACGATATTTTTTAAGTGCGACACTCTCCCCCACCCGCCCCTTGCGATCTCTAGATCTGCGACGGGAAAGGAAACTTTTACTCGCGATCGCGCTTCAAGCAGATATACACACGTCATGAAGCTTTGAAGAGCGTTAAGGTTTATTCCCTATTTACGTGATCGTTTATTTTACTCGGTTTGCCCGTACGCTAATACAGGATCCACCAAGGCGTGAATTTCAATGCAGTTTTATGTTTAGCTGTAAAAATTTATAGAGGATTATCTATCATGCTTCGGGCTCTTTAGAGATAAAGAGATCTTTATTATTCGGTAGTTGTAATTCTTTCGGATCTTGATCGTGTGCTTTTAGTTAAAGCCGATCGTCTACGAATGTAGCGGCAACTTTTTTCCCCGAGTTTCCCCCCACCTCCTCCCGCCCCAGCCCACCCACTCCCGGAGAGTTTTAAAGTCGAAGCCCGAGGGCTTTGTTTTCGCTATCAATATTCTCAAAGCAATACTCGTGATAAAGCTAGTTGCTTACTTGCAATTGATCCGTAGGGTCGACCACCAATAGCTATAAGACTCTAACGGAAGATCAAATTAAAGAACGGATTCGGCAGAGGGTCACTGTGAAACTACCTTTTGTACGGATCATCCCCGTTGACGTTGTTGGATTGTTTTTTCTTTCGATCGCTCTCCGTTGTTTTCTGCAAATACGAGATAACGTTTCGGTTGCGACGTAGTTTTATCGTTGAAAAGTGGTACGTCCGGTTTTGACGTTCTGCTCAAACGAGACTAATTACGCCAAGTCTTTTGACTTTGCTTTCCTGTCCTTTTAACCATTATCCGATTGGTTATTATATGCCACTAGCACTTCCAGTACGTGTATTTGCCAATGCGTGTTTGAGAACTTGATATTTCGAAAGAATTCAGAATTTATGTGTTTATTTATTATTCCGTCTACTCGTTTGGCTCCGAGAGTAAAAATAAGTGGCTAAGAATTTCATTATTCACACTTGTTGTCGTTGTGGAGAATTATTTATCAAGCATGAAATTGCTGAATTTCTAAAATTTCTTCCTAATCATTTATCAACGCGTATCCAATTGGAAATTTTGCTGAAATACGGTGATTTTCATTAGAAAATAATAAACCCACTTACGTTGTTATCCTAAGAAGAGTACTTTTTTCGAAGTGCTTCGTATGGAAATCTTAGTGTAGAATTACTCGTAAGAAAATTATCCATACGATTAATCCGATATAAATTCAAACGTTAAAAGTCAAAGTACTCCTTTGAATGAACAATTTTAAAACGCGTCCAATCATGCCATCATGTAAAATACGGTTTCAAGTTCTGCTATCATTTGCATCGAGCGAAATGAAAAAATACAATTGGGTATTATTGAAAATAGTCGCTTCGATGATGCAACCTGGTAAGAACAAGCAGACTAACTCCGAATAGAGGCAGGTTTGCACAATTTATCGATTAGCGTAATTTTACCGACGGATATTCGACCAGGTTACACTTTGCGTTATTCTCAGAATATTTTATCGCTGCTTGTGCATTTCTCGACATTACCTTTACGACAATTTGTCGAAATTAATCGTCTATTACGTTCGGATGTTAATTCAACAGGAATCGTCGGACGTTTACTAATGTCAATAGTTTTCAATTAAAACGGAACAATTTTGTCCTCGTTATTTATCGGTGGTTACGCGTTTAACGTGCGAATTATCCAAATCAATGGCGTTATACGCATTTTTATACGAGCCTAAGATGTAACGAATCGCCGAGTAATTTGTGATTGTAGGCATGTACAAGTAATAAAAATAATTATCAATTGATACTTGTATAATTGTAACAGAGCCAGTGCAACCTTCTGTTTTCATCGACATCGCATTAGACCTTAAAAGACATACTAAATGGAATACGATAAATCAGTTCAATTACAATTTCTATAGACGCTACAATACGACATATCGAACGTAGCAGTGATATGATTATTTATAGCGAGTACCCGAATGGACTTTCTTTTCTACTTATTATATACCGATGACTAAAAATTTCACGTGCTCCGTCTACCGTAATAAATAGAGAACTCGCGGAGAAAGGAAAAGTAACCAAGTAAAAGCTGAAGACGAAGGAGCGAGTATCTCTACCGACACTCGTTCATTTTCCTTATATTTTGAGTTGCACGTGCATCCTGACCAGGATATGGAAGTTCGATAAGGAAGCTCCGAAATTTCTTCTCTCCAAAGTGTAAAAAAACTACCGAGACACGCTTCAGCTGCCCCCATTATTTATAATCCAAGAACATTTGGTCGTAGTACGTCGATGCTATCGCAGCGATTAAAGGTGACATTTTCTGCCGTCCACGGGCTTCTGTCTTTTCCCTGCTCTTTTGTACGGTTTCTCAATCGAAATAAAAGTGAAATCACAGGGACGCTAACCCACTCGAACGTCAACGACGTTGCAAATTGTTTCTGATTTCCGTAATAGCGAATCGAACAATCCTTGGATGGTACTGATAAAACAAAGTCAGCTAGACGTAAAGCGGTAGTACAGTTAGTTTTTTAGTCATTAGTTATTTTTTTTTCTTTAAAGAGAGAGAGAGAGAGAGAGAGAGAGAGAGAGAGAGAGAGCGAAGGTATCTCTGTTTGCATGCAGTACTTATTTCTGTAGAATTGGAAGAACAGTATTGGAAGCTCGAGCAATTTTACCGACCGAGCGAGTCGATGAACAGGTAGCAATATAATTCCATTGAGTAAAAATTGTTCAAGGTTGTGGCAAATTAAATCAGAGCAGCGAATAATGCGCATCAACGAAATTTCACTCCAAGTTTAAGCAGACGTCGCATCGCGTTAAGAGCGAATTACTCGGAGTATAACTAACTTTAATCCAATCGGAGTTACGTAAAACGTAGCGGATCTCTTAATTACATTTCCATCCAGGCTGTTTGTCTTTGTCTTTCGTGGGTCGCGCTATTGGTAGACGTTGATCTTGAAACCCTCGCTGGGCAAATTATGTACTTTACGGGTGGCTAATGCTGACTTGGCGGCGAACGCTTCAGCGAGAGAATTTCACCAAAAGTGAAAATCCTCGATTCGTAAAGTAGATCGAGGCGAAGTAAAAACCGGAGCAGACGATGACGCGACTATCAGCGACCGCCCGCGAACGGCAGGATGCGACGAGCCAAAAGGATACGGGCACTTCCTTCCAGCTCGTAGCTCGTTCTATCTCTCGCTCGACTTCGCGATACGTTCGTATTACAATCGTATTACATTCGTCTCGAGCTCACCAGGGCGCTACCCGACGCAACGCCCCGAGTAGCGAGTGAAGACCCGCAAGTGCCGAAAGGCCTCGACAGGAAGAGGCTTGGAAGAGGTTTCGTAGGTCTTTACTCCCCTTTGGGAGGGGCTCGCGAGGTAAGCAGCCACCGTCGAGTCGATTTTTCAATTGGTGTCGCCGAGGCAAAAAGTACCTGCGTCCCCTTTTTTTCCAGCTCCGGTGGCTTCTCGTCTTTTTCGACGCCCTTTTTTATCTCCGGCCCTTTTCGAGCTTCGTGCTCCCTCCTGTCATCCTCTAGCTTATTTCGTCGCGCGCGCGCGCGCGCACATCCTTCGCATCTCTCTGGAAGACTTAGCCCGATGTAAATCGCTCTAGCTTACTTTGTCTAACAAGAATTTTTATGTATTTTCGTGCTCGACCCTAGACTCGACTCTAGAAAGCCAACTGTGCCGTTGAATTTTAATGGACATTGTAACTCTATCGCGTATGTCAGGTGAATACTCGTGCAGTCTTCCACGTGAAATCATAAATATTTATGGCGCGAGCGCAATGATTTTTGTTCGATTTAGAGGCAGTTCGGCAGTTATACCACCTGCTCGAGCCCGCACAATTCATTCGATACGTAAATGACAAAAAGAGAAACATTCATAGCTGGACGTTCGATTTTTTAACTTTAATGACGAGTAATCGACTTTCATGGCGTTTTTTCTTTTTCCCCCCCCCCCCTTTTCTCCTTTTCTTTTGTAACGTAACGAAATGAGCATTCTTATCAAGGAGATAATACATGAAAAAGTGTGCAGGGAACTTTTACTGCTCAATATGCGCGGCACATTCCAAGATTGGTGGGGGTTCTATTCGCCGTGATCGTCTAATCGATTATTTTACGCATTGCAATGAATAAAATATAAGAGCTGGCCCCGATATTTCATCGAGCGAATTGCCTACGCGTGAAAGCAAATTAGGTTTTATCGTATTGTTTTTGAAAAAAATTGAAAAAAATAGCGAAATAGCGATGCGATCTAGATCTACCAACTATTCTACCAAATATTCAAGGACGCAGTCGGTTAGCTGCGTTTTTGCATAAAGCAACGAGTGCGCTCGGGCACGATGTTCGCTTTATCGAGTGAAATGAAATTTTGTAAGAGACCTTCTTGTTCTCGTTGCAAACGGCAACGTTTTGAATAACGAGTGCATCGATGACGTTTCTCAACGACTAACCTCAACGTCTAAGGACGAATGCGCAGAAGCTACATACGCAGTTTCTCGCCAACTTAGCTTTGTGAATTGATTGCGTTATACGTTTGAAAGATTAGCGATATAACGCGAGAAGTTCGTTTAACGTACCGAGAAAAAATAAAAAGTACTCTCTGCTGGTTACTAAATTCTTTTCTCAAAGCTTATGGGTTATAAAGTATTTTATAACCACCGGCATATCTCGTATTCAGTTGTCGTGGCTTAATAGCATCGCTTTATTACGAAAAGAGAACTGTATTAAGGAAAATACAGTGTGCAATATTCGCAAGAGTATTTCAGTAAAGCGCACGAGCTCTAGCTGGCGATAACTAGGTAAATTTGAAATCTGCTTATAGTCGACCTTTCTTTATTCTCGTCACATCTCGTTTGTAACTACTGGATTGTACAAAACGAGGGACTTTGCTTTGGATTAATCGAAGCCAGAACAATTACGAGTGGACACCTTTTATAAAATGATCCGAACGGTGTCCCACTCTCCTACGCAGTCGAAGCTTTTGTGCGCGTAAGAGTGTGTCAAGGCTGGATTTGCTCCAGAGAGTACAGAGAAGAGTGAACGCGGTTGCGCGCGCTCTCCTTTGCGTGTATGCGTTTGCCCGTATCTATCTCTATACGGATAATACGTCTTGAGCCGTGGGCGTACGTACGCACGTGACGTCAGCTGGAAATACTATCGAGTTCGTACGGAGAGCTTTGTACATCGAGCGTGGATAAATAGAGATAAGGGCGAAAAGGGACAAGCCTGGCGTGGTTGCCCTTTGACATTGTCCTACGATCGAACCATAATTACCGATTCGATGAAGCTCTTTCGCTTCCGAGGAAATCGATAAGGCAATGCGGGGATGCGGAATTTAATTGCATAACTCTCGAGTTTGCGGAAAAGGAAAAGTACTTTTCTCGCGGTTCACTCGGACCGACATTTTCACCGACGTTTCCCTTATTTATTGCATTCTTAAACTTGAAAGTTTTTCAACTCTAAGGCACGTGATACAATTAAAGTGTATCGTGTATTTACAAATACTCTGGGAAAAAGAAGGAACGCTGGTTGGAAAATCCTTCGATTTGGCTGTCGTTTATTATTAATGACGTCTGTTAAATAATTCGATCAACAGGGAACGCTGCACGGTTAATTTCACTTAAATAATGCAGATCATGCGATATTGAATATTCGGAAAGTAAATTTAACGCCCGAGATAGTCGGAAGTTTGCGCAATTAAAAGATCGCTGTTGATTTTTCATGTTTGCATTATTCCGAAAACTACAGTCGGCAATACCATTGTCGGTACGAACGAAAACAAAAATATATATGGATAATATATGGATTATACGACTAAGAGTCGAAGCTCGATGGAGTACATTTCGACAATTCACGAGACTTACAAATATAAATAAAACGACGTCTGCTATTGTAATAAATGTTTCCGGAATTTTCAAAGATTATTTTCCGATTATGCAACTATTTAACGTAAGATTAATTTTCATCAGCTGTTCGGAATAATGAAAATGTAACAGTGGGAGTTTACTTAAAGAATGGAATAAAACTCGGTAAAGATTACCGTGATATATTCCGTATATACGTATATAAATTCAATAGTTTAACGAGAAAATAATTCCTCGAAATGAATCGAAATTATCCATTTCCCTCGACAAAAAAAAAAAAAAAAAAAAACGCATACATTACGACACTTTCGGCATACCCGAGCATTTTACACCGATGTTTATACGAAATGATTCAATTAATATTTTATGATAAAACTTTCGCTCGAGTTACTTTTTGCAAAAATCGCGAAAATTCGTAGCTTATATAATAAAAATATCGCGCTGCCGACTGTATTTGAAATGCGTGCAAAAGAATTTCGCGAACGTCGTCTGACAATCGTTCCGATTTGCGCAACATTACACACACTTCTTTCTTACTTAATAATGCCAGTAGAGTTCGTACACGGGAGTTTCTTGTGTAATTGGGGGTAGGGGCAGGGGGGGGGAAATAAGAATAAAAAAATAGAAAAATTTAAAAAACAAGAAGAAAAAGGAAAGCAATAGGATATTATAACCATTACTCGACGGTAACGCGGACTTTCTCAATTTTCTTCTCTGGAGCGAACCTCCATTATAGCATTCGACCGCAATCAATCGAACAGTTTTATAGGCGAAAGCAAATCCCCGCAACGAGCGATATTAAAAGTGATTTGCCTACCGCGCCACGCGCTAAGAGCGACAGGAGGAAGACGGCGAGGAGCCAACAATAGCGAAAAGCGGTTCTTCCGTTAATTAGGTCTGTACTTCGTTTAATGAAACGTTGCCAGAGTCCGCATTTCTCTCTGCGCCGACTCTCAGCTGATGAAAAACAAAAAATCAAAAAAAAGGGGGGCGGCGATGGGGGTGGCTGGGTGGGGGGTGGTGGCGG
The DNA here is from genome assembly GCA_018907045.1 of Wiebesia pumilae. Taxonomy (NCBI): domain Eukaryota; kingdom Metazoa; phylum Arthropoda; class Insecta; order Hymenoptera; family Agaonidae; genus Wiebesia; species Wiebesia pumilae. The sequence continues at coordinate 1,011,492 of JACCHZ010000192.1, read as the reverse complement.
GGGGGGGGGAAAAGATTGCTTTGCAAAGCCTCGATCTCTCGGAAGTAATTACAATGAATAACACAATAGGCGACGATGACGAAGAAGAAGGAGGAAGAATGTGGAACGCCACGTGTTTTCGTGCTTTCGAACGCGCGAATGCACTTTCGTGAAAAAGCCTCGGTGGACAGAAGAAAGTGGCCGGATAAGGGCAGGTCGTGCGACGTTTTTATGACGTGTCGTATCCCCGTAGCGTTCGCAATTAGGCTTTCTTTTGGTACTACTTTTATACTTTTATACGGCTAAAATCTTTAAAGCCGCTTTGTTGCCAATCGAGTTTTCTTTGTCCTTTTTCATTAGCCAGCGAGGAAAGTACTTTTAATGGCGATAATCTCACGTTCGTGCTACATTTTCACGGAGAAAGGATTCAAATTCAAGTTATTAATAATTGCCGACGCATCGTCGAGATCGACGACTACGATACTAAGTAAATCGAGCCGCGAAACGAGCCTGCGCTTTAAATGAAATATCTTTGTAATTACTAGACAATTAAGGAACACGGCCGAAACGAATCCTGTTTAGGTTTCGAAACCCGATATTTATAAATTAATCGAGCTTGCTTCATATTTCGCTATTCTCTCTGAATATTCGGACTCGTTCCACGGACTCCTTTCGCACACGGACACGAGCATTTCACTGGTACTCGCTCGTAATCACGGAAACCAATACGATCGCGCGATAGATAACCACGAGCCTCCGATAGAAGCAATTTTCAAAGCAACGTTTGGAATTAATGAGCCATTAATGACGAAAAGATAAATAATAATCGAAGAACTTGGTCGTAACACAAGATGTGGAAGTCTCGGAGCAATGTTTTGTACGAAGACACGTGCGATGGTTGCGAGCGTCACCGTCGACACAATTCACGACACGACTCTCTTCGCGATATAATACAAGAGCATCGCAAAATCCGATCCGATTTCTATTCAGCGTACGTACACGTAGTTGCACACAGCCGCGGTTGGCCAAAAGCTTAAGGACACATCGAGCGCGCCAAAACTGTAATCAATATTTTTCAGCGCTTCGTAATCGTTCCTTGGTAAAACGTAGGAACGATTCCTTGGTCAACGCGAACACTTTGTACTTTTCAGCAAATTCAATGAAACGGCGCACGTTATTGCGCTGCTAACACCTGCTACTAGATTCGAAATAACGCTGAATTTTCAAAGAGCGGCTCGTAGCCCGAAACTAGCGAGAAACGTAACGCGTAAACAGTCGGACGAGAATGTCGATTGTTTTAGCTGCGAAAGCATGAAGAGCGCGAGTGTGCAGTTGGTGTCCTTAAAAACGACGAAAGAACGCATGCGAGAGAGAGAGAGAGAGAGAGAGAGAGAGAGAGTGAGCGCGCGCGCGCGCGTGTGTGTGTAAGAGAGAGAGAGAGAGAGAGAGAGAGAGAGAGAGAGAGAGAGGGGAAGAAAGGCGAGAAAACTCACCTCACGGCTCTCTGCGTCTTCATGTTGGCTCTCGTCCTTGAGCAGCAGTCAATGTTTATCCATGAACTTTTCTCCGGCACGTCGTAGGTCGCACTGCTGCGCTCGAGAGTCCGTACACCCGCTCGGCAGCGAAGGGACGTCGACTAGGACGTCGGCGAGGCTGTAACGCTCGCAACACACTGGAAAAGCAGAGATTAAGCCCCATTACTCACTCGGCTCAAGCTCGACCCTCTCCCCTCGGTATTCTTCCTCCGATCAGGGTATTTTCACGCGCGTATAACCGAAGTCCTCCAAGGAAGAACGAAGGAAGAACGAAGGAAGAACGAAGGATGGAGCGGATCCTTATCGCGATGCGTGCGTGCTTTCCGGTCCGGGCGTGCGCGCCTGCACTTTTTCGCCACTTCCTCCCCGATTTGGCCTTTTACGCCTATTTCTCTCGTTATCTCCAGCGGCAGTGCGGAGGAAAAACAACGCGGAGGTGAAGACTGCAGGCAAGGAAAACAACCCACGCGCTAAATGTATAGAATTTGCGGGAGCTTCCCTTTCCGCCGATAAAAGTCCGTGGCTGCGAATCTCCTCTCCAACGCCGCGGTTATTTGGGCTCTTGTTGGATTGGGTAATCGTTTGTTTAATGCGTCCAAAACTGCCGAAAACAAGAAGCTCCTTTGTACGTCCGAATCGTTACTCGCAGTCGACGATTACAATCAACTGCTAATTTTCATTCCGACGCTTCTCGACCCAATGACTTTTTACCACGATAAATACCACGAATTATTCGACACGTTTCTCAAGATGTCAATTTTCTTCCCGCGTCCTTACCTCCTTATCGTGATATCTCGGAGACACGATAAGACCGTTCCAACGTCACAATGAAAGTACTTTCTAAACTTTCCGTATTGAGATATACCGATGAATCGGCAATTTTTTTACTTCGCATTGCTATCTCCGACAGATAGACCGGCAAATATTTTTCTGGCGCACTTTAGGGTGTGTCGAGTACTCGGATTTAAGTACAATATTAAATTTGATCGGGGCGAAGTTATCGATACATCGACGAGTAACGAGAGTCGGTCGACTCTTTAAATCACCGTCGCTATGGCGCGCCTTTACCACCGTGTGAAAAAAGTAAAAATATCAGATGTACGTACATAAAGTATGTTGCAATCAATCGTGCGAGATGTGCGAATAGAGGCCCGAACGAGTCGATGAAATAGCGCGTAAAACAAAAATCATTATTCCAGTGCGCACGGAAAAGTTCGAGTAAAACTAGTGTACGTTCTTGGGCGAACGGAGCATTGTATTTGCGCTACAATGTAAATCAATAGAATGCAACTGCGCGTAAATTACTATTAGACCAAAGTATCGACATTTTTGAGAAACGTAATCGTTGCATATTTTCCTGTCCTTCGCGGCGGGTTGCCTCGACATCTTCCCTTAGACTCTGCTTAGCCGTGAAATCCCTTCCTTCCTTCCTTCCTTCCTTCCTTCCTTCCTTCCTTCCTTCCTTCCTTCCTTCCTTGGGAAAAGTGCAGGGAAAGTATTTCAGAAAGACAAAGTAGGCGCACGAGTACGAATTTCCGGGGTACGTTCTTTTCTAAATGTTATCTCGGCATCTTGTGCGGATATCGCGTTGAAAACTAGCTAAAGAATAATAATGTGGAGGATCCGTGTTCGGTTGCCAAAAGGAAAATATGCTGCTAAAATCAACAGCGCATTTCTTCGAATGAATCATGGGAAATTATTTTCTCATAGCGCGAGATGCGCTTGCGATAAGATTCGAGTAAAATGAAGTTCTAGAAAGCATAATAATATTCAGCGCGCGTTTGCTCCCCTTAAGAAAACACTTTCGATAAGAACTCCTCGTATAAAAGTTCAGCTTAATTAGGTACAACTCGCTATCTACGTACTTGTCGCGCTGATGGGCGTAATAATTTTACGATAACAGGTACTAAGTTTTAAGGAATTATATAAATTCGGCGCTCGCGTTGTAGCGGCTATTAAGTATTGAGCTTTCCATAACGTCTCGAGCACGACTCTGGCGGGATATTTACGTTGCGATCCTAAAATCTACGTATTATCACCATTGTGCGCAAAAATAAATATTTAGCTTCGGGATCAGCCGTCGCTCCGAATAGTTGCGATTGCATATATAGTTGCGAATATCTCGTTACCGGCCACGCGAACCCTATCGTTGACGTAAAACATTTATCTTATCTTTGTCGAAAGCTCGAAGAGATACATAATACGTATTTACACCGATTTTATACCTTTACGAAAATCAACTGTAAAACGCACGTATACGCGTAGGTGTGAACGTACGATGTCTCCAAGCATGTTCTTCGGCGTAAATGTTCACTTGGCTTTAAACAACGGTTTATCGTAAGCCCCTTAAAGGGAAGGTTGCCGGTTTCAAGTACGCGAAAGGTAAACCGAAAAAGCATCGGCATCCAGTGTTTCGCAGGACATCCGCTACGAATAATCCGATAATTTTTCCGCGTTATCGCGTTTATCGAACTCGAGCGTTGAGCACAACTCATTGTACGCGGCTGAATCTTGCTCGTTTATTTTGCCAAATAGCTTTTTATCGGAAAAAGCCTTCTCGAGTGGACAGGTACGTAAGTTGAGAAGCAGCGAGGCAAAGCGTTTCTTCATTTTGCAATTAGCTTTAGAAAAGGGAACGGAAGCGTGAAGGAGGAGCGCCTTAATTCCAGTAGGTTTCTCGGACCCGTTATTCCGAGCAGTTTATTCTGCTCCATTTTCCTCGGGCGCGGCGTCCCGGACGCGGGAAAACTCGCGCGGGAGCTTCCAAACGGTTTCCCGATATCGAGAATCCGCGTGAGACGCGCGAGACTCCGCTCTCTCTCTCTCTCTCTCTCTCTGTCTCTGTCTCTGTCTCTCCCCACCTACGGCGATGTGTACGCATTTTCTCGCTGTCGTTGGCTGACTTTCCTCGTGGCTGAGCTTTGTGTCGCCCCGTGCGTTCACCTTTCCCCTCCTCGCGGCCCAACCTTCACCGGCTTCTCCATCCTTTGTACGTACGTAGACACCGCGGTGCACTTTCTTTGGTTCGCTCTCGGGAGGTCGCGGGCACTGGGGACTGATTGACGCGGGGCTCGATCCGCTCCTCGCGTGCTCCTTACGGGACAAACACGTGCTCCTGACAAACGCGAATCCGACTCTCGGCATCTAAAAGTTTCCTCGGGCAAAGGACACGAGCACCTGGACGCGAGGCAACGGGGACACCGTCGTTGCATTTTCGGCTTCTGCCCGAGCGATGTACGAGCAATTTTACGTACGAGATTTAAAATTTACAGCTGAGCGTTAAACTGCATAGTAAATATATAAATAAATTACTGATTTTATCTTTTTCAATGTTAAATTAACGAGGCATCGTATAAGATTTTAATGCGATCGACACTGTTTAACTTGCGTTATCGCGGTTGCTCGACTATCGGTGAAAGCAACCAAGTTTTCAACAAAGAGGAAGAAACCAATCCTCTTTATCATTATCGTCGCACTCTGGGAACACGAAGGCGAAACTGTTATTAGATTTATATCGCGGTATCCGATTCGTTACGAGTAAATATACTTTTTACGCGTACTCTTCCGTGTACGGGCTTACCGCGCTTACTACCGTAGCTGTTTATTTTTATCTTATCGACGATTATTCAATTCGTCATTGGATCGCACGAGTCAACGAGTCCAAAAGCAACTAACTTTAATGTACGAAAATGAATTAACCGTTACAAAGCACTTACAGAAACTCGATTACAATATTCAAATATTAACCACGCACTTGGTCTTAGGAGAAAAGCTGCCGAGGCGAAGAGAAACATTACAACTGAGAAACATTATTAACACGGAGTACGACGGCCGATTAGATTTAAACTTCATAACCAGTAATATACTTGTTTCGCGCGTTAACTATAATTGCTCATTAATTCCATTGCAATGTAATGGTCCGGAGATATAAAATTCAGGCGATATCCAATAGATTCTCGCGCGCCGTTTTACCAGCCAGAGGCGATAATAAGACAACGCGGGGCAACTTTGCGATGAATCAAAATGCACTCCTTAGGATGCAAATTTATTCTCACGTGTAAGTGAAATGTAGGTGAAAAACGTGCTCGTGCTCGTAGGAGTACGTACAATGTACTTTATGCCAAACCAGGTCGTTTACGTCGCGAAATTTCTTTGCTCTTCGTACTCGTGATCAGGCTAATCTTTACTCGCCTCGCGCACTCGCTGCGATGCGAATAAACTTTCCTTTTTGTTTTAAAAATTATCACGTTTTTAGCATAATTGCATTGGACGTACTCGTGTCACTGAACGTCGTCGTCGTCGTCGTCGTCGTCGTCGTCGTCGTCGTTTCCGCGGGATCGTTGGCTTTGGAATCTCCCGTGGCAAAATTATAACTCAATCCGAAGATTACAGTTACGAAACGTGGAAAAATACTGCAATCGCCAAGAGATAAGGGATCCTGGAATGCAACGAATGCGCAAACGTCTCTTACTTATTCGCACGTACAGTTTCATCGGGTTTCTTCGCTGGAAACTACCGCGTCCGGTGAACCGATTTCTTTTACAGTTTTGCGCATAATTCACGAATGGGAAAACCGCATTTTTCCATTTGCACGAATGCACGCGGATCCCATGAAAAGAAAACGTGCCCCAACTGCGAATTTGAGAATCGTCGCAGTTTTTGTCCCGCGGAACATTTCCAAAGTGTCGCTCGCCTTTTACGAAGGGGGAGTATAGTATAAGGAGGTAACCGAAGAGCGAAGGAAAAAGCAAGCCAGCAGGCGCGAGGACATCGTTGGTTGGCTCTTCTAAGCGTACAAAGAAAGTGTCGGCGCAGTGAAAGCTGCCTCTGGGGAGAAAAAATGCGCTCTCGGCTCGTTCTCATCGCGCTGCAACGCGATGGGAAGATCGGGGTATCGGCGAGGGGATAAGTCCCGGTTCGGCGGCGCTACACACCGTGAAAAGTCGGAAAACGCGGATCCTGCAACGGCGAGCAGAGTTCGCGACTCTCGGGCACATCTATATATGCGGCGTTCGTACCTGGCGTTCGTACCTGGCGTTCGCACCTGGCGTTAGTACCTGGCGTTCATAGCTGGCGTTCATAGCTGGCGGTGCGCAAACTCAAGAGAAAGAGGGAGAGAGGGAGAGAGAGAGAGAGAGAGAGAGAGAGAGAGAGAGAAACGAGCGAATGCGCTTCGCCGTAGCAGCGGAGGCTAGTCGAGGACTGGTTCTGCGGTTTCATGAGAGCGGGAGAGAGGGAGAGAGTGAGAGAGAGAGACCGGCCGGACGGCTTTGGAGCTCCTTCGGTCTCTTCGTCCAGGCTCTCCTCGCGAGGGAAGGAGCAACAGAGACAAGCAAAAGGCGAAAGCGCGCGGCTTCGAAGATAAGAAGGAAGCGAGCGAGACGGAGATACGCGGTCGTGCACTGCGGAGCGCGGCGAAGAAGATAGACGGAGAGAAACGCTGCGGCTGGTACCGTTTCTCGGACGAGCGACAGCGCGGGCAAAAGGAGATCGGTAGAGAGAGAGCGAGCGAGCGAGCGAGAGAGAGAGAGAGAGAGAGCGAGAGAGAGCGAGCGTGGCGCAGGAAGACACGGAAAGAAGAAAGACCAAGGGAAACAAGAAAGCAAGCGAATACTGTTAGGCGCAAGAAAGAGAGCGAGAGCGCGTGAGAGAGAGAGAGAGAGAGAGAGAGAGAGAGAGAGAGAGAGAGAGAGAAATCGGCTTATTTTCTTTGCCGAGCACAAGATCGCATGCGCGCGATCCCTCGATTACGTAAAGTCGAATCGGCACTTTTTCGCGAGCGCAAACCCGCGCATTCCCTCGCTGTCAGTGTGTCACAGCCGCCTCTCGACGATCCCCGACTCGCGGCCGAGGGTCTTATATACTCCCGGTGCGCGTACCCCTACCCGACGACGGCGACGGCGTGCAGGTGCAACCGCCCGAATAATAGCCAGTTGAGTTACCTGACGTCCTCGGGTGCGGGCGGGCGCTCCGGGGACGCGCGCGACTCAGCGCTCGGCGAGCTGGCCCGCGACATCCGGGGCCTCGGGACCCATGTTGCACACACACTCCCGGCACGTCGGCGGCTGGCGCGGGTAGAAGCAGGCGTTCGCCGATACGAACCGTGGGGCTGCTCGCGACTCGACTGCTGCTCCGTACTCTGCGCCTCCGCGTACGCGGTCGCGCGGCGTCGTCCCGTTCCCGTCGGTCTCGTCGCTCCGCCTTCCTCTGTTACTCTCCCCCACTCGCAGCCCCCGCCGCCGCCGCCACCAACGCCGCCGTCGCCGTCGCCGCGGAGGCGGTGGGAGACTTCGGGGCTAGACGGTCTGCTGCCGCCGCCGCCGCTGATTTTACCTTTGGCTCCGCGAGATAACGAGGCCTTTTTCGAAATTCACGCCGAGGAGTCCTTCCGAGTCCGACTTCCCTGGCGACGCTCCTCGTTTTCCTTCGAGCGATGCGCCCTGCGGAACCTCCAGCTTTCTTTATTTGCGCCCGAAACCGCGTCGATGTCGTCTCTGGGGTTCGACTCGCTTTGCGAGAAACGTTACCCGAACGCAGACGCGATCTTTTGTGCGTTAGCCCCTTACCTAAACTCTGCCACGTTTCTCGTGCTTCCGAGCTTCGAGCTTCGAGCTTCTATCGGTCCCAAAGCTCGTACACTCGAAAGACTTTTTTAGGTAGAATAGCGCGCTTTGTTTAGCCATCAACTATCGCGTTGGTCTTATCGTTGTATGCTCGCAAACCATTCGGAAGCGTTTCGCATCCGTTTTTTCTGATGATACTCGGGAAGGAATGGGAACCGATTCCAACGAGCATTGAAAACCTCTGTAAGTACGGAAATTTCAGCCGTGCCGTCGTTTTCACCTCTTGGACTCGTGCCATCGGAAGTCCCCATAAATTTCCTCTAAATCCTCGGTAATTTTATGCCGAGCGAATCGACGCCCAGGCGTAATTATATTTGTAAGACTTTTAGTGGACTCTCCCCCTAATACGATCATATTTACGAATTCTTGCAAAGCCGCGTGGGTATCCTTGGGTAAAAGGTTTCCGCGTTAATTCGAGGAAACTCGATTGCCTATAAAAATTGTAGTCTACAGTACTAACGCGAGCAATCGCGTGTAAATACGTTCTAGTAATGGTACAAGATAGAAGTTATACGTAAAACTGATGAAGTAACAAATTATTAATGGCAATGCAGCGCGAAATAGGAGCCACGAGCAAAATAATTAAAATAGCCACGTATACTATAGAAGCTATGTTGTCAAATAGAAATCAAGGATAGAGAATACTTTTCAATAGTGATGAATTATAGTTTGATTAATTTATAGGCTTGATTGTCACGCAATCGTTTCTCAATTTCACGATTTTCAATCGACATCCTTAACGATACGAAATAAATTCTGTTAATATAACCGTTGTAGCATTTCTTTCCATAAGCTTTTACCGTACGAATTAACGTATCACGCAATTATACCGTATACATTTCCTTTTCTTAAACTCAAAATTATTACGTTCCTTTTATTTCTTTTAACATTGTTCGGCTCGTTACGCGATTGTAAGACGTTTGATAACTTATATTTTAGTTAATTTATGTCGAAAGGATCACTATGTACAACTTACCACCAGTACAACTTCGCCTTTGTTTTTTGCGCACTTTTGAAAAAAAATGTTGGAAATGTTTTATTAATTATTACATTTATGAGAACTAAGTATTTCGTTTGAATATTTACGTACGCGTTAAACTCGATAGAAATACTGTTACGATATGTAAAATGTGCATTCGTAAAACTATTTTCTTCGTATTGCCTCTTATTGTAACCTTTTGGAATTATAACACCTGTACACTATGTTAAAAGTTTCAAACGATTCATAAGAAGATGTAATCGTAAAGAATTAATTTTTTTCATTTAATACGCAATATTTTGCTGATCAGTATCTTATGCTTTGAAAAGAAGTCAAATTTTTGTCAAACTGTATCGCATTATGATTTTAGAAGAACGAATATAAACAAAATATTATTTTGCTACAAAAAACCTGCAACGCGGATTATGATTAAATTAGATTGATATATATTTAGTTAGATACATTAACAATGCGCTTTTATAAATTCATATGTCTCATACATTTTATATCTGATTGCTTAATATTTACCCGAGATTATGATAATACAATAGTTAGTATTGTAGTTTTAAAAAAAAAAGTGCTCAGAATCAATATAACTTCAAATAGTCCAGCGTTGCTGCGCATTATTTTAAGGATTTATTTGTACTGTTTTACGTTCACCCACATATACATTATGGACAAAAACGAGGGTAGAATTTATTTCATTATAAATAATTCTTGTTAATACGCAAGTAATAAACTCAAAGTTTACAAAAATGAGATCTTTATCGGATATTCGATTTCTATAATTATTTTTATATTAAATTAACAAAGCAAACTTCTATTAAGTAATTGGTGCATTTAACAAATATTTTTCCATTTTTTAATCGTATGATTAACTTCGACCATTTGAAAATTTTGAATTCTACACTTTTTGCAACGAAACTTAAGATAAATATCTTGAAAAATGTGTCATCACTTTTATTTGAAATGTATCACGAGTAAATTTTTAGAGAAATAATTGTGAAAAAGAAAGCATCTTTACTGACCCGAACCACAGATATATATTTCAGAAACTCCGTTCTTTACGTTAACAAATTTTTCTAATTTCTCCCTCTGCTTTTATCCAGCATTGTATTCTTAAAAAATGAGACGGTAAATGGATTAAATTTTTTACCCGAGACGGAGGAGCCAAGACCTTATCGCGTCTAGATCAATTTTTTTCAACGTAAACGTCTAATTGTTACGGAGATCTTATTGCTTATACAAAGTATTACAAATTTTAATTATCATTAGCAGTATAACGGGATTTTATTCAAAGATTTCTTAATTGCAACACATTAAAAGTACTAGTGGGGCGTTTGCATTATTTTACAAAGTCATCTGTTAATTCTTATTATTATTATTATAAATACAGAAAAATACATTCAGAAAAATTACAATTGTTTTCCTAGTTCATGGTGATCTATGCTCTTCTACCGATTAAAACAAACGCTTAAAACACGAATATGTTTATTTATTTGAATAAGGGTTCATTATGTACAAACACACTCATACTTAACGCAAGAAACTATAAAGGAATTATAGACAAAGTACGAGCGTAATCGCATTAATAAAAATAAGTGTACTATATATAATTAATACTGACTACTCTATGCCGTCATCTCAATTTCTATAAGCTTATAAGATCGCTACATTCGTGTATCGTATACAGTAAGCTAATATATAGTTTAACGAAGTGCTAATTGTAATAAAAATTGCGACTGTTATAAAGAAATAATTTGATCGTTTTTAGAAGAAAGCTGACACTTAAATCTTCCTACATCAAGGAATTTGTTCACTCCAAGAGATAAAGTGAATCAATCGATTAAAAAAGTCAATGAGTAAAATGAGAGCTTATACATTAATATACAAAACAAAGAAAGCACGTCAGTTTCTTTTATTTATAAAAATATGTAAAACAAGTAAAATGAAAACGTTTTGATTTAGTTTGACTATATTACAAAAATTTATATTTTACTGTTCTTTAACAAAAGTTAAATTATATAAGTTCAAGCACATATTTGCGTTAAATATTAATTACATATTTTTATACGGAAGCACTGCCTCGTATTTATGAGCTAAAAAGCACGTTGTTCATACATTGTAAACCCGTACTTTGCATACGTCTTTTTTCCACGTATTATTACGTCATATTTCGGAGAAAATGATTTTGAAAAAAATGTCATTCTTTTCAAATACCGCCGTATGATATATTTTTCTTATTAGAAGAAGCATTAAAAAGTACCAAAAAAAAAAAAAAAAAAAAAAAAAAAAAAAAAATAGGAACAGATATAATACAGTTATTAGCAATAATGTACAAAATAATATAATCAGAATTTTATACTTCACTTTCACTGGTAAACGTTCCAAACATTCTGCACGTAGAACTTGCGCAATAAAAATGTTTAAGCCTCCGATCAATGCCAACCCTCTAATAATTTAGACAAATCGTTTATCATCGTACATTCGTCTACTGACTACACGTTTTCGAACAATCCAAGCGAATACGACCACTACACAACGTCAACATAGTTTCATCGGACAATGTTTCACGGCAAATACAGACGATCCGTAAAATAGCGTTGCAATCATTTGTTCAAAATTAACGTTTTACTTTCTACTCCAGTCGATTTCGTTATGTTTAAGTCTTTGCATTTAAGCATCATATGAAAAGTCAGATGATGTATAAAAACAACACCGCTTCGATGAAATTATGAAACATAAGAGGTGTACGAATTTTTACGCAGATCGAGCACTTTACTGTACAATTTTTACGAATCACATTAGACTTACAGAGATTTTTTTCTCATTCCAAAAATGTCTATGTTCCATAGCTCGTTACTTTTTATCGCGAAACTACGACAAAGATTACTGTAAAAATTAATTATTAGCGGTAGGTGCAGTCATCGAAGCGTAAAGATACAACGGATAGCTCGCAAAAATATTTTTTTAAAGCAAGATTTAAGAAAACTTATTATTATACAATATCTGGATTATAACCGTTGGCTCCTGGTCGCTGCTAATGTATAGTGTTTCTGTCTCTACGCAACAAATGCAACAAATATTAGCTTCTCCGGTAAGAGATCCGTCATTCGTGTGTTTTATCGATATTTACCGAGTAGAACCTACCGTTCGCCTTTTCAATTGAATTTAAGATTTAAGTAAACTGTGTAAAGTCGGCACCGGAGCCATGAACATCTTTACCACGCAATAAAATGTTGAATACCTTTTGTTTCGATTGCAGGGTTTATTGAAATTCAAAGAGGCGAGGAATAAATTCGGTAAATTCGAAGGAAAAAGAGAACGCAAGTCTCTTATTTGAGGGTTTATACATTGGTTGTGCAGAAACTGGAAGGGGGGCAAGAAATTCCAAAGATGGCCGTCGCAAAAATTACCGATGCTCCTACGCATGGAGTGTATACGGTTCCATCTACCAGCTACTTTACGTATTACGCTACTCACTTGATAAACTTTTCGGTACCGAGCTATAAATCTTATTGGTAACAAATGTTCTAAAATGCCTTTGAAAGGTTTAAAAAATAATTATATTATTAATAATCTGTCTCTCAATCTCTCTCGCATTAAAGTAAGATCAATATTCTTTTGTAACGATAAAGTATGATTTATAGCAAACTTTGGCGTGAATACTCAATGTTGTCATTCCAAATTCTGTGCCATGGCAGTGATTTTTCTCTTTAATAATTCTAATTTTTGTTCTTTTATCTTTAACAGTCTTTGCTGTATCTTAAGTTCACTTTGTCGAATCGCCATCTTTTCTACATGCCTTCTTTCTTTATTTTTTTCAGCAATCTCAAGATGCCTTTTAATTTCTACAAACAATTTTTCAAAGGTTGCAACAACTGGTTCATTCGATGATTCTGTACTTTTCGTTGTTAACGTACTTGATGTTGCTAAAGGATCTTCGCTTGCTTCGCTGGATAAATTTGTGGTTTTTTCGGAGCCTTTTTTCATTTTTTGCAAGGTATCGTTAGCACTTTGATTATTAACCTGTTCGATCATAGGCTTTGGTAAAATCAATGCATATTTCGTTGATCCACCTATTGCAGGATATTCATTCTCCTGCAAGTAAACGGACTTTCTTTTTTCAGTAAAAATTTCGTCTAATGCTCTCTTGTGTTCCCAGTGGCCATAATGTTTCATTCTTCCGGGATTCTTCATCATCTCTCTAAATACTAAGTTTCTATATTTACGTTCTAATACTCTCCATTTATTTTCACATTTTTGCGGACTAAAAAAGAAACCGTGTTTCTCCATTTCTACAGAAATTGTTTCAAACATGTCTCTGAGACTTCTGAACTGAGTTGTTTGTCCAACCATTGACCGATATTTTTTGTATTGATTTATTAAACAAGATGTTGCTTTCGATGTCCATAAATTATATATTGGATCTATTACCATAGTTTCGGTATGTACTCTTTTTATATTATCAAAAGTGGGAAAACTATTTTTGGTTTCTTCTATGGTGTTAATTTCCGGATATTCAATTTTTATCTCTACCTCATCAACTCCATCTATAAAAATATTTTATAAAAATTTGAAACTGTTATTTGGTAAATATAAAGACTTCAAAAGTCAATAAATTGAAATTGATTTAATGCTGATATTAAAATTTGAATCACATGTCTTAAACATTCAAGACGAATTATTAAGAGAAGAAGGGAAAAAAATCAACAACACATGAACAACATTAATCATCAGTGACACCAATTCGTACGCGATTATTAATAATTTTGTTAACTCGATGCAAAACACTGTCAAATTGATATGAAATTCCTATTCATTAAAATGAAGTAGTTTTTCAATTCAAATAATCTTGCAGTAAATTATATTTCAATTAAGCTATAAGGAATAATATTTTTGAAACATGAAAAATGACGAAGAGAAAAAAATATAATAATTAAAGATGTTACTGTTTCTTAATACCGAAGGAACAAAATATTTACGAAGCCTATGAAAACGTCCGTGAGTAGTATTACGAGTTTACAATTCAAACCTAACCTAAATAAGCCGCCATTACTCACTGTTCAAAGTAGACTCCGACATACAATCCGTACTCGACATCTTAAATTAATTTTATCAAAAATAGTTCAAAACTAATGCTCAATATCAAAATTGCGTAGAAACGTTTATTAGTGCCTCGTCACGAAACTGCGCTATTGCAGTACGAACGAATGATTAAGTGATTCGACACGTTCATTCCGGACCACTACAGGTGCAAAGCAGTAGTGTACGAACACAGGAGAACTTGTTGGAAACCGGTTACAAGAGTTAGCTCTCGAGTCATATAGACACGTTTATAATAGCATTTGCAGCAGATTCATCGCGTGGAATATCAATTGAGTTATTCTGTTTATGCTCTGGCAGAATTAAAGAAAATGTTTGAACAATTACTGAAATTAAATAGTAAAACGATTGATTTGAAACATTTTTATTTAAGCCATTCTTTAATTATTTCTTACGTAATTATTACTTCGTAAATTATATAAATTTAATTCTAATAAATAGATAATATATACGATAAAACTCGTGTAAAACGCTATTTCTGGATATACATTGAACTTATATAATTAGTTTTGTTACGTGCGTTTATCGAACATTTGTAAGATTATTTATCGCTTGGAATACATTTTTCATGCGCAATGAAAGTGGTGCACTGTAAAAATATCAATATAACAATAATCGATGTTTTTTTTTTTTAACGTGGAAGATAAAATTATTATAATGTATTCGCCTTAGTTTTTACGCGATAAGAATTTATACTCAAATATCAAGTTATTGCCGTTCTTACCTTAATAAATTTATAAAAATTATAAATTTTTTGCAGTATTATTTATATCTGAAGAACTTTAATAGATTTTATTACCAATACAAACGTGACGAGGCACTTTATTACAAAAAGAACGACGTAAATTATTGAATGATAAATTATTTTTAACTTAATCAGTGCCCTCTATGAAAATTATAAAACATATTAAATTCGTAAAGTCTGAAATTATTTGCGAAATTTATGCCTATAAAATTATATACCAACGTCATTTGTCAGCCAAAAGCAAGAGACTCTTAATAATTATCTTGCTTCATACATAGCGATATCACAATGTAATAACCAGTATAAATAATATCAACGTAAATATTAATAATTAATTCAAACGTTTGCAAACGTAATTTCTTTATAAATACGCTCCCGAACTTTTTGGCAATATCTGCTCTCTTTTAACAAACATGTGCTTTCCTGTTTGCGAATGCAATACGAGCAAATGCGCAGCACACTGTACGTAACAGGTATCTTTTTCAACAAAACGTGTCATAAGGTAAATAGAAGAAAGGGTGATTTATGCTTTACCGCTTATTATCTTCGTAATAGCATTAGAATCAGGAGATGTGAAATTCGAGAGGAACCAGGAAAAGAAGAAAGAGAAAAAAAGAGCAGACCGAAGCAGACACGAATTCGGCAGTTTTGTAGCGTCGCTCTAAGGACGAGCAGAGCTCGCGTCGTACAAATTTTTTCAAACCTACAGAGGGATCGAGGGACGAGTCCTCGTTGCAAAACTGGTTCTTTGTTCCTTGGTTCCAAGCAGTCACAGCCGGTTTGCAGGATCGAGAAGCTGCGGCAGCGCAGTTGCGCGCGCTTCGCACGTTTGAAAATGCACGGGGAGGCCTTTCATTTTAACGTCGAGCCTCGAGGGAGACGCACAGACTCGGGCATTAGGTCGATGACGACCTGCCGAATCTCGCTTATCGCACTTTCCAGCTTCGTTATCGAACCCCGGAGTGTTTGGAGGCGCGGACGAAACCAACGCTTATGTACGATTGACGATATTCGAACTTTTCGAGTAAGGCACGATTTTCGTTTTTTCTCTTTACCGAGGCTGGATCTTTATGGTCTCGGTCTTTCGATAACTCCTGGCTCGTGCTACTTCGGGATACTTGGATAGTCAAAAATACAGTCGTGCAATTTCAAAATCATACTGCAAATACTCTCTTTCTGTTCTAGCATACGTTTTCTGATAAAAAAAATTTCACGCGATATCGATTCTCGTAAGATGTATACTTCTAAAACATACGAGGCTACTTTCACGTAAAGTAGTAGCCTTGGACTTTTATCAATTTAATTTTGAAAACCAAAAATTATACGTATACAGTAGATATATATATATATATATATATATATATATATATATATATATATATATTTATTGGCGTGGTAACGACTAGCGAATGTTATTTCGAAGCGTCATATCGACATAGCACTGAGATATTTATTGTTGCAAATTTAGTATTATGGGAAGCATGTTACATTAATAAGACAGGCTCTTATGTTTATGAAAATAGACAGTCATGAAGTATGATTCGTGCTGTTTTACTCTACGTTCTAAATAAACTTGTGGCTCGACTGTGTAAGTATTGTCCGTGCGTAGTTAATGCGTAAGGGATGCAAGCAAAAACGTACAGTACTGATGATTAAAACTGCCAATGCTCTGGGCGATCATGTGCAATTATTACTCTTTTATACTCGATGCAATATTTACAAAATTGAAGGCTTTTTTAATATAATTTATAACGAGAATGAGATTTATTTCTGCAGATGAGTTTTTCCATTCCAGTGAAATGCAAGAACAAGAATGAAATAAATATCGAATTAATGGTGTAGTTAATGAGTTTATGAAGTAATATATCAATATTAAATATATTAATCAATAACAGCTATATATATATTTTAAAGAAAAGTAATACCTTGTGGTAAAAATTCTTTAAACGTATCGTTTGTAATTAAAGGGAAACTTTTTTGACGGTTCAAAATTGGTGAAAATATTGCGTTCGTTATTTAAAATAAAGATTTTAGTATCAATGTGTATAAATACCACACCATAAAAATATTCGCGAGCGGTCGGACCTACAGAAGCATAAAGATTAGAAAATTCTTCAGTATCCAGAACAAGTGTTTTTATTTCTTTAATTGGGTATGCCTACATATATTTAAGTATCATATAAGAATACGACTAATAAGATATAATAATCGATTGCCAGTATTACGATTTTAAGTGTTTTCTCTTATTCGAATAAGAGAGTTTTACTTCAGCTGCGTTTAAAGCCTAAGACAAAATTTCTATCGAATTACAGTTTTTAAAAGAAAATAAAGATTCGTTCATTTAATTTATGATATGTACTTCATGCGGTTCACCGATCTCTCAATCTCGATTTCACTATACTAGACTTTTACAAAAGCCCCGTAACATAGCGATTAATACAATATAATATTGAATCACACAGGCTTAGAATTTTAATAGCAGGTAATAAATAAAAACATCGACTGTGGATGCATTATACAATAAACGTTGTAAGGGTTCGGCATTACTGTTGAAAAAAAGACTGTTTTTAAAAAATCAAACGTTTTAAAAGAATCGCTTTATTTGAATTTAATATATAATTTTTTTGCCACAACTGCTCTTTGCGATAATTCGATGTACAGTTGAAAAAAGGAGTGTATTATATAATTAATACGATCAGACTCTGAATTATGGACTTAAATTCAAACGTATTTTCATATTCGAATTATTCAAATTCTCAAATGCACATGTCAACCTATTTCTTTGTATACTTTAAAGCAACGTACTTTAAAAGTGAATTGCAGAAGCTTTTTTAACCGTCATCTTACTTTCAATTAAATATTAACATTTTCTCGTTGAATTTGAATGCCTAAAGATATTAAATGGCAGTGATTTTGATAGATAACACGATAAAACGTGAAAAGAGCAAATATTTTTTGTCAATCGATTGAATACTGGAAAGCCAAGTCATAATGTACTAAAAAATAAGTAATCGTAATTGTTTCAATTCCATTATTAGCGAATTAAAGGAAAAAAGAAGAAGAAATATACTGTACATTATTCAATAAATCTTTACGTCCACTTTATCGTAAAACAAATTATGTAATATTTTGTAGGTACAACATTCGACTTTCGAATCAATTGGAAAACGCCGTGCAAAGAGAATTACATATCTATAAACGTCAATAAAGTAATAATAACAACAACAACAACAATAATACGTAAATAACGTAGCTCTATGTTATTATAAAAGAAATTTTTCGAAAAAGAATTCTCTCAATCGATGAAATCTTTCGTTTTTATATCAAGGATTAGAATGAATGCGGACGTGTTTAATACCAACCTATCAATATTATTACGATCGTTGCCAGCCTTATCCATCTAAAACACGTTTAAAATATTATATTCCCGGTGTTTTCTTCATTTTACCGTACAAAATCAGCACAAAAAGACCTTCAAACTCGTTCCACTTGCGCATTTAAAATTTACCATAAACATTTGACGAAACATTATTATTTCTATACGAATAAATTCTCCATTCGTGACAAATGATTCGTCGCAAGTATAAAACGATCAAAGAAAGGTGAAAAATAACATTTTGCGCTAAAACGACCTGCGTAATAAAGAAATTATCCAGCCTGTCGATCCGAGGGAATGAATGTTCGAAAGCGCTAAAATTTGGATATTTAATTGCTTTTTTCTCAGTCCGTCGCGTTATTGAAATACTTCGAAATCTCGCAGTTTTCTGTCCCACCAGAAAGACGAGAGATCGTCAGATTACCAATTAGTTTCGTTTCATAACCTCAGCATGGGAGGTTGTACCGCGAGTATCAGTTTCGATATATTGCAAAAACGTAATGAAAAATCGGTTAAACGGATTGGTATTAATAACGTAATCGTGGATCGGCATGTTTGGGAAAAATAATTTCTCACACGACGAGAGCTCGCGAGCGCGCGCCTTTAATCCCACAACGATCCCCACGTTCTCGCTACGAGTACGTTATGCAAGTGCAAATATACGAAAAGCAATAGGGCAACCCCAAGAACGCGAAAAGGCTCTAGAGCAGGCGTGAAAGCTGCGTCGATTTTCTCTCTATGCGAACGCCTCTCGTCGCACACAAGCGCAATGATAGTGCGCGAATGCTCGCGCAGGTGATATCGGGGAAAGGACGTTCGCAGAAGCGAGAGAGTACGTGCATGCGTAGATCGACTCGAGCGGCTCGAGTCTGCCTCGAGTCTCGAGACTCGTCAGTCGTCGGTTTGTCACTCGATTGCACCGCCAACTGCATTCGCGACTCGCGAGCGCTGCGCGAAAACACCGAGAGAGTGAGAGAGAGAGAGAGAGAGAGAGAGAGAGAGAGAGTGCGACGACGCGACGACGCCGACGACGCCGACGACGCCGACGACGCGCACGAGCAAAAGCAAGGGGAAAGACCGATGGACCAGAGCGGTTTCTGCCCCGTCGACTGGGAGGCGGTTCGCGGTCCGGCCAGCATCTCCGATGACAAGTTCAAGTGCGTGAAATGCCAAGCGACAAAGGGAAGATAAACCGAGAGTCGAGTCGCAGCAGCCCTTGTGTGCTTCGTTGTCGGTGTACGGTAGGTGGTTCGTTCCCCGTCCCGCTTCGGCCGTCTCTATCGCGACATACGCGCACGGCTTGCGTACGTGAGCAACGTAACCAACATCCAAGATGAAAACGAAGAAGTCGCGGTGTAACTGTGCAAGCGGAGCAGCCGGATTACGTCGAGGCAAATGCAATTGAAATAGAAAGTTCGCAGCCCGCGTCGCGCCTCTACGTGGTTACACGGGTATGCGTGGACAGCGTTATTTTTCGCCCGAACTCTGAGCCCGCGGGCAAGCAGCGAGGGAGCGAAGGGGAAAACGCGCGCGCGCGCCCGCAAATACAAGGGGCAGAGGGGAGGGAGAAAGAAAGGAGCGAAAGGGAGAGGCTCGCGCTCGAGAAGATGGCTTCCGTCGGCGGTAGTAGCAGCAACGCTTCTAACGGCACCTCGGACTCCTCCGCGAGTCCTTGCAACCGCTTCGGCGTGAACGGCGACCGCGACGTGCCGCAGTGGAAGAGGGAATTGATCCAGCGACGCAGGCAGCAGAGCAAAGTGCTCGCGGTGGCCACCGACTTAGTTAGGTCGCCCACCGCCACCTTTTCCACTTCTACCGCGTCGCTGGTCGTCGGGGCCCGTGGTGGGGCCGCCACCACCGCCACCGCCGCCACCGCCGCGACGTACTCGAGTTGCTCGCCGCTGTCGCCGTCGCCGCCACCGCCGCAGCAACTCGGCACAACGCCGTCGACCCCCGGCGACGATGCATTTGCCGCTGTAGCCGCCGTCGTCATCGCGACGCACGCTGTAAACAACGGTAGCTCCAGCCCGGATATGCGCCTCGAAGCCGCTCCGTTGCCCGGCGACTGCGTGGAGGAGCTCGTGGGCAACGGGAGAACGAGCAGAGCCAGGAGCAGGCCTACCTCCAAGGAGGTGCTGGACATCGTCGAGCTAGCCAAGATGCGTGCCAGCGACAGGCAGCGCGAGGACTGCGAGAGCGACAGCTCCGAGGAGCTGCAGTACGGACCTGGAATTGTGCACAAACTCAGGAGTAAGTACCTGAACATGACTCTGAGGGAGATGAACAAGAATAGGGGCTCGATACACGGCTTCAGAAGGGCCGCCAGCTTGGAGGACCTGCTGGAGCACAACGAGGAGTCGGCAGCGGAGAAGACGAGAAGGTACGCCAAAAAGAATGCGATCGGTGCAGCTGCCAAAGTGGAGAGGTACAGGAATGCCGCAAGAGGCAACGAATCCATGAAGAGAGCCAGGAGCGTGGAGACCTTGATGAGGTATAACTCCGCCGTCGAGGAATCGGCTCAGAATCACACCGCTCGTCTTGCCTCGAATATCTTTAAGCAGGAAAGCGATCACATCATTTTAGTGGACAGGTCTAATGTCAGAATTGAAAATCGGCTTTTGGATAAGGATAGACTGAAACCGATCAACAAGCCCAAGAGAATAAAGCCAGTGCTGGCTGAGACGGAGAGACCACCACCGGATCTAGTCAAAACTACCATGCGAATCTTCGAAAGTTCTTCTGTCAAAAAGCTGAGACCCAAGGGTGACGTTGCTGTGAAAGTCGCCACCTTTAAGACTATTAACGACACCTTCAAGGCTCAGAACCAAAAGAAAATTATTCCAAAGCCACCTCTGCAACCAAAACCACTTGTCAATGGCAATTTCAGGATTTCAACCGGTCCCAGAAAAATCATAATCACACGAAAGCCCACCGCTGAACTGATCGAAAAGCAAAACAATCAGGAGTCGTATCGCAACGATGGAGTTATCACAGATCCAATAGTTCAGTCCGTCTCTTCGGTAGTTAGCAAATTTCAGCAAATAGAGAAGTCGTGTTCTCCATCCTCGTCGCCAGAGCCGTCGTTCGGTAAAATTAAGTTCTCACCGGTAGCCAGTCCAGAACCTTCGGCTGGTGGCAAAACAAAAGTGTCTTCTTTGGACCTAAAGTCACCTATGACAACGCCAATTCCATCGCCGAGGATGTCTCCATCGAAGCTTCAGTCGCCGGTCTCTCCAAGGTCCGAAACGATTAAGCAGCCTTCTACTTTTGTGCAGAAACCAATTATGAATTCTACGCCTCTCTCCAATAAATTTGAGCAGTCCATCTTTGCCTTGTCTTCGACGATACCCAACGTGGATTTCGAGCAAGACAAAGATGAGGCTTCGGTGGACCAAGCGAAAGAAACGTTGCTGGAAGTTAACAGTCAAAATACAGAGACCGTGAACGACGCTTCTAAATTGAGTGACACTTTATCATCTTCGGGATCCTCTACGATGCTCGTAGAAAATTTGGACGAAAGCATAGAAACAGTGGACAATCCCAGAACGGTTTCTAAATCTGCAATGGATAATATAAGTAAGGCAGGAATGACGGTTCAATTTAGGTTCAACGATCATTCATCCATCAAAAGTTACTTGCCCCGAACGGTATCTAATCCAGAGCAAATTCGAGATAAAACGTTTGAAAGTGATATTACGCTAGCCAAATTAACAGAAGCCAAAAGTAAATCCTTTTCATTTGAATCTGATAATGTACCTGCTGTATCTGAAATTATGTCATTTAGTACCGAGTCATTTAATAATTTACAAGAACGATTTCAGGCTGACGCTGTTGAAGAAAGTATTCGTAAAGAAGACCATGCCTCCGTCGTTGAAAATAAGCCCGTTGGAGCTATTTCAAGTCTGAGCCTTATTAAATCAACGACCACAACTAGTTTTCCACAAGGTAACGAAACCAAAACAATTAGAAGTCAAAAATCTGACTCAAACTCACCTCCTCAAAAACAAATAGGAATTATTCGACCTTTGGTTTCTACAAAGACTCAGCTGCCACAGCAAAATCTTAGCAATAGGGAAATTGAAAAGAATTTAATCAATAAAGTCAAGAGTATCGAACAGCCCACAAAAGTAGTAGTGAGTTTAAAAAATACCGAGGAAATAGAACCGGCGAAGAAAAATAATTCCAGCGGTGGCCTTTGGAATTCTAAGCCATGGAATCAGCAAAACAACACGATGGTTTTCAATTTTAGCAACAGAAAAGATGTTCCAGATTATATAGAAAACGATGGCTTGATCATCAAAAAGAAGCGAGATAAATCAAGGGTAAGAATTTATTTTTATAAATTATTCTCTTCTCCTGTCATAATATCATAATTCTAGTACACTTTTTTACATTTGTTATTTGCATACTATTGATCGCTCGTAACGCACCCTACAAATTCATAGTAAAACTAACGTTGCTTCTAACCGTATTAATTTTCAAATGATCGTCAAAGTAAAGCATTCTCCAATTGGCCTCACAAACTATTTTACCGCTTCATCTTAACCTTTATTTTTGTCATCCTAGCCTGTCAAAAAGTATGCATAATTTTAAGCAGTTGGTAACGCAACAGTTTACTTCCAATCGTTTACTTTTACGTACAAGATGAAACAAAGGAATGTCCCTATTAAAACTTTCTACTCTTTATTAAGTGCTGGCAAAATATTTGTAAATAAGAATATTTCTTAAAACGGCCGTACAGCAGAAACCGGCCTAGCGACCAAAAGCCAAGTTCTGTTTACGTGGTACGGAAGAAGGAAATTGTCCTAAATTAGTATTATGAACGAAGATTCGCGCCGATGAAACGGGTAACTTGCGAACGTTCCCCGCGACACGGTTTACAATTTGTTGACACTACGGAAAGTGTCACGATAATTTACACAGAACTTCAGCCATTCCTCCCGCTCGTATATGCTTACAATATGCCACGTTATCCCTACGATGTTTTACTTACAATGACGATGTTTTAAACCTGTCATGGAACTGTCAATAGTGCGAGAAAAGGGCGGAAACAAAACATTTCAATGCTCGTCACTACGAATCGCATCATCTTCGGAATCTTCGGAATCTTCGGAATGGAAACGTTTTTTTGACCCGAGAGCCAGAGAACGCGACCCACCAAAGACGAATTGGAATTAAATTGAGAATTATAAGCAATCACGCGTGACAATCGAGCGCTATTACAAATGCATTAATAAAGAAGAGAAGGAAGTTGCAATCGTTACATTTATCAAGCGTTACGTTTAAACTATCATTTCATTATGCACTTGTATACAATGGAGAAATAACAAATATTTTTGTTGGACGCGTACGTACGGTACAGTTGTACTCTACCGGTAAAATATTTTGTCGAGGCAGAACAAAAATTCAATACAATCGCAAGATGAGTAATGAATATGTTGCAAACTTTTGTCAGAGCGCACGCACTGAATAATTGCAGAAAAACCTTGGGATGAAGTTTATTAGCGGCACATTTGTAGTATATTTTTAGTATATTTGTAACTGATTGAAAACGGACGAAGAGAAATGGAGTCCCATTTGAATGTCTTGTACCGCGGGACGTGCTCGAATGAAAACTCGTTTGCTTAAAGAGCTTAAGATTTTTTCCGTCTCATTTTTTCTCTCCTAGACCAGAGACACCCGATGCACATTTCGTTGAAGGCGCGAACGCAAGTACACGACGAATCCATTCGTTATTTAAAAATCGTACTGTTCCTTGAAACTCGTACGCGTGCTTTCACGAAAATTTCTATTCGACAGCGTAAATAGCACCGATCGGGGGAAAATTAATTTGCGTCGGAGCGACCTCGAAGGAAAAAACGTCTCTTTTGTCATTAGCAGGGATTCGTATACGAAAGGATTCTTAGGCGAGCAAGGCAAAGAACTCGAAGGAGTATAGTCAATGAGTCCTAAAAGAGTGTAAGTGCCTCCGCCTTTCAAAATCGTTCTCGTTTTACTTTTATACCTTCTATTTTATTATTATATCATTGCTGCTCGTACACTTCGCCCGAGACTAATATTTCCAAGCTTCTCTCTCTCTCTCTCTCTCACGCTCACGCTCACGCTCACGCTCACGCTCACGCTCACGCTCACCCGCGCAACTCTCTTGGAAGTCTCGCGAGCCGTCGTTAAGCGAGCGAGGAAAACTTTAGGAGATCCCGTCACTCGTAAAAATTATTTACCCCTCGTTGCGTTTCAAGAGTCGCTTTGCTCATTTTTTAATTTCTTTCTGTACTTTCGTTTAACGCGTTGTAGAGCGCGCGCGCATTTAATTTTTATCTACGCTCGCTTTACCTCGTCGAAGAAGAATACATAAAAAGTAAAAAATGACCTGTCGCTCAGCTGGCTTTTATGCACACGTGTGCACGATAAAATTACGCAAAAACGAAATGCTCGCCGCTCTACCGCAGCGTATGCAGGGAGTTTGCTTATTGCAGAAGCCGAGAAAAATGGAGTACAAATTCTTAGGCCGACGCAATTGTTAAGTTGTTAAATTGTTAAATGTTATTTTAGCTGTGCGCATCGATGAATCATCGAAGGTAGGGTATCATTTAGAAATGGAGAATAAACCGCGAGATCGGATATCACTGTTACAATAGTCGAACCAATCGCGAGGATTGGTTCGACCAAATATATCGTCCTCGCGACGGCTCAATTCGCGCAATTTTTCATCGAAGCTCATCGATCCTACGCATTTATCTACGGGATTTAATTAATCTTACGAGTACGTACGAATACATACGCGCTGCCTGTGTACACCGCCGACTACACCCAAGTTTTCAATAGTTATCGTCTCTCGCATATCGAATGACGTTTTTAAAGATTAAAATGCAATAGGTGTTATCAGGGTTCGTACGCAGGGAACATATTCGTATAAAAAATCAACGCAAATGATTTAATTATAATCGATTATATTTTGAATTTTGATTAATTCATTTGAGCTGTAAATATATTTTTGGTGATAATAAAGTTTATGCTTCGACGCTTTACCGTAAAATGTATCGGTAATTTATCGGTAATTTATAAGAATTGCTTATGCTTCCTTCTGATTGGCAAAATTTTGAATAAGTTTATAGATTAGATAGCGCATACGCGTCGTTATCTAGTTTAGCAAAGTCTTAACGCTACCTCCGTATGTGCACTTATAAAAACAAATATGCATGTAGCTAGCTATTAAATTAACATTAAAAGGGAAATAAAACTTTCCTTTTAGATATTTATAGACATTTTATTAGCCAAATGTGTTTTTCAAATGCGATGTTTTATTAATGAACGTTTTGCGACGTGAACGTCAACGTGAAATATAATACTGTACGACCATATACTATTCGAATATTGCTCGCTTACATCACGACATTTTTTATTTTCCCCACCATAGAACGTCTATGGGTAATTCGTTGAGATATTGGTATTAGCGAGTAAAACTTAATTTCTTACGATCTAACGCGTCGATGAAAATTCTGCGCTCGAAATCTGCCTTTGTTGCAGTCATTGATAAACTATTGATTGCCAAAGGAAAACACAAAGTTAATTAAAAGAGCGAATCATTTGTCGATTTATTATATCAATTGGTTTGGTATTGCGAATACTATTATTACAAATACTCTTATGAATCTCCGTATTTGGAACGGTAGAAGAAATTTTTTACCGCCGTTATTGTACATTTTCACTGGACTTTATACCAACTTCAAGATAAAATTTATAGTAATTGCACGGTAAAAGTTCATGACGTATCGAGTCATATTTTTCTCTTTTTGAAGCAAATATTACGTTGAAGTTAAACTGACCATATATTACGTCAAATTTAGCGCGACGTATAATAATAAATTTTCTATTAAGAATGACAATAATTGAGATGAAAAAATCCATAAAAATGCTCAGCGTGTCGTAATCACCGGTTTTTTTTTTTTTTTTTTTTAATAAGGATAACGCGGTTACGAAATTTATTTTTCGTGGTAAATTGTACGTCGATCGTATTTATATAAAGTGCATTTTCCCAGGATTTTTTCATCGGTGCGAAACAGATCAGCGCTAAAAGAGGCAAATATTTGGCTGGTGTAGTTAACGATCACCAAAACAGGAAGAAAGATAAGAGAGAAAGGCCGTGTTTTTCTGCCAGGTAGGCTTAAGCGTGATTAGCACGCGAGCTAATGACTAATTTTAATTTGAATAAAGCGGCAAAGCGCGTTATTTTCGTATATACATCGATAAAGCGCAGATCCTTTCATTCAACGGCTGCTCTTTTCTTATCGCAAAACGATCGCGAGGCTACGTTATACGTACGTATCCTGGTAAATTCGTCGATTTCACAATTACAGAAATAAAAAATATTTGGCACAATAGGGCAAATTAAATTTCTGCAGTACGAGTGCAATCACCACCTATATTCTTACCTGTATTAATTACTGGTGCAATTAAAAGAAAAATATTTCGGCTCGCGAATGAAACTCATCCAATTGGTTTGGCAATAGCGGGAAAAGTATTAGCGATAAATATTTCGTAATAATTCTCGAATTACAAGCGACGCGCTTAAGCCGAATATCATAAACAACTTGTCGATAATTCGTAAATAGCATTAGCTTTTTGTTTCGCGTTTACGTTTATCGTCGATGAAGGTAAAATATCAGTTGGGAAATATTTTAGAGGAATACTTTTGCAAGTAGACGAAATATCAGAGAGACGCAAATGTCGAGACGCAAACACCCGTAGGCACATTAAACAAGATTCCAGCTATTTTAATAGCTAGCGATTTTTGTATGTAAATAAACAGAGAGAGAGAGAGAGAGAGAGAGGCGTTCGCATCACGAATTCGAAAAGTTTTGAAAATATGTTTATGTAGGATAACGGGATATAACGGGTCGCACGGATATTCCGCGTACGTTTATCGAATATTTGTTTCGTCGTAAAAGGAATGCTTATGCTTGGTAACGTCGATCGCGCGCGCGCGAGTACAAGTTCACTGCATCTTCGCGCCTGACGGAGTACGCGGATTCGGCCGAAGGAAGGATTTTTACGTTTGCATCGAATAGAAATTCAAATCGACTGAATAATCTCGGAAGACGAGCGATGCAGCGCGGCCTTACACTCGGCCCCGCAACTTATCCCGTAATCGTAAATGGAGCGATAGCGCGAGCGGCAATATTTATCGCGCGCGTTCTATAAAGGATTAGCGTGAAATAAAAAGAAAGAGGAAGAGCGGCTCTGCAGCGTCCACGCAGGCGGCCTGGGGAAGAAAGAGAGACGACGACGACGACGACGACCGCGAAAAATGCCTCGGTGGAATGAGATAAGGAATGGCAGCATAAATAGACAGGAAGCGGCCAGCAGGAGGACGAGGGAGAGGCCAGCGGAAGAGAGAGAGAGAGAGAGAGAGAGAGAGAGAGAGAGGACTGCTGCAGTGCCAGCGCCAGCAGCAGTGGTCGCCTCTCATCGAAATACGTATTAGCAGAGAACCCGTGAGAAATTCACATCGACTCGAATTCCTCTTCTCCTGTCGTCGCCAAGTTCACTGCCATCGTACGTCGTGCTCCTTCTGCTTCTGCCTAGTACCCTCTTCTTCTCTCTACGGACTCTTGTCCGCCACTCTGGATTTGATTTGTTTCCTTTTCCGCGAGAATAATAAGTAAATACCTAATAGGTAAAACGAGTATTGGACGGACTTTTTACTTTCGGCTTGCCAATCGCTCCTTACCTCTTTCACGTGCAACAGCGTTTTTTTCTCTTTTTGCCTACTGGTAATGTTGCGCATGCATCGGTGAACGTTCGTACTTTTAGTTTATGAAAAATTTAACCAGCCTGCAGATTATACGGTAATTCGTTATAGTTATATAAGTGTAAGATCAATAGAAAACTACCTCGATCTTTCTTTAAACGGTCGCCTGCTGACCAACGCTCCTTTCCCTTAAATTTTAAACCAAGGGAATTTCAATAACTCGATTTAACGGGTTAAGACCCAAGCATCATTTTTCTTCGACCATTGCGACAGTATTGATTAATTTTTTTAATTAGTGGACAGTTGTCAATAATATTAAATAAAAGTTATATTTAAGTTTATCGCCTACTCCGACGTTCTCAAAGTGTAAATTATCTGCAATAGTTTTTCGGTAGCTGCGAAATTTCCATTACGTTTATTAATAAGAATGAAAGAATTTTCTATCTAAATTTGTTTACTTCTTCTTTAACGACCGATCGCGTGTGGTTGCGCAGATAAATTGCGAAAGTTGTACATCGGTGTTTGTCAATTTTATCTACAATGACACTCGAAGCAATAGCATGTACTTTTATTTAATTTCCAGCGTTAATACAAAGAGAGCTAAAAGCATACTTAAACATCCAAATTTAAAAAGGATAATTTTGATATTGATATTATTAATGCTATCAATGTTATCTTATTGAAATGGTTTTATCGTAATGTAATCAAAATTACTATGCCTACTCTATTACGTTTGCAATTTAAGCGCAGATGGATGGCAAAAGTTACGGCTTAAGAAATTCATTATTCGTATTATTTGGAATTATACAAATGTTTGCTGTCTCGTTAAATTTCATAAACACCGAATTCGATTAAAAAGTAAATTATTTTCCTCGACTTTTTAATTTCCTCTACGGATATTCTTGTTTCCATCGCGCTAAAATGCCGTAACAATCTCACCATTAAAACTGAAATCGAGTACGAGTATTTTCAATAACCACTCGAGTTTATAATAAATAACCCGCGCAAAAGTCAGCAACAGCAGCGCTTAAAATAGCCCATTTGTGATACGAAGCACAAGAACGACGATCTGGAGTATCGCGGATATGGAGAAGGAAGAATGATCGAGGCAAGGAGGAAGCAAACTCCTCGCCGTATTGGGCAACTCGCCACGATCTAAAAAATCAAAGATTTGTTCTTGTTCCAGCAGGCCGGCAACAGCGGTGTGATCGTATCGAACATCGACTCTGTCCAACTGACCGACGACTCCGACACGGAGGCCTCGGATGAACCGCCCTCCCCCTGCAACATCGCCTTCTGCAACGACAACATCCTCATCAACGGGCGCAGCAACCTCTCGAGGACACCGCGTAACCACAAAGTACGTTCACGCTCGACCGATCGCGCGAGTCGCTGTGCGCGCGTCATACGCGCCCTATTTTCCAAGTCGAGACGCTCGCTAAACGCACGGAGAACGAAATGTCGTCGCACCTCCAGGAATGACTTTTTTCGCTTCACCTCGTGAATATTTCAGCTCAGCTTCGATCCGCGGTCGCAACACGCACCAGCATCAGCATCGCGCACAGAGCACAAGAAGTCACGAGTTTCCCTTTTTTAAATAAGCATAAAATACGAAGGAGGATTCCAGGGGATCGTTAGCTGCTCGGAGCCGTTCCCCGCGTCCTCATCCTCATCATCGTCGTCACAGTCGAGCGCGCAGGCCTTCCGTGACGCATCCCTCGTTTCGCGATCCCCGAGTAAAAGTACGCGGGAGGTGCGTCCGCGGGTACAGTAGCGCTCAAAAGTTTCGGCGCGACCTTCGCAAGAAATGCGGCGGAGTAAATATTTCCGCGATCGAAACGCGGTGCGGTTCCTCGATCCGCGATCCGAGGTACAACGAAAACAATAGCGATGACCAAGTGCCAAGTTCTAAGACCGATCCTCTTCGCTCGTTATCCGAGCTCTCGGTTTTCGCAATTGAGTGCATCCTGCGTCATTTGTCGGTCATTAGAAGGAAGTTATTAGGCTCGAAAGAAGGCGTAATGTTAGCGGTAGCGAAAACGATCGTTTTCTTCGCGAAACTTAAGGCGACAGTTCTGCTTCCTTTGCGATCCAATAGCGATCCAATAGCGATCCAATAGCGATCCAATAGCGATCCAATAGCGATCCAATAGCGATCCAATAGCGATCCAATAGCGAGAAATGAAAGGTCGCTTTGCTCGGCATTTTGGCACTCGCGAATGCGAGCTTTTGAGCACTGGTCCATGACACGACGAGTAACCGCACGCTCGATTAGCACCGAGATCCTCCTCGAGGTTCGAGGTTTGTTCTCAGGGGTGTCCGATCTCTAGGGATCGTTGGAAATCGGTGTACCATCTGGCCATTCGACACGCTCTCTTTATTTACCTTTTCCTCTGCTCGTAGGCTTACCGCGTAGCCTACCGCGTAAGTAGATGTACGTAGGAGATCGATTTGGCCACGAGTCGCGATGCAATTTTCAGTTCCCGCGGCAATTTTGTCTCGCATCGACGCGAAACTAAATGCTCGCGAATAGAGAGTAATAATGAGCCGCCGACTTCGTTTCTTTGTAATACCAGTCGATTTAACTGTCAATATCAGCGATTGAGAGTTTTGTGAAATCGCGAGTCACGGGAAAGGAAAAATTCTTCCATAGTCCTTTTCCTTTACTCCGTGCCTTTTCCTTGGCTACATCTCCGTGCGCTCCGAATAATTGAAAGTGTTCTTTATACGTAGCCATTTAACCGCCGAGCGATTTGTTTTTAAGTCTAAAATGCGCCGTAACTTGGAAAAACGTTCAATCCCCTGTGAAATTGCGCCAAATACCTTATCGAATCGTGGCGAGATACGGTCTATCTTTTAGATAAACGATAAACGAACGCGCTAATAAGAAGGAATTATCCATGCGATTATCTCCGTACCGGCATGGAACATAAATACGGGCAATCTATCATCGCTTTTGTCGAAGTACGGCCGCTGTAATGAATTGCGATCGCCTGTATCAATTTCGTGTAGGGCTTATTTATCATTTTCATCCGAACTCGATAGATAAGCCTTTATTTACGACGATAAACGACGATAAACGAGACCTATCGAAGCCTCAAATCGAGCTGCGATACCCACGACAATGGGGCTGAATGCAAATTTCACGTAATTCCCTAAGAAATTGGTCCGTAAAAAAAGGCAGAATTGTCGGTTACGGTTGATTAGTTTTCCGGAAGAAAGCCAGCCGCCCCCTTTATCAAACGATTCGCGTAAAAATCGTAGCGAAAGGAAGGCAAACTCGAGCCTCGCTAGGCTCTAAACCCCTTTTCATCTTTTCTCTTTGTCGATCGACCGCGCCTAATCGAATATCGCCGATACGCCCAAGTGCGCGGTGACAGTACTTTCGATCCGCAAGGATGTCAGTCGGTCGTGATCGATCGTGCGTGCATCTGTATACTCGAGTACACGGATAAACGCGTCTTCTTTGACGCCTCATCGCCGACTCCAATATTAACAAGGCCATCGCAAAAATATAAGTTCCAGGTTCCGATTATCGACGCGATCGGCTTTTATCGCTCGCAATTGCTCGAAAATGCTTGCTCGGTCATATTATCAACTCCATTTCTACATAATTTATAAATACGTATTTATAAATACCTTGGTCGTTTATTTATTCAAAATTCTTTTGTTTTGAAGCTAAACTTTATTTAGCCCGCTCAACATTTCAGGGAAAACGTTTCCTAACAAAGTGACGCTCAGATGCCTCTTATCAGGTTGATGACATTTTTAGTTTCCTCGATCGGTCGGCTTCCGCCAGTTTCCGGCACAATTCGCCTGCGTTCTACATTCTGTGAAATTAATTTTCAAGAGAGCGCCGAGCCGACATTGAATTACGTTCAAACCTAAAACCTAGAAATTGTTCAACGCAGCTGAATACCAGCGCTAACTTATGACTCGTCTTTTGTGCAATTACTGGAAAAGTTGATCGCATAACGGCAAATACGTGTAACCGTACGCGATACTGCGAGCTTCGATCGCACGGAGAGCGCACGCAATGATTCTGCTGTCGCATTATACAAACGCACAACGAAAAAAGATAATCAATGAAATTACGGCCCCGTTTCACCCGCGTCACCCGCTTCACCCGCGTCGCTCGAGCTTGCGATCCTACTGTTTTCTCCCATCAGCGGGGCGAACTGCTCTTGGGCTCTCGGTTGTCGCGTGCGTGAAAAACAAGAGGAAGAAGCGATACGAGGGTCTACCGGCCTTCAACCGGCGGTAACACGCGTGTATTCGAGGTGTACCGCCCGTGGCCTCGCCGCCGCTCATTACCGTCTTTCTTCTTCCGTGCAAAAGGTAATTCCAGAGGAATTACCTCGGGAGGTGCGACGGCGCGCGAGCTCACGAGTTGCCGCGTCCCGACGTCTTTTTCTCGAATCCATTCTTCGAGTCTGTTCCTCGACCCAACGCGGCCACCGAGTTCAGGCAAGAACACGCGCGTTGCTCACCTGCTCGAAATAATAAGGAGTACTGTTATCGCGTCAAACACGGCGCTTAATTGCTAATCGTCCTTTACTCCTCGGCGAGCGCGTCGCGCTTCGTCTGCGTTACCTTCCTTTTTATCGCCTCTCCTCTCCGTTTCTCAGCTGCAGCGTGCCTTTGATAACCGGACTACTTTTTTTCCCAGGCTCCACCTTCCCCCGTCGGGAATACGTTCTCTCGCCGTCGACTAGATTCGTTTCCGATGGAACGCGACACGCCGGGATGACCGCTTACGTAAACAGCACTAAAGCGAGTTGGCGAGCTGCTGAAGAAAGCCGGAGAATCGGGGGGATCGGAGGATCGGAGGATCGGTCTAGCACGGCGAAGAAAGCAAGCCCGTTAGAAAGCAATGCGATCGTGTTGTAAAATAATAACGGAAGCCAACGAGCGATCGCGTATTCTTCATCGAGAAGAAGCGAGGCTTTTGTTTGAGCCTCGAGTCGTAAAACTAATCGGCAAAACAAACAATAACTCGTTATCCGGAGTGCGGTATTGGAGCATCGATCGGTTCGTTTAAAATCGCGTGCTTGTCGGCTAAAAACTGTTGGTTTCATCTACTCGGCGGCGACCGCGAGGTAAAAGTTGCCCGGTTGGTAACGGAAGTCAACGGCGCGCGCGCGCGCGAGGCTACGAACGCGAACCAGGCCTAAATCCCCGCAGCTCTCGAGGGCGATGATCGATCGCCCTCGGGTGTCCGTATGCAGCACCACCTCCTTCCAGCCCGCTGCCGCGCTCCGGTATTCGGCCAGCGGTGTTGCTATTGGCTCTGCTTCCCCGTTCCCATATGGACAATGGACATACCTGCGCGTGAAACCGCCGCCACTTTCACTGCGACCCTCGCGCGCGCGCGCGTCCGCGTATCAAAAGGTGTGCGCGCCTTTCCTGGAGGTCCGAATTTTAATTTTAATTCGGGGGAGTTTGCGCCGCTCGTTCTCGCCGACAAAAGCCTTTGTCCGAAAATTCGATGTAGTGTAACGCCGCTTGCCTTTTCATATCGTCCTTCGCTCTCGCGGACCCGGGGACGCTTGAATGATGACTGGAACGAGGACTTTTCGAAATTCATGGTTATTTTCTCAAGCGCGTGGCGTTGAGGCGAGAACGAGATCGAAAACCGGCTGCTCCTTATCGACGGCTTCCCGTGGCAATGGGCAGCCAACGAAATGGAAAAGTTAGCGCTGGGAACTCGTGGGTTCGAGCTCCGGAAATTCCCCAATACGGTAAATTCCATTCGGACGTTTATTATTTTTTACGAGAGCGTTTGACTTGAATTGGAACGCGACGCGCCAAGTAGCAGATCGGAATAGAGTAAAAGTGTCGGGTTACTGGGTTCGTTGGAGTTACTTTTAATAGTTGGCCAGGCGTGGGCACTCGAGGTGACAAATTGGCGACCGGCCGATGGACTTGCACTTGCTGTCGAAGGCAATTCAAGCGTCGAGAGACGGTTATACGGCGGCATTCTACAAGCTTACCAAGTCTACAGTCCCTGCGAACTCCTGCCTCTAATGCCTTCTCTCGTTTTTATTGCACAGCATCGGATCCAATTCGACGACGCGGCCACGTGTACGTTCGAGTACCCGAGCGAGGCCTCGTTGCTCGAGGTCGATGCCAGCGGCACCAGCAGCGACGACGGCGAAACTTCCGCTTCCGGCGACGCAACGACAGAAGCAGGAGCAGGAGGAGCGTCTGCCGCTCGTTCGACCGGTACTTTGCCCTCTCTACTGGGTGAGAACTCGCATGGGATTATTATTTCAAAACATCCTCTACTCTTCTTTCTCTATCTCGCGCTCGTTCGTTAGCGTTTGTTAGCGATTGTTTTATTGTTGCTTCGACGACGTCGTCGTCGTCGTCGTCGTCGTCGTCAAGTGCTCGCTTTAAGCGACGGGCACTTGATTTTCAACTTCTCGGACAAGAGGAATGTCTCAGTGGAACTTGGCCTACGGACACTTCTTCAAGAAATGACGTGGGTCGACTTATTTTCTTTTCAATGTTAGCTGTAATTTGAAAGTGTATTATAATCTGTTTCGATCCTTCTTCTCTCTCTTTCTCTTAAGCATTTTTAACTTTTCAATTTATTCGGTGCCCTTAGTTTAAAATAATATCAATTTAATATGTACTCTATTAAAGATTATGAAATAATGATAATTTTACAGTGTTCGAGGATAATAGCATCATAACCTTCGCTGAATAGTAATTCAAGTTATTACTAAATTATTATTCACAAAATATCGTTTCGCATTCGATATTATAAATTTTATATCTCGACAACGTAATATGCAGAATTATGTACAATAGACAAGATTTATCAGCGCTCATAAATCTATGATGTATAAAAATTTACGAAAATTTACGAAAATTTACGAAAATTTACGAGACTTTACGAGACTTTACGAGAATTTACGAGAATTTACGAAAATTTACAAAAATTTACGGCATACTGCATTAATATATTCATAAAAATGTGAAAAATCGGATGCTTATAAGTACACCATGAGCAGAAAAATCAATTATAATAACATGCTATTTAGATAACCACCCTCCATTATCCAACTTGTTATTTAGGTATTAAAAGAAAAGTTTGTTACTATCGTTATTCGAAACAGTAAATCGCCAAGCTTTCTAATAATTACCATTCACGAGAATCATAAATATTTATTAATTATATTTCCAAGTTTGTAAGAAATTTTCTGCGTAAAGGATTTTTCCATCGTTACCATTCTAAAATGCCATCTTTCACTTTCATAAAATTCTTTTGCTTTCGATACAGTCTGACATTATTTTTCACATCTTGATCATGATGTTTATTTTTTAATAGATTTAAATAATAGGAGTATCTAGTGGTGCAGAAAATTATTTTTTAAAGAGAATTATGCATGGAAATCACGTATTTGCAAACATTAGCATTACGATATATTTTATTTAAACTTTTATCGTCGTCCTTGACGTTTGCCCAGTAAAGTCAATCAATAATCAGCTTTTATTTTCGATAAAAAAAAAGAGTCCGTTCAATGCAAATAACGATAAAAAAATTACGTATCTGTTCAAAAAACGATTGTTTTCAAAAACTTAACATCTCGTCTCAGTTTTCGGTCGAGGCGACGACGGCGATGCTTTTACTTTCTTCGCATCAATAATTTGACCCAATTGAGAATACGATCTCGTTTTTTTTCTTCTTCTTTTCTTTTTCTTTTTCTCCCAGCATTTACCACGAATAAGCAACGGAAGTGCAGTCGTGTTTATGGTGTTTCTGTGCATTATAGACGTATAAAGAACGAAATCGGGCTTATAATGTACAGGTTAAAGCGTGTGAGTGTTCCGCACATTTATTTGACTCGGCGAAAGCATCACTAAGGAGAAACTGTTTTGCAATTTAGGTGGAGGTGGTTTGGCAAGTTATACCCCGAGCAAAGTCGATCTGGCCTCGGAGGGTTTTGAGCTTGGCGTGACGCGGGCGACCGTATCCACGTTAACTTCGACGCAATCAGCAACCGTGTCGTCCCAACAACAACCAAGCCTCAACGAAGTGGACTACTCGAAGCCTTCGCAGGACACTGGAACATGGGGACAAGAGACGGCAGCAGACATGCTGTACTGAATACACTCGTCCACCCATTCCCCTCCTCCTCCTCCTCCTCCTCCTCCTCCTCTTATCACCTTCCGGCGAACACTGTCAAACGCTGGTAAACGTACTAACGCGCGACTGACTGGACGCAGCGACGCGTCTCGCATTTTTTCCCATCCCAACATCCTACCGGAAAAACTGTAACACCCGAAGCCTTGGATTCGGACAATTTTTTGCAATCGTAGAAATAGATAAAGGACAAGACGACACTGCTTCGGAGCAGACATGTCGAGGTGTATACCATTGCTGTTAAGGGCGAAAGACCGAGTTAGCCTAAGTTAGCGACGACTGGAAGAAAATATTTGTGAAGAGTAGACCCGTAGCATTCCATTATACAAGCATTTACTTACTAATTAAACCAATTCCTCGTAAAACTGCCAAACGCGAAAGACTTGCGAAAGTTCGCCGTATCGCGGTGAGATAAACAAGGAATACGTCCCTGTCCTTTGATTAAATTGCGTATCTTCCCATTAGGTCGGAGGAATGAGCTCTGCTTCCTTCCAATTTTCGACGACTTTTCGCGCAAACGCGCTTAACGAGAGTTGCGAATTAAAACTAGGGTTAATAGAAAGCTGCAGGTGATAAAGTTCTAAGGATTTTGCAACTCTTTGAGATTAATTTAAGATACGGATGATTTGAACCGTGCAAATTTAGTGGTAGGTCGGGATTTTAAGAATTTTAAAATTAATGTATTTATAAGTTGAGAGGATTATCGAGAATTATCGAGAGGCAGAAACAAAGGAAGAAAAATATAATAAAGGTTTGGATTTTGTGAAATTTTGCTGTAAAAGGCGTGAAAGAAAGTTTACTTAGAATGCGCCTTGTATAGGAATTATGTACAATAAGCTGCCGTTTC
Source organism: Wiebesia pumilae (assembly GCA_018907045.1). Lineage (NCBI taxonomy): Eukaryota > Metazoa > Arthropoda > Insecta > Hymenoptera > Agaonidae > Wiebesia > Wiebesia pumilae. The sequence goes on along the minus strand of JACCHZ010000192.1, from coordinate 974,399 downwards.
TACGAAAAATTGTAGATTTGTACATTTGATGAATTTTTCACTCGTGTTAAATGATGTTGATCGTCAGGACGAAACAAATTGTATACACTTATTGTTTGTATTTTTTAGTTTTTGATACGTGCTCTTTTGCTGTCTGAACTCTAACTACAAATTCGGATCAAATCATATTAAATGGACCGTCCACTTTTATATTGCTGAAGCGTGACGGCATTCGATGTAATCTTTACTCGCTACACATAATTTTTTAAAATTCTTGCTCTATATTTTATAGCAACGATTTTAAAAGCAATCTGTTCAATTTAACTCTACTTCGATGGAAATGAGCTTAAAGAGCCCAACTTGTTAAGTGTAACCGTTAATTTTAAGTATATTGAAAATTGTACATACCATACATACTAAATTATTTTCTTGCAATCCTTGAAAGGTTGAAAATTCAGTACTCTATATGTTTTCGTGGCGACTCATTATGTCAGCGAGCCCTACAATTTCTAGTTTTCAAGGACGCACCTCTTGCCTCTTTTCATTATATTCAGTTGTACGTTATCCCATTCGATTCAAGAGACACATGCCATCAAATATTCTGCGAAAATGCACGTGCGCCATTAAATTAACACGCGATGAACGTAATTTTAACTTATTACGAGATCATGGACTGATCATAATTGTAGATACAGTATTGAAAGGTTTTCGTTTATCATGGATTATCTATGATTATTCTTGTTTTCTATGCTCATAAATAATCATATTGGTCATTATTGGGTTTCGTCACTAAGGTACAATGCATTTAACCGTGATGTCCTATCACTAATTATTGTGATATCACAATTTTTTCTTTATTTAATGCGTAGTAGCGATAGCTTGTGTCATGGCATTAGTGTCTCATATTGTGATAATTATGTTAATTTTTTCCCTTTCCTTTGGTGGTTAAAAACAAGTGAGAGATCTTGTATGCAATTCATATCTCGAAATAAATGTTAAGGCATGTTTAAAAATGCTGCCTAACTTAACTTGACGTGGCTTTCTCATAGAGATCTATCACAAAAATTGTCTATGTATTTATATATTCGTTAAAATTAAATTATATTAGCATAAAAATTTCAATTAAAATTATTTAAATTTTATCAATTGGTATGACGAATTTATGTGTCTAAAGTAAATGTATCTCATGGGATTAGGTAATTAAACGTATAGTCTATCGATATAATTGGTATTGTTTTAAAAAGCAATTAAAATTTTTGTCTAAAGATCTTAATACATAAAATAGAAAATATTGCGGTTTCTCTATGAAGAAGTGAAATTCAAGGCAAATTCATCAATTTTATAATACATTACTTTTAAGAAAGGAAACTTTTAAAAATTCCTTTTGTAAATTATTAGATCGTATCATTTGATATCACTCATCGTTACTGTGGTTGTACTCATAATTGTCATTGACATCACTATTGTATCTTTTAATTATGGCATACCATTCATTTATACATAAAAAATTAGTATTACTCTTCTATGTACTATTATAAAAATTCGTAAATTGTAATCATGCCAATAGCTTATGAAAAATAAATAAACGAATAAACTCTATTTTTATCATTTTCAAGTTATTTTTTGCAATTACGCAATTGTACAAAAATTTCTATGTAATATTTCACATAGGTAAAAAAGTCTTAATGTACAATGTAAGAATTCATAATAAATTGGGTACATTATCATAAAATACATGTATTTATGAATGTTCTAAAGGACAATAATTTAACAAGAATATGTTATACTTAAAATTAAAAAACTTTTTATTTTGTACAAGAAATAACTATTTCATATTTAAAACTTCATCGCTGATTATCGAATAGAGGTAAAGACGATATATACACGTTTATATACAGAATTGCACTAGAATCGAGTCGATCATTTATATATAGAAGTATAATATTCTTCTTCTAAATCATAGAGATCAGCAGCCATATCATCGCGCAACGAGGCTAATTTTTGATCACATTCTGCTTGTTTCGCCCTAAAGAGTTTACTGTTTTGTGTTATCGCTTCATTTACCGATGGGAAATCATTTAAGATTAAATATTGCTTTATATCCGATACTAGCTTCATCAAAGATTCTCCTGCTCTAACCATGTTTGCTGCTCGGACGTGCATTTCATAAGTATCCTGTTCACATTGAGTCATTCGAGACAATTGCGTATCATTTTCACCTTTCGCAAGTTTTAAAATCTCTAAAAAGCAAGAAAGAATTTTCAAAATCATGTTTACATTTGAAAAGTACAACAGATTTATAGGTTATAAGGATACCTTCAAAGTTTTCAAGCATTGATTTAACATCGTCTTTCAATCTCGTTGTGTAGGATTTTAAAAGAGCTTCTTTGCTTTGTGGAAGAGCTCGTTGAGCGGACATTTTCATACAAAAACCAAGCCAAAGATGAAAAAGAAACCGCCAGTGCAACCTTCAAAAGCCGGGTAACCTACCAACACTGTCAATATACTGTGAAATTTCTCTGAAAGCACTTTTTCATACGTGAGCAGCAACGACGCGGTGGCATACAAACGAAGGAGAGATTTTAGCGCGAAGGGGAAAATGTGTATAGTGCCTACGGTACTTAGTTGCGCCAGCGAGAGGGAATTGCATATACGAAAGTGTCCTCCTTTTTTGTATCCATAATTGGGTTTCCGAGTCTGCGCAGTGTAGTTTCACTGTCATTGGTTAATTCGCTTCGCCCGCACTATGAAACGTACAGCGGTGGAACGAATAATCATCTGAATTTTATCAAAGCAAAAAACCAAATTGATTTATATTAAACAACTCTAACGTTATACTTTTGAAGTATTTACAATTTAAAAGAAGGATATATATTCTGTTAGCTTTAATTTAATTTCTTAAACATAAGCGAAACTTAATACGCGAGTAAATTTTCTTTGTCGTATATTTTAACGTATTTTAACGTATATGTTAACGTACCAACGAATTAATATTTTGTCTATCGGAGGGAAAACTGCTGGAAAATAAAAGCAAATTATTCGTAGAACGATGAATTGCCTGTACATACGTTTATCCACGTATTCATCGACATCTAAACTTTTTCCCGATTATTCTCGTTTGAACATTGATAAAACTGCTTTATCATAAAATTTCGTTGACTTCGAATGGTATGATATTTCCAATTGAAAGTTTTATTTATCTTGTTTATATGGAACGTATTAAAATTCTCTTTTCATTTACGTAAGTTATATAGAATTTTTAAAGCAATAGAACTGGTTGCGGTTAGTTTCACGAAGAACGAATCATTCATCGATACTATTACTCTGATAAGAGTAACAAAATTGTTGTGAAATATCGAAAGTATCGGCATAGAAGTGAATTAGCTTGTGGTAAAATTGGGACCAAAAATAAAAAAGTCATAGGCCACGAATCAATTTTCTTTGTCTTTTTACACATAAATAATAGAGCACGCACCAGAAATAAATATTAAAAAACCCTTATAAAAGAAAGATATTTCAAAATTTTACGATACGAAAACGTAAAATCACAACAAGAATAATTTTAATATTACGTTTATTGTAAATATAAGTGAACATTTAAGATATTACAAGATATCGACAAAAATTTTTTACTCTAATTGATCTTTGTAAAATATTTCAGATTTTTAGTTTTTCTAAAAATGAGATTACAAGACATTATTTTAAATCCAACAAGGTTCCTTTCAATTTACTAAAAAAAACTCCTGTTCGCGAAAATCGCCCATCTTGTTAATTTCTCATCCATAATAGATGCGACATAGGCGGGTGAGTATTTTAAGGAAAAAGCGCACAGAATCGCTCGGTCGAGAACATCGAAGCAAGAGAGCGAGTCGATAGCGTATCAGTAGTAGTAATGTCCAGTCTAAAAGTTCGGAGGTCGAAATAAATTCGTGCTTGGACTGCCTTACGATACGCGTGTAAAAACTGTCTAAAGTGTTCCATCCATTACGGAAAAGTGTCATTTTCGGTCTCTAGAGGCACGAACGAGCTTTTTTGTATTTATTCTGCCGTCTCAGTGCGTAAAGGTGGAGGAAACATGGAGCAGCAAATTGAACTCGGTAGAGAGGGAGAAGGACAAAATTAGATTTACTATTTGACACGTTCTTGAATTGGGATTCGCGATGTTAAAATTGTACCCCGACAGTATTTCACGCGCGTAAAACTTAACGTAGTTCTAAATGCAATAATTATTTTTTGAAGTATTTTATGCGAAGTATTTGATAAATTTCTACGAACGAAATTGTACGGAGTCGCGAAGTAAAACTAAGTGCTCCCCCATGTAATCCTGCGCATCCTTACCAGACGCCGTAACAACGATCGACTAGTAAGGATGGGCTGACGCACAAAGGAGTATCCACGGCATCGACGCAGAGTGCGAATCGTCATTCGAATAAAAGCCGACGAAAGCAAGACTGTAACTACTTAAAAAATTGTTTCGTGACTTTGTTGAGCCTAGAGGGATGAAGTCCTGAAGATCCTAAAGACAGCCGAGACGTCGGAGAAACGAATGAAAAGTTTCTTTGAAGTTTCTTTGAAGTTTCTTTGGCTATCAAATTTAATTCACCAGATGATTTATTAAACGGAATTTTTCATAATTCTTAAAAAGTTTGTAGAAACGTGATAAACGTGATTTATTGTAATAAAAGCGACGCTTATGAATGTCGATACAATGTTATTTTTTAATTCTGTACGTAATTTAATTAACTATAATGTCGTTCTGGAGGACTGAGATAACATTGGGAACATTTCGTACGAATTTGTATTAAGTGAACTGAACGGAGCTCGAAAGAAAAGAGCTCGTTCGAATAATGTTCATTTACTTGTTTTAAATGTAGTAAATATATATAATTCTTTGAATCCGGAAAATATATTGAAAAAAAATATTTTGAAAAGTCTTAAAAGGGCGGTTCCACGTTCTCCTGAATTGTGATCTGCAAACTGTGTACTTAAATTTTATAGTATTTCAAAGGATATTTCTTTGGATTGAAAATTTCATTAGACTATTCATATACCACTGTATCCGCTCGAAAATAACACATTCAACAAAAATAATTTATTTTTATTGAAAAATCGATACACGAATCGCATTGAACATATATGTATACACACACGCGCGCGCGCGCGTGTGTTTATTAAAACTTCTCTCATTATTCATCGGCCTGTATGCTATAATAATTACAATGTAATCCAATATTCATAGCTTTAGCAGCACTGTATTTCTCATGAAACTAGCGTTTCAAGAATTCTTACGAGCTACATTCAGTTCCCTCGTATCAAAAGTCTCCAAACAACGATTCTGAATATTATCCTTCGTCAAATATTCATGAATATGCCTAATCGCAATAAAAATTTGAATTCAATGCGATTTCTCCTACTATTAATTCCAAAGCAACTGTTGGCAACTGTGGTCTTCCGTCACGAGCTCCATGAGTCAATACTGGGTGGAAATTTTTCATGCTGCGGTTTTTCATCTGGAGAAATCATGCAATATGACACGGCCTGCATATCCTTATTTATTTTCTCTACCGACTTCTTCGAATCTCATAATCGTCACAGTTGGAGTTTACCGGTATTAAATAGCGTTGAAACGTTTGAATTTCGGTATCTCGCGCAGATCCTTCGTAATTCTTTTCCACAAAACATCCTGCTTTGTGCAATTAAAGTCCCCTCTCTTGCATTCGTTTGCATCTGCCTCTTAAAACGCGAGTTCAACGCGAAATACCGCCCCGACAAATCTTACGGTAACTCTTCAAACCGCGGAACAAAATCAAATATCGTACTTAAACATTGTATTGAAAATAGGGTTGTTTCGATGGTGAATTTTAATTCGTCCTTCCTTATCAAAAACATCAGCACCATCGGAAATTCGCGTGGAAAGTTCCTTTCGAAACAATTACTCTCTCTTGAACAATTGCAATGGACCGTGTAGTCCGCTGATACTTTTAAAAATTATTTGTATTTATTTTCCGCGCTTAAACTTAAACAATTGAGTTTCTACGCTATTATTCGGGCATTCGAATAGCCTTGAATAAAGGATAGATTGCTGTGCAAGAAGCGACATCGGAGGGTCAAACGAATTTACGAGGTGAGTCATCTTTTGCGTTGGGGGTTTCAGGGGTTCGTAAGCTTTCAGACCAGGCGTTATCTGCAAGCCGACGACCACGCGATTCCGGGTGCCAGGATGCCAGGATGCCAGGACAGAATCTGGAGAGAAAGCGAGACAGAGCGAAGCGCTGTTCTTAGCTATCGGCAAGTGCTCCAGGCGTATGCGTGGGAGCTCAAGGCCATGGGTGGTTCGTTCGGGAGTTCGCGCGGGATTTACGAAAGGTGTCCCCGCGCACAGGCGCCACTCGCGCGGTCAATCGAGGAACAGAAGAGCGCTATCGATCGGGGGTGGGTCGTGCGTAGGTGCGCGCGCGGTCCGCGTCCTCCCCGTTAACCCCGGCGCCGCTCGCGGTCGTCGCCGCTCAGTCGTTGCTTCGATCGCGCGCCCCTCGCACACACGAGCCCGCGCACGCGCACACGCCTCGGCCGTCAACGGCACCCGAGGGAACGCACGGTCCATTATGCGGGACTTGGCCTACGTCGTCCTCGACGGCGAACGATGCTGATGATCCGGGCTCTTCTCGCTCTGGTGCTCGCGGCCACGACCGCCGCGGCCACCCGCGAGGACAATGTCTTGCACATCGGGGGCATTTTCCCGATCGCGGGCGAAGGCGGTTGGCAAGGCGGACAGGTGAACTCTTCTTATTAGTAGATTTTCGGTCTTTTGCAAACCGTAATGTCCTTGCCATTATTTTCCGTTCTAACTCTCTGTCTTTCGTCTCCCTTTGCTCGTTTATTTTCTCTACCTATCGAGAGTCGGAAGATTCGTAGGAAAGCTTTTATTCGCCTTGTGGCATTTTACACGAATGCGCGCGACAGCGTTAAAGCTTTGTAGCATTATTTAAACGTTGCTATACTTCTATCGAAGTTTACTAAAAATCATTTACTAAAAATCACGTAATTATTTACAAATGCGGAGTAGCAGCGAGTACTGCACTGTTAAAGTTACGCGCGGTTCGAGTATGGGAAATCAGAAATCACGTTAAACCGAAGATCTTATCACTGTTTCGGATTTCGGGCGCTCTTTTTACTTATGCATCGACAACTTATGGAGATCAATCATGGCCGCTTGCGTAAAGATTTGTAATTCAAATGCAACTTAAAAACCAAGTAAAGAGTACTCGTCCACTGTGACTCGTGAAATGGTTTTTATGTACGATTTTGAGGATTCAACGGTTGCAGCACAATATTAGCCATCGCTTCCGCATATAAATGGCTCTCGTATAATTAATTCTGTTTATAGTAGTACACGTTATTGGTTATTAACAAACGTCTCGACATTCGATATCCATAGGCCTGCATGCCTGCAGCTAATCTTGCCCTGGACGATGTCAACAAAGAGAAAAAATTACTGCCAGGATTTACTCTTAAATTGCACTCTAACGATAGCGAGGTTGGTACTTTGTGTGTGTCGGGGTAAATACGCATGTGATAGTATAATAATGAAAATAGCATAAAAGTAATTTGATTGGCTTGGAATATAGTGCGAGCCAGGCCTTGGAGCATCCGTCATGTACAACTTGCTGTACAATCCCCCGCAAAAGCTGATGTTATTAGCCGGATGCAGTACAGTTTGCACGACAGTTGCCGAAGCTGCGAAAATGTGGAATCTCGTGGTGGTAAGCGCAAGTTGATCGAGTGCACGACTTATTTTTCTTTAACCGAGTACGCGAATACTCCTTTTTCATTAAATTTAACGCCTGGTAGTAAGATCGTAAGTCGAAAGTGAGTTGTTGCGAACAACCTCACTGTACGCCATAAATAAAGTAATGAGGGAAAAGTATTTGACGCAACATTTGTTTATCATCTTGCAGCTCTGTTACGGTGCTTCGTCCCCTGCTCTGTCGGATCGGAATCGTTTCCCTACTCTTTTTAGAACTCATCCATCTGCTACTGTGCATAATCCAACGAGGATCAAATTATTGCAGAAATTCGGTTGGTCTCGAGTAGCTATTTTACAACAAACCGAAGAAGTTTTTATTTCGGTACGTAACTTACTGCTTATCTTTGCGAAACGTGCAATATCTCGTTGAGAGCATCTATTTGCTAATGTGCTTGATTTAAGCAGAAAAAGACTCTAATTATATAAAGTCATGATTTTTACACTTGCACGTGTACCGATGTCTTGTTTGGTCTTGACGATTAATTGCATCGTGCAATCTGAATCATTTGAGTCGAATTTCCTTTAGCTCGTTTTACTTTAAAATATTTATTTATTATAAAAGTCCGGAATAATATCAAAATTCCTTATACAATCGGATCAAGTTAAAATGAGATTCAGAACAAGTTGTGCACACTTGTTGATACGATCATACTTGGTTCGTCTATTAGTATTTAAAGTGGATAAACAAGACAAAAGTTTAATTATTCGGAGGTGGAATTACCAAGTTTATAATTAGTGAACTTCAGCTAATGTAATTCTGACGTTTATAGTGCGATTGTGTTATATAGCGCGAGCACTAATCGAGTCGTTGCAATTGAACTTGATCAATTCTATCCTTTGAATTGTTGAAACTACGTCGTCAGACGGTATCCGAGGTTTTGGTTTTCCGGTAATTAACGAAACTGACGAGACTGGAATAGAGAGCGACAAATTCTGAGTAATCGCGTCGGTAAACTGAAAAGAAAAATTAACTATTTGACATTCGCTCCTTGGTGTACAAAGACCGTGGAGGACTTGGAGGCACGTTGCAAAGAGGCCGGTATCGAAATAGTGACGCGCCAAAGCTTCCTGACGGACCCGTCGGATGCGGTACGCAACCTTCGTCGCCAGGACGCCCGTATCATCGTCGGCCTCTTCTACGTGGTGGCGGCACGTCGCGTCCTCTGCGAGATTTATCAGAACGGTCTATACGGTAAGACGTACGTGTGGTTCTTCATTGGCTGGTACGAGGACAACTGGTTCGAGGTGAACCTCGACAAGGAGGGCATCGTCTGCACGAAGCAGCAGATGCGTTTGGCGGCAGAGGGACACCTGACCACTGAAGCTCTCATGTGGAACCAGAACAACGACACGACTATCAGTGGCATGACCTCCGAAGACTTTAGGCAAAGGCTCAATCAAATGTTAAAGAAGCATGGCTACGATATCGACAATAACAGATATCCGGAGGGATACCAGGAGGCGCCCCTTGCCTACGACGCCGTTTGGTCCGTCGCCTTGGGTAATTTCCATATTACATTCCGTATAATTTTCACAAAAATCATTCTCTTACTCTGACTTGTATGAATAAAGATTTCGGACAAATAATGTCTTTATTATTAAAACAGAGCGTTACTTTAATCTCAGATACTTTAATCTCAAATGGGAGCAGCGAATAAAGTTTCAAATATGTTTAATTAGAAATTTGGTCGCTCGATCGATGCATCCGGAAAAATTTTGTTGCTCGAGCTTCAAGATTAAATGAAACGTCCAATTTTATTTTATTCCATTTTCTTAAGATATACGAATTCAAGGTAAATGAAAAAGACGTTTAATAGCTAGAGGGTTGAATCGTAGTATAAAAAGTGATGACGCAAGGGATATACGAATTTCGATTCTTGTCGAATGGAGCTAAAAATCACCTGGATAACTATCTATTACCGAATCTACGTCAAATACACGTGGCTATTACCGTACTAATGCAAATTACGTCAATAACGTTCTTTGAGTCGTTCCAATATCATTTTTCTAGACAAAACTCGAAAGCGTGGCTTGCGCTACGTCACGTGCGTGATAATATTACAAATTTATTGCTCCGCTAAAGAAAATCTTGAATCAAACTTTTTATAATGGAATTTGTAATTTTAATAGACGTTGACGTTTCATCGATTGATATTATCTAAAAGAAAATATAATACAAAAATCACACTATAATAACTACAAGCTACTACTTACATAGTTTTCTAGAAAACTTTTAAACTGCTGTAATCTATCTAATTTGAAAATACTTATTTACGTGTGTTTGCTTTACTTATTTGCAAAACGAAAAAACTGTTTCCGCGTTTGAAACTTGTATTTATATTTTAGAAGTAAATTTTCCGACTTTTCTCAATATTATTTAAGCAAGAAATCACGATATTGCAAAAGAGTATAGGATTCCACAAAGAAATCATCGGATGAAATCTTAATAAAAATTGTGAATTTGCAATCTAGCCGTGAACTACGATTACTTAAAATTACAATTACGTGTCTATTAATTCTTGGGACGTAATGTAAATAATAGAGAAGTCAACTCCTTCGTGGCAATATATTAATGAAAGAAAGAAAACTGAAGCAAAAGATGGACTACTAATTGGAAACGAATGGGTAATTTTAGCCTTTAACAAGACTATGGAAAAGCTCAGTAAGCAGGGAAAGAGCTTGAAGAACTTTACGTACGATGATAAAGAGACCGCCGACGAGATTTACTCGGCTATTAATTCCACGCAATTCATCGGCGTATCGGTTAGTATATATCGACAAAAGTTGTTGTTTGCCTGCATGTGTACGAAATATCATCGTAGATTTATATCGATCACTTTTCACGTGTACAACAGGGTTACGTCGCCTTTAGTTCGCAAGGCGACCGAATCGCCTTGACCCAGATCGAACAGGTAATCGACGGGAAGTACGTGAAACTCGGCTATTACGATACGCAAATGGATAATCTCACTTGGCGAAACATGGAAAAATGGATAGATGGTAAAGTCCCACAAGATCGAACGATCGTTAAGAAGCTGCTGAGGACCGTGTCGCTGCCTGTTTTCATTACAATGTGTACAATATCAACGTTGGGAATCGTCATTTCCTTCGTTCTCATAATTTTCAATGTCTGGAATCGTCATCGGAGGTTAGTCTCACCCCGCGTGATTAGCTGTTTTATTAACGATATATCGGTCGTCGACAATTTTACTCGAGTCTAATTATGTATTTTCTGTTTTCTGTTACGTATAACAGAAAATCTGTGCAACTTGGGAGGAGCTTTCAATCGATACTTTTGATTTTAACGTTACATATCAAATAGATGTTGCCGTGCTTTTCAGACTTAGTTGCAGCAAAGTCGTTTATACTTGTGTGCACCTATTCTTATTAAGTATAATAATTTATAAGTGCATTTTACCGCAATGATAGCTTTGCTATCATTGTTTCCAATTTTTTTTTTTTGCCTCGAATTTTCATATCTTTAGCGTGCAATAAAAAGGACTTTACGAAACACTTACCTTTGTGCAAACGTTGAGAAGTAATATATTTCATTGAATCGTTTAGAATTCGTTTTCTTGTAAAATTGTCTGCGAATGAAAACGAGCGATATCACTATCTTGAAATCAGATTCTATTCAACGTAAAGTCATGCGGAATATCTCGCCGTGCTCTCGTTGGATATCCGAATGTCTACGATACCATACCAAGGAGAATCAATTTGATCAAACAATTTGATCACGCGTTACGTTTTTTTGTTAATTTAATTTTTCCAGGGTCATCATCTCATCTCATCCAGTTTGCAATACGATAATGCTGGTCGGCGTGATAGCTTGCTTCATTTCGGTATTTCTGTTGGGCATTGACGGTCAATTCATTGAACCCTGGGAATATCCACGTATCTGTCAAGCAAGATCGTGGATGTTGTCAACGGGTTTCACGTTGGCTTTCGGTGCGATGTTCAGCAAAGTCTGGCGAGTACATAGACTGAATACGAAGACGAAAGCTGACCACGCCAAGGTAAACACCGTTCCATTATTCCATAAAGACGACGAAAGAGAAAAATGGTAAAAGTCACATTTATACGAAGGTATCGCTTTAAAATCCTGAGCATAGTGATCAGAGTCCTCGTTGACATATGAGAATGCGGTATATAAGAACAGGATGGTACTTGCAAAATTATTGAAGATATGCTTTTGAAAGATTGTTTTTGCGAATAATGATCGTATTCGGCGCGTAGAGTACCGAATGCGCAGTACCGCGTACTATTTTCAAGGAACCATCGAATGTCGATGAAATCTTTTCTCATTTCGTTGGAAAGACTTTTGTTTTAAAAAGGCTTTACCGGCACTTGGCTGGAAAGCAAGGTAACTCCTATGGTAACTCCCAAGATGGAGTGCGTAATATTCCGTAATTCTCTCGTAATTCTTCGGCGGTCTTTTATAGCAAATTATGCAACAGTACTGTTCCTCGACATTTATCGACTTGTAAAATTACTTTAACAGCTGTTTATGGCCAAGCAAAAGATATCTTCGATTCAGAAGAAAGTTCAACCCTGGAAACTGTACACCATGGTCAGTGCTCTTTTGGCGATAGACATAATTCTGTTGGGCGCTTGGCAGGGTCTCGACCCGTTGCAACGAACAATCGAGGTTTTCCCCTTGGAGGAGTCGACGCACGGCGACGATGACGCTAGAATACGACCAGAACTAGAGCACTGCGAAAGTGAACACAATAGCATTTGGTTAGGTGAGCGCAAGTCAATTTAATTTTTGGGTCTCGCGTATAATTTACAAACTGATCGCTCGATAACATCGAGCACGTTATCTTTATTAGAAGAAAACAAAGAAAAAACAAAAAAAACAGAAAAGATAACTAATTTCGTATTTACCCTTCATTTCAAGGTCTGATATACAGCTACAAAGGGGTCGTGCTCGTATTTGGGTTGTTCCTGGCGTACGAGACGCGCAGTATCAAGGTCAAGCAGATCAACGATTCACGCTACGTTGGTATGTCGATCTACAACGTCGTGGTTCTTTGCCTGATTACAGCTCCTGTGACAATGGTGATAGCAAGCCAGCAGGACGCTAGTTTCGTTTTCGTCTCCCTGGCCATAATCTTCTGCTGCTTCCTCAGTATGGCTCTCATTTTCGTCCCCAAGGTTATAGAAGTCATAAGGCACCCGAAGGACAAGGCGGAATCTAAGTATAATCCGGACATGGGCATGTCGAAGGAGGACGAGGAGAGGTATCAAAAGCTGCTCAACGAAAACGACGAGCTACAAAAGCTTATTGCTGCGGTAACATAAATGTTTACTCATTTCCTCCTCGTTATCGAAAAAGTAACAAAATTTGCAATGTCGATGACGGCGACAGCGCATTCCTAAAATTTCAACGAAAGATCTTGAACTTGTCTTAATCTTTAAATCATCGGAATAATTTGAAAATGCGGAAGTGAAGTTCGATGCAATAAATTTGAATTAGAAGAAAGCGTACAACTTTGCGACTGATCCAGGAGAAATTTATTTATGTCCTTCGCGTAAGTTGCAAGAAAACTTCACGAAAAAACAAAGTCTTGCGCTTTCAAAAGAATGACGATTATCCGGATACGTGCTTGTATTTGCTTGTAACGTTGTAATATGATGCCTCGCAGAAAGAGGAGAAGATCCGAGCGGTGAAGGCGAAGCTCGCCGAGAAGGACAACCTGAAGGGCGGCGGCGGCGGCGGCGGCGGCGGGAACAGCGGCGGTGGTAGCACAGGTGGTAGCATCCCCAAGGACTCGCTGATCGTCGCAGACTTCGTCACCGGCGAGGGGACTTCCGACAGTGCAATTGGTGGGGGCATTTCCGTTTACACCAGATCCTCTCGAGCTTCCGGTTCTGATTTTGAATTTTCAGAGTCGTACCTGTAAATCAAGGACGCTCCCTTAATCGCCCGCCCCGTTTCCCTTAACGGCACTAACCGGACCTCGACCTCGTCTACGCGGATGTTAATTGTCTAGTACAAAGATTTTGGGACCTAGCGCATACGCATCTACTAGTATTATAAGCAGAATCCTTGCCACGTAGGTCTAAGCGGTGAACGCGGGGTTACGATGCACCTCTAATGCGTGGGTTACCTGTGCCATTCGTGCAATTGTCTCGTTGCTGTTTTGTCGCGCTACGCAATGATTGCTCACATGCGCACTCGCGTGGTTGCTGCACCACACTTCTTCACGCGGGTGGATCGACACAATCACACACCCGCGCGAACCTCGGTCTATTTCCTTCGGATGCACGCGTCTTTTCCTTTCCTTTTTTCATTCCTGTTTGCTTACGATGCCATTTACATCCAAAATGTCAGCGAAAGTTCAGCTTTTTATTTTCATCTGTGCTCGAATGCAGGCCTCAACTCGTCCTTAAGAGTGAGCAATCTTTGGCCAAGTTTATGCCACGCAACCATTTTGAAAATCATAATCATTACAAATTGATTAATTCGATTAACGAGAAACGTAGCTTTACACGTAAATTTTATTAAAGCCATTTGTAATTTTACTTTTCTTGAATTTCCAAACAAGTTCATTCCGTACAAGTAGAACGTGCTCTATTTAATGATTATCTAGACGGTAAAGTTTATTGTGGGACTATCGTGTCTTCTAAAATTCACGTATTAAAATATACGATTCGATATTACTACAATTTGTTTCGTTGTGATGTTTAAATTTAATTAGGTAAGTATAATAAACTTAATTTCAGTGGTATTTATTTTTATTCCGATGATATATCGAAACGCATATTTATATCAATATCGAATTTGTTACGTAAATGGTATAAATGTTTTTAGCCTAAAAACTGATAAACGAAAAAATTGATAAAGGTAGCAATAAATGTTGATTCAAGTATGTGCCGACTCGTTTGAATAAGTTATAATGGGAAAAATGATTTAAGTGAAACTAGATATTACGATAAGTTAATAGCTTGGACTTGTTTTATTTTATTCGCCTGTCAATTTTCTCAGCCACTTTTCACATTTTCTGAAGTGGAAAAATTTCATTTTAAACTGATATAAATATCGCATTTTCATTATTTTCACTAAATCCCACTGTATACGTATATACGCGCGCGCGCGCGCGTGTACACCCACCCCTCACGAACGCACACGCGCTCGCACGCACACAGAGTACATACATACAATGTTTAAAAGCGATTGCAAATCTAAATGTTCACAACGCACTGCCACCTGTAAAAATGCAATCACAATATTTGTTGTAATTGCAGTTAAATCTCGTTAGACAATAGCTCTGTGTTTCTAATGGAATCTCGTGTAAGCCTCATGAAGTCTCCTCCCAAATTTCTTTTCAAGTAATAAAGTAATACGTGAAAACTTTTTGATAGTACGACAAAAATTCTACTTCACGCGTACGTTAATGTTAACCGAAAGTTCACATTTTTGCTAACGAGATTTAAAGGCTAATATGAAACGGAGTCATTCGGTCAAAATTTGGGAGTCTTGATGAGGTATATGTCATTTATACCTTCATAATTTTATAATATACAGAATTACTTTGTAAAGGTGTTCTTTTACCGTTTTTACATTTTCATGCTGCTTTATTTTAATTGACAAAGAAATTTTACGAGATTAATTAGGGGCAAACAATTTTTTTTTTTTTTTTTTAAATAACCGCTAATTTCTATTCAAAGGGAAGCTTTAAAGTAAGTTAAATGTTTGAGAAGCAAAGTTCCATGAAATATCAACACGATTTAAGCTAAGTTGAGAAAACATTGTTACCCGCCATTGTTTTCCTTAATCGAATGCTCATAAGGATTAATGAAATGTGTGTAAATGTAGAAATGGATTAAGGAAAAACGAATATAAATCATCGGTAAAAGAACTGACGAATGACTCCGTGAGTACTTGTAGAATTCACTAATTCGATGATACACGTATTTGCTCGTTTAACAGCAACGTTCCTTGATATTTTTCTGATTCCAGAAGCAGAGCATAGCATTGCCGGTTAATAATGGAACAGTTGAAAGTATGTTTATTATGAGCTCTAAAACAGTAATGGTAACCAAGTCATTTTTTTATAGCAGAAAAGACAAAGAAAATAGTTTTAAACCTGGAAATCAGCGAAGAAGATTGAGAGCACACATTGTTAGTTTGAAATATTAGGTGATACAGTTATGCATATACAAAGTGCACGAGCAAATTAAAAATTGGAATAGAGACACCATCTACGGAGAGTAATAAAATAGAAACAAATGAATATTGTGCATAAAAAATTCAAATCTAATTAGACAGTCTTTACGCGTGTCGGTATCATCGTTAAATCATAGATACCAAATTTCACACGACACTGTGATCTTTTTTTTTAATTTTGTGATTTATTTTATCAACTACAAATGTTTTATTGTCTAAAAGTATGTAAAATACAAAACGCGAACAATGAGTTTAAAAAAAAGAAAAAAAACAAAAGAACGAAGATCTGCGAATGGCGACATCCACTGGCTTAGATATTAATGGTGTTACCCGATACTTTTAAGATATTCCTAGTAGACTGTGTGTAATAGAGTGTAAAACAAATAGAACAACACGAGTAATAAAGTAATAGTATATAAGGATACAAGTGCGTAACCTTTTTGTTATATATAATGTTATCTTATACTGTACATGCGTTGTGTGTTCTATGACTGCGATCTCTTTAAATATAATGCACGTTTATAGATTTGTGAATCATTTGTGTATAAGTAGCCAAAGTGTTCTCATTGTATTATGTTTCAATAAGACATTCTATTTCAATTTTAATTGTCTCCTCGGTAACTCTGGCGTGTGCATAAATTTATGCATATATTGAATACTGTACATATATATATATATATATATATATATATATATATATATATATATAATTAGAGAATGCACACGTGAATGCAACTAAGAGAGAATAACTTTATCAAGAAGAAAGCGTTTGAAGAAATCTGATTAAATACAGCGAAATATGAATGTTAGACGATGATAAATATTTATTCCAAGTCAGTTTTAAATAATATAAAATACGTTTGTTATAAGAAAAAAAAATACATCAGTCACTCCACTTTCTTGTTATTATTTTATGTACCTCATTTAGGTCGATTTTGTTGGCGTTCTCTACATTAAATATTGCATCTATGAGTTAATTTTTAACTTTAAATCAATTTATTAATCCTGAAGATAATCTTTGGGCAGAGAAATAAGAACTTTTAAGAAATTCCAATTAAATTATTGCAACAAAATTGTATTAAATTTGGTTAGATATGTGAAATAAAGTGTTAAGACAAGATGCACATCTCGTCAACGAATCAATTAAACGTAAAAAATTTAAAATACAATAAGTTAAACCTTTCGAATGCCTAAGTAGTGATTGCCTTAAAGGGTATTTCGGTCCCAAAGTAAAGTTAAAAAGTATTTTAACAAAATTAAAGTTTTGAAAGCGTTTAAGTTGTAAATTTTTGTTTTTGTTCATTCGTTGAAAAAGATTTTTTATCGAACACACTGACATTGTTCAAGATTAGTAAAAATTTAAGTTAATCAATCGTTTCAAAAAAAGTGATGTCAAATTAGTCCACTATATTTTATAAATGTTTTATAAACTTTTGCTGTAGGAAACGTGGAACACATTTTCAACGCATTTTCAACGCATTTTCAACGCATTTTCAACGCATTTTCAACGCATTTTCAACGCATTGTCAACACATTTTCAACACATTTTCTTTAGTAACGTTAATGGAACTCGGGGGTAAAATTGGTTTAAGTTAAGTAAGTAAGTGCTCTGAATAATGCTATTGTTGTATAAGTTTCTTTTATAAGTAATTATGAAAAAATACAATAAATAAAATACTAGTGTTCTTAATGAAGACTTACCACGGTAAGTTATTTGAAAACGAAGATTTGAATCTAATATACTATTCCCGATGTGATTGCGATAAATACTAATTTAAGCAATTGGTATTTATCGATTGAATTTTTAACCGATTAAAACTTCAATTTTGTATGTATTTATGAAAATTTATAATGACCACGTGTTAAAAGAGCATTAAATTCTCTTTGGCAACAGTTTGGGCTTAACGCCATTCTTGTTTCTAATGATTATTAAATTATTGTATTACAGGGTAGTAAAAATGGAACGAATGTGGATTGGCATTTTCGAATGAATCCGCGCAGGCGCTCGTGTCAAAAGTGACGTGCGTGCGCACTCGTATGATTCGGGTGTACTAAAACGCGCAATATCTGTACTTCGTAGCTTGTTGAGAGTTCGGACCGGTGTAAGGCAGTCGTATGAAAGGGCGCGAGACGTTACAGCGTGGAAATTGTAATTCGATGCCTATGTAAAAGACGCAAAATATTATGTATCATCGCGATGCGTGCGCGTGCAATTCCTTGTAGGTTAATACATTCCTTTACTACTTTCAATCAGTAAGAACGAATAAACGAGAAACGCCAGTTATAACCTTCGTCGAGAGTGAACAATGATCGTCCTGCTCTTTCACGTTTTCTACTTTCTCGGCAAGTTTGTTTTTCGCCGCTATTATCATTTAGGATTGGCTGATCCTGCAGTCATGGATCAAGACGTTTCCGAAATCGATTTTCCCGAGAAAGGTGAAGCGCGATCCAAGAAACTCGCGACCATCAAACGTCGTTATTCCAACTATCACGATTCAGACGAGGAATCCAGAGTGACCGTTAGGTTTTCACCCCCCGCTTACATTCAGCGTTATCAGGCGGTACAGAAAGTTCTAACCGATCCACGGTATGGCGGTAAATTGAAGAAGGTAGCGCATTTACCTTGTTTTTCAACTTTCATCGTCATCTTTCAAGTAGTTGTATATTTTTGACGATTTATTGTTTATTTTACCGTGCACTGTCGACCTTTTTAGATCGTCGACTTTGGATGTTCTGAACTTGGATTTTTCTATTATCTGAAGAACATAGTTGGTGTGGAGGAATTACTGTTTGTGGATATCGACAGATTTACCCTAGAATCATACAAAGAAAAGATAAGGCCCTTACACGTCGACTATCTTCATATGAGAGAAAGTCCTTTACTTTTGCAAGTATTAGAGGGTAGCGTATCTGACCCGGACAACATTTTAATGAACTGCGATGCTGTCGTTTGCATAGAACTGTATGTTTTTTAATAGTGATATGTTTGCTAGCGTTTCATTTCAAAAGATTAATTTATTATATTTTAACTTTAAAAAGCGTTGAGCATCTTTATCCGGAACCTCTAACTACGTTTCCATATAATATATTTGGTTTTATAAGGCCAAAAGTGGCAGTTGTAACAACACCTAATGCAGACTTTAATGTCCTTTTCAAAAATATGTCCAAATTTAGGCATCCAGATCATAAATTTGAATGGAATAGAAAGCAATTTCAAGATTGGTAATATTTTATACCGTGTTTATTATAATGTTTATTAAGCACTTTTAAAAGAATATACGTCGAATTCAATAAAGTTTATCATTTTACGTTGTATCTTTAAATTATTATTTTTTTTTTATCCAGGGCACGCAATATTGTATTAAGATTTCCAGATTATTCGGTATCATTTCATGGAATATGTAACGGACCACCGGGAACCGAAGATCTTGGTGCTTGCACGCAAATGGCAGTCTTCCATAAAACTCAAGATCTAAATATTGTAAAAGTACCCGGTGTCGATGGTCTTTTTAAAACAGTAATGGAACATGAATATCCATATAAAGTAGATAATCGTTCTGACGAAGAGAAAATTCTTGACGATGCTGTTTATTTTATACGAAAATTTTCTTTGAACCAAGATGAAATAACGGAAGAGATACCACTGCAAAATCTGTTAAATACCATGACAAACATTTCAGCAAATGATTTGAGAAAAATATTAGAAAATGGTAATTGGATCGTCGTGGATCGAGAAGATGGACCAGCTGTTCAAGTTCCACCAATATCGCCATTTTCCAGTGAAAGCTTAGAGCTTGATTTTTCCGATCATGATTATCCAGCAGAATGTAATGATTGGCAGAATGAACCAGAAGAATCATTCGATTATGTACTCCCCAGACACAACTTAACTGTAGCCTCAGAGAATGAAAATTGGGATAGTATACCATTTGCAGAAACCGAACATCGTAATACAGCTAATACCAGTTCTAATACAAATGTAGCGAACAGCACGCCATCGATTCATGCAGACGACGTGTGTTTGGATGACATAGCAACTGAAAGTCTATCGCTTGATCTAGCAAATTCTTCGGTTAATGAATCTATATTCATTTCTAGTTTTTCTGAAACCAAAGACTCGGAGAACTCTGAAACTCCGAAAGATCCTTGTCTACAAGTACAAAAGTCCTTAATACCTACAGACAGTAAAATTACAGAAGCTAGCACTTCATTTTTTTCAACTAAATCAGAAGAAAGTAGATTCAAAAATTTAGAAAATAATTCTTCAGCTGTTTCTCTTTGTGAAAATAGTAGTATTTGTAGTATGTTTTTAGAACCATCAAAGATAAGTAAAGACCTACACATAGAAGACTTGAGTTCACATTTAGAATCTACTATTACCAGTCCTTTAGTCAATGAGATTTTTAAAAGTTTTAGATTAAGTAATAATGTGTCTCCAATAAATGCAAATGAAAATACTTTTGAAAAACCCAAATTTACAAGTTCCCCACATGTCTCATTACCTCATAATTGTGAAAAAGAGGAAATCATTAAACAAAATGTTAAGCATCTCGATTCAGGTTGCACAAGCAAATGCAATGAAGTTTTGAGATCGTACTCAAATAATGTATCCAAAGATATATTTAAACTAACTGACAGTAAATTCAGTGATCCGTGTACTTATTCTAGTAAATCTACAACAGTCGAAAATAGTCACAGGTATATATGAAAGTTTTTTATTAGTAAATTTTTATTTGTAGTTAGAATGTAATTTATAATTATTTTTTATATATTTTTTAATCAAACAGTGGATATTCGCCCAATAAAATTAATTCTGATCATTCGGAACAAACGAGTACTTGTACCGGTGCAGTATCCAAGAATTTTAGTGCAAAGATTTTAAGTACAAGTATTAATGCACAAAGAGAAACAAAATTAGAAGAAATATCTTCAGATATATCAGAGAGTTTACCAAATAGTTGTTCCCCAGAAATTATGGATTCGGGTTATCCTAATTCAAATTCTCTTCCTGATTTATCTCCTGAGTATGATTTATCTAGTATAGCGCACGATCATGTATCAGACTCAGAATCTAGCATATCAGATATACCAAAATATAATTTTAATGAATTGGCAGAAGTTGAAAATAGAGATCTTGCTAATAATAATCTAGATGGTGAAGGAAATAACGTGGAAGTTGAAGAAATTCATTACAATAATGATTTTCAACCACTTATGAATGACTTGGAGAATGATATAGAAAATGAAAATGATATTTATAACGTTGGTAATGGTTTTCCAATATGGCTTTTAAGAATACTACAAAGATTTAATGCTGATGGGGTTGAAATAAATCTACCGATACCTTAACTCCAAATGAAAATTTCGGTAGGCTTGCAACTATTAATAAAAAATATTTATTATCAACTCAGATATTTATTTAATATGACTTTAAAGATATCTTTTTTGTAGATGAATAACAGTTTATATATCTTTTGTAAATAATATATCATAAATTTTCTTGAGATCATTATGAAGAAATGAATGACTAAGTGTTCAATTTAGAAATTAATTTTTAACATTTATAACGCGTAATTAAAAAATATTTAACATACTTGGCAGTGAATTCCTAATAGACCCATAATTGAAGAAGTACTTAGTGGCTGTGTGATATTCGGTCGACACTGTCAAGTGACATTGGCTAGATTGCATTGCAACGCGTGGATGAAATATTTTCCACTTTATACTTGCTGTTATTTGACAATGAAATTTTAAAGAGTACTTGGAGAAGTAATTATGTCATTTGGTTTTGTAAAACAAAACTTGTTTTTCTTCATTAACGGTATCTTCACTATACGTGGCAGACGTCTTAATTTGCATTTGCGAAACGTTCTTGAGCGAAACTAAAAAATCAAATACGTTGAAAATGCTTCCTACTTTCTTCCAATTTTAATACTTAACCAGATAACATCTTTCTTTTATAAGTACTGAAATTACTTCTGTCAAACAGTAATAAGGCTTTAAGCATTGAAGTAAATAATACTTCCGTTTTCAGATATATACTATCTAGCACTAAAAAACGCAACAACTTTGGCATTAATACAATATATATGTAACAGAAACTGTCTATAAATTGACTATTACGACTAGGTTATTTATAAGATTTGGAAAAAATTATAATTTTTTATTGTTAAAAAAAGGTATAATTTGTATTATATTATCATAAGATAAATGCTTTAAAAAGTTTTCACAGATGGAGTACAAATAAAAAGAATTTTCTTTCAGTATTTTATTAAAAAAAATACTAATATAAATTACGCATATATAAGCTTTTCATGACAAATTAAAAAAATGAAATATTTCTTAATAATTTTTACAAAATTTGTATCATTCTTTATGCTTTAAAAGTAAGATTTTGATAAGTTTGTACTGCGATGGTTTAATATGATTCATGTATCTCTTATGTTTCAAATATAACATTCTTATTAATTTGAGTTTTTAATATTCTCACAATATATTTTAATAATTTGTCTTATTATTTTTATAGAGTTGTAACTGCTTCGACTAAGAAAAATGATTTTTGACTAAATATAATTTAAGATTAGATGTTTGCTTTTTTAATTTTATAATTCATAAATTAAATTTTATGCACAGTACTATTTTAAAAACTAATCTTTATTTATTAATGTCAAATGTGTAGAGATTAAAACAAAGCAATTTATCTTTAGTTTTCTTTTATGTATTAAAACACATATGAATATTTCGAAAAAGAAAATGTTTCTATCCATTAATGCATACCTGTAATTTATTTCTTTTATTGGTATCATAATTAGAATGAGTGTGAGTTATTCTTTTTTAAAGTATAGTATATTACAGTGTTATAAGTGCAAAAATAAAGATTATATATCATGTTTTGTACATATTGTCATTGTAGAAAAAAAGATAAGTTGCAGTACTCGATATTTTATGTAACATTTATCTTGTCTACCATTTGATTTAAAAATATTAATATAAGAACTTAAAGTTTAATAAAATGTTTAATAAATGTGAAGCATGTATTAAATAAAAAGAATCCAAGAATGTTGAAATCGCATAATTTTCCAGTTTTTGAAAATAAAGTTACGCTATTTATAATTTTTTTATTATTTCTCTTTATTTCCCATTACACAATAATTTTGTAATATATAATATTTACAAATGCTTTTGTAGTCATTTGTTCACGTGCCTACAGCAATCAGGTATAATCCAATAATCGCAGACAATAGTTTTAGTCATAAAAACAAATTTTTATTAACTAGATAAATTTAACAAATAAAATGAGAGTAATTAAGGATTATAAGCTTAAATAAAAAGTACTTGAACTTCAATAACTTATTTTTTTTTACATTGTATTTATATAGAACAATTTAATATAATCTTTTTGATAGAACATTCCAATAATTATGGCACAAGGCAAAATGTACAAGTAGATTTTTATATTGCAAGGTTTTCGTGGGAAATATTTATGGTTGACGTTGTAACTATTATTTACACCAAAGTAACATTATTGACTAATATTGATAAGACTGATATTGTATATATTGCATGTTGCTAAATAATAATGTTGCAGTGATATATATAAAAGAAATTTCAGAAATTGTAATACGCTAAAATTATTTAATATAGTATTGTAATTAAATTATATGTAATGTCGGATGTTGAACTTGATTTAAGTCAAGTGTAAAATAGCTTTTAAATATAACTATGTTTTCTAATATTTTTGATCATCAAAAATACATCTAACAATTAACATAAGATGGATTTGTATTTCTACATTACATTTTTTGAAAATATTTCTAACAAATTATCGACTATAAAACTCTTATAACAACTGACAGTACGAATTTATAATATGATCAGTTTAAAAACAAAATTCGTTCATTGATGATTTTTGTTACTATTCATTTTGGAATGTAAACATTAAAATGCAATTGTAATTGCATTAGTATATAATTGTATAGGAATGGTTATTGGACGAATTTAAACGCTTGCTTAACAAAAGTTCTTATTCCTTATTCGTCGGATTTTTCGCTAGACGTCATTATAGCTACTATGTTTTTTCGAGTTCGCTCAACTAAACTTGAATATTTAATAAAAACTTTTATTCACTTGAAAGGATACAAGAAGTATTTCAATAGGATACATATTAAACGTATTAAGTTCTACTCGAGCGTCGACGTGCATTATTAAAGAGTATATTGGTGGTGAAATAACCCTAGTTAAAATATATATTTGAAGTAAGTAATAATCTAAGCGAAACCCAATTATTTCAAATCAAATTTTATTTAAATAAATACCAACTAATGTAGTAATCATTATTCATTATAATTTGGTAATCGTGCCAAATGTAAACAGAAAAGCAAAAGCAAAAATTTTTGTTTTCTTTAATACAAGTTATCGTTAACTAGCAATTATTAAATCTAAATTACTGAACAGAATCTCATCAAATTTCATTTATTTATTATCTTTATACCCCAAAATGCTATAGAAGCTCGCGATTCTCAATATTTGATAGAAAATGTAATTTGTAAAACGTATCAGACTAATTTATATAAAGTGCTCTAGTAAACGTACGAATAATTTTTAAGAATTAAGAAGTAAAATAATACGGTTCACCTACAGATGACACCTACAGTTCGGCACTGCGTTAAATGATCGTCTGCAAATAAACGTAGCATTCTGGGGTTATTAATCTCCGCTTATATTTAGATACCCTTCAAAAGCTTTGAGTTTTCATAAAAAAGCTAAAAACTTTTATTAGCTCACTGGATTTAATTGCACATTTTAGTTATAACGGTTTCAGTCGTAGATAATTAGTTCAAAACAAGGTTTCATTAAGTGTTAGGAATGGATAATGTTGAAACTATACGACTAAAATACGCAGTAAACCAGTAAGTCGCTAAAAAGCTTCTTGCACCTCTTATAAAAATTTAGAAAATTTCGATTTCCAGCCAACGAAGAATATACCTAAATTCACTATTCCCAACGAAAGGAAGCCTTCGAATCGTTTGGAATTTTTCAATGAAAAGTTTATTCTTAATAGAATCTACTTTCATTATTATTCGTTTATTTTCCTCTTACGTTTTAGCGATTATGCAGAAATCAAGCCCCGTGTGCGTGGTTCCGTTGCATGCACAGCTATACAACTTTTGCTTGTTTTATCTTTAAGTATATCGGAATTATAGCTACGTGTGTATGTGCGCGCGCGCGTGTAGGTGTGTTGGGAATGGAACTATTTGTACTCGTTAATTTTTACCTTAAAATATTTAATTCTACGATTATCATTCGGAAATATTTATCATTTGGCTAGGAAGAAATGGAATATCGCCGTTGAATAGTCATTACACCGGGGTCAGAAAAGTAATGGTCTTTGCTACGCGTAGGAAAAGCGTACATCGAGAGAGATTCGTTTTTTTTTTTTTTCTCCAAATATTGCTTCGCGAGCAAGTAAGTAACTCTTATAATTATTAAATATATTTTCAAACGATCCCTCGGTAGCCGATCCTACTACTTAGCCTAAGACTACAATTCGCAATTGATCGAGTAAACGTCGTTGCTATCGGACAAAAATGCATTGCACAAAATAAACGAACGGCCATTTATCTCGATATACGCGAGCACAATTTCGTTAATTCTGACATCAGCATAAGAGACAATTTCTAGCATCCGGCTGCTCCTCCAAAGAACCCCACCGATTAAGTAGATGATAAATAAAAAGTAGTAAATAGTTCCACTCCAGTGACTAGTGTTGTCTGCTGGATGACAAGAAGATCGAGTATGTTGTATCACACGGCCTCCTTGAAGCTGTCGCGTCCTTGAGGATGCAGAGAGTGGCGCATCTCGCCACTGGGTGCGCTTTCGCGTCTCAGGATGCCACCGACGGCACCTCCTCCGCTCATCATTTCGCGCTTGTTCGCCGCTTCCTTAATGCTCGACAGAGTCTTGCTCAGCCAAGGCCAACTATTGCGAGCCGCCTGGAGTTCCGAGGCTGTCGCGTGCAGCTGGTGCGTCAGGTCCTGGGAGGCAAACGTTATCCTTCATTTCACATTGAACATTATCGACATCGCACTTAATAATAATTTATCGCGCGCATCGAGTTCCACGAGCATTTCAACTTTCGATGAAAAAGCTTTCACAGCGAACCTTCAACTTCAAGTATACTCTGCATTTTCATGCTCATTGCTACAAAAATTGTACAAGATGTCTTTTACCGCATCTTCGTTCGTTCTCTTTTTATGGGCGAGTCGAAGGCTCTTCCGAGATTAATCAGAGGGTAGTATTTTAGGGGCACAGGCCCCTAAGAAATTTTTACTACGGCATCGTATCTTTCACAAGTATTTTAATAATGTTTAGAAATTGCTATTAACTACGGTGCTTTTTTAATCCTCGTTCTGAAAATAATAGTTTTTGAAATACATTCGATATATCTTCGTAACTAATTTGAGTTAGTGAGTTAGTTGCTTTTAAGCCAAGGCGCTTTGTAATTGCTTTTGCGAATATTGTCACGTTTAATCATTATATGGCACCTAAGAAATATCCAGAAATTGTTTGCGTTTCATTAAAAAGAAAAGGTTCCATTATAAAAGCAACGGAAGGTTAATAAATTATAATTACTTGATTTCTGCACTCAGCTTCAACGTGCGCCAACTTCGTTTGGGCCAACTCCAATTCGAGCTCCCGTACTCTCTCTTGAGCTCTACTTAGGATGGGATCGACTCGATTTTCTATGCAGTGCGATACATTGGTTACCGCGTTACAAGACTTCGTTATATTAACGGAGCATTTGTCACATTTTGAGATTTTTGTCTGGAAGAAAAAAACACTTTCATGTCATTTCAGATTGCACGCAATGTGCATTTTGCTGTTCTTTTGTCGTTATTCAACCAAACAACATTGGGCCAACTTTAAATCAAATTCAGCCATGTCGCATAAAATGTATTATATTATACAAAATTAAATGCCATTCAAATACTTCACGCGCGTGCGCGTTCTATTAGAATTTAATCGGATATCCTTCAAAAGTCACGTACACTAATGTTTCTTAAATATCGAAGTAAATACGGTACTAAACTCCTGTAAAATATTGATTTATGTAAAGAAGCTCTACGAAAACCTTCAGGATGACCGGCAAGATCTTAAAATCCAATTAATTTTAAGAACTTTAGTATTATTTAGGAAAGTACTTTTGTTACGTATAAGCACGCGAATTAAACAAAGTGCTTCGATGTGTAGTAAGTTTATACAATAATACAATGAAAAAAAAAAATATATATATAAAAACTTGAACAAAAGTCATTTCTTGCTATTTAACAGGTTTTTACGAAGCTCGTCAGTATGTAAAATGATTTGTACGTATCGATGTGTACGTATAATACGACATGTACGATATAAAGTGAAAAATAACTTACGCGTAAGTCACTTAACGATGCCTTGGCAGTATTATAATCGTCTTCGAGGCGCTGGCAAATCTGAATAAAAAAAAAAAATAAAGTTTAATAAGCTTATTAAAGAGGTGCGATAAAGAATAAATTCATCGAAACACGTAATTCTTATTGTTGTACCGAGTGTTTCCTTTATGCTCGTTTACATAATAGTAACTTAAATCCAATCAACTGACTATTCTCAAGGGCACGAGCACGTCATTTTGGATAAATTAAGTTACGCGTTAAGAAATTGATATTTTTAATCTGTCAATGATGCAAGTTCTTTGAATAAAATTTCTTCAATAATGTATTTTTTTAACTTGCCGCGTTTAAAAATTCGCTCGAAGAGAATAAAAGGCACATTAAAAATTTATTCCGAATTTTAATCGGCTTCATGCGCGTTATATTTTTAAGTATAATA
This sequence comes from Wiebesia pumilae, assembly GCA_018907045.1. Lineage (NCBI taxonomy): Eukaryota > Metazoa > Arthropoda > Insecta > Hymenoptera > Agaonidae > Wiebesia > Wiebesia pumilae. The sequence continues at coordinate 946,578 of JACCHZ010000192.1, read as the reverse complement.
CATTAACGTGCTTAAAAACTCGCAAGTTGTGCGCTTATTCAGAGGAATGTACAATATGTGACAAAATACAATTTATTTTACCTTAGGATACATTTTCATTAGAATCTCTTCGCTGGAAATTACATATTTTAGATAAAACCAGAAACGCATTTGAATAATAATTTAAATAAATTTCGTATAAATCATTAAAATTTACAACGTATATTAAATAAAAAATTTTAACTATCGATTTCAACCTCTTGGAGCATTTATCACTTGGATAAGATTCTATAATTGATCATTATTAATTATTTAGCAAAAAGCATAATGAAAAAGTTAACGTAAAAAGTGACGTTACCGATCGGATTTGTTATGAATTTTGCGTCGGATATTAATGACGTCGCCTGAAGAAATTTGTCTAGTCCGAGCCACTGGATCTTAGAATTGTCTAAAATTATTGAACAAACGTAGCGTAATGCAAATAGTCTCGTGTGAATACAACATTGAGTAAAACGGTCATCGTGGAAAATCGACTGCCCTCGAGAAAAAACAACGAATTTAAACGTCGAATATCCCGCAAGCGACGCGTACGGCACTGAATTTGACAATAAATGTCTCGCATAGTGCAATATCTGAGCACGTTTGCTTAATAAAACAAATCGATGCATCAGTCGTTGAAGAAACGACTAAAAAAACATTCACTCCGAAAGTTATAACCGACAGATTGGTGTACGCGCGCGCGCAAAAGCACGAGTCGGTAAAATAGCTTATCGGTAAAGGTAGACTCGAAGGCGCACTTGAGTATCAGTGCTCGCTCGAAAGTAATAATTAATGCGTGGTAGACGGTAGACGGTGTTGCTAGTTGTGCGAAAAAGCGTTCGTGGTAAAATAGCATTAGTAGGTCGGTAAAAATAAGACGCTACAGCTGTTAAGGGACTATTCGAAATATAGAGGCAGCGGAGAGTGTCCGAATGGAGAGAAAATAGCAAAAGTCGTGTATCCCATGTATAGGAGGATGGAGATCGTATGCCGTTTCTCTCGTTGAGCATTAAAATAGGAGGTGGAAGGTGAGCAGGTTCGTACCTGCTTGTACTCGGCAATGATGACGGCGTTCCTACGGCTCTCGGCGTCGGCCCTCGTCACCTCGCGCTGCAGCATCTCTTTGACCTGGACGAGCTCCGCCTCGAGGCGCTGCTTCTCCTCGTCGCTCCTCGCGACCGCGCCCTGCAGCTGCTCCACCTCGTTGCTATACTCGTCGGCATTCTCCTGTGCCTCTGTGCTCACGAAAAACAAGGACGATAAATACTAGTCAGCCATGCGTCGAGGCTTCATTTCGCACCGAAGATTACTCGGGGATCGGTAAAGGCCGGGGCGACGCACGATGCACTTACTGAAGGAGATTCTCTTGGCCATCGAGTTTGCCGGATCCGCACAGGTCGTACAACCGTCGAGGTGTGGTCGCCTCGAGCGCGTCTCTCTCCGGCGTCAGACTCGAGGGGCTTGCGACACGCGTAATTAGTATTGGCCGCCGGCGCGCATACCTGGGCTCGGGTTTCGAGAGTCCGCTTCTGCCGACGCGTCTTTCGGTCTCCGCTACTTCGTCTGCTGTTTCGCCTGCTTTTTTTTTTTATTACGAAAGCGCTCCGATCTTATCAAGCGCGTGTCCCGGTAACTCCCTTTGGTATTTTGTTTATCGCTTGCTTGGCTCTTATTTCATATCGGCATGAGTAACAGCTGGTCCCAGCTGGTCCCAGCTGGTGCAGACTGTTGTTACTGGAGTACACAAAGTGCGTCGTTCGCCGCGCAATCACCCAGTCTTTTTCATCCCAATTGTTCTTTGCGTACGAATACGGGACGCGGCCCATTCCCCTCTCACAGAGACATTATCATTCTCGGCTTTCTTTATTTTATCCTATTATTTAAAATTAAAGCTGTCTCAAGGGATCGAATGAAAATATAGGCAAGATAGAAGATATCTATCGATTCATATGTTTGGCTTTTGGAAAAATCGGATCACTTATCAATTCTATTGCAATATTACTTTTATACCATCGATATATCGACATAATTTGCGATGTCGTTCAGATTAGAAAAGGGGTGGAGGTGGGTGGGGGGGGGAACAAAGAAAAAATTTACGTTTCAAAACAACACGCGCTGGTAATAAATTAGATGACATTCAATCTTCAATCCGTTTTAAAATATAATCGCGTACTTATATCGAATCGTTGCCGAGTCATCAAACAAAAAAGTCATTACGCAGTAGTTCATTTGCTAAACGAACGCTTACAATGCCGTTTCTTCATAAATACGTTTCAAACTTACGCTTTGAAAAACGCTCTCCACGTTTCATTGTACTCGCGCTTTAATGCTTTATTTGAAATTCAGAAAAACGTTCAAATCAAGTAGTTATTCGGTTATAATCGTTAAAAGAAGGATTGCAATGAAATTATAAAAGTGCCAATCCAAGGCAAATCGTAATTTCGTTGAAATTTATCCTACATCGATAGAATAAAATATTTTATTTCGGTAAAGCATTACATAGCTCTGACTTTAACTTTTTAAACTCAGTTTTAGTTCTATTTGAATGCAAGTGCTTTTTATTTAAAGACCACGTTGAACGTAGAAAATATCGTTACACTAGTTGATTTTAAGATAAATCGCTTATCTTTAATTTATTTAACGAATATACGATTTTGTTTGAATTTCTTGATTGCCAACTGTTATATTTATCTAGGATACGGTATTGAAACAAGTGAAAGTAATTGTAAAAATTCATGATTATAGGTTGCGTTGTAATCGAATGATTTATTGACAAAAGTATCAGAAAAAATGTTATTCGTTTGCTTTTACTTTATATGCATAAAGTATGTATAAAGTTTTCTCGCGGATACATTATTACAGCTAAATTAAAATTTTTTGGTAACAAAATATTTTTTTATTTTTATCGCTATATTCTACAAGCCTCCATAATAGATAGTTTTAATCGAATTTGTACATACAGATTAATACACAATATTGCTTATTTGTTTTTGTTAGAAAGAAAGTTTTTCGCAATCCACCCTCGTGAAATGTAAAAAGCTTGACTATGAAAAACCTTGAAAAGTCTCCGAATGAAAAATGCTGTGTACAATTTTATTGCCATTCTATTAATTATTCCAGTGTAATTCATGATTATAATTTATCTAGTGTAACACTGGAGATAAAGTTAGTAACTACATAGATTAGAAGATACAGAAATAAAAAACAAAAGAAAAACAAAACAAACAAATATTAAAACCAAAAGCAAAACAAAAAATAATTTCAAAAGCGGATTAAGTGGTTGCGGAGATGGGATTTTTGTAGGAAACGAAATGAAAACTAAAAGACGTTCAAGGATTGTTTATTGTCAACAGGTTTTAAAAACGTATTACTATTTCAAAACAAAGATAACACATGTAACAAGATTCGCCTAACAAAGAAATTATCCTCTCTCGCGTTTCGTTCGTTCTTATAATATCGATTTTCTGTCTGCTCATTCGTTCATTAAACAACAAAAGTGCGTTAACTCAAAGCGACTTGTTAGTAACTGCGACTAAATCTATGTTTCTAGTGCTGCGCACAAGTTTAAAGCATTGAAAACACTTTCACTGTCATCTTGTCACACACACACACACACACGCGCGCGCGCGCGCGCGACAGATAAACAAATAAATAAATAAATAGATGGATCACGCTTAGGTGTAACGTCTATAAAAATTTCAACCTGTATTAACGCGAGCTGGTACTTATATTACTTGAGACAGAGTAACAGAGATAAGTAAGAGACGGAAAAGAAAAAAAAACTCAACTTGACGGGCGAAACTGACTTGGTCACTTAAAAAATTGTAGCTCTTCAAGATTATGACAGGGAAGCTCGGTTAGGCCGAAACTTTTATTAAGATATTCATTTAGCCTACTGCCGTACTTTTCGATTTTTGCTAAGCTCTTTTTAACGACCAGTCCTGCTTTCCTCTTGTCTCTTCTGGTATCGTGCTCTGCAAAATATATAGGTATGTTTTTTGCTCGATCTATGAGAACATGCTCTCGAGTTTTTTCAGGTATAAAAAATACTGCTTGTGAAATGCTTACGTATATTGTCGCGACTGTTTACTATTATATCTTTATGATACTACTCGCACATAATCTTTCTTTTTTGTTTTTTTTTTACAATAACGAAACCTTCACCTCAGTATTAGCCCGAACATCGATAAAGCCAATTGCTAATTTAATTGAGAAAGGCATAAGCTTGTTAATACACATTGTCCAGGAAGAGCACATAGGAGAATTTATTTCAAGATATTTGCGTTCGTTGCACTTATTCACGAATTACACGTGGCGCTAAACATGCAATGCTATTTTCCTTGTACATAATATTCTACAATGGGACGTCAAAAATCTATCGGACAGGACATTACTTTTAGAATTAGGATTCTTAGCGGACAGAAGAAACATTATAGACTTCCACCAGTTAGGAAAATGTCGGTATAAAAATAAAACTTATTAAATAAATTAAAAATAAAATGATTGATTTGATTTATAAAAGTGGCTTCACTTGGCACGACAAATTTTAATCAATTAAACGTAACATTTTGAAAAAATGTATTGTCAATTATTTACTTCGTTTAATTAGAATATCTTCATTTGTTCTGTACAAAAGAACAAATGATAATTTTAATAACGATAAGAAAAAAATTATTTAACGAAACTCTGGAAATTATTTTTTCATTTTCAAAACGAAACAGACCAATTTCTTTAATATCATATGCCATGCTCCTCAATGCGTAAAAAGCCCGATAAAATAAAAATGTTTAAATATCTCGATTAGAAAATAGATGCTTTTATGCAATATTTCTTAAAGGTGATGGTGAACAATCAATGCACAAATTTGCATAATTAAAAGAATCGAAATTCATGCATCTATTGTACTTTTATCACCCATTACAAGTTATTAATTACTTTAAAATTAATTATAAACTAATTTTATACAAATATAAAATATTTAACAGCTTTTAAATAAAACTATATTTGGTTTCGTTTAAATTTTGAAATTTTTGAAAATTCTTTTAGAATATACCGTTACAAGCTTGTGACAATAAAATAGATTATTTTTTAATAAAAATCATATATATGATAGCATCAGAACTTTTTTCTCAAGAATAACATATTTTAAGATTAAACTATGGACGCTAAGTCCCACTTCTTGAATCAAAGAAAATCTTTCAGAGGATCATTAAACTCCACAATACGGTCTTGTTAATTATTACAATTATTAATTAAGATTATCAATCAAAAGATAATTTATTAAAGTCATTTATTAAAATTAGACATTTTCCTAGTAGTATTTCTCAAGCTACAAACAAATACAAGCGCCTAGCACGAGTACTACATTAAACTACATTAATACTACATTAATACTAAACACATACTTAACATACGCTTTTTACTTATATGCTTATAGTGGCTTTTAACAAAATAAAATATATCTCTTTTTTTTTACCTAAATACTATTATTTTAACTTTTTGCTGTTGTAATTATTTACTTTAATACTGTACATACACTTAATTTAATTAATTGTTCATAGATGTTATTTTTAAATCTTGTAAGCAGACTTATAATTACAAGGAAACCTATAAGTGTAAATAAACTTCAAATCACAGAACCACAGCAAGAAATTTTCAAGTTGAGTTTAACAAACTAGTTTGATAAATGAATTATGATTTTTAAAATACGATCACGGCACTGGAAGTAAATTATAATTATAATTATAGTCATATACGTTCGCTGTAACATTTTTTTAGTCGCTTTGAAATTATTAATGAAAATTTATACTATCAACATAGTAATAAAATGCATAGAAACGCTGTTACAGTTTGAGAAATGGTAAAATCTAAGAAATAATGCCACTTAGTACACTGTTTGAATTTGTAAATTGTTTCTAATGTAGAGCGTAATTAATAATTCTCGAGTTTCTCTTTTATACAAATAAACATGAATTAAACGTAGAAGACAAAATTACCTTTTAACGTCATGAACTCAGCTTCGTACTTCTTTAATTTTTTTAGAGTAATCGAACAGGCAAGCTTCATAACATATCGTGAAACCTCTTCGTTACGGCATCGCTTCGGTAAATGTACTCGGAAGAATTTTAGAGTGCTCTCGAAGTCCAATTGCAGCAATTCTTTTTTGCACAACTAAAATAGCATGCAAGAATTAGTAGATAATTAATAATAAAAAAACGGCAAATATCTACAATAATAAATTTCTGGTTACCGTCAAAAGAGCAAGCGCAACTTGAAATAGCGTGTCAAGTCCTTGTAGTAGAAAAACGTCTAATATGTGAAAAACAAGGTACAGCGGAAACCTTGCGGTAAATAACGTAAGAAACCATTGTGCAGCGAACATGTGCGTCTCTATACCGCGATCACAGAAGTGCTTGAAAAGTTCCGGTAACTGATCCTAATACATTCAACAGATAAATTGTCTTCAAACATTATGTTTTATACAAAACATTGATTTCGACAAAAAGGTAATCACCTCCATTAGACGATTAAGTTGGTAAAACCTCATGTGAAGGTTGTCAAATCTGTCTTTGTACAAGTCTCGCAAGCCATAGTCATACATTAATTTAACCAAAACACAGAATGCTTGTTCTTCGGGCATCTAGAAGTAAAAGAATATTGCAGAAATTAATAAGGAAAATTTATTGCTTCCAAAAATAAGTAACGATTATTAACGTACGTGCAAAAGTAGACTTGCAACCAGGAAACTAAGTCCTTGACAATAACCAATCTCTTCGTCGTATACTGCATAAGCTTTGCTTATCCTATACAATGAATCTTGACCTAATCCACCAGTCTCTTTAAAGAAATCATGAGCAGGAAATGTCCTATTAATATCACGTAAAATAACACCTTCGCAACTGCTTTCCTATTAACAAATATCGTTTAAAAGTTATTTATTCAAAAAATTTATCAAATACGAAACTTCAAAATTAAATGTTTAAAATAAAAACATTGAATTTTAGTTTTAATTTCATTTCATTATTAAAATTATGACAAAAAAGAAAAACAGTCTTTTTATACCTTTGTGATAAGCATTCGATATCTATCCATCATTTCTTGAGAGTTATCACAATTACTCAGTCTTTGCCACACTTCACCTCTAAGAGCCTCCGGTATACCTTGCTTTGTTAATTTGACAAGAAGCTTTGGACGCTGTTCGTTAACTTGCCAGCCATCTAATACTTCTGCCCAACTGGCAAGTTCATCTGCTGAGCAATCTTTTGAAACTTCACCAGTCCCACTTAACATAGGCTCATCTCCATCTGAAGTTAATATATTTTATATGTATTTGCTTTGTCATAAATTCTTTATTATTACGAAAATGTCCGTATACCTGAATCATTATCATCTTTGGGAGTAAGAGTATCGATGCTTGTGAAAGAAGGTGATCTAATTAACGATGCCAAATTTAAAGCTAAATTTAATCTATTTCTATCTAATTCACCAGAAGTTTCAATATTTTGAACCTCATAATGAATTTCGTTTCCTTCATTAAATATTATCTACATTTGAATTAAATTCAATTAAATTAAACATTTTTATTCGTGTATTATTTAGATCTAAAAAGTGATAAATTTAATGATCAATACCTCTTTTGAATTAAGGAAAAACTGCTGTACAAGATTCTTTTTATTAAAATACCAAAATCTTTCATTTTGTGGAAAAACTTTAACAGACATTTCGATAACAAATCTCACAGGTTCTCTTATACCTCGGATAACCAAATCTACAGCAACCGTCATGAAAATTTTTCCTTCTCGTGGCGTTTCAATATTTAAAGTCTCTAATGCAGGATCAGCCGGATCCCATCGACCGCAAACACTATAACATTGTTTATCGGGCGCCAATGGTGATGTATTTGTTTGCTGCAAATTTACATTATTTTATATTACATTGAACTTAATTGTAGATATATAATAATATATGATTCTATTTTTAAAAAGTCTAACCATTTCTAATAATCTCATATCACTGTGCTTAACATTACGACCAGGACTGACTAAGACACCAAAACATCTTTCAATCTCCAATGTGATACCTCCTTCTTTGACTTGTTGTATACTTAAACACACTTGCTTTGGAACATTACTACGTAACTTAAAACAATTTCTGTCTTTGGGAACTACGTTATAAGCGCCCTTTCCATCCTCTTCTTTTATTTCCAAAGTAACTTCGAAAATGAACACCCTTGAATTAACTTTGTCGCTGGTAGGATTGAAACCGTTGTTAAAATCACTACCAGTTAGGGAATTGGTCATGGAACGGGGAAACCTTTGGAAGGCCTTGGCAAAACAAGAAGACACTTGCCTTATCTGCAATATACATATTCCGTTTCATATTATAATTTGTAATAAAAGTTTCTTTAATTTAATAAACATGTTACTACTCAATTTTAACTTACAGCTTCTGGTATATCGCAACGAAAACCATGACACTGAAATATAGCAGATTCCTGCGTGTCTCCATGAGACCAAGTGAAAGCAAAACATGCCGAATAAGGACCCGCACTTTCACCTCTTGCATAAAAGAGAATACGTTGTACTTCGTAACTTTTTATGGGTTGTTGAGTTGCAGAGTCATACAAACTATGTAACATAAATATTCAAGAAACATACTTACATATAATAAATAAGAATTACTACAGTTATCACGAATGCACGAATTAGATAATAAATAATTGTAAATTTTAACTACTCACATAACATTCCCTTGAGAGCAGCTTGGAACTGAAATGGATACTTTTATTGGAACAGAGTTAAGCGACTGTTCAGCTAATATTTTCATATTTCGTTGAATTTCAGCTTCTGATTTTGGCGCATTTATTTGAGCTGCTCCAAGATAAGTAACAGCATCGAATTTTGTATATTCTTGTTGCACATCTGATAAAATAGTTAACTCTAACGCAATAAATTATCCTTTAATAATTGTACGTTATATTTTAAAATATTAAAACAAAATGAAAGTACTTCACAAAATTTTGTTAAGGATGATTTTTACAGATATAAATTGTACATTACTGTATTTTTAAACAAAATATGTAAATAAAATTTGTACTGCAGAAACGAAAATTTGAAAATTTTTTGTTTACCTTCTTCAATGTAATCATCTGGTTTCATTTTGTCTTGCTTTTCCGACGTAATTGCAGTCGAAGAGATATCATAAAATTTACTTTTGCCAATTGTTTTAGTTTTTTGACTGTTTGAAATTCCTCTGGGTATTAGTTCTGCATTATCGCTCTCATCCATTTTAGATTCTTCCGTCAAAACCTGAAATTTATGGTCAAAGTCAAGGGACTGTTGATTTATAATTCATATAAGCTGCAAATGATATTTACCTCTTGTAAATTGTTTTGAAGATCTTCCAAATTACCGTTGTTAGCAATTTTTAACATTGGTGACTCAAGTAATGACTGCGATTGTTTGATAGTTCCTTTTTCACTTACAAATTCATACTCGTCACTAGTCGCTACTGATTCTGTAGATTTGACACTCATACTATCCTCCATTACGGAGCCTAAAACGTATACAAAAATGTACATTATAACTACTTTTTGATAGAATACAACGCATGAAAATAAACACCATAAAATGTAAATTGTCTACGAAGTTATTTAATTAAAGCTATCGTTAAGTAATTTCCCATTTAAGAATGGAATTATTAAAGGCGAATTACGTACAACGATTTACGTACAACCAAGTAAATTTACACTCAGAGTGACGGGGGAAAAGTAATTGTTCGATTTTAATAGCGTCGATAATGTTTCAAGTTGGGATATCGAATTAAGTATAGTTTAACATTTCACATACTACATAATACGCCCATCCCATCCGGGCGCACTCACAATAGCACAAAAACAAGTGTGCAACCGAATGAAAAAGTTTTGTCATTATCATAAGTCTGCATGTTTAACAGTGGTGGTTTAACAATCCTGCTCGCATGTTGTATAAAACAATACAGCTAAAGCTTAGTACAGCTAAACTATAGCCAGATACGTCGTGTAGCTGCTAATGTGCATATTATTATACCTATATCACACATACCAGAGATACTTACCAAAATGGTGTTGGAAGTTCTACTAGTTTTTTCAAATCATCGTAGCAATTGCTTTTCTCCGCGTGATCCGGAACTGGGGCCGTACGAACACTCCTGGTTGTAGACCTGTACGATCTTCTTCGAGTTGGCTTGGAGTAGCGCGAAATCACCGCACGGTGTACGCAACATCGAGTCGACTTTCGTGTGCTTGACACTTTTTTTTCTTCGCGGAATTGGAGGATAGCGCACACGCACACATGCACAAAAGTTTTTTGCTCGAGCTTGAAAACGAGGATCAGGGTGCGCGTGGTGGTGCCCCGCGCTTATATGCCTTTGTTCGGCCGACGGCGACGACGCTCATCGACGGTCCAAAAAATTCACATGATTTCAGTAAAAAAGCAAATACCGATGATCGCAGCCAAACGGAACACGGGACACTTCACACACTGGCAACGACGACGTACTATAAAAGTCACTCCACAATGCGCGAGCCGCACTTCGTAAACCCTCGTTTCCATTCTGCCATTCTGCCAGAACTCGAAATTGCTCGGGAAAATAGAATTAACCAGTCCTGAATTCTAATAAACTGGAAGTATCACACTTGGCAAATCTCATGTACAACTGTTTCTTGCGGAATTACAGGCATTTGTAGCACACGTTTCCACTCGCGTCATCATACCAACGGGAAAAGACAAATTTATGTTAATTATATTTCTAAAATTTTAATGACCTTCATTGCATGCCTTACAGTGTAGAATTCACAATCGAAGCTCAAACAGTAACACCTTATAACTATATCCAAAGCTATTCTTCTCGGTTGTCATCGACCTCATTAGCGATCTAATTGTTGGTGTATCATTATTCTCATTATAATACGTCTTTACAATGATCTAATTATTAATTATTCTTTACGGTTTGTTTTCTATAATAATATGACAATAATCTCATTTATATCTTGTCTCGATATAACTAAAAAACAATACAACGATTGAAATATTTATCCAGTATGTAAAAACTGCACATAAATATATTTTAGGCGTTGCATTTCATTGTATTTATCGATTTTAGTCAAACTGATAACGGTATTTAATTATTAATACTTTACACGCCATCATTTTGATTTCAAGAATAATATAACATAAAAATATTTAGATTGTTGAATTGCAATAGTTTGGTAATAATTAAAAAATATCAAACTTTGGCGCTTAATACTTGGTCAAAATGTTAACAGTTGCTAATTTGATTATCAATTTCTGCATTATATCCGGTTCTATCACCTTCCAGTGTTTCGGTTCTTTGTTCTTCGTCTCGGTTTTTCTATTCCTTTTTCTTTACCATCCAAGGTTTGACAAAATGGTTAGTCTAAAAAGATTATTAAAAATCTAGTTTTATTGCAACCATCCTTTGAAATATATAAAATTAAAAAAAATGTCATTAAAGATATGAAGTAGAGCTTCCTAAAAGTGTGATAAGTTATATATTTGTGACAAATGTTACTATAAACAAATACCATAAACATGAGCAGATCATTAATGGTTTTACTTATGCTTTATTTGGTTCTTTTATTTTTATTCATTTTAATTAATGAAATTTAAATGTTTCCATAAATTGCATTTAAACAGATATACAATGTATTACTTGTGCTTTTAACGTGAAACGTTTATATTGTATTTTGGTTATGTTGCCTTATATACCAACATTGATCATTCTAGGGCAAAGTAAAATGTTCAGAGTTGAGGACGAAAGACAAGAAGGAGTTGCTCAAGCAGTTGGAAGAGCTCAAAACTGAACTGACCAACTTGCGAGTAGCCAAAGTAACGGGTGGAGCTGCTTCAAAGCTCTCCAAAATGTACGTAAAACAACTTCGTTTGTTCTTTACTCCTAACCAAAGTGTTCGTTCTAATTGGAATATTGTTTCAATTCCAGTCGGGTTGTGCGTAAAGCGATTGCCCGAGTGTACATTATTATGCATCAGAAGCAGAAGGAAAATCTTCGTCTGCTGTGCAAAAACAAAAAATATAAGCCCCTGGATTTGAGGCCAAAAAAAACCAGAGCTATTCGTAGAAAGCTTACACCTTACCAAGCCAGTCGCAAAACACTGAAGGAAATTAAAAAGAGGTCCGTATTTCCACCAAGAAAATATGCTTTAAAAATTTGAATTAAAGCTTGCTAATAATAAATACATTCATAAATAAAACTGTTGCTTTTTTAAAACAACATCCTCAATACTTGTTCCAATTCCTATATTTTTTGTAGCTTAAGGTTCTTAAATTCTTTACTTTATCAGAATTCTTTTTAATAATTCTTTGTAAACATTTGATGTAATAGTTTGTATTTATTATAATATTTATAATAAAAGAAATAACTTAAAATCTATTGTTAAATTGTTATTCATAAAGCATTTATTTTCTTTATTCAAGCAATGGCAAAAGAATTACAAATTACTTTATTAAGAACGTTTACTAGAGTATTATATTTCTAAATATTAATAAATTAACAAGTCAATTAGCTTTATTAACAACGTAATTAAAATTGTAGGAACTTCTTGCGAGTACAGATATCTATAGAGAAATTGGTATGATTTATCATTTATGAGTATTAGTAAATATAAACAGATTTTTACTACTCTAATGTGAATCCACCTATTATAAAAAAGCTACTCCGATGGAATAATTGATTGATTATAAATTTCCAAATATATCAATGTTTTATTACGTTTTGAATGCATTTGTGAGTGATAATGTTTCGTATCGGATTTATAAGTAAACTGATTGTGTCATACATTTATAATATTCCCATGACGATTTTTATTTAGTAAAACATATACTTTATACTGAAAAACAAACAAAATATTTAAATTAAATAAACATCATTGAGTTTATAATGAATATTACAGATAATTATTAGTCAATACTTTATCGTCTTTCTTTTCTTTGTAACTTAGTATTCTTAAAAAAAAAAAAAATGCGAATAAGATATAATTACAATAAGCATGAGTTAATCTTAAATCGATCATCGGTCATAACATATTTTTTGAACTAATTATGTTTAATTTGTAATTTGCAACGTCTTCATGATGGATATTTTATAATTATTTGACAGAAATACTATTTAAAAAAATATATGTGACTACGTCAATTTATTGTTAAATTAATTTGTAATTTGCAAACATTTAACTAAACTTATTTAATTTTTCAAAAAAAGTAAATAAATGAGAATTTTGATATCATAAGATATCAAAAAATTTTATTTCGGTATATAAACTTTTGCATCACACAATGCTGATATATTTTGATTGAATGATTAAATTATTAAATGAATTTTAATAATTTTTGTAAATTAAATGTAGCGCGTCGTAATTTTTAAATGTGTAAGTTTTACAGGATACATACACACACACACACACACACACACAAAATATCAAACAAAGTTTATTGGTAGAATAATAATTGATAAAATTTTATTACATTAAGTTTAATAACTACTAAAAAAGTTATTATTATTTTTTTTATTGTTGTTGTTGTTGTTGTTGTTGTTGTCGTCGTCGTCGTCGTCGTCGTCGTCGTTGTTAATTAATTATTCAATTAATTAGAGGCAAAAGGTATTATTATTATTTATTGTTACATAATATTACATAAGATAATTTAGTGTTTTGTATAAAAATGTTCATAGAATGGATTATGTAAAATTTAATGAAGGGAGAGGCTCAGGGGGTATGTAATTTATTCAAGTGATTTATTAAAACTAACGTTTCCACCCAAAAAATACAGAATTTTAAAATTTAAAAAATTTTTGACTTTCAAATATATAGAATAAAATTTATAAACTTTTTGAATAAACTTATTTTAATACAAACTTATGTGATATTGACATTTAAGACTGACTAAATTTCATAAAAAATTCATGTGCAGATATGCTCCTGTAAAGCTTTTTAAATGTTTATGTTAATACAAAAAATTTGGTCATATCTGTGATTATATAAATATCAGCTAATTTAAAAAAAAATCATTATTTATTTGAATATTTCTTGTAGCCTGACTTGTAAAATAATTATGTCATTAAAACTTATTATCATTTTCACACATCTATTTTAATAATAATAAAAGCTTCGTTTACGTACTCTTGGATTATTTATAAAAATAAATGAAAAAAATCTGTAGTACCTTACAGGCTATATGAAATTAAAAGATTAAATTAAAGTGACCTTTAAAATTCACTACAAGAGTTTATTGCTATTATTGATTTAGTGATGAAGTTACATTCAGTGCATGACTTTGACACCATTTGCAATAACAAATTTTGAAAGATGTGTATTTATTGATTATCGGCTTTACTCGTAGTTACAATTTATTCATATTCTTATTTTATATTCCTTTACTATATAATTTATTAAAAAGCTACTCAAGTTTACGTTAATTAATTTCATTGCTTAGAAATGGATAATTTTAATGTCCACAATTGATTTGAGAATATATTAAATAATGATATTAATTTTTATTAAACTTGCGCTTTATGCATTTTAATGGATATTTAATGGATAAATAGAATTGTCATTTTTTAAATTGCAATAATTTTTACTAAATTCTTACAGATAATAGAAAAAGTTTTCAAAGTGACTCAAACCATGTGTTAAGCTTTTCAGTCAAAATAGAAAATAGCAGTACCGCACTAAAATACTGTTTGCTCGCTTTACATCACTACAACAGAATCCTTAAATATTAAGTCTTAAATAATAAAAGTGTTTAAAAAAGATTTTCAAGTTGCACGCTTATCGAGGAACTTCTAAAAAATACGTTACTTTAATATTATTAATTACTCGATAAAATGTACTTGCGCGTAAATACTACTTATCATTGAACGATGAAAGAATAATATAATATTTATAGTGCAGTGAAATTGTGCTTATTTAATAAGTAATGAAAATTATAATAATAAAATAACTATAATTTTTTGAAAATTATGGAAGTAAGACCGAGAATAGAGATCATAGATGTGTAATTTCGCGTTTTTATTATAGCTAGTCGCTTCTACCCCACATAAATTGGTATAAATTTTTTAAACATTTGAAAGTTTTTGATCGTAAGTAAGACTGCTCTCCGTGTAGCTGTAATTTGTTCACATAAAAGTTTTCCAGTTAATTAACGTACTGAACCACTTAAACATTTCGGAACGTTAAAATATTTAATTGAAATTAAAAGCTTGTGGTAAGTATGACATGAAATATGACACATGTATCGGTATAAATAAAATTATGCAATTATCAATCGAATCACTTATTAATGACAATTAAAAGTAATAACACAGTGCTATTATGAACGAATACTTTCATATTGTTTACGCAACATCTGCTACAATCTACTTGACGTATTCTTTTCCTTTTTTGTATCAATATATATTATGAGTTTAGTACGTTTGTTGAATACCAATAATTTATAAATGTTTGTAAAGGAAACGCTATGTTTGATTTAAAAAGCTATCTAGTACTGATTGACGAGTAATAAATGTTTCCAACGGAGTAAATGAACGTGTACTTGGAACTTTTGATTTTTGAAAGTACGTGCACATGCTCTGAAGCAAATTAGTTGATGCAATATTGACATGCAAAATTTACGATATTTTGAATTAGCCTTAATTGGTATTTTATTTTCAGTGCAATAAACGATTTTACCAGTTATTGTTTTATTACTATTGTAATTTATAGACAATATGCAGGCATATAACGCGCATGCACTATAGGCGTACATATGCCTGTAACTACTTGTGACGAATATTTTATTATCTGTACTTTTATTGCATTCCATACAAATCAAAAACTTCAAGCTTGACGCGTGAATTCGCAGACATCCAATACCAATGCAAACTAATTATGTTTAATTTTAAAATTTTCAAGAAAAAAGTAATTTCTTTTATAGAAATCAGAGAAATACTCTAATCTAAATAATTATCATTTGGGTTGATAAGTTTATGCGAGATGTTACGTCGGTCTTTTAAGCATATTTGCTCATAATAATTTTACACATGCTTTAACCTCCTTAATGAGATTACAAAAAAGCATATTTTTAAATACGTTTCATTATCAAGAAATGAATTCCAGATTCTATTTTACATTTTTCATATCAATTTTTTATGCTTGCCAACTTGGCAATGTGATTTTATTTAAGATTTATTTAAAATTTGTTCATTCGTGATTTGAAAAAAGATCAAAATCTAATTTAATTATGCTTTGAAAGAAATAATTTGCAAAAGATAAGCGACGTTTAAAAAGCAAAACGTATTAGATATTAAAAAAAATCACTTTTCATACTCAAATAATTAGTATTCTTTATGCTGCAAAAAAGCATTCTGACAAAGTTGCTGTTACGAAATACAATTAAACAAAATTACAAATAAAATAATAATAGACAAAATAATAATAATAATAATAATAATAATAATAATAATAATAATAATAATAATAATAATAATAATAATAATAATTTATTTATTTACTATAAAACACAAATTTTTTATTTTTCAATAACGCAAACGCAGTACGATTTTATTATTTTCAGGACACGATTTTCACGTAGAACGAAGACGATAAAAATATTTAAAAAAAAAAAAAAAAAAAAAAAACCTATATTACTACAGATATCATTTCAATACTTAATACATTACATATTTGGGTGTCGTTGAGTAACAGCTTTTTTCGGTAATCCCGTTATGCTAAAAACAATTTCATATAAATTGAACTTCTTTAATTGGAGATTTACATCGATAATGGCCAAATAAAATCTAAAACTATCTTTAACAAATACTCTTATTCAAACTCCTTATTCAGTGTCGTGTACACAACGGTATATTGCCAGATTAGAATCGTGTATTTGTTTTGAAAATTTTTCCCGCGATAAACGACAAATACAGCGTTAAGAAATAAAGTCGAGAATTTAACGGGAAGCAATATGTATTTATAAAGATACTTTTGAAGTATTCGTGAAAATAGAATTAGCCTCTAATGTACCAAAAACCGAAGCGAGTACGTAAAGTATTAAATAGTTGGAAATGAGGTCACGTCGATTTTATATTAAATTTCGATTGTGCGGAGCAACGTGTAGGTGAACACGAAGCTCTTTCGCAGATTCTTAATGTATGTATTTATAGCTAATCTTATCGTCGCATACTCCGAAAGTCTTTTGCTATAAGGCTGAGTTTGCTCATAATACACTCTAAGAAAATTATTGGTTATATTAAATTCACTTTGAGAAGCTAAGATTGAGAATTGATAAGGGAATAAATAGCTTCCAAGTAATTAAAAATCATCGAATGCTTATTATTATCGTCTTGCACCCAACTGTTGGGTTGTGCGAATACGATGTTACGCACGCATTCGCAGGTATTAAGCCTTTAGATCGCGCGTAGAATAATAGAAAGTATTAATCAATTGGGTCGATAAAATTGTTGCGTTGCTAATTGGCGGCGGCCGTTCAAGAAAGAAGGGATGGAAAAGTAAATCACAAATATTTTAATTCCACAGCCAACGATTCTTCAAGTTTATTGCTCTTAAGCAGATAATACTATTTACTTATTATACTTATCGAGAATTTAAAGTACCTACGACCTTAAATCGGGCCATCGATTATTAAACCGAATGAAGAACCGAATGAACTCAGCGTCAAATTATCCTTTTTCACTGCAGACGTTTTTCATTAACAGCCTCCATTTTTTCTTTTTCTACCCTTCGATAGTAATTGCATTTGCAGCTACGTTACAAGGAGTCGATTAAAGAGACATAATCCAAGAGGAACATTGCCATTTTCAACGAGTACATACGCTTTGTCAGGGCTCCGGTTTTCAACGCTTGCGTTTTGACATTTTTATTTCCAATCCGTAACGCTGCAAATACTCGCAGACACGGTGTAACGCGTTACAAGCAACGAACTTATTTTGAAAGAATGCCCGCATAAAGTGTCGTTATACTTTATACGCGTATCTAGAGCAGCAAAAAGGATGCCTCGGTAGTTATCGCATTGAACAAGCGAGCAGTCGACTCATCGACAAATCGTAATCAATATTGCACGTCAATGGTAAAAGAGCTCTTGATTTCTGGCACTAGAATTCTGGTACGCAATGTCTCGGCAACCGGAGAACGTGGCCGGGATCACGTTATTGCGAGGATGGCCCCTTTCCGTGCGACGCGAGCCGTTCCCTCTGAAAACATTGCCTCGAAGGAGAGAGACGGAGCGACGCGCAGCTAAACGCGAGCCATGCGTTGAAAAAGACGCTCGGGCGCGCGCGCGTGTGCGTGCGCGAGTATTATCCGTAGCTGGTGTGTGAGAGGGTGGAGAGAGGGCGACGACGAAAAATCAAAACAAGGCCCCTGTTAACGCGTGCGAGCACAAATACGTCGCTACGGTGCGTGCGAAAACAACTCGTGGTAGTGTGCGCGCCACGCTCCGATCATTCCAGACATAAATAATCGCGAGAAAATTCAAACTCTCCGGACAGCGATTATCGATAAGCGTCGTTGGCTCGCGAGCGCCCGAACTGCGCGCGTCTCGTCACTCGTGCGAGTGCAAACAGTGAGAAATTGCACGTCCGCTGCTGCTTGAGCTTGGTTTCAGCTAATAACCGAGGACGACGGGTCGCGAGGGGCAGCAAGTCTGGAGCGCTCGAAGGAAGAAAGGAAAGGGTCGATCGCGTGTAAAGTGGTCGTCGGCGACGACTGGAGGCGGCTGGAGGCGGCTGGAGGCGACTGGTGGGGAAGATCGACGACGCCGCTTTTTTAAATACAAAAGGGGCCCGCGCTCCGTTCTTGTATACAGTTTGCTCCGCGTTCGCAGCGGTAAACATAAGCAGAAAGGCGTTTCTCCAGCATCGTACTTATTACTCCGACATCGTCGGAAGTCCAGTTGTGAATTTTCAATAGCGGCACGGGAATCAGTTTGCCTGGCTCGCGGCATCCGACAGCGAACGCAGCGAATCGCCCCTCGAAAGCGACTTAACGCCACTGCAAACGTCACAGGGCGAACATTCGCTCGAGATATACTAAAATGGCGACACTCCTGATGAGGATGTGCCTGCGCTCGAGTTTCGTCGTCGGCAAGGGTCCACTCGAGAGGAAGCTCACGCCTAGCATCTGCGGCAGCTTCCTAGAGAACGCCGGGGACGCAACAGCGGACGGTTTTTGCGCACCCCGGACAAGCACCAAAGTAAGCCCATTGACATCCTTCTTTTTGTGCGCTTTTTGATGCATCCGCCGACTCGAGGAGACCGCTTAAAGAGTAGGACCTGCTCTTGAGGTGTTGAAATTGCGCGATTTTGTTACTTACCGTGCCAGTTTTGGCGGCTTATCGCGGAGTGACTTGCAAGCTAAATTCGTCGCTTTCGCGCGTCTCTCCGTATGCACTTTTGCGGAACACTGCAATTTCGCCATGAAGCTTCCACGGGAAATCGCGGCACGAATTCCCGAAATCGTCGATTTCATCCCATTTCCAAAAAAACCTTTAACGTCAACTCGTGCCTCGAGTATATTTAAACGTTCGTTCTTTTCTCAGGATTGGCCAAGCACCTTTTGTTAGTGGCTAGCTTTTCTTTTGTTGGTGGGATGCGTCCGAAATGAGACGAAAATCCGATATACGCTGCAGTAGCGGTGGTGCTATGTTGGAACGGTGAAGAATGTCATATTCAATTCCACATCGTATCCAACGCTGGACTTTTTATAATATTCCGTGGAAGCATCTAATCGTGGTATACTTCGTTATTTCCCTTCTCCCGGAGGTTTTCTTATATTTCTTGCGTATTCGCTTTTTCTACCGCTACTAGTTACCGTAGATTTCCGCCACGAAAAAATGCATAGAGTATCCTATTCTACAAAGATTGTGGCCTGCATATGTGCACCGATTAGGCCGTAAATCGCTTAATTAGATAATAATATTTTCAAGATAATTAGTATTGAGAATTAAGTTCCGTTTTCTTTGTTTTGTGATAATTCCGATGAAAGCGGACTTGCATATTAAAATCTTTTGCATTTTGTACGTATAATTTTTCTTCGGTGTGAAACGGGTCTCGAGCATTTTAAAACTGTTACATAACATACACATGCATACTGATCGTGCACTTTATTATGCATTTTATTGTAATAAAAAATACACGATCTAGCGTTGCTTTTATTATAGACATTTAAAGATGTTGTGCTCAAAATTTCTTTCTACACTGTCAGTCTTGGTTGTCGCTACTCTTTTTTAGAAATTGACACCGATCGAGTGTCTTTTAAAATAATTCAATTCATCGAATGAAACACGCAATCGGAGAAATACCTGTCTGATCCGGGGAAGGTAATTTCGTAACTAAAATTGTCACGCACATTTCTCGATGCAAAACTTGCCAACTTTTTACCAATTTTGTCTGATTTGTGAAATTTGCAATTCTAAAGTTAGATTATCTTCTGTCTACACGGCGAAACTATACATTGCAACACAAATTGCGTATAGTTTCTTGAACCCGTTTCTTATTATATGACGCATTAACATAATTTAAAAGCAATTTTAAATGGCTGACTATAAAGTTTTAGCTCGTTCATCGGTGTCTAACTTGGACTTCATAAAAACAACGTACAACATTAATGCTCAATTTGACATATAACACGTTGAAAATCCAAGGAGAGATCGTTCATTTTTGAGAAACTAAAGTGTACGCATTTTATAATATCCATTTTCTCTATTGTAAAAAAACGATTGAAAGTAGATTTTACTCTGACGATCTGCGTTCGTGATATATAAAGCCGTCGCTGTTATTCTAACAAGTGTAATTCTATCAAATAAACAATTTTCAACGTTGCGAAATGATTGTTTGCGGTTTCCTTGGTCACAATTGCTGTAAAAATGCGCAAGTAAAACGGTTATTTCTTCCCATTAAAGCACCCGGTACATGTCGACGGATTGTATAAGTAAATAAGTAAATTCAAATGCGCTACGTTCGATAAACGCGCTTTAACAATTAAATGTCAATGTGAAAAATGTTCTCATCTATCATAAATTCTCGTATGCTTCGCTTAGTCTTATAAATAATAGCGTTTAAATAACAAACGATATGGAAAAGTCTGCAGAGAAGTTGTAAATATCGAAATACGTCATTTGCAACGTAAAATAATTGTCAAGTAATTGTTGTAGTGAGACGATAACGATACTTGCACCTGCGACAGATATACAAGCAGTTGGCAACATGCGGGTAACAATCTTTATTTAGAGCCGAAACGGTAGAAATATATTGCGAATGAATAAAACTTAAATCCCTTGTAGCTTGTGATAATTTTTAATGCTCGATAATTCGTTTGAAATATGGCTTTGTATTCGTCGGCTAATTTAAGTCGTCGCTTAAATCCTCTATTTTGATTTTCAGTATGCGATTCGTCAGAAGAGCAATGGCAAGCGTAACGTTCATTTTACGAGATCATCGACGGTCCTTGACAAGGACTACAAGTGCGACTACGAAAGCGACTTCAGCGATGACGAGGAAGCTGCACAAAAAGAATTATCCAGGGTACGTAATAATTATCGTGCAACGCGTATCTCGAGAATGTTTATTTACAGCGAGCACAATTGCGTATACTTTCCGATGCCTAATTGACGCGTGTTTTCTTGTCCAGAGTTACCTGTGTACCGAGTCTTGATAAGTTCGGATCTTTGAAAAAGCACATTTGCGAGGACGATTAATAACAAAATATTATCTGTTCATATTGTGAATAGTTATTAAACTTGTTAACACAGATACACAAGTATTTTATTGAAATTGTTGGCATACGAAATTTAATATCTCATATACTTTTTATTTTTTACAGTTTTTCTTTTTTTCTTTTCAAAGTATTGCAGTAGTACGGTAGTTTTAAGCAAATTTTATTTAACTCTTACAATTATCGACACTTTAGCCTTCATTTCGTCTAACATGAGTTAGAAATGTACGCAGTTACTTATGATGGTGCAATATGTAAAAACAAAGAATCATGCGACAATATGTAGTATTATATGTCAAAGTTTAATAATACGTTCAGATATCATTGAATATAGTCAAGCACTAAAATATTTTAGAAATTCTTTATCGTATACACGTGTACTAAATTTATTCTAATTTTATTAGATATCAATGTACAATATTAATAAAAATGATTTGTCTTCTCGTATGGTAACCGAACCTTAAAGCTAATAGTCACAAGACTTAATCCGACATACAGAGGCAGGCAAAAACAATGTACAGTACGACATTTATATTTGCAACGGATTTTTCGTGTTACTTTTATACTGTAGACCTTTCGAAGGATTTCTTTATGTAATCACAAGTACAAACTTGTATTCGTGGACCGCATCCTTGACATAAATCTGACAATAATCGGTAAAGATCCAAGTAAATCGTCTGGAATGATATTTTCATACCTCGGTCGCAAGTATTTATGATTTCTGAATTTTTACAGGCACAGTCTCACTTTTGGAGACGTAAGATGAGAACGTTACACAGTCACTTGGACGTCAACAAGGATGGAGTCCTAAGTTACGATGACTTTATGCTTCTGGGTAAGAGGTTCGCCAAACTAGGACATCTTACATCCGCCCAGAAAGAAGAATTCCAATCAGTTTTACGTGTAAGTTTCTACTTTTAATTATTTATAAATAATTTTTTAACGAAGAGAACAAAAGTACTAGGAACGATAAAAACTTTTACTGTCAGTCTTTTGATATAAATTTTATATTAAGAAATATAAAATATTTATTCGATGCTTGTTCTATCTTGTTTTATATTGTATTTCATCTTATGTTATTAAAATATAATAGATGGTATTTATTTTTATTACAGTCGTTACGTCAAATCCTAGTTCGTATGATACACAGATTGTACATGTTAATCGTGCATTTTTCACTTTTTGCTTTTTCTACAGTTTCTTTATCATTAAACATTGATTTTCAAAAGTCTATAATGTAGCATGAAAACATTTTCATAATGGCAGCTGACACATACTGAAATTTATGAATTAAAAAAAGTAGATTTTTATTTAATATTTACTCAATTTTACAGGTCTTACTCAAGTTTTATTTACGCAATGTGTACTAAAGTAAATTATAAATACTAATATTTTTATAAATTCGATTTTTGGTATAGAGAAATTGATCTCAGTTCTAGTAGTTTTAATAGTATTTTGTTAGCAATAATATAAATATTTTTTCCTAAAAGATTATATATAATTTACGATAAAATATTCTTTACGGATATTTAGGAAAATTGCAGAAAAATCATTATGAACTTATGGTATCTTACACTGAACTGATATCGAATATTGTCAATATTTAATTTTTGTAAATCAAATGAATGGTAAAAATAAAAGTTTTTAATAATTAAGATATTTGATATTTTTCTTTATTATTAAATGCTTTTATTTCAAATTTACTTTGTAAATAAAAAAGTTAATACTTTATGCATTTGCTTATAAAACATTGAAATTTTATGAAATTATATTAATATTAATTTCAAAGTTTATATTGCGTCGATATTTTTGTTCTACGAAAGGAATGTTTTTATATATTTCATAAAAATAAAATACACGATTCAAATAAACAAATCAGTATTAATAATTTTCAAATATAAATCCATCATTCAAGTTGGTTAGTTACCGAAGATATTATTTTCACAAGTATTATATAATTATAGTTTATAATATAATAACTAGTCTATGAGATACATTAAATAGATGTATAAATTCAGATCCTTGTTTTCTTGTGAAAGCGATGTAGTTTTCGAGTCGTATTGTAGTCAAGTCATCAACCTTACAAGGCTATTTTCAAGTAACCAATTGTGTCAATAATTTTATAGTTAGAAGTTTTCCTTGTAATAACATTATACATAAATATTAGAAGAGCATTCAATTTTGTTCATACTTTTGTATAAATTGGTGAAGATCGTAAATAAACAATTTTATTATTAATCTAATTTTAAATCCAATTTAAAATTTTCGAAAAAAGTTGCTAATTAAAATCTATTATATATTTATGACACTAAAAAAAATTTCCCAAAATAATTATTCAATGGAATTAGGTAGAAGTAATGTTTTTAAATCAATCTCATCAAAGTTTTTTTATCATCATAATTTATTTATGCAATAGAAAACGTTTGAAGATATATTTATTTTATAATATATACATATGTACATTTTTTTCAGCAAATGTGGATAGAGCAGTGGGGTGAAATCAGTCCATATAACTTAGTTGACATTGAAAAATATCTTCAAGAAATGCATCATGTTCTTGAAGACAAATCTTTGAGAAGAAAAGTTCACCATTTTTTACCATATTTGTTTAAGGTATGTTCGTGAATTGTATTAATATATGCTAAAACATTTGTATAAAACACCTATTGAAGTAAATTTCAATCCTATTTTGCAGGCTGTAGATAAAGACAAGAGTGGAGAAATTTCAGTTCAAGAATTTAAACTCTTTTTCAACTGTTTAGGATTAGATAATGATGTACGTTTTCTATATAAAAATTTAATTACAATATTTTCTAAGCTTATATTTATTAAGCATGTACTTTTACAGCATGCAGTGGTCAGCTTTACTTATATTGACACCAATGAAGATGGTAAGATCAGTCTGAAAGAGTTTGTGAAATTAGGACGAGATTTTTTCCTTACTCAAGATCATGCAAGGC
The DNA here is from genome assembly GCA_018907045.1 of Wiebesia pumilae. Classification (NCBI taxonomy): domain Eukaryota; kingdom Metazoa; phylum Arthropoda; class Insecta; order Hymenoptera; family Agaonidae; genus Wiebesia; species Wiebesia pumilae. The sequence goes on along the minus strand of JACCHZ010000192.1, from coordinate 921,819 downwards.
CCAGCAAACATTTTTGGGGACCATTAATTGATTAATAAATTGATTAATAGTTTTATAATATTAGTCATTCACAGTGATTCATTGTTTACTTTTATTTAATTAGACTTATTCGAACATTTTCACAAATTTGTGAATAGTGTACCAATAGGTACTTTGAAAACTTATCTTTTATATATTTTTTATACTTAGGCATATATTTATATTTACACGATGCAAAAACAGGTTTTATATCTTTTAATGCACTAATGGTGCAAATATGGTATGTTAATACCACACATTGTGCTACATTCAATGTTTTGTAAAAGATGTATTGTTTTTTATAATAAAATTAACCATCAAGTAAAAAAAGCAGTATTATTATTTTCTTGTCTTGCGTAAAGAGAACCCTTCTCCTGTAAATGCTTTAAATTCATCTTGGTCCTTTACCTAAAAGAAAAGAATTTGAAAATAATAAAATAAAAAAAAATTAATAAGAAAATACGTAAATAATAATGACCTCCTTATTATTCATTGGTTTGACACTGCGCAAGAACTTTAATGACCCTATTTTGTAATTATAGTCTGGTATTCCTCTAATATAAACAGGTTTGTCAGATGATGTGTCTAATTGTCCTGATTCTTTCCTTTTTTTACCATCTAATCGATTTCCTTGACCTTTGAAGGCAACAAATCCAGTTGGTTCTGGCATTAAATCCACTGGATCAACTACATTTTCATCTGTTTTGATAGATTTTACAGGTTCTTTATAGCCAACAGGGGGTGCAAACTCAACGTTCATATCGCATTCTATGATACTGACAGCTGAACCTGGTTTAGTTTCTAAAACACACATTTCATATACCCGAGAATTATATTTAATAGCAATTATGTCTCCAGTTGTTAAACAAGCAAAACTTCTTAAGCCATTTTCTAGGACAGCCTTAGGATTAGTAATATCTAAGAAATCTTCCGATTGCGGTTGAAATCGAGCATATGTTGCTACTGGAATTGTAACACTTTCAACATTTATCAACTCTCCTTCTTGAAGAAGTAAATTGTGCATCATCTTTAAAAGATCATATCAATAGATTATATTACTACTATATTATAAATTTAATAGAAAGCAATAGTAGATTTTTAATATTTCTGAATACTATTGATCTCACCCAATATGGAAGGTATACTTTTCCTTCATCGGCAACAAACTCAAGTACACCGCAATGAGTTATTCTATTGGTCTTTTTATTTGTTAATTTAAATAACATTGGATAAACAATATTTAATCTAGTAAGCGTATCAAGAGCCGATGGTGGCATAATAACTAAAACAAAATGCATAACAAAGATATAAAAATGATCGAAATATACAAATGAAAGCATCGTATTTCTTACTTTTTCCACCTCGTTCAACATCTTGACGTTCATTACCAGGAAACATAGAGACAGAAAAACATTTGTATTGAGTATTTAGAGGTCGTGGTATTTCTGGGAACACGTTAAACCCAAACTAAAAAGGCAAGTCATGAATATAAATAAAATTTAAAATATATTTTCTAAAATGTTTACGCATTAGAATATATTACCATTTTTAGTTACGTTGAACGATAAATTTAGATAAATCTTAAGACTAATTTATATTTGCAGACTGAAGCTGACAAAGCAATGACTGCGTCCACAATGAAGTAGGTTATAAACGTATAGTATAAAATTGCAATTGTTTGAATTGCATTTATAAAGGCATATACATATACATATACATATACATATCATATATATATATATACATATATCTACATATGTATATAGGTCGAGGAAAGCTTAGGTCCAATTTAATGCTTCTTTCGCCAACCGAATGATCGCGCCGCTAGTCATTTCTGTGTATAAATACGTAGTTCGATTGTACGTATTTAATATTGCGTGTAACATTCTGTGAATCAGCTGGTTAGTATTAAAGAGGAGGTACCATAATATCTAACAGAATTATTTTTCATTTACATAATGAGTTATAATTTCATTAATCCTTTTCACCGAGTGCGTTCAGGTTGAGAAATGCGCTGATCATTAGGTTATATTATTGTTGACATTCTAATGCGCGAGACCATGTGCTTCTTAAGTTTTGATTCTCAATTACTTAACAATAAAAGAACAGTAAGTTCAGTAGCAAAATAATAATTAGGCCTAATTAAAAGTACATCATTATTACCAATATTTATTAATAAAAATGGCCCTATATGATAATTCTCACTGGCTTCTTTCACACATAAGAGATAGTTTTATTTCTACCGATGATACAGGTTTGTTTTTATAATAAATTTTTAACGTTACATTTATGTATAACGAAAATGTTCATTGGATATCGTTCTGTTACTTCTGTTAAGGTATGTGTGAAATGGTTATGGCAAGAGATGATATACCTAAAGATTTGCAAAATAATGGGACATTATACACATATCCAGGAATTGAAGATAGCGATGAAGAAGATCTTGATGCCTTAGCAGATTCATACGATATTCAAATGGGTAAAGATATAATTGTACTTAAATACTTGTACGTAGCGATATTTTAACTGAAAGTATACACATTTCAATTCTTATAAATAAATAGATATGGAGTTTAGTCATAGACAACGAACAAATACAGCTCAACGATTAGAAAAAATGGACCAAGAGAAGAAACGAGCTTCGAAAATTAAGCATATTAAATGGCAATACAACCCAAATCATATAACTTTAGAAGAACAGCAGGAATTATTTAAGTGTAAGAATTTAAAACAAAATAATTTAAATATCAAGAAGCGCTCGCTATTTTCAGAGCAGTTGGAAAAATGCCCTGATCTTCCACAAAATCCTTTCCTTGATTATGCCAGATTTGATGGCAATGTTAGTATTAAAATTAAATTAAAATAATTATTGACAAATGATATTTTCATACAATGTAATAATATCTTTTCTATATCTAGTCTCAAATAGGGGTTCCTATTAGAAAATATAGGATATTTATGTGTATGCTTCCAAAGGATCAAAGATCGTATCCCCTTCACGTTGTTGTACTTGCTAATGCCAAAGTTCAAGAATTTATAGGGCTTATTTGTTACAAATATATCAGTGAACATCCTGATCAATACATTCAGTTAGTATTTTTTGTATGATCGATGTAACGTATCGTATTACAAAATATATTCAATTCAATTAAAATGATTTCTAGAGAAGACATCAGCAAATATGGATTATATATCACAGAAGATGACGGAGAAGTTGATTCTGACTTTCCTTGCTTAGACCCTGCAGAAACTATAGCTAAATTTGAATTTACAACCTTGGGACTTGTTGAAATGAAACCAAGCGATAGAGCCCGCCACAGCACTGTAAGAACTATAACCGAACATAAAGAAGAGCATGAGAAATCAGATAAATCTCAAGAAGAAGTAGCCAAAGATCTTGCTAAAATGGAAGGTCACACAACTGCCATGGAAGCTCCATTGTATCAATTATATAGGTATCTACTTATTATTCTTTTCTTATAAGTTAATATTTTTTTAATTTATTAATTTTTTATAGGGTATACATAATAAACAAAGTAAGAGCAAAAACTGAAGTACATTTAGGAATTTCTGGTGAAAAAATAGAAATTGATCCTGTTGTAACTGGTAAGGGAGCAAGTCGATTTTGGAACAGGCAAAGAGCTGTTAGCTACCATATGGATAACATTGCATGGTGTGAATTAACCGAAAACAAGGGATCCAAAACAACTTTCACTCTGGTTTATACACCTCACACTTCCATAACATTAGATGGTTTGAATGGTAATTTTTAAAATCGATAATTATCTTCTGTATCTTAAGAATAGTTCTTCTTCTAAATTAATTAAATTTTATTACAGTATCTATTGGTCATACTCAATCTCTTAGGCGTTCAGCATCATTTAAAAATCATGACTTTGAAGCAGAGTCTTCTATAGCTGAAGAAATTGTTCGAAAAATAAATCACATTCTAGAATTAAGAAGTAGTTCTTCAAGGAAAGAGTATCTTGCTCAAAAGGAACGCAAAGCTTCTAGACGAAAGAGTTTTCATATTCATAGATGACCATTCCATCTTTCCCTGTGTTTTGTTATTGTTGAATTCTTAAAAAAATCTAACTTAATATAATAATAACTAATGTGAAATAGTTATTAAAACATAACCAAATTATATTTATTTAATGTTAGCATTAATTTATAAATAATTTATAAAATTGTAAAATAAAGATACAAGTACAAGTATGATATTTATAATATAATACAAAGTGTGTACAAGAACTTTACGTAAATTTAAATACTACTGTATATTAATCTGTGAGATTTATGATTCGATGTACAGCATTATTAGTATCCTCTTGTAACTTCAATATTGAGTTTTCATAAAAGTTATTAGCACACAAATTTAAGAATGTTACTTTTGTTGCCATTGCATGCAATTGAAAAACATTTTTATGAAATTCTTTATAATCAGGTTTTAATTTCAAAAATGCTCTTTCAGAATCAGATAAGAAAGTAATATCTAATGATTGTTTAATTTGTTCTTGGTTCTTATCATGTTTTATTAAATCCTGTACACGAGATTTTCTCCTTGCATACTGTTCTCGCCATTTTTTATCTTCTTCATTCAAGCTTTCTATATACTTTGCAATATCAAAAGATTTTAACTTATTATCTTCAAATTTCGATTTCTTTGATTCTTGATTTATTTTTTCAGTTATATCGACATTTTCAAAATCTGTGGAATAAAATTAATTACAATTGTTGCATTAAAAACAAATTGCTGAGAAAAATATACACACATATGTATATTGAATAAAATAGAATTAATTTGTATAAATGACAAACCTTGATCTTTAAATGTGATCGATTGCCTTTTAAAAACTGAAGATCTGCGTTTATTTACTTTTTTATTTGTTGGAGAATTATCAACTACTGCAATTTCTAGATTATCCATTTTTATTTAAGTCTAATCGATTTAAATTTATTTTCATTAGTTTTTTATAATATATCATTTATCAAAGACATCGTAAAAATTGGTTATAGTTATACAAACAAACTTTTTCCGTACAGTTACGCTGGTGTAGTTCTATATTGTGGGTTTCAAATTCAAAAATGTAACGCACTTCACTAGGAATAATATGGACGGATAAAGAAATCAATTGCAACAGTACAGTATAAAGTAACAAGTAAACCGTGCTGCTGTACTTGATTCTTTTGTTTTCTTCAGTTTGGCTATGCTGACCGATTCTGTTATTCAAATTCGTACAATCTATCAATCTATTCAAACATGAGAAAACTTATAAGATACGTATATGTGACTGACCATATCAAGCAATAATAAAACGATAAGCAATTTAAATACATTTTTTAATGGTAGGCTGTTATATTTTTTGGTTGGAAAAGAATTATAGACGGAAAAACAAATCGTATTTCATTTCACAATATGTTTGTATTAGAGAGAACTTTTCTTTATAAAAATCAATCTAGAATATTTATTGATATTTTATGCTTTAGTTAATCTGTAATTTTCCTATCGCATAAACTATAATTAAGAGTACGAATTGAAAAAAATATTTCGATTTCTTATCGTGGATATTAATATTTTGTTGATGTAAAAGATTATTTTTTAAATTACAGCTAGAAACGGATTGCCAACAATTTATAATATTTAAGTAAATAAATAATGAACATAAATTTGATTTAAAAGTTTATTAATTTGCTTCTTTCTTTTCACGTATTCGAAATAGTTTTCTTCGCTTTTTTGTGTTAATTTCTCTACAGTTTGTTGCAGAACGCCAACCTTTTGATTATTATTTTAACGAATATTTGTAAAAATGATGAAGGGGAAATCGAAAGTTAAATTTGATTTTGCGTGTTGGGTATTGTTAATTCGATAGGCGTTTGAAATAGAATTGTATGCATTCATTATTACGCGATCGGAATGAGATTTTCGGAGACAGACATCAGAAGACTTTTATTAAGCGTATCGCAGCTATTCTGAGAAATTATATCTGACTATTATATTATGATTGATTGGTTCTTTTAAACATATCGATTTTATTTTGAAGTTTCTTAAGTTATAGGCCTGTCAGTATCGCAAATAAAGATTTCATGAAAATCATAAAATATATTAAATCTTTAGATTTTGTTTATATCGAGAGTTTTTCACATATTTAACTTTCCCCCATTGATGCGCCTAAGCTGAGGTTTGGTTAATCGCAGGTTCCCTCTCATATTATATGTATATGCACAATACTAACAAAGTATAATTTATTTTATTTTGCCTTATTTTCCTATCTTATGTGACACTTCAGAATGATATTCTGCTAGGACGTTAGGTTACGGTAATATGTACCTGTGCATATAATTAAGCAGGTCAAGAATTTTCTATTTTTAAATTCTACTCTACTTATTAAACAGCGAATAACACGGTACATGTTGTATTTTGTCAACAAATATACTACATTGCATTAGCATTGTATAAGAGCTTTTTGTATTACTAACATGTATACTTTTTTTTTTTATTAATCATTATCTATGTAACAAGTGGGATACAGGTTAAATAGTAGGTCGAGTTAAATTTAAAAATGCAATGTTGGTTTGAATCTACAGTACGCGAGAGAAATTGCGTTAAAGGGAATGGATTATATATCGAAGACTGAATAAATACTTTTGGAGGTGATTAAAAATTTTCATTTGGTTTTGATCGCGGTAAACACATCGCCAAAGCTTCTTAAAAATGATTTTGTGCCTCTACGTAACAACATGAATTAAGAATAATTAAAACTAGCGAGACTGTATTGAAAATTAAGTTAAATGTGTAATTATTAAAGTATAAATATTATGGTTGTATTTAATATTTATTAGAACGAAAGAATTTATTTATACAAAATAATGGCGCGATTCCTATAAAACATTTGTAAGGTGGTATTATTTATATGTGTTCAGCTTTGAATTTATGTATTCGTAAAATAAAAAACTTTGAATGTAGTTAAGATAGTATTTAGATTATTTATTGTTAATACATGTTATTTCACATTTATATCAGTTTGAAAATCTACATTACAATAAATATTGAATTCTCAGCAACTGTATCAATAATTAAGAAAAACCAAGAATGATAATGTCGAGCTAATATAAGAAATAAATGAGAATGGTATCACGGGGTATCACGAGCTTCATTTAATTATTTTTTGCAGATTATATTTTAGATTAAAGCTAAATTTGAAGACGTAATTGAACGGATCTTGGTTTAAGTTTTTATTTGCGAAAAATGAAGATTAATTTCATTTGCAAATGGAACTAGTGAGTTATATATCTGCTACTGATGAATTCACAGTGCGCCACCTGCGGGAGGACAAATTGTTTAGAGGTTTTAGTTATATAGGTGGAATTGAGAGCAGAGAAACAGTTCTAGAAGCTTTAGTGGTGTCATTTTCGAGAAAATTCTTTGCGGATCAACCACTCTTCGCTTGCTTGATTGAAAACATTGAAAACTTCGAAAACTGCTCAAATTCGTATCGCAGCAGCACAGTCTAAATAAGTGCACTCAGGAGTTGAATTCATTCTTCTTTTTTGCAATTAAATACAATTTAAATTTGACACAATAAAAACAGTACTTTGCATATTGTTTTCGAGTATAATTATTACATTTGTAATAAAAGCTAAAGTAACATTGTAACGAAGATCTGGAAATATGTCGTTGTCACGTATTAACGAGGTAAGTTTTTATGTTTCATTTATTTATAAAAATTCGTGAAGCATTATAAATTTATTATAATTATGCACACACACAACACACACACACACAACACACACACACTCAAGTGCGCGTTGATTCAGTTAAATTCTATAATATTATAACGTCGGTAAAAGAAATTTTTAGTACACTACTATTAGTATATTTTGACTTTAATAATGGATATTAAATCCAAAAAGAAGCTTTTTGAATTACTTTCATAATAAAATTTTCTATTTCATGTATCAAAAGTTCTTCTTGTAACGATACAAATTCTGTTACAGATTAAACTGGATATCGATGATTTAAATTCATTATTAGAACGTGCTTCGCGTCAAAAATCTAAAGATGTTTTAGGTCTTGAAATAAGAAGATTACAAACAGAATTGATAAATATACAGAATCAAATGAGTACAAACCAAGAAGTTAAAGGAACAAATTCTATTCCCAAGTCTACTTCTAAGTGTTACGACATTAAACTTAATAATTATGCATGGGATCAAACATCTGATTTTGTTAAATTATACGTCATTTTGAACAGTGTTCAAACTCTTCCAAAGGAATGTGTATTTTGCAACTTCTCAGAACGATCCATGGATTTACATATTTTAGGGCTTCAAAATAAGAATTACGAATTGAAAATCAACAATTTATGCGAGAATATTGATACAACTAAGAGTTATATTAAAGTAAAGTCAGATATGATTATAGTTTATCTTGCAAAAATTTCATCAAAAACATGGTCTTGTGTTACAAGTGTTGAAAAACAATTAAAGGAATCTAAAGCAGCCACGCCAAACATTAGCGATGCTGATGATCCAAATGCTAGTTTAATGAATTTAATGAGAAATATGTATCAAAATGGCGACGATGAAATGAAGAAAACCATTGCCAAAGCATGGACTGAAAGTCAAGAAAAGAGAGAATCTGGTTTATCAAATTTACCTGATATGTAAATGATAGTTGTCACAAGTATTATTGTCATTTTTCAAAGATCCAATAAATAAAAGTGAATGCATTTGTTAATTTTAATACATATATGAACACTATAAATGAATACACATTTTTTCAAATACCGTGTAATTTTTATTTATTCATACAATATTCGGGACAACATTTTTTCCACGCAAAATTTTTATTTTTTTGTATTTATTATTTTTATGTATAATGAAAATTTTTAATGATATAAATTCACATTTTTGATTTACATAATTGATGACGATAAATAAACAAAAATACGAGTGGAATGTATACATTAATTATAACAGCTTGGCACTCTAGAAAAGGCAATCATTTGCAGACTCACAAAAGTACTTTAATTTAAACAATGGCAACTTACAGTTAAATGAGATAAAAATATAATAAAAAAGCGATTGTTCAATAGTGATTATGAAAAGCTGCATGTTGATATGTCAATTTATGTTATCTTATTTTCTATAATACGAAATGTAATTATTCAGATTAGTTTTAAAACTATAATAAAAATAATTTTTAATTTCAGAGGCTATTGTTTAATATTATTTTTGATTATTTTTATCTTTGGTTTTTCTGAAAAATTACTAACTATATTTAGTAGATAGAAAAAATCTACATCAAATCACATTTTTGTATCATTATTTGTGAAAAATAACAAGAAACTGGAAGTTCTATGCTTGCTAACTTACTTACACACTTAAAGAATTTACAATAGTTGTTAGATTTATACAATAAGCTTTATAGTTTGTGCAATTGTACATACATTATAATAATCATTCGCAGTTATTGGCTAGCTATGTTCTGTACACAAAGTGTGTCTTCCAGTTTCATTTTGTTTTTCTTAAAAAAGTATAACAATATAGATTATTAGACTGACATCATCTGGAAAGGTTTTTTTATTACCTTTAGTTATTTACTTGGGTTTTGGCGGGTAACGATAATTTTAACCAAAATATTCACTAGTAATACACAGATAAAGTTTTATCTGGGATTATCAGAAGTTAATTTTAGAAAGTTACTGAGCTCAAAGTATTATTTACAAATAACTGAATGTGAAATAAGGCACTTTTATTTAATAATCATCTTTAAAAATATATTGGTTTACTGGAATTTATTTAAAAAATGATAAATTACGAATACGTAATTTTATATTAGACAAAAAATTAGAATTATTGAAATTTATTTTATAAAAAAATAATTTTTGTGTAATTAATTAATATTAAAAATAAAGTATTTAACAATTTCTGAATAAATAAAGTTGTTAGTTTGTTAGTTTACAGAATTTGTACTTTTTCGAACAAATATAATTGTATACAGTTTATTATCATGATAAAGTATCAGCTTCAAATGTGTCTTTTTCGACAAATAACTCATTTAAAGTAGTATAAGTATACGTTAACTTTACTTTTTTTATATTCATTTTTTTATGTATATATGAATTTTTATTTTGTAGAAATGCTAATAAAAATTTTTCAACAACTTATAACTGTACAAATTTAAAATTAAAGCAAATGCATGAATATTAAATTCAAGAGCAAAATTATAGCAAAATCTCGTTAAAGTATTGGATATAAGTTGAAATAAAAATGTTCTTTTGTGCAAAAGGCATTGAACTTGAGAGCAACTTTTAAATATTCTTACCAATAAAAAACATTCTATGAAATTAATAAAGATTATTAAATAAATACATCGTCTGTTTTGTAAATGATGATATTAAATTCCTTATACTTTTAGAATTAAAATATTTATAATTGGATTCAATTAAATATTATTCTTACAACAAATAAACTTTGATTGTATTTTTATAAAATAATGAATTTGATTTTAATATCATAAAATGAGATGCTTTACAAAATTAATAATGACTTTCTAGTTTTTAAATTAAAATAAAATATCTTTTAAAGGAAATCAGGATGAAAAAAGTAATAGAAATCTGAATAAGACAAATTACTTTTTTCATATATCGTTACCAGCAATCCAAAGCCATACTAATCTCTTATATTTTACCGTACATTATATTTGTTGGATGACAGTGATAATTGTATTTCTCGATTTGTAGATTGAAATACTTGTGTCATCAATGATCTAGTTTTTTCCATTAAATCAGGAACATCTTTAACATTTAATCCTTCGGTTGAGATCGGTGGCAATGTAGTAATTATAACACGTCCTAAAGCAAATATTTAAAGTTAAATAAATTAATCATATAAAATTATTGCAATATTACAAAATAATATAAATTTATAATACCTGAATCTAAGCGTTTTTCTGATTTTGACATAAAATAATAAGAAGAATATACCACAGGTAATATTGGTAATTGAGCATTTATGGCAACATGGAAGGCACCCTTCTTAAAAGAGTGAATTTCACCAGTATTTCGCCTGGTACCTTCTGGAAATATCCATAGCTTTATCTAATAAAAAATATTAATCGTGAATCGATTTTTTGAGTAATTTAAAATAAAATATAAATTTGAACATTGATTTGTAGTTATAATTATTAAGATGATTTTAGATAGTAGATTAAATTACTTTATTTTTTTTTAAATATTCCACAGCTGTATTGATGATAGTTCTAGCCTTTTCAGAATTCATTCTGTCAATGAAAATAAGTCCACAAAGCCAAGCTGCTAATCCAAAAGGCCAAGCATAAAAAATTTCTTTTTTGGCAACTACTGTGCACTTATCCATTACAGGCCATAGGTCAAACATTCCTAAAATATCTAATGAACTTTGATGATTAGCTACTATAATGCATGAACGTTCCTTTTCCAAATGCTCACGGCCTCTAATTTGCCATCGTAAGCCTAATAAACTACTTGTATGATGACACATCGAGGATGCTAATCTGAAAATAAAACCAATTTTAATATAATTAGTTCAATACATTATCTTATTTAATACCGATTGAATACAGTTTGAATACTTACAATAAATTTTTCACACTTCGAGGACGCAACATCATGATTGGTATGAGTATTATAGCATTCATCATAACAGTACCGTAATACATAAGAAACTTAAAGTAATAGCGAAAAGTTCTACTAGTTTCATATAGGAATGGCAATAATAGTATAAATGCTACTATAATTACCTCAAACGAGAATGATGGAGCCATTATTTTATTTTAGAGAGTGGTAATGTATTCAATTATTTGCTGAAAATTGCGAATAATGATGTGTCAATTTAATTTGTTTTACAAGTTCATATTAAGAATCTTGTACAACTTTGTATTAGCTGATAATAAGAGTGATAAGCAGTAAGATTACTAATTAATAAATAAGTCTTTTCCGTCTCATTAAATACCAAACTTGATACGAGGAACTGCTCTTCCGGACTGTGCAATCCAGACTGTAGAGAAGTCAATGCCACGAAATTTATTGTAACTGCTGTTTTTTATCATAATAAAACTTTATTGACTAGAACAAATACTATATACACGCAATGAGATATCTCCTCGCTAATAATACTGATCGTTGTAATTCTTGGAGTGTAGTATTCTATTTGTTGTCCCTTGCCGTCGTCATTGTCGATAATAATAAATTACGGAGCACACACCTCTCGAATTATTAAAATCGACAAGAAAAACTACTCCGGAGCAGTATTTCGAATGCATAGCAGGTGCATCTTTTCTTTTCTTTCAAATAAAAAGAACGAGAAAAAAATTTTCCGATCTCTGCAAAATGAAAATATGATTAGCATATGTACGTCAATATCAGTCTGCCTATGTGTAAGTTCACCTCGTGCGTTGTACGTATACGATATCTGCCCTTGCAACCCTGGCGAATAAATTTACAGCTGCACTGCTTCACTCCATTGTATTTCTCGTCCCCTCGCACTTCGTTTCGTACCGACACTCGCTCGCTCTCTCTCTCTCTCTCTCTCTCTCTCTCTCTCACCCGCTCTCATTATAGGCATACACAAAGCTTTCTGTTCCCCTTCTTAAATTCTTTATCCCGCATTCGCAATTCGCAGTCCGTGACTTCTGCGAGATTTTTTCAATTAAACGGCAGTTTATTTTTATTATATTGATTGTTATTCTGCGTGACTCGGAACTTTGTAAGGCTTGTTATTAATCGAATGCTTGTAGATTTTAGATGTTCTTTATTCGTAGAAAATGATATTACAAATGTGAAATATCGACGTTCATGTGTGATTGTATAATCAATGTGAGCGATCCTTATTATTATTATTATTATTATTATTATTATTATTATTATTATTATTATCATTATTATTATTATTATCATTATCATCATTATCATCATTATTATTATTATTATACTATAATATTATCGAAAATATCTTAAAGCAATGAACTCTGCAATTTTACGACGGAGTAATGTCAGTAAATGTCGATTAAAAATTGATCGATCATTTTTTATTTGGTGTTCGAATAGAGATTGGTATTCTTTTTAAATATTTAAATATTTAAATATTTTTAAAATATTTTTTAAATATTTTTAAATATTTTTAAATATTCTAGATGTGTCTTCGTGTTCCAAAATACATCATATTTTTGCTATTTAATAGTTTTAAAGTAATACTTTGACGTAATTAGTCGTGGGATTATTTTTGAGTATGTTAATAATATTTGAATACGTTATTACGTATTTCACATTTTTTGTACCTTTTAAAAGTAAATTCGTAAAATGTTGTTATAAAAAATAATTTCTTTTGCCGCAACATTTTTTTCGAGCTCTTTTTAATTAACGAATTACATAAATATCGTCACATATAGCGGCGAGACCTTGGAGTGGATACACCGGATATATGCGAGATATAACAAAACATACTATTTTATCGAGCAACGCAATTGCAAGAAGGATTTACACATTTATAAAAAGAGTAAACATATGATTACGAGTCAATTTCCAAACTTTTTTACTGCATTTCTTTCGACTTTTACGTGTCAGTCTTTCTCTCACATACTACGAATAAACGAATAAAGAGACTCTTTTGCACAAATATTTACATTAATTGATTGCGATAAAATTAAATGACTTTTAACAACATTCGGTGATTCTTACTTGAGATTCGCGTGAACAAGGAAAGAACCCCAATGATGATAATACGTAACAATATATACGTAATTAATAAACCTTTCACGATGATTATTATAAAATATATATTTTATATTTTTATCGCGAAACGAAAAGCTACATGCATGGAAATGTCTACAACATTTATGCACTTATTTTTGTCTTTTTAACGTAATAATTATAAAATGTACCATTTTAATATAACACTGTACTGTAACAACATACTAATATAACACATTAATTTTCTTTAATTACATATTGTTAGTAAAATTGAATATTTTTGTACACTAGTCAACAGGACGTTCACAGTACATGCAATCAAGAGTTTCGTCACATTATATGTTCACACACACCACAAAGGTTGGTCACACACATTAGGTTGTAGAATTTATTTCTTACTCTAATGAAAAATTTGCTGAACAATTGCCCACAACAATTTATATTTGGTGTACTTTCCATTACATGTTTCTAATAATTTGTGCAACATCTTATGGATAGATCTAATCGTTCCTTTGAAATTATCAGAAGATCGAAAAAGACTAATAATGAATTCATCCAACAATTATAAATATAAAAATATTTACAACGCAATTATTACTATTAAAACTTTTAATAGTACTGTCTTCAAAGGGAATTTACATTATATACCATACAGTTTCAAACTTTCATTCGACAAATAACAAAATTTAATATATTTAAAAATCTATGAGTGCTATTATTAATAGCGTAAAAATGTATCGTTTGTTTATTATTCATACCATTGAATCGGATAGAAAATAATTCACTTTAATACCATGATTATGGATAATAATTTATTAAATTTCTTTATCTTTTAAAGTCGCCATAAATATAAATCCATGCACGATCGTGGATAGAAAACTTGTTATGAAGCAGTGACTAATGGAGTAATAAATCGAATAATATTACCGATAAGTATATTATTCTATAATCTACACGTTCATTTTCTTTTAGTCCAGTACTTGGATTAATTATGATATCTAGCTCCTGGACCTTTAAAAACTACGCAAAATTAAAATTTGTTTAAGAAATTAAAATTTAGTTAGAAATATGTATGCTATACGTAATAAAACCTATAATACCGATAGAAGTACCTCCTTAGACCTATTTATATTGCAAGTTATTATTATAATCTAAATGTTATTTAAGTATTTCTTTGAAAATTGCAGGTAGTGTAGGTATTAGAGTTTATAAATTTTGATTAATCTATGACTACGACGTTATCAAGAGCAATTGTTTGAAAATAAATTAAAAGTGTATCTGAAAAGTGTAAAAATGGATTTTTATTAAAGTAAATTCGAAATTATACAACAGAAAATCACATTGTAGTAGAAGGTACAAATTTTTTCAAATAAAAATAGAGACCAGCTAAGATACTGTATAATGCATAACACAAGATAACTAAATCCCACCTGTCTAAAGCAAATAATTATTTGTATTTACGAGCGCTTCGTTTAAGAAAATTAACCGTAATATGCTTAGAGTGAAATATTCAAAATTCTTTAAATTAATTTTATACAAACGATTATGTAAAGCATTTTAAACGAATACTTTACGTAATTTTAATTAATCAGGCATTCGTTACTTTATTTTTATTTAACTAATGTTGCTGAAGTTGAATTGAACTTCATCTTAGTAATTTAAGTTATATCACACTGTAAAACAGCAAGATAGAAAAAATTGCGAAGTCAACAAATACTTTTAAAATTCATTGAAATTTTGTTCGGTAGTTTCGATTTCTAAATTTTAAAGTTTTTTAGCGTTTATGCAATCATAATACGATTAAAGTTTTCCGTAATCCTAGAATAAAATGTGTTTCCATCGAGTCGTATATGAATACAAAACAAATATAGGTAATCTTATCAGTATATATAATTTCTTAACAATTTAATGAATATTCTAAAATAAGCTTTCGAGAATATAAAATAAAATATTTGCATATTGCTTTGAAAATGGATGAGCTATAGTATAATGAAAGCATTATACGAATTATTATTACAGTTTAAGATTATAGATAAGTATAAGCTAATTTTTAAAGAAAAAAAATTACAATTTGAACATTTAGTTACTTCATTTTTTCATTTTAAATTGTACCGTTATTAATTATTCATTCAATCACACAAATCACACATTAATTATATTCATTATATTGATATGTGATTCGATATTGAAAATGAAAAAGTTCTATGCAGTGCGCAGACTTTTATATATAAATACAAATACGTATTATTACCAAAAACTCGCAAGCACTCGCGAAGATATTTATCGTCTAATTTAGTAATCTACCTATTCAGGACATATGCAAAAATAGCGAATTTCACATATTTTTTTCCACGATGAGGTAGTAATGCCGTTCGTGTTCATCTTGCCAAGCTGATAAATGTCTCACTGGTTTTATTCGCTCACATAATATTAGGATATTTATTGCTTAGTAGCTAGAAAATAGTACTTAGAATTCTTTCGTGTTCAGTAATCATCTGTGGTCGCACTTCGTATAAGTCGTGCAAGATAATTATTATTTTCCATGTGTAACACTGCAGTTAATATCCACGGGAATGGCATATTTTTCTAAATTTGTAACAAATGTCAGAGATATTGCCAAAATATGCGAGCATTAGAAGCTAGAAACTAGAATAAATTGTTTCTTAAGTAATACGTGATCAATAAGTTTTGTCATAAAGATTAAAGCTGATGAATTTACTATCTAATTAACATTAATTAACATTAATTGTGTTATACTTATGCTCGTCCAAAGGAGTCATAATTTTTTTTGGCCTTATTTATTAATTAGAATTTTACTTTCAAACAAATTTATCCATTAGCAGAAAAGAGCGATAAGTCGTCTTATTCTCGTGATTTATCTATTATCGAATAGGTAATTGAAGAGTTACTTCTACAATATTAAAACGTATCAAAGCGATTGCTAAAATTAAATATTAATGGATGCGAGCAATAATCATTATGTACATCGTGATATATGAGCAATTTTATTATTTACTACATATTAAATTTATCACATACAATGTATTTTGTGAAATATATCAATATTAAGTGAGTTCACGAATCACTATAAAAAAAGATATAGCACTCGACATCATCTGAAAATTTAATAATTTAATAATTATTTTAACGTTTTATAGTATTGCTTTAAATTATTTAATTTAAATTACATACAGATTTAAAACATTCTATGGACATGTTGATGCATCCTCCCGCTGTTAGTTGCATAGGATTTTGTGATCTTATTAACACAATTGTTATTATCTGTGACAATTTTGTATCTTTTTGAGTAATCGACGGTACGATGTACATACTTTCGGTTATATGGTTACTCTGAACAAAATGTATATTTATTACTTCGATTCAATAAGTTTATTATAATATAAACGCAAACTGTTTGCGAGAAGATTACCAGATCAGCTCTTATTTATTGAGAAATTTGAAAGATTTTAATTTAAGTTGCTGTCAAAAAAAGCTTAAACTATATGATCAATGATCAGATACCCGTTGGGAACTTTAAAAATTGCATTAATTTTTTTATATACTTTTTTTTTGTATCCAGAAACAACAAAATTGAAAAATTGAAAATTATGACAAATCTCTTTACTGTATCATGATTCATTCGACTTGTCTAATACTAGATGAATGGGAAATGCGTAAATCATGTAGCATATGTAGTATTATTTGAAAATATCAAGTTTATTAAATTCAAAGCTAATAGATTCTACGAACAGTTTTATACGTCCTCTTCCTTCATACTTTACACATAATTAAATCCACACTAAATACATACTGAATACATACTAACAAGCAGACTTAAAGCGACTAATAATGAAACAATTTTCTTAATAGTTAACGATCATGATTGTCCGTCCTTGCAGATATAATAAGAAAAGTGAGAAAACAAGGAATATTCGATCGGTGAATGTGATTATGAATGCCCTAGTTTATTAATTTAGTAATTAATTCAGTTTAGAGTATCACAGAATAATCCATTGTGTGGAAATGTAATTTATGCACATTTATAATTAAGCTTAATAATTTATTCGAAAGTGTTCTCTATTTCAATTTACTATGTGCTTTGTTTAAAATTTTCAAGGAATTGAGAGAAAGTGAGAGAGAAAGAGAGAGAGAGAGAGAGAGGAAGAATACAAAAATATATTCAGTAAAGTGAGTAAAGAAGCATTTTTATAAAAAATGAAATCCATGCATATGTTACGGCATGCGAGCGAAAAATTAAAAATAAAATTTTAATATTAATGCCAATAATATAACAAGATATAGAAAGAAGACAGAAAGAATAAAGAAAATGAAAAAATAGACGATATTTCATCACTCTATTTACTTCAGTCAGTTGTTTACTACGAATGAACCATCTTGATTTGATGGTCTTTTATTTACCTCTTTTGCATAATTTTCTCTCTCTCTCTCTCTCTCTCTTACTTCCTTCCTTTTTTTGTTTTCCACTTTATCAATATAAATATAGAACATATATACATATACGTACATAAATACGTATATTCACCAATGAATTACGAACCACAAAGTTACAAAAAGTAACATTAAATAGAATATTAAATTCAACGTTGTTTATCAATAAATTACTCATTATTAGCATACAAATATAAATTAATTGTAATCAATAAACAAAAATTTCAAACTATGAAACATTTAACAAAAAAATATGCATTACAAACCACAACTCTGTATTGTATACACAACATAAAACTATTATAAACACTTTTATATGTAATAATAATAGTATATTATACGTTTAAATAAGAATAATAAATAATTAATAGTTTTCATTATACTAGGTAAACTCGATTTTAAAACAATGTTTACAAACATTTAATCTCAAATTATAATTACTCTTCACATAATATATGTAGCTAAATAACTATAATAATGTTGTAATTAACGACACGAACAAATACTATATATATATATATATATATATATATATATACACATACATACACACACACACACGCACACACGCGCACACACATATATTTATTTATACGAATACATGCATTATGTAAATACCAACAATATTATTCAACAAATATCTGAAATCAAATTAATTCCATAACTAAACTTCAACACTGTAAATTTATCCACAAAAAGCTACGTAACGACCTACTATATACAAGATATAAAATTGTATGAATTTATCGTTACAACTTAAATTAACTAAAAACAATTTTAAACGAGTTCTCTTGTAATAATAATAATAGTACATTCTACACTTAACCGATTAATCTATTCTTCTTTCAGATAATAGTAATAGTAATAATTTAATATTAAACGATATATATACGTACACTTAACACATCGCATAAAAAGAAATAAAAACAAAAATACAATAACAAAAAATAATATTTATTTGGTTTATTACATCATGGGTTTACTCATCACAGCACTAGTCTTTCACACCCATGCTATTACGATTATGTCCGTAGGCATAAAATAAATATAAATTATAAGACGTAACATATACTTCACGTTTTTTATAGACTTAATATTTGTGATAACTTACTTCAGTTTTAAGCACATCAGCTGTATAGTTACATAAGAATAACTGTATTGTTACGACCCCAAATATGGGCAGTAACTTTAAAATATTTTGATCAATCTAGTTTTGTAAATTAAGTACATACTTGTAAAATGTATATTTTATTTATCTATATGTATACGACTGAATATCTGACTGCTTACCGAAACCATTGCCAAACCGATCAGTGCCAAATTGTACGTACTACTCAATAATTGAATTGAAAAAATTAATTTTGATAGCTTGTCAATTTCGTTACAAAACCTAGACAATAAAAATACGTTGATCTGATTATATTTTAATAATTGTTAAGTAAATAGGGTTATGTGAAAGTGAATTGTATATTTGCAAACATTTTTTTGCATCAAAGCCGAGAGAGAGAGAGAGAGAGAGAGAGAGAGAGAGAGAGAGATAAAATAATTACAATGTGGTTGCAAAATATAACATTTAAATTTAAAATTATAAAATTGTACGTAGAGTACATTCAACATTCAAAGTATATATTGGTCTTGTGCGCTCGTGCTCATAAGTACGTAAACAATTATAATATGTGTATTACGTTAAAATAATTAGATGACCTTAAAACTTTAAACATGGATAACATACGTGTTAATCTTTTGATGATAAGCTAAAGAGGAAATCATGTTCTTTAATGTTTGTCCCCTTTTAACAAATGGATATTCTCTTCCCATTTCATTGAACCGACTGCAGAGAATTTCGAAGTGACCGGAAGCCATTATAATGAAAAATGGGCAAATCATGTCGGAACTTCCCATGAGTAAACTGAATCCAAGCGAAAAAAATGATTGCAGAGATAACATTATCTCATAAAAGGGCGAATCTTGTATATCTATCACAAACGAAAACGGTAGCATTCTTTTAACATTTTCCTTTGAATTGTTTAATGTGCCATGTAATAGGCATATTAATATGTATAGACAACTCCAACATAAGTTTAATCCAACATACCAAGCTGAGAGTTTACTAATTGGTCTGATGCTTTTCCTAAATATTGTAAAACAATTTTTTACATTAATATGATTAAATTTATAGCTCCTTTTTCTTTAAAAACCTAAATTTATACAGAATATAATATAATGAAGCAAAAAACATATTTGTTTATTGATGTATTGCATGGAGATTTTTATGTATCGAATCCAAAAATTAAAGATCATTTTTAACGAAGCATAAAATACCACTAACTTTTAGTTTTTATTTTAAATGTTTATTAAAAATCGTACACCATAATGAGGCGGTCGCTCTTCTCTGAGATTAAGGAAAATTTTACTCGGTCTTTTATAAGGTCTGCAGTCCTAGTTTGCTACTTTACCTATTTTGCTAATACCAGTAGCGGAAAGTTCTTTACAAGTAGTTCATTTTTAGCATTTAATGGTTTTAAACGTTTCAACGAATTCGTCTTTATTTTGAATACGCGTTCCTTATTATATATTTAATGAAATGTTGATTGGTATTAAAAGGGCTGTTAATTATGTCCTTCAAATATTTTTTTGGTTTGATGTAGGTCTTATTTATGAAAAATAATGTTTTATTCTTACATTTATCTTACTCTATAGTGATTGTCGAAAATTTTTGTGCTTTCAAAACAAATTTTGTATCGTTCAGTTTTCTACATAATTGACATTTTCACCAATATCGATGACTTTTGATGTATTCACTTCAAAAAGTCACTGCAAGTTAAAAAAATGAGCTTCAAACGTCTAAATTGGATTTATTAATTATATAATCAGTTACTGTTAAGTATTACTATAATATTATTTCAGAAGCAAAGGTTAAAATCCTTTCAGGTAATCGAGTAAAGCATCGGTAACAATTCGTGAGGTGAAAGCTTTAAAGGACAATAAGTCTAGAAGGAAATAATGCAGAATCTACAAATATATATACGAACGTATCTTATGGCGTATAAAAGAAAATGAAGTGTTTATCGACGTTTGAAATAATCTGAGATAATACGTATAAGTAGATTAAAGATTGAAGACGAACGAGTATAATTTAAAAATGTTGTTCCAATAAGCTGAGCATGATCGCTTCTTTATAAATATAATCTTATGATTCACGATCAGAAGTTCTTTTATAATACATCCTTTTTCACACCAGTTTCAGTGTACAACCTTAGATTAATAGTAGGATTAACCGGTAGTGACACGCCGATTTATCTCAAGAACGAAGTTACTATTAAATTATTCTTTCGGCAACTAAACGTACACGAATGTGTGTGCAAAAATTACCCAGACATTATGCAAACAATTATGGTAATTCATAATTGATGATGAGAGGGATGAATTGTTGATTATAGACACTTATCTATACCGTAGGGATTTTTTGAGTTCATATTTTAGAGCGACTTCCCTTGAGAAAAATTTATCTACCACATTTAAGACAATACCGATATTAATTATTTTAAAAGTATGCTTTTTAGATTTTGGTGATTTACGTTGTTTTGAAAATATTTCAAACTAAACTAATATTTTCTCTTTTATGGACATTTAACCTTGAGCTCATTGTGAAGTTAAGAGTAACGCATTGAGCACAATTTTACTTATTTTGTAAAATCTTTTAAAATATTAAATCTATCTTTTCTGTTTTATTTAGATTTAAATACTTTTTAAGCGTTTAAGTTTGTTTGAACGTCAGTTGCTTGAAATCAATTACGGATAAATGAAATGAATCGGACTGGGTTGCGAAATAATTCTTATCGTTTCGTTGAAGTTAGCAATTTTTATCATCCTAAATAATCCTAATTTTCATTAAGCATACCACAAGTGCCAAACTCGTCAATCTTACAGGTTGTCAATATATGCTTTTATTATACCTTATGTTTGGTATTTCGGTATCCTTTAACTCTGTCCAAAGATTATGTGATTCTTGAAATAATTTTTCAATTCTGTCTCGATTGTAACAGCATATCACAAAACGCAAGTATACGCCGGATAATCCGACACAACCAGCCACAGTTTCAAAATTAATGTTTCCGCTAGTCGTTTCCTTCGCGACAGTTGATGCGAACATGGATATAATGAATAACTGAAGAATATGAGAATGAAGTAGTAGAAGGGTAGTTTCAATGGAGTTTACGTTACGTCCCTCTAACTTCAACAAACCAGCAAATCTCATAAAAAAACTATTTACTCTGATCATACTCTTGAATGATGCATCCGCTTTATTATCCGACATTGTGAAACTATAAAATACAATGATAAAATTAACATTTTAAGGCTTTTTTTTTTATCGTTGAGCTAAATACTGGAGCAGTATTTAGCTATTTGAAACGTATGTTTTCATTTTTTGTCAAATACATCGATTTAATAAGTATATTCAATAATCATTATCACTTAAAGTATTTATTCAGTTTTCCGTATTGAACTTGCCTTTTTCGATGTACAATGTCAAATTCAGTCATATTATTATTGAAATGTTACACTATGTAACGTTATGACTGATACGGTTTACTTACAAAAGATTATCTTGATTAACAAGTCACAGCATATATAATTGAAGTTCTCGTTTTTTATCCTTTATAATACGGCATAATATACAAATATACGTATTACGTACGTCGTGCATAATGCAAAAATATATTCATGCTTCAGTTTCATATAAAGTAAATTATTCTTATTAACTAATTGAATCGATTTACATGATTACTTATTTTTTCGGAATAAAGCGAAATAACAATCGGTGAGAAATATTAAAATTTAAATAGCGATATCTTTCTTCATAATTATTAGTTTCAATAACTGTAAAACATCCAATAATTGCCAAGAAGCTGAATTAATTTGACTTGTGATTTATGTTGTTGAAAAAAAAATCCTGCACTTAGAAAACACAGTGTTTTCATAAAAATATATTGTACGTATAAAATTGTGAAAAGCAGTGAAAAACTGTTGTCTTCTAAACTACGTGTTTTATAAATATTCTATTGTAAACATTGAAAACTGAATAATATTTTGTCACAGTGTTCTAATCGCGTGTCTCAAAGTATGAAAAATGATTTTTAATAAAGTGAAATAATTACACGGAGCAATTTTTTAAGGTTCCGCGACGCACTTATACACAACTGACTATTCTCTAAACATGGATGCATTATCGAAATTTACTTTTAACTCTTGTTACTTATTGTTAAGAATAAACAGGAGTCTGTAAGACGACATGGCTCTACTCGATTCGGAGTGAAATACGGAAGTTCTTTGTTTTTTCCATCGATACTGTGTCAACTAAGCCACCGTTGCCTGTGCGTTTCTTTCTTTCTCGAGTTATACTGTGCTACGCCTCACGTATGTCATGTATTATTTATCTTAATCTACGAGGAAGAAAATTTGGAAGGAAAAAAGATGTTTTCAATCTCAAAGTATTTCTATTCTCAAGACTTTTATTTATAATCTTACTAAACTAAATCATTGTTCTTATGAGTTTAGAAAAAAGAAACTGTTTATTTCACACTGTAGATCGATGACAATAATAATCGTGTATATTACAACAAGAATAGAGGTAAATTTGAAGCAGCTATTTTAGATTCATTAAAGAATTTATTATACAGTGAAAATAAATCATGTAAAATCAAATCAAATTTAAAAAATGGCACTATTTGCAAATATCAATAGCGAATAAAATACTTTTACAAAATACTTTCTCCAATATGTTATATGTTATATGTTATATGTTATATGTTATATGTTATATGTTATATGTTATATGTTATATGTTATATGTTATATTCTTTTATAAACACGTTATATACTCTACTTTTATTTAATTATAAGTTACCTGTTTATTATAATAAAATTACGATTAATTCATTTATAAGAAATTGTACAAATCAACTTACTTTATTCAGAAGCTCGTTCTTGAACGAGCAAGTATCATTATCTACAGAGTAAATAAAAAAGTTTGCTAAATATACTTTCATATAGTACGTAATGTGTGTTCCACTTAATAATTCATCTAGACCTATACGGGGATTAACGATAATAATAGTTCCATAAAGGTTCTAAATGAAAAAGTCCACATCAGTGATTTATTCAACTGTAATTGTAGCATATTATGGTAATAGCATAATCCCGAAATAAGAAAAAACTTGTTCGCTATTTTTCTGAAATAAAGAAATCAATGAGTTTCTTTTATAGTACGGAGAATACACTTATTTTATTTAATAAGTAAAGATCGCAGATTGTATGTTCTGGAAATATTACAAACAAATTTTTTTATAATTGACTAAATAATTTCATCAGCATAAACAAATATTGTATTTAATACTTTCTAATTTTTTTTATAAATTTTTATAATTTAATGTCTATACATTGAGTGAAAATAAATTGGTACGTTTTCAATAATACTGTATCTATATTTCAAATTCATAATTAATTAATATTCTATAATTCTATAAATTAATTGATTATAATTTATATTTTCAATTTTTGGCAAATTTTTCTTTATTTGATATATTGACATATTAATGAAATGCAAAGGATCACAATGAAAGGAAGAGTTAAATTTATATTTATTATGTTAATAAAATTTTGAAGATCAATATTTTCTATATGACGTTCGCGAAATGTTCTCTCAACAGAATATCGCTTTGATGCAAGCTTTATCAAAGTTATACTAAACTTATGGAAGCGATAGTGATCTGTTTATTGATTTAATGTTAATTTTTATAAATATACTCTAGAATAACTATTTGATACAAAATTTATCATTAAAGCTGTTAAGTTTGTCTTTGTATGGTACAAAAGAGCGAAAACAATATTATTGCGAAATAAATTTAATTTATAATGTAAAGATAAAACGCAGGCAAAATTATAATCCAATTAGAAATTATTAAAATCGTAATAAATTATATATAGAATTTTTGTAAACGTTTTAACGTTTTGATAAAAAGAATTGTACAACAAATTCTTTTAGATGGTTATGTTTTTTAAATTTTGTCAAGTATTAAAGATGGCGGATAATAATGAGTATTTTCGACGTATTATAAATTTTTTATTTCGGAGAGGGTAAGAATATTTACCAGATGCAAAAAAAATGTGCTTTATGTACGAGGATAACAACGTTCTTTTTATTTTTTGCTTTAAATAATACAGTTTTTTCCCTAAGTACTGGCTGAAATTCTTTATGTCAAATAATATCGTCATTTTAGAGGAATAAATTAGAAAACATTTCAGTCTTGCAATGCAATAAATTTGTATTTACTGTATTTGTATTTGTTTTCATGTAAGGAGTTTTTCTAAAATGTTTACATTTAATTCTTATTTTTCGATTACTCATTTAAAATTTTGGGCTAATTACTTGTATCGCAGTGTGTGTTTATAGAACTATTTTATCGTGAG
Source organism: Wiebesia pumilae (assembly GCA_018907045.1). Taxonomy (NCBI): domain Eukaryota; kingdom Metazoa; phylum Arthropoda; class Insecta; order Hymenoptera; family Agaonidae; genus Wiebesia; species Wiebesia pumilae. Next base: position 896,149 of record JACCHZ010000192.1, on the reverse strand, counting down.
TATCTTTTTTATACCATTTCGAATAAAATTTATACCGTTCCTTTAGCACAGTATATCACAATAATTATATACGCATATTTTGTTCTTTTTTTCAGATATTTCAATTATACATAAGTCACTTTTAAATAAATTTACAGCATTAATAAAAAAATAAAAGAGCCATATTAAATTTTAAAAACTTTTAATATTAATATTGCAAAGCATATTATTAATATTTTAAATACTCAGTCTATGGCTTATTTTGAAAATATAATTCAGGGTTAAGAATCTCTGTTCTACTGAAAGTAAGTATCGAAAATTTTTCATCGCAAATATCTAATGGTTGAGATAGTAATGAAAGTACGCGACGAGTAAAAACTTTTTATATAATATTTCAAGCAATTTTTTAAAATAAGATAAACATGTAGAATTTATAAATTTCCCATTGACGATGGTTAACATCACAATCACATTATTAAAGTGAATATGTAATTTCTCAGAACGATCCAAGTAAATATTATAATAATTTGCTTAGAATTTCCTATATTTTTTTCTGATTTTACTCAAGCTTAAGAAATCAACGGTGTCAATCATTAACGAAGAAGAAATATTACACTTCTAAAAGGAAGATAAAGAGAAAAATATACAACTATACGTAATATTTGTAGTTATACTGAAATTTATGTGAAAAATGTAAAATAAATAATTATTTGCAATTAAAACAGTAGAGTGTTTAAGATAGTTTTAAATTAATACTATGATTTTTCATCAATAAGTTTGGAAGAAAATGATATCAATTTAAATTGATTGTATTAATGCAGTTAATTATGCCGTATATCTTATATTGTGTTCTAGATTAATTAAAGCTAATGAGTATGTATTTAATCGGTTATTGGCCATCCTTTGTATATGTGCACGTAGTTATGCGTATTAAGCTGGGCCTTTTCTTTAACCGTCCTTTTTACTCCTTTAACTCCTTGCTATCCGAAGCGAAAGTAAACGATGTTTTTAAGGTATTTGTATTAAAAACGTAATGAAAGACAAAATTCAGATAAAAAAGACAAGTAAACTTTATTGAACTAAATGTCTGTCTTGGTGAAGAATTGAAGCTCGAGGTTTATCTTTAAAATTTCGCGCGCTTCATTTTATAATATTTGAGAAACGTCGCCTTTAACCTCACACGTGCTTATCTAAGATTCAGAATCAAATTTTAACGACATTGTTTAAGGGTCGCGGTTCATATTATAATATTATTTTATAATTACAATGTTACCAGCTGTAGTTCGAATCTATTATTTGTTCCTAATGCTGTCAAAGACATCGTGTCTTGATAATTAAAACCGCTGTATTTTGACGAAAGATAAAATCGCCGCATTAATTCGTATTTTGGTTTTTAGTCATATTAGATACGTTGAAAACAAAGCAAAGATGACTGTATGAATTCAAATCAGTTTTGTGCCCAAAATATTTATAAGTTACTTTTTTAATCCAATTTGTGTTATGCATGAAGATATATTAAACGTGTAAGCTATTACATACGGATTCAATTGTAATTATTATTTTGATTATTTTTATCAAATGATTTTAGATCTGACCTGACACATATCAGTTTATTTCTTTGTGTTTATTTCTTTATATACAAATGGTCGTGTAGAATATTTCAAATTATAAAATCATAAAGGGCAAAAATGTCGGAAATATCAGACAAATCAAATTCTCACAAAATCAACGAAATTAAAACAATTTTGAGATCCTTATTAATTTCTGAAGGAAGTCGCGATGTTACGGTACATCTATTAAATACCAGATACAAAGACATGGAAGACAGAGATATTCCATTCAAAGATTTTAATTATTCTAACTTAACGGACTTTTTACGTAGTATGACAGATACTCTGAAACTTAAGTTCAACAAAGATAAAATTTTATGTGTCTATCATATTAATTCTGAAAAGTCTGCGCATATTAGTTCTTTGGTTGCTAGACAGAAAAAGCCTCCAAAGAAAATTAAATCAACTTATAGCGATAGATCTTATACTAATTACTCTTCCTTTAATAAACCTAATCAAACATTTTTTCCTAATTACATTGATATATTAAATCAAGTTCTTCAAGAGGTAAAATGTTCAGGAACAGCTTCAATAAGAAACGGTGGTATACGTAAATCTGAAATTCTCTCTAGAGTTAAAAATAGGCTCGGCAATCAGTTTTCAAATTCTTACACAATAAGAACTTTGAATGAACACCTTTATAAGATTTCACACATGATCTGTATTGAAAATGATTATATTTATTTTAAAGATCGAGTTAATAAAAATGGAATAAATAATACACAAGAAAATTGTACAACTAAGATTGTTGCTTCTAACAGTGATTCTCTTAATACGTTAGAAGCTAATAATGATCCTTTTCCAATTTTAAATGACAATGAACAAAATTTTAATTCAGAGATAAACTCGTCGAGTAATGTTACGGAACAAACAAAAATTCGATTACAAAAGTTATTACAAAAACATCCTGAAGGAATTTGGTGTTCCGAGCTTCCAAATTTGTACAGATATGATTACAATATAGATTTAGAATACAGTGATTTAGGATTTAACAGTATAACCGAATTTGTTGCTGCATTACCAGATATCTTTCAAATTGTGCAACCACCAAATAGTAACCGTCAAATGGTTTTATGTCCAAAAACCTTTACTAATAGTTCTAAAAGTAATCATCAAACAAAAACATTGACTTCTCTTTATAATTTTGACGATTTTATTGCAAGTGACCAAGAACCAGTTCCTATTAAATTGGTATATTAAAATTTGTGTGGAGTTTTAAATAATAAATTTTTTACATAAGTTTCCTTTTCAGTCAATCGATGTATCTCGAAAATTAGTTCCTGATGGTGTTATGAGCCTTAATGAAACTGTAGATCAAATATGCATTACATCTTTGGTTCATGAAGAATATATCGAAGTTAATATTTCAGAAATATTCACTCCCTCATTCTTTTGGATAACTCTTCGCAAAAATAAGAAAAAAATCCAAGCATTAATGAACGAATTGGAGTAAAATCATTAATGTTATATTCTGTGTATTATTAATTATGTAATATTATTGTTATTTTTATTTTTATTTTGTAGGGAATTTTACAACAAAGAAGATCTCGATACGTATAAAATACCACAAGTTATATTAGAACCAGGATTAAATGTTGCTTGTACTTATTCTAAAGTATGGCACAGAGGTATAGTAAAAAAAATTAAGCCAGATGGATTTGTTGTTGTGAGTAAAATCTTATATTGATGTACACATTCTATTAATATTATGTACAATAATATATTTTCAAATTTATAATAATTCATTAGATTTTATTTTATGATTATGGTACCATAAAAACCTATAATCCAAATGACTTATACTTTTTAAATAAAAAATTTTCTCATTTATCTGCACAAGCTGTGGCTTGTGGTCTATATAATATTAAACCAATTGGAGGTAGCGAATGGTCCAATGAATCTATCAATAAGTTCATTGATAAAGTGTGGAATATACCTTTAATTGCTATTATTTCAACTATAAATGAAGAAGTAAATACTTAAATTACTCTACATCAATATGACTGCTTAATTTTTTAATTGCGATGTTTTGTTTGCACCATTTTTTTCTTTTTTTTAGAACAACACTATGATGATAACTTTAACAGATACAAGCGATGATTTAACTGATTTACACATAAATGATTGGATGATTGAAAATAAATTAGCGGCATGGGGTAAAATGGTTTGTATTAGAAATAACTTTATTTTTCAACATTATCAAAAATGCTTGCAAAAAAATAGCCTCTCCGTAACAAATATTGAATCTACAAAGACAATACCGAGTACCGAAAACATATTTCTTTCTGAATTATCAAGCACTTCTACACAAAATTGCGTTAGCTATGCGACAAAAATAGCTGCACTTAAAACATATAATGTACTGCATTATAATTTATCGAATCATTTATCAACCGATAAGTTAATTCAACAATCAAATACTAAAAATATGAATGAAAGTAATTCCTTCGATAAACAACTTTTCCATCAATGCAAAAAGTTATTGGTTCCTAAACAAATAAGTAATTCTAGAAATACAATTCAAACAAGTGTAAATCAGAAAGAACAAAGTGACGATATAATTCTTCAACAAGATTATGTAAAAGCATCTGATAATTTACAGAGTTTGTTAGTTTCTACAGAGTTAGAATCAAGAAGTTCTAGTAGAAAACAATTAATATTTTGTGATAACTTTCACAAATGTCAATCTAATGAAATTATTGATTTTCAGAATGTGAGAGAGAATTTTGATCAAATGAAATCCATTGACAACTCACTAGAGAATCCAAATAATGCACTTTTGTTAAATTCATATAATTTCTTATTTTATCATCTTAAAAAATTAAAGAGTAGAACCACTTAAATTATGTAGGCCTGGGAATGGGATTGATTTTTTACATTGTAATAAATTCTTATTCTGATATAAAATTTATTGTCACATCAAAGTTATGTAATAACTGAAATAATAGAATGAAAATGGAAAATTTTAAAAAATTTCAAAAGTCTTTTAAAATTTGTTTAATGCTTATAATAATAATATTACAAAGCATTATTTCTTGCCTATAAAACCAATTATAGTATTACATAAATTCGGGAAAGGGATTGTTTTAAATTTTCCAAGCAATTGCACAAAATATCATTTTAATTTTATTATAATTAAATTTTATTATAATACAATTACATTTATTATAATTAAATTTTATTATAATACAATTACATTTATTTAATATAAATAATATTATCTACATGTAATGAACCATCGATCTGAGAAAATAGTAAATTAAAATTAGTTTCAAGCATATCAGTGACTGTTAAACATGATAAAAAGGTGCATAATTTATAGTTTTATTTATTTCGAATATATCAAAAAATTAGTATAAGTATTTTAAAAATCGAGAATAATCCTAAAATTTGCTTACGTTAAAAAAAATTTTTTATAAATTTATGTATTTTTTAATTGTTATGTATATTAAATAATTAATTACTTATTGTTACTAAGTTTGGTAATATCTGAGATTTTACATAATTAATTATGGCATTTTTTTCCTTTTGACGATTTCATTTGATAAGCACACTGACATTATTTTAATTTTTATTTCAAGCTGTCAATGAACTTAGATTTTTCATACATCCTTTTTAAAGTTTATAAATTTATACGAGTATTATAAATCAATATTTATATTAGACTAAGCCGAATGTAAATGAATTGTTAAATTAATAAAGATTTTGGGAAAAATCTTACTTGTGTTAATGAACTGTACTGTGTAAAATAATAATTTTGTGTGTTAATTTGTTCAAATGTACAATTTGTAATTTGTTGATAATAAAGAAATATTGAATTCAAATTAATACTTGTTAGCATTTGTTATCTTTTATATGATTGAACAAAGTAAGTATTTTTCCCAAAAATTAGATTTATAATTTTGATTATGTAAATAAGAAACTTACTTTTTATTAATGTAGATAAAAAGCATTCCAGTTCATACAATGTGTATGTATGATGAGTTGGTATTGTTAGACATACGAGAGGACAGATTTAAAAATACAATGAATTATGAAAGTATAAATAAGACAAATACTGAAAAGAATGGTTTAGAGTATGTTAATACTGCAGAATTAAGTATTTCCAATGTAAATGAAAGTTCTGAGAATATAAATTTTTCTTGTGATTCATCAAATGTTCCTACTTTAATAAAAGAAAATATGTATTTAACACAGCAGACAAATACTGTAGCACAAGCAATTCTTTTGAGTAATGATGATATTTTTGATAATAATAATTCAGTCAATAAAATAGAAGCAAATGGCAGTTTTGAAAATGTATTAAATATAAAGACATCAAACTCAAAAGATTGTAATAAACAGTTGGGTACAGATTTAAATACAAATTCAAACGGTATTGACATAAATGTTTCTGAGATAAGTAATAACTGTTTTGGAACTAACAATATGCATAATAAACCCACATCTTCGAAACAAAATTTTAAGGACTACTTTGATCATCGATTGTCAATGCAATCTTTGTTTCCTTGTTCGTTATATAAATTACCAGAACCTAATGATGTTAACTATAAAAGTGAATGCATTCTATTCAGACAATATTTAAGCAAACATTACAATTTAAATTTTGAAGATATTAATAAACAGGAACAAAATACAAATGATAATACCCTAGTAGATTATTATAATTTTAGTTTTGACGATGGCACTATATGTTTTGATATAAAATCAAATAGTAACATAACAAAACCCAGTTGCATTAACATTAAGAATCCATCTCATTTTGTTAATATGAACATTAATAAATATGAAAATAATGACGATTGTAAAAATATGAGCAGCTGTAAGAATGATGATAAAATTCAAGACTGTGATAAAGAACAAGGTGAAGGCTACATTACAAGACTTTCCACTTCAAAAACTTGTAGTAATTTATCGTTAGAATCATCTTGTAATATGGTACTTTCAAATTCTATGTATATTGTAATAAGTAAGCAAATTATTTAGAAAATTTCTAATTATTATTCACTGAAACTGAACTAAATAGCATTTGTGTACATTTTATACATAATTTATTAGATCTTAGCAAAAGATGCGATGAAAAAAAAATTCACCTTTTTCATCTGGATAATGAGGGCTGGATATGTACGAAGGAATTTATAGATGCATTTACTAACTTAAAGGATCCACGAGTTATGTTTAAATTACTTAAAATTTTAGATTGTGAAGTAAACTTTAAATTGATAACAAGAGATACAGAGTCAAAACTTTTTTCTCTTTTAGATAGGTATGTAATAATTAATACAGTTAATAATCACACATTAAAAAATATAATAATAATAATAAATATGTAATTAACACATGGACATATAAATTGTTTTCTATTTTAGAAGCACATTAAAAGTGCCTCGTGAAAAAAATAAAAAAATAATCGCAAAATTTATTTTGAATCTTATGCCATTGAAAGCCATGCTGCAGATTTTAGTAAAACTTGATTTTTTAAATGCTAAAATGCTGAAGGCAGCACTTCCTTTAATGAAGCAATGTAAAGAAGATGTGGCAGATGTGCTATATGAACAACATAATAATAAAATTTTGTTTGATGTTTTAGTAAGTAACAAATATTATTGCAAATATTTGCAAATAAAATGCTTATTGAATAATGAATTTTTATTATTACAGAATTTACTTGTTCAATATAAACAGTTTAGTAGCTTTCAAAGATCATCTTCATAATGTTGTTCATTAATATTTAACTTAACTGGCTAAAGATGTGTAAAATGTGTGTTCGTCTTTCTTTTATTTTTCATGATTGTATATAGATGAATTATATATTTTTAAATTAATGTTTAAATAAAAACTGCTATTATTGTACTATTAATAGCTATTATAGTATGAATCACACTAATTCTGCCATTAGTATAATAAAAATATCGTCTGAATATTATTCTTGTTTCATAATAAACATTTATAATTTTTTACCTGTTCATATATAGATTATATACAACAAAAAATATTTAAGAAAATGTAATATTTGTTGTATAATGATGCTTTTAGAACTTAATTTATCACCTTTCATAAATTAAAATGATATTTACTTAAAATTTAATCGTTTAATTTTGATTATTTTTAAAAATTTTTTGTGTACTTTATAAGATTACAAGTTATACATAGTATAAATAATATTTAAAAATATTATTTATACTTCATTAAAGATCATGCGAGTAAAAATATTTTTAAATATGAATTTTATGCCATAAAACTAGTAACAGACTCAAAACGTACTTTTATATAAATACATTATCCTGACCCTTAGGATGCCAAACAAAGTATAAGGCAAATATATTTTGTTTTTACAAAGTACTGTTATTATCGACTTATAACACATAATACATGAATTAAAGAGACGAGTAGAGTGAAATATTGTAAATAAGTTTTGTAAAAGAGTAATTAATTTACTTTAAAATTAAAAAGTAACAGTAGGTATATAAATTTAAAATTATTTAAAAAAATTTTTTTTATATTATTTGCAAAGACTGTTAAATATAACTACATATTATATAATAACACTTATTCTTTATCTTATGCTTTAGATTGCCTATGTACATATCTATCCTGTAATTATAATATTCATTGTGCTGTTACATGTGGCCTGGCGTAATGATTGGTTTTTAACCGATAAATTCGTACCAGCGACTTTATCCTTGATTGATAGATATTGGCTACGATAATATTAAATACATCCATTACTGAAAAAAAAAATGCTCTTTACATCAATTACAATAATATAAGATATATGACTAACTACAAGTAAAACAGGTAATGCAGTTATAAAATATATAATAAATATGTATTCTAAATTACAATTGTTGAACGACATAGACAGCTGTTTGTTAATATTGGTCCGAATAAAATTTGATAGTAGAATATTTTTACTTAACTATTTAAAAGTCGAATAAAATAATCCTTTAAATTTTAAGAATGGTTTTTCGTCTTTCTAATTATATATTTATAGTTTAATAGAAATGCAGATTTTCATCGATATTTATTCCAAGCTATTTTATGCATTTTTAGTGAAGTATGGCATTTTTGTCATTTACTTTTAATTTATAAAAAATTGTTGCATTTTTTTTTCATTCGAAATCACTGATCTTACATACTATTGGTTTAATAAGTTTTATTTCACATTTGTGTGTTTTGATTTTTAATTTACATGTCTGATAGTAATTTATAATTTTATCCGATACTTCTTCTATAATATTTTTCGATTTTTTCATTGGTAACAAAGAGAATTAAATAACTATGATACTATGGAAGGTTTTAAGATGATATTTAGATCGATTATATTTAAAGTATTATTATAATAAATTTTTAAGTATTTTGAAAAATTGACTTACTGAAGCCTTTTTTTATTTTAAATTATTATCATATTTGTCATCAATAATTCATCATCATCATACGATAAATTATTATTATTTTATATATTAGAATTTCTATCCAAATTATATCGAGAGCTTTTATTTGATCTATGAGACATATACCAATACGCATGATGACGGAAATTAATTAAAATGTTAAAATATTAGTGCTGTTAGTCATATTTACAAAAGGTTTTATTATTATACTTATTATTATTATGTAATAAAGTATTATTCCAATAGTTTTATGGATATAATCTAATTATCTATAATATTATCTATAATATGAAATAGTTAAATTATTAAATTTATAAAAAAGTTAAGTTTGTGATATTTATTCAATATATATATATATTAAATTATCAGTAACTACTTTAAAAAGAGCTCATAAATAATCTAAATAATCATTGAATATAATTGTAGTGTCTGTACACTAATTGAATAAAGTAATAATTTTTTGTAAATGTATGTAAGTACTGAGTAGCACAAAATATGTAATTTTGCGGATTTGTGCGTGAATGTATATTTATATCTAGTAACGATTTTTTTTGCAAAAGTAACAAATATGAAAGGTATTTAATCAACCTATTTTAATTTAATTACTATTGAATTATCTAATTAATTACTATTTTAATATTTTATAATTCAAAAATAAATACTATACTATAATAAATGACTTTTAAACTCGATGTTCTACTACGATATTCTAGGCATATAAAAAATATAATTTTTTAAGAAAAGGAAGGCTTCAGAATTCATGGAATCAAACTTAGAGAAATATTAAACTGATATATGTTTATAATAATAAAGTCCAAAAAATTGAAAACGTAGATATAATTTATGATTATTTTAATGTCAAAATACTCAAAATGTCGATTTTAAATTAAATAAATTAAAAATTTAAATTGTAAACAGTGTATTACATATTTTATATTTTCTACATATAATACATATACTGTGTACGTTTTATTATGCATAAACTTATAATATATGTACAATTTATATAATAGTATAATTTATTGTGTGTGTGTGTGTGTGTGTGTGTATTCAGCATTAAAAATTAATATTATCTATTCAAACAATTGTAATTTGATATCTAGAAAAGTCCGAATAATTATTAACACATAATTAATTTATTAATAAAATAACAATTTCGTCGTTGTTAGTTATAAAAGAAAATTTAAAGAAAATTATTATAAAATACCAGTACTTCATTAAAGGCTATTTTTCACATATACTTTCAGTTTTGTGCACAAAAAATGAATGTTAGTCCAAAAACCGATTCTTTTAGAATATTTTTTTCCATTGTGTTGTATTAAATTTATTGTTATAATTATTATCACTTTATTTAAACTATATTTAGTAAAAATTACAAATCGAAATATTAATATTCGAAGAAGTTACAAGTAATTAAGTAAGACATCTTTAAATTGACTTATTATTTATAAAAAAATACGAGAAAAATGAAAATTGCTGTGTCTTTAATTAAAAAATTTTAAGAATTACTAACGATGACGATGACGATGATAAAATATATTTTATTTAGAATTTTCTTTATTATAGAATGAAATAAGCAAGAATAAATGTATAAGTACATATTATGCAGAGCATAATATCCATATATGTATATTGATATAATTTGATATTAATTATAAATTAAACTATTTTTTAAATGCCTAATTTAAATCATAAAAATGAGCGAATGATTTTATAATCTAAGCATTCTATTAACCTTCACCTTTTTTTCACTTCAGTTTTTTATCGCTTCTGATACTGTTATTAACCTTTGCGATTTCTGACATGTTTTTAACTTTAAAATCAAAGAAAAGTACTAGAAAGTACGTTGTTGTCAACAGTACATAACAATATTTGCATACCTGGAACACCGACAAGATTGATAAATTTGTTTATATTGAAGGTTGCCTTAGTTCTGCACAATAAGCCTTTTCGTTGTCGTTTTTCATTATTTTCATACTATTTTTGAATTTTGCGCTTTCAACTTGTGTACGTCCGGCCCTGTGTCTTGGTTTAATAAAAAATAGTTTATGTATAAAAAAGAACATCCGGAAAGGGTTTGCTGCGCATAGTCGGCGCACTCAACGAATACCAAGTTCTATTTAGGTTTCCTTGTAAAGCTAATGAATCTTACGTCGTTTATCAAATTTTTGTCAAATTTAACACACTAAAATGGCTGGCGCTGAATCACACGAAGCTGAACAGTTTAAAGGACTGAAAAAATATTTTAATAGTCATACGGATCTTGGAAGAGGAAATGTAAGTAATCAAACCTACTTAACCTCAAACTTCTCTTATATAGAGAAATCAAGTTAGTTTTTGTTAATTAATTGTTTTGTTCGTTTCTTACAGAGTGCGAAAGCTGTGTATGCTTTACTTGCTTTAACATTTGGATATTTTTATTTGAGGAAGAAAAGTAACTAATAGTCGTTTGAATTTTTCGTAATTTATCAAAAAAATGATATTCAATATTACATAATGATTATTGTTGTAACTTTATCATGAATAGATGTATGAGGAAGGATATAGTTGAATAAACAGCAACTATTTATAGTTATATTGTATTTTTCTTTAATTTTTTTTACAAAGTTTAGCCATAACATAAAAGCAATGGTAAGTAATAATTAATACATTATTTATATTCAAAAATTTTTTTTTGTACTAAAATCTCTAGAATACAATTCCAATTTTTTAATCCAATTTTTTAATTTTTCACGTAATTACAAGTACTAAAAATTTATTTTGCAGATATTTATTTGTCGATTGATCATAAATGAAAACAACTCAATATGTTGAGATTTTGTTGATTGTCAAATATGAATAGTTAAAAAAGCAGGTTTAATTACATTCCAGATTTTTCTTAATAATCACTTTCTTTCTACCAATAAAATTTTTAACTCTATTTTTTGATAGAAAATTTATTATTCATGGTTGTCTGAAGTACAATTTTTGGTTTATGCGAATATAATAAACCCAGACCAGATTTTTATGGTAAAAGAAAATAACCAGCCTATTTTCTCACCAATTTTAAGTGGAAAATTTTATTATTGCGTACAAAAATAATGTTGACCAATTTATCTGCAATTAAGTATATTAAATGAATTATACAATTTTAAATATTTCTTAAATTTAATTTACTTGGAAATTACATGAATTTGGAATTTAGAATATTTACAGTTATAATTTACAATTTTCCAAAAATTTACATGGGAAAAAATGATGATTTTATTAATTATATAAATCTATTTAGAATGGAAAAATAAAAATTTTTGAATACATAGTATCTCAGATATTTTATATTATATTCTCATTCTGAGTTTATGTGAAAAACTAAAATATGTTATATTGAATAAATATAATCATAAATATTGTTTATGGATACAGCTTAAATAGTAACTTCAGATTAAAGTTTTTATAAAACTTTTATTTTTCATAGCGTTTCCATTTATTTTCTAAAAAAAGTCACTGACTTTATTCACACTCAGGATATTAGTTTTAAAATGGTAAAATGTAAACGAATATATAGATGCAAAATTTTCATGTGCATATTTAATTTTGAAAATGATTATGTTATAATAAAAGCATAATTAAAATTAATAACAATTTGTTAATATATTGCTTATATAAAGACAAAAGTAGCAGTACTAAGAAGCATTAATATAATATATTTTATTAAAACATAAAAATGATCGTAAAATTATTATTAGCACATAAATATGAATATTTAATTAATAATTTTAAAATAACTTCAGTGATATCAACTTTTAACAAATAGAAAAATTATTATCTACTTAAGTTAGATCTACATTAATTTAAAGTAACTCATAAATTTGAACAGTAAAAACTTTTTTTATGTATCAGAATTTTTTTGAATTTGCAATAACTTTACAGTACTGAACTATAGTCTAAACGACATTTTTATATCTACACATCTATTTGAACGTTATAAAATTATTAATTGTTTAAGAATGAACCACATATCCATCAATAAAATGAAAGTTTATTTTATAATTATAATTTCATGCGTAAGTATCAATTTTTTATAGAGTGTATGTGTGTTAAAAATTAATAGTTGAAAATATTCTATTATTTATATATTGTATTATATTAACTGACTTTTTATTTAAATGTTTAATTAGTTTTATTTAAACCAAAAGAAAAACTTTATGTTTTAGTTAATATTAGTGAAAATTACTTGAAATATATTTAATTTAAAAAAAAATAAAATTCAAAAAAGTTTTATGTTGTACTTGAAACTATGCGTCCTAGCAAAACTGGATTTTCTAGAAGTGTATACGTTATTCTACAAATTTTTTATAATTTTATTAAGCTTTATTAAACATTTTTAAGTAATATAAAATGATATTTGATTTCAATTGAAATATTTAAAAAATGTTTATACAAAATCAGATTAAGCTAGAATGACAGAATTTGGTAGAGATTTTTTATTTTCTTAGACATATCGTGCTTGATTTTGACCATCATTTGATAATTTTGCAATACATAAAGAATTTTTATATTTATCGATTATATAATATTTATTACGTATACAGAATATTTATGGATGTGCCTTTTATATCAATATTGAAGAATGATATAAAGTACCTATCTTTTTTAATTATCTAGATCAAATATGATTTTGTACTTTATAGTATGTACTTTATATACTTTGTACATTTCTTCGCAATATCAATGATTGTGATTAGTAGCGATGAAAGTAAATGTTAGTTAATCTACATAATTTATTTATTATCATTTATTATCATTATACATAATATATTTGTTATACTCTGATGGCGCGTTTACCTAAAACCTAATGCAGATGGAAATTAATTCGCGTTTAAAATATCAACGATCGTTTTAAATTATTTAATTTAAATTTTACATTGTTTATAGATTGCTTATTAATAAACAACTACTATTCCAAGATATGAGATCAGCATTATGATATATTTACATAAGTATTACCTCGTGATAAGATTCATTTTAAGAACTGTTAGATTGTCAATGTAAAAAATTCTTTAATCTACAATACTGATATTTTTTTATTGAAAAGAAAGGATAAATAAATAAATAGAATTTCTATAAAATAAAATCATAATTAATTGAACATTTCGCGTATCATTTCGCATAAAGTGCTAAATTTTAGTCTTAAAATGTATAAATACGGAAGATGGAGATTAATTGATCTCATTTTTTTCATTTACTTCATAACGTTTACAAATATTTAAATGAAAAAGTAAATTATTTTAATTTTTATGAAGGATGATTTTACTGTAAAAAATGCATATTGAAAATGTACAATTTCTAGGCATTTTAAATAATTATAATTTACAATTACTTTTTTTTAAATTCTTATTTATAAAATAAAATTATACTTTTTCAAAAAATTATAAAATTTATTTAGTTGTCGGATAATGGTTAAATAAATTCTATTTTTAGTTATGTTTAGATATAGAGTTATATAAAAGAATTATATAAATGAATATAAATGCGTTCATATGTCAAATTTAAGAAAAGTAACGTGTGTATTTATTTAAATTTAGTTCATGTATATTTAGCAAATTAAAAAAGAACATTTTACAATTAAAATAAATTATGTAGTCAAAGAATCTTTCTTATATACTCACTGCAGCGTTATGAGAACGGTAAACTCATTTTTTTCGAAACCACATTATTTATGTGGTTTGTCAGAGTTACAAATTACAAATTTCACGCACATTTTTTTATTCAAGAATTTTGTACAACTTTTTTGAACGGTCTTTTTTAAGTATAACACATGAAAAGAATGAAGTCGCACAAATTTATAATGATATACAATATAATTGTTATTTTATATAAGTATTAATGCATATGAATGTAATTAATTTTATTATAAATTTTTAAACCACGTTAAGGTACGTTTGAGCAATTTTTCAAAATTCTAAGAGAGACGAAAATTCTTTTCTCTATATATACTTACCGTGGGCTCTTCCATAAATTAAATGTAAATTTTCAAATACGTTTTTGCTCATCACTAAATAATTCTAAAATAATTCTAAAATAATTCTTTTTACTCAAATTTCATTGTATTTTACATTCTTTCATTTTTCTGTTAATTTATATTTAGATATTTATTTGATGCATTTTAGTAAATAAATAAGTAAATAAATAAACGTCTTGTATATTAATTAATATTTGCAAACGTATAACAATAAAGACATGAAAAAACAATTATTTGAAATCTGCACTGAGAAAACATCATTAGAACAAATGAGTATAATGTTCTAAATACCATCCGTTAACTTTTATCGATACATAGTTTATTGAATTAACTCGTGATATTAAAACAATACATTAGAGATATTTGTTTATTAAGCTGTACGGTTTTAAATTAGATACATGGGAGTTAGGAAGTTACTTCAATTTTTACATTTATTATCAACGATAGTTTTGCACATATTTAAAGAAAGTGAATGTACGTATACAATTTACATCTCATATAAATCTATTCGACTAGGTCATTAATGATGGATTTACAATTACATCAGGTTTTATGATGTTGAAATATGGAAACTAGTGCTGCCATTTTTACAGCTTATTGAAAGTTGAGGAAATTTTTTTCATTCTATTCATCTATAATTGGAAGTTTTATAATTTGAGATCATGTCAGATATTAGTAGTTTATTAGTTTAGAACATTCATAAAGGTTAAAAGTAAACGAACTATATATGTAACATTAACAACTGAGTTACTAGTTTATATTCTTTAATATAATATGAAAATGTGAGATTAAGAATAAGAGGTATCAAATTTTTCTTAAAAAAGTTTCTTCCCAGTGCAGTAATTTATCATTTTATCGTATTTTATCGTTTTATACTCGAAATCGTAAAAGTTCAACATTATTATCATTTCTATTACAATACTTCGCTTTTTTCTCGGTACTAAATGCAGAGAATCCGTCGATTGTATATACTTAATACGAATCTCCCAAACCACACATTTATATTTATATACATATATTACACAAGAGATTTGACGAAGACCGAAGTATAAACGTTAATATTCTAGCGCATGTATATATATATATATATATATAAGAGTATTTCAGGGGATGTGAAACTGGTATTGTAAACAATTCTGATGAATCAATCAAGTTCCGATGTTTCATATTGCACAATTAAGGAAAATTATAAGTGGCGTGAAAATAATAAATTCATATTTATTTGTCGAGTAAGAAAGTATTGAAATATTAACCATTAACTGGTGAAATACTTTAATAACATTAGTTGAAAGTAAATTGAAATTTATGATTGTATTTTTCTTAAATATGATATGGTACGATCGAATTACAGTATTTATAAAATATGTGTTACATCGTTTTAAAACATTGGAGTAAACGTTCATATAGGATTACATAAAAAAAAATATTATTCGGTGTTAATATTTTAGAATTCATTATCAATGGATGCTATCCAAATTATTAAATACTGTAGTACATTTATGAAGTTATTATCACTTGTTCGAAATATTTTTCAATGATAGGTTTTAGTTGTAATAAAAGGGAAGCAAATTGTAGAATTTAGAGTAGATTAATGAAATTATTTAAGAGTACAAACTAATATATTAACAAAATGGTGTTTTAAAACTTAACGAATCGGCTAATGAAATGAAATGGCAAATGATTTGAATCAGAGTCCAGATATAATTATAAATGTTCAAGTATATACTCTTCGATGATGGCAATTGATTAACAATAATCTTCACACTTTAAAGTATTTCATTTTTCGATATTTCCCGATTGAAATGTTATATTTTAATTATATTTTTATTTGTACATAGAAATTTTGTACTTTAATACAATAATCAGTTGTGAAATTTTAATCGAGTCTCCAAAATTTTTATTATCTCAACAGGAGAATTTGAATAATAAGTATAAAAGATGTTAAATTTTTGAACGAAATTTTGCACGACACATTACGCCAATGTTTGTGATTACGCTATGACGTTGGTAAAGTTTGGCATATTTTCTTACTGCTTACGAATTACATAATACTGAAATGTAACACTGTATTATTAATTTTTTATATATATACCAACTATAATTATACATATTTTTACAAATTTAAAAAGCTACATTTTATCTATCTAAAATCATATTCCACTCAATAAAGCGGTAAGATAGCACGTCTGTACAAACTTTGTTCTATGTACGTACTTAAATTCGGTCCAAACAGACGTTTTTAAATATTGGATGGATATTAGATTCGAAGAATTTTTTTGAACGAGGATTTTGAAAATTAGGAAATGATACTTTTATTTCATACACGTATAACATTCATTGTCCATACGAGATAATTGTGTTACACCATTACGTTTACACATGCAATTGTTTTTGCAATAATTGTTTTCGTAGCTACAATTGTTCTTATCGAAAATTTGCATTTTCGGAAAATCAGTTTTTATCCAAATAAAAGTAGGAATGATTCGACGATGAAAATTTAACGATAGCATTATAAAAGGTCATTTTCTTTAAATTGGAGGGTTTCGACAACCTAATAAGTATATAGGTATACGCAGCCTACGTATAACTATATACGAAACTATCTTAATACAATTTATAACAAAAAATCTCCCGTTATTATTTCACTTATTTCACAAGGTTTGAGGCGAATACCTCAAGGACAGAATTGCAGGTAATTTTATATTTACCAAACTCAAGGTATTCCTTTAATTACAGTCTGTTTTTTAGCGTTGGATTGGTAAATCAATGCGGTGGTGAAGGTGAGACTTTCACACCCCCCTTAAGAAGTATAATTGTCGGAGTAAAAGAGCGAAATAAAAATACGAAAATCGGATTATTCCGCGCGTCAAAGGCGGAGTTCAAAGGCGGAAAATCTCGCGAGTTGGTAAAAGTACTCGATTACTCGTACGATTCATTCTTCCAACGAATTTCCATTCCAAAGCCATCGACGCGTCCAAGCCGAACAACCGTCCAATGGTAGTTCGAAAATCGCAATAGACTCACGCGTGCAATCAACATAAACAAATCCATCCGATTGTCCGTCCTATTAGTAGTTTCACCGAACGATGAAAGAAACCGAGTAGATAACTTACAAGTGCGGAAAAGACGCACCGAACAGACGCAATTAATCGCCAGCATCATTGCGCTTAGAGCGAACAACTCTGAGACGGTTCTGCAAGCTTCCGAGAGCAAAGACTGAGCACCAGGTTCCGAATTCGAGGCGCAAACTAATTTACGGGCTTTGATAACAACAACTTTCCCGGCGCCATCGCCAGGAAAAGGAAGTAGCAACGGGTCAGACGAAGGAGTTAGACGAACGTCAGCAGAAAGCGGTGTCGTCGAGGCTCGAGGTGCGATCCTTGTGATTGTGCGACTGCTTACCCGAGCCGTTGTAGAAGCTGCCGCTGTGCTTCGGATAATAAACGGAGGAGCGCGAGGAGCTACCGTTGATGGGCCTCAGCGAATGCTGCTGCTGCTGCTGCTGCTGCTGCTGCTGATGATGATGATGATGGTGATGAAGATGATGGTGGTGGTGATGGCCGCTGTGCAGTCTGCGTATCGAGTTCCGCAGCTCGAGGTTACTCGTGTTGGTAGCGATTGAATCCTCGTTCGTTTGGAAGTCCGGACTGTCGGCACGACTGGGTCTGCCCATGCAGTCGAGACCCGTATCGCCCGAGACCCGACAAAAGATCTTCAGGAAAATGCGCTTGAACTTGCGTCCGAATATCACGTAGATGACGAAATTGACGCCACTGTTGAACGTCACGAGGAGATTACCGACCTGGATTAGCCAAGTTGGCGGATTCACGTACACGTTCTCGTACACGTTGCTCGCGAGTGGCAGGACGTTGCACACCAAGAACACGATCACCACGCACAGCAACATCGTCGCCAGGCCAATTTCGCGACGCTGGTGTCGGGATAGCTGGCGTAGATCGTGGTTCGCCTTCCTTACCTGTCGCCGGGAGACACCATCTTATATAGGACATTGCTGTTTAAATTTACCGTTTATTATGCCTAGTTATTTATTATCCCATCGATTATTCGACAGTTAAACACCGAGCTTCAGCTATTCTAGTGACTTTTTCATTACTTTCAATAATACTGGGCTGACATTAATAGATGCCTTAGATGTCTTAGATGTCTTAGATGTCATCTCGAAATGAAACCAACGAAGGTACATTTTAATCTCAGTCGAATCAAATGTTAAGATCTTGATTTTAAATATAAATATAGCAGGCGACGATATTAATAACAAAGAGGAATTATATCATTGTCATTTATAAATATTATTTCGTAATTGATTGATGCATTAAATGTGACAAGTATTGCGATCACCAATATGATACGTCAAATATATTCTATGATCTTCTTGACGTGTCAATTCTTCAATTATACAGGATTTTAATGGATTATTATGAAAAATTCACTAAATTAGCTCAAGTTTTATGAAAATCTGTGATTCAGAAGAGTGATATTATCCGTTGCCAGTCAACCGATAATCAATTCCGAATGTTGTCCTCGAGAATTCAAGCGATAAGATAACCACATTAGTACAAACTTCTTATAGTTTCATACGAAAACATTATTTTAAAATGTATATAAGATTTAATTTTTGCTTAAATGTTCATTCTCGTAATCGCATAAAGTATTATATATTCTTAAACTTTTCTTCATAATTTGTTCGTTTAGATCATTCACCAGTGATAGATAATTCGATTGTATATACTATTTGTTATTCATAAAATCGCATACATAAAAGTTGTGGATATTTGTATTTAAAAACATTTAATACGCGAACGGAATAATATGAGTTGTTTGCTCGAGAGGTAGTATTTTTCTTTTAGTATCATAGATTCCAAATAGTGAAATGAGGCTAATTTTCATACATATATT
This sequence comes from Wiebesia pumilae, assembly GCA_018907045.1. Lineage (NCBI taxonomy): Eukaryota > Metazoa > Arthropoda > Insecta > Hymenoptera > Agaonidae > Wiebesia > Wiebesia pumilae. Next base: position 876,248 of record JACCHZ010000192.1, on the reverse strand, counting down.
TCAAAATTCATTAATTTATTTTCAAGTAGACCTTTCGCGTTACATTTCAAAATGTTTCAAGTTTTGAAATATTTTTAAAGATGATTTAAAGGGAGTTATTAGATCATTATTTACACCAAGTATCCCGCTATGGCTAAAACATTATTCACCAATCCATAAAAAAATTTGTTTAATATAGTTTTTTTCTTTTATTAAAATGGCACATCTTTTGTAAAAGTTCAGGGAAGTTTAACCGAGAGCATGCTTTTTTTTATTGAAATTTATTGTTTTATTATGTATTGTAATGAAAATTATTTATTATTTTAAATGCGAGTACAGCTTGCATTTTAATGCATACTTTGATGTACGTTTAGAATTATAATTGGAATTTGAAATCAAAGTTCTAAGTTGGAAATACAAATGTACGAAAGTGTGTCTTTGTCGTGAAGAAATTTTCGACAAACTTAGGTTGCGAGCTTTTGTTACTCGTTATACGAAAAAGTTAATAATATCCCGAACTAACTTTATAAATATGATAAATTTCATTCCGCAACATAATTCATTATTCCAATTTCAGATCACGCGCGTACGCATGAAAATAAAATTATCTTTAAATCTAATGTAAGCGTAGCTGAATTCCCGGTGTATCGAATTAGATGCTGCGCATGACAGCTTTATAAATGTAAAGTTATTTACATACAATTATTACAGCGCTTTAAGTTTCGGCAATACGCACGAGAATAATTAGTTCCACGAGATTATAAATGTACGAAAAATTTATGTTTTTACGAGTGAACGAGGAAAAGTTAGCGAATGTGCAAAACGAAGTAAATGTTAATAACGGAATTTCCTCAAGTTATTAACGTTATTATTCTTGGGTTTACTAAATCTGATATAAAGAAATATTTATATTCCACTCTATTCGCCAGACGTTAGCAGTTCGCTACGTAATAATTTCGAAGGCCTCGCGTTTCTTCCTTTTGCACACTTTTAGCGACTCGTTAGCGTCTATACTCACTCTCTTGTAAATAGCCATATTAAAAATAACAAGGGCCAGAAAGGGGAATGCGTAACAGACGAAAAAGTACAGCCAGTGGACGTAAATGGCTATGTAGAGCTTGTTCTCCCGGAGTTTTGTCGGTACGATACAGAAGATCGTGACATTGTACTTCCAGTGGACCTCCTCGCTCAGCTCGACCTCCCATAACCTGCACAAAAGCACACGAGTTCGCAAGATTTTCGTTTAAATGGGCTCTTAAGTGTAATTCTAATAAGTGAACCGAGAAATCGCGCCTCAATAATTTAACGTCACTCTATTAATAGACCGCTTGGTTCGCTCGTCGTCGAAATTAATTTAAACTATTCGAAACTCGAATTAGCCGACTACCGAATCTGCTACTCTACTCGTTAAATAAAGAAGAAGAAGAAGAAGAAGAAGAAGAAGAAAAAAAAAAAAAAGGATTCGATGTATTCACGTCCGATCGCACTGCATCTTCTCTTTGAAAAGCGAATTTCTAGAAGAATAATTGCAATATTAACGAGCGAGTTATTAATTTGGCATACCTTGTACTTTACTAAGGACATAAAATTTTCATGAAAATAATTCTCGACTTGACACTCGGTTATTCGCGTCGTTTACCTCTTTGAAGGATTACCTTACGTATGTTGTATTTCGGCTTTGGAAATCATTAAACGCCGAGGCATAAAAGAAATATATTCAGATGTGTTGACAACATTGTTGACGCGTGCATTAATAAATTTCAGTTTTCTAAAGATAAATTGATAAATTTCACGTGTATCGCTTACTTTTAACTACCCATCGATACGCATTAAAATTAAATTGCACAAATTTATGCGTTAGAGAGTGTTAAACGCAAGAAAGGTAGTCTTAAAATATTTATTATTCTTTAGTAAACGCATTTAACAGCATCGCTTGTCGAACACGAACTTGACCATTTTTCAAATTAAGTGCATTAAGATGGTATAGTCAAATGATTATTCCTATATTTATCTCCATGTCCCATTAATTGCCAATATCTACAAGAATGGCTTACGTGATCGTATTCCGCAGTAAAAATAACGAATGACTTTGTTTCGTTCTCTCTCTCTCTCTCTCTCTCTCTCTCTCTCAGTTTCTTTCGCCCATGCAAAGTGCATATAATCAAAGATGTCTCTAATATAGCAAACCATTCACGACTGGCGAACGCTCAGGGGAAATAAATGTTTTCAACTCGAGCAAAAGAAGCTATTAAAGTTATATAAGAAGAAAATGTAAAAAAAAAGTAAATCTGTATTTCTGGAACATTGACGTCGGTAAGGAACATTGGAGCAATAAATACGATTCTCTGTTACATAAGAGCTCTAAAATATGCTCGTACTTCACGTATCGGAGACTCCCTTCTGCGAACTTTATTATTTCTTTTTATTCGATCCTGTATTTCGGATGGAAATTAATTCCATTAATAATTTTTATTCGTTGTTTAATTAGAGAGGAGATTTATGCGATAAGAAAGCGTTGCCAGTAAGATTTTGAGAAAAACTTTACAAAATATTGTAGGTATGAGAACGTTTTCAAATGCATTACTTTTCAAAGAAAACAATTTGTATTGAAATTATAAGATGAACCGAGAAATTATATCCAATTTAGATTGGAAATTATGCCAAAACTGTCTTGCAATTACAATCAGAGGCTTATACAAAACCTTGTTAAGTAACAATTAGCGACATACTGCAAGGAAGAAAATTTTCTCGACGATAAACGTGTACCATAAATGCCCATAAATAGACCTTTCCTTGGGAGTTTGTTTTTTTATTGTCCATTCGCAACTTTGATTTCATAACGATGATATTCGGTATATTGCGCGCATTGATAAATGTATCGATTTAATAAAGGATTAAATCGGCTCGAAAGATAGGCTCGATAGCCAAGGTTGTGCCATCTCGACTAATTATTATCCATGCAAGACTTTAACAGATGGGTATTATCGTGACAATCGACACGCAGCGGGAGAGAATGAAGTTATGCGCAGCAACGAAAAAGTAGGTGCACATTCCTCTCCGTACGATATGCACGCAATTTACTTAGCACGCCTATTGTATCCAATTTATTTGCATAAGTTCCAAAATGAAATTACGAATTCTCGAAAGTATTCGTAAGCAAGTACTCGAGACGAAATAACCCAATTTCTTATACGGCACGAGTACAATGAGACGCATACGCACGTAATTTGATTAGCTCGATATATACATACATACATACATACATACATACATACATATACATACATATACATACATACATACATACATACATACATATACATACATATACATACATACATACATACATACATATACATACATACATACATACATATAATGCAAATGAAAGGTAACGCGTGCATTAGGAACTTGGCAACTAATCTTAATTACACCTGAATTCGATTGATAATAGCGACGACAAAATTTATCATAACTTTACAGAAGCGTCTTAATTAAGCCCAAGAGAATTTTAAGACTCGCGAGAAATATGTTCTCGTAATTGCCGAGTACAGTATTTCAAGGAGATCTGGATATTGGAGATGGAGCGCAACTTGCTGGTGCGGTTGACTTACTTGGGCAAATTGTAGAGGGCCGAGAAGAGGCCGATGGCGAAGAGGGCAGTGCGAGCCCTCCCGTAGGTGCAGAGCGAGCGCGCCTTCAGCGGGTGACAGACGGCGACGTAGCGCTCCATCGTGACCGTGAGGGTCAGATAGACGGTGGCCATATGGGCTGTCGTCGACAGCGGGTACAAGTAACGCACGATCTTCGGATAAACGAAGAACTTGTAGTGGAAGAGGTATCCAGTGTAGGCGTAGATGCCCGGCAAGCCGTACACCAGCACCTGTCGACATCGACATCGTTATCAGCGCAGCATCTTCATTTATATACTTAACTCGTGGGGTCTAGAATCGATGGTAGATAGACCACGGGACCACTTCGGCTCATTCGAGTCGCGAAGGCTGCCAAAAAATGACTGTAACTCCGAGTCTGCTAACGGGCAATTACGTGCGATTTAAATTTTCATTGACGGAGCTTGTTTTCGTTACGCGTTTAAAAACAGAAAATAATATACAAACGGTGATTGTGGAGAGTTAACTGTACCGGTAATTGTTGCGAGCTAACCATTTTAACCGAGATTCTGCTTATACCCGATTTGTTGTTCGTTCGTTGTCCGTTATCGTAAATTTATGTATGAAGAAATTAATTTTTTCGAAACGTGCGAAATATTGACATTCGCAGTCTAGCCTAATTTTTAAATAATTAGGGACATAATTTGATTCATATTTAGATTTATGTTCCCGCCATGAAAAGGCAGATTTGCTAGTTCGTATTATTTTTGTATCGTGAACTCGGTAATTTTCGCAGCTTTCAGTCGTAATAATAGCTCGATAAATTTCTCAAAAGATTTATCGCCTTGTTTTCCATGGGTACGAAATAAAAACTCTGCTCTTTCTTTCTATCCAACGTCTTCACTTTTTAGAACTTCAAATAAGATATCAAAATCTTCATGTTAAATCTCTGTACGCGAAAGCAGCTACTCTTCACATTCAACCTAATTAATCACTCGTCTGCTGTGAATTCTGTAAAGCCGATATATACATACATACATATCCATATACACATATACACACATACACACACACACATACACACACACACACACACACACACATATAGATTAACTTGGAAAAGTTGATAGATGCAAGTCAGAAAACTAAATTGCAAGCAGCACTTCTTTCCACAGAGGTTGACTTTATGTCAGAATGTTAATGAATTATAAGTAATTAATAGAATTCTCATCCTATATTAATTATGTAAAATACACACTCTGTAAAGTGTAAAAGGCAACTATATTGAGAATAATTAATTATAAAATAAAAGGTTATTTTATACTTTACGGAAAATAAGCTAAAGATCCTACTTTATGAACGTTAAGTGACTTTACATTATTTAGGTGGAAAATTTAGTTACATCCAATTTTTAAATGTAAAATTTTACTTTTTTTTTTTTTTTTTTTTTTTTTTTTTTTTTTTTTTTTTAAATACCTAGCATTTTATATAAGACATATTCGTACTTGAATGTTTTCCCCGAATTCCTGTCTTGCTAGGGCAACATTTTTTAAAAAAATGTTAGTTGCTCGTTTAATTAAAATATATTGCTTGCTCATCGTCGTAAAAAATCTAACGAGGCGAAGCTTTCCGATAGAATATTAAATTCCCACTAGGCAGTCGAAATAAAGTCTTAGGTGAAGAGAGAAGATAAAAGAAATTTATCCGAACATTTAACGAAACTAATAACGTTTTAAAATGTAATACAAAGTTTTGAATACGCATTAATGGAGCAGCTACGAACCCAATTGAAGGCGGTTTTTCCAGGTAAACTTCAAACGGTAGAAAAAGTGCTTGCGGGCTGCATTTGTAAAGTAAGCCGCAGCTATCTAGAGGGATTATTCGCAATAAAGCGTCCCTCATCCTTTGAAAGAATTCAACGTTGGCAAATCGTACATACGGAGTACGGAAAAAAAGCAGCTCCGGATGATTAAAGGGCAGACGTGAGGTCGTGGAGCTCACCGCGAGCAAAACTAATCTAGCAGTAACTGTAACTCAAACGTCGTTTCTAAAAGACTTTCTCGCATGAACTTAAACTGCGTTGCGCGCTCTGAAGAATGAGGATAAATCAATATTTCAGGGGCTCGAAATAACATTTTTTAAACCTTTGCCGAGTCTTATTGTAAGTGGTACCTCGAATCATCAACTCGAGCTTAGCAATAGTTGTGTTAGCAGTACACTCGAGCCTGTCACGAAACTCCGAAGCTTTGCTTTGCTTGTCGGCGTTATTAAAAAAAAAAAAAAAAAAAAAAAAAAAAAAAAAAAAAAAAAAAAAAAAAAACGATGTAACGAGTGTTTTATTACTTTATGTAAGTTTTTACCAATAAGTTTGAGTGATAAATTGCAAGATAAGAGGCCAGGTACGTGTGCTTGTGTACTTTAATTTTTATTAATTTACGCAAATAGTCCTCTGGGTCAAGAGGTTAATGGTATAACCTACTCTCTTATCAATTATAAGAAAAAATTGCTTTCATTTGAATTCAGCTTATACAACATGAAAGTGATAATGATAAATTATGATTTGTTAAAAACTTTTCCGTCCTCTGTTTTACCATTATATATTATGTCACTGGCACAATTTACTTTTTCATTAATTATAATACTAATGCATTAAATAATTTCAATGCCATATGACATCGTAAACTTTCTTTTGGAATACGTTATTTAAAATTTTGAATATTGTTTGCATTTCTGATTACTTTTCAATGGTAATTAAAGCATAATTTGTACGCAGTTTGCAAAAATTTCAGAGGTTGCTGGTTTGTATTGAATAATGAAATAAAACTGAAACCAATGAATTTTCAAAAAATTCACCGAACCTACAAGAATGACGAGTCAATATATGAGGTAAAAAGTCAATTAGGTAACAATGTGTACAGTCGAACTTGTAAAGCGGTTAGAAAAAAATTTTAAATGCAAATTTGTTCAAGAGCGTAATGACGTTGCAATATAAATTAAACTCTTTTGAATTAACAGAACTGAAAACTGAAAACTTTAGCGTTAGCCTTATTTGCATAAATAACACCTTCTTAAGAAAGCAAAACTGAGGCTAAATGTGATATCAATGGTGATGTATATATTTCTTTAGAAAGAAAGAAAAACCTCTGATCCTATGGATAGATCCTCTGGATTATATAAAGCTGTTAATGCGTAATACGAGCTTTTGATACATTTTTCAACTTTGGGCGAATAATATTTCTATCGTTGTACCATTTTTTGGAATCGGTAGCGGACTTTTTAAGATAATATTTTAGAGAGCAAAGCGAGTACGAAGAACTTGAGTAAATTTTAAATTCGGCAAACGATCCGTAAGATTTTTGAACATTTAGAGTAAAAGCGAGCGTATTACGCATCATTTACATTACAAATTTATCGCAATTATCCGCGATGATTTCCCGTTACATCCAATTAACGACAATAAGGAATGAATTGCAAAGTTTTAGAGCAGCAGCTACCCCGAGGTAATTTTTTAAATAAAACTAGCGAAAGCATTTCGATGCTCGATGAATTTGATGCGAGTCTTTATCGCGAAATATAAACGATTTAAATATTTAAACTAAGCCAGCCGAGCGAACGCACGAGAAGATCCAGGGTCCACAAGTTCACGCAGACGGTTTTCAGTGGAGCGGGAGAAAAGATCGAGATTAAAGATACAGCACCGGCAGATAATGAAAGACGCCTTTGCTCGTCGGGCTAAGTGTAAGTTGCTGGGCCAAGTAAATTTGAAATTTCTATTTCGTCGGGCTTGCGCTCGTCTAAAAAAAAAAGTCTCTCTCCAGTCGAGATAAACGCTTTCGGAGCGCTTTCGGAGCGCTTTCGAGCACCTCGCAGCACTTACGGATAAGAGAATGAGGACGGTGTCGCAGGTCGCCAGGCCGATAAGCAGATAGTTGATGGAGGACTTCATCTGGGGCCTGGATAGGACGATCGTCGAAATGGCGTTGCCCAGGATGCCGAGGAGGCTCACGGAGTTCAACAGGAGGCCATAGACGAGGAACTCGACGAAGCCATCGGTCACCTCGAGGCTGCACTCCAACGGCGGCGATCCTGACGTCTGGTTGAGGTCCCTGGTGGTGAGGTTGAGCTGGAGGGGCGCGCCAGCCGTGAGCTGCTCCGAGCCGTGGTCCGGAGTCATCGCCGCGACCCACGCCCCTTTACCCGGAAGTCGAGCTCCGACGACGCGCTACGGACAAGATGACCGATGTACCTACTGTCTTCCGTCCGTGCAAGCGATTGCACATGCTTTATTTAAAATCCCTCGGGGCGGTCCACATTTACAATCACGGTAGTGTAGTAGCCAGCTTTCTCGTTAGAATCTCAATTGCAAATCTGTGGAATTCCTCTCCCGGAAATTTAGCATGTGCTTACCATGTAATGCCTTTTAGAGTATCAATGGTAAAGCAACCCGAGCAGAAAAGTCACTCCAAACCCAGATTTACTTCGGCCGTAATAAGTCGAGGGACATTAAGGTTCACATTCTGCTCTGTCGGTCTTTCCAACTGTAGGCAGATTGGCAGAATGAAAATCTTCGATGACACTCGATGTTTTAAGTTAATTTTAATTTTGCTCGATTGGTTAAATCCCTTGGAGCAACAAGCGACTCCTTTCCAGCGACCATTTAAGCCTAAGGATATCACTGATCACGGAAAAAGCACGATATCACTTTTATCACGTTCGGTGATATTTTCACCGAATGGTAATAGTGATCGATAGCTGACTTTGAGCGATAATTCAACTCAAATGGTTAGACTGGCGGTATTTTTACTTTGAGAAATTTAGAGAGAAGCGTAACTGATTTTTCAGCGTAGAGAGAAGAGGGAAGGAATGAGAAGGAATAAAAGAGGGTACGCTTCTATGGGATGATGGGTTATTTTTTGGTGTTTCGCTCGTGAGTTACGGAACGCAAGGGAAAAAAGAAGCTCGGAATATACTGTTACCCTTTTCACGTAAAGTTTTTCTAATAGATGAGACTTGAGTAGCTTGGTGTTGAAGTTCTTGCATCGCGTTTTATATACGAATGGACGGCGCGGTCTTTTTGCACGTTTTATTCTCCGAGAGTGCGGTTTAAAAATTGTAATTTAGAGAGAAAAGCTTGGTATTCTTGTGTTAATTCTATCGTAACTTGAAAGTAAAAAAGCGCTTCGTGTATACAGTTATATAATTACAGTGTAAAAACCAGCGAGTAATGGAGAAAGAAATTATGGACTGAAAAGACAAATTAGTATACTCTTTCAAATAAATTTTATTGATTCGCCAATTTAAGCAATTCCTAAAGCTCTTCCGATTAATGTGCAATTTCAGAGAAACTAATAAACAAATAAATGAAAATGCGTCTTTATACGCGTTAAATTTTAAATTAATTTACGAGAAACTTTAAATTGGCGTTTCCAATTTTAATCACGTTCTTTTATATTTCATTCTCTTACGGTTATAAGAGACTAAAATTTTAATCACTTTTTTTTCTTTTGTTCAAATAATAACAGTCTCTTACGCTTTATTCTCGATTAATTATTAAAAATGTTGCAAGAAGTGCTGATCTAACCACTGTGAAGCTTCTTCAGAATTTTTCCGAAAGTTACGCAATCCTTTAAGGGTTCATCCTAGCTTTTTCAAAGTTACGTGGATTGTGCTAATATAGTTATGAAAATTAATAGACCTATAAAATTAAATTAAACGTACTTCGGTAGCTTGAAAATTAATAACCGAGGAGAGTATTATTAATTTGACATTGATCTACAAGTGTTATCGAGAGTTTCTCTTTGTTTCCATATAGAAAATTTTGAAACGCGATATAACGTGATTTTTCAAAATGTGTATTTCACATTGATAGGAACTTGTGTCAACTGCATTTTTTGTTTTTAATAACAGATAAAGATGATGGAAGTGACCGCGTGCTATTATAGTACTTTGGCGACACATGCCGTAATCTATTTCATATTGTGATGTCATACCGTTGTGATTCATGCACCGTGATGCTTTAACGTTACAAATTTAATATGAAAAACTTAACCGTCAAATTATGCCGATATTCGGTGAAATGTAGAGTATTAAAACTACCGTCAATATACCAAATATTTGATACATTCGTTATTTCATTTTAAGTAAAAGATAAAAATCTTTTTATAGTGTAAGTCTTATCGTATTTAAGCTTTAAGTTTCAGACAGTCTATCACAAGCAACTCTTTTAATTTTTAATAAACGTTCATCTGTTATATTTACAATTTTATGAGTTTTTTGTAATTTTACACCCTAAATTAAAAGCTACGTACTTGTAATGTATTGTTTTACTAAATAATAAGTTTCTCTTCGAGTTTATTATATCTTTCACGTGGGACAATCTAAAAGCCAAAATAGTTTTGTATCTTTGAACGTAATTTTATGACTTTAATTTATGCACGAATTTAGACCTAAAGGAAGATAAGTTACTGTTTCAGGTAGTTTAATAAACAGATGTAACTACAATTTTGTGTGGATGTAAATAACGTTTACGTTTGAGAATATTTACGCTCTGTCGTCGATTTTCATCTCTCTTTACCAACTTGTAAATTATAGCCTCGTTTTCCTCCCTCGAAAATATGCATGCATAAAAAAATTTATTTCACTTTTCATTGATTCGGTGACTTTTTTTCTCAGGTGCATGGAATATCGAAAACAAGAAGGTAAACTTTAGAATTGATGTACAAAAAAAAAAAAAAAAAAAAAAAAAAAAAAAAAAAAAAAAAAACTCATATAATTTTAAAAATCACGAAAAATAAGGGCAAGGAAAAATAAGTTTCCATTCGCTACATTTCCAGATCTTCAACTCTAGGATAACGTACAAAGGTGAAAAACGGTAAATTACAAAAATATTAGGGTCTCCGAAGTAGTTGGAAAATTGTGAAAAATGGATTGAAATTTATTGAATAATATGCACAAGAATATCGCTGAAAAGTGAAAATCAATTCAAGTCAACTACTGTAGATTGCAAGTATTAATTATAACGTACGCCAACTTTTTCGTTAGTCGATTGAAATTCCTGGCTAAATTTATCCGTCTTATAAAATATATTATGCAGACGCATTTAAATGTATAAGCTCGAGTCGCCATCTTCCATCGTGTAATGCACTTACGTCATTTTTATGAAACTACATTTTGTCATATTTGCTCGAGATGGAAAAATCAGAACCTTTACATTAGATAAAAGGAAAAGGCACTATATTGCGTGTAAAATCGGATCGTAATTATGCTTAACGCAGACATTACCTTTTGTTAACAATCGGAGAGTATTGTTATTAATACGTGCGATGGAATATCACGTATTTTTAATGGCTAAGCATCAGCCAATCATCGTAAAATTTTCTTGTATATTTTTAAGGATAATAACAACGAGCAAGGACTGAATGTACAAGCCTCCGGAAAATATAATTTTTCTAAGGGGTACACATTTACTTTTGTGCAACGTTAAACCACATAGACGTTGTTCAAAATGAAGCAGTTTTTTAATTAAAAAAAGTACAACTTTCACTCACATTGATTAATTGCAGTTATGAGAGTTTGCAGTTTAAAAGAAAAAAAAAAAAAAAAAAAAAAAAGGCACACCCATTAATGATCTTTCTTTGTCAATGCACCGCTGACTCACGACGTTCGCCGGTAACGATTTCGATAATCTGCGTATAAAAAAGCATTACCATTTGTTTTTTCTTCACAGCTAGTAAAAGAATATCGTATGCCACGATACTTCGCATTCGATGTACGAGTCGCTGTATTCGCGATTTAATTCGGTGAATCGATAAATTTATTCACGTATCATTGGTGATGCACGACTTTTTGATTGATTAAATAGGGCATGAAATACTATAAATCTTTTCTTACCCGCGTATACGAAACATCGCGACGTTCTGAATTTGCATAAAAATCGTTTTTAAATTCTCTAAACTCTCTGAATTTCATAGAATGAAAATTCATTCTATCAAATTGATGTATGACTGTCCGTTTTTCAGAGTTGAAGACTTTACTTTATGAGAGTGAATCTACACGTTCCACTAGCTTAAACTATTACCGAAGCAGAAATTCAGTTCCACTTCCAGTCAAATCGATTTTCAATTTCTTGAACTTTACTTTGCACGAAGGCTGATTAAGAGAAAGCAATTCAAAGTTGTTGCTGCGACTGCAAAGTAAATACAAACTAGAGTATATTCTGATGTTATACGGATTGTAAACGAATTCTGAAAGGTAGAAAACATGGTTGCTGAATGCTTGTTTCAATTTCATTAGATTAAGTATTTAAAAAGTACGCATCGAGCACTCGAGTAGGCAAAAGATGGGAAATTGTTATTTACTTTACAAGACTTGCCAAGACTGCCCAATAACTGCCCGAATTAAAATACGTACACCTTAAAATACCTGGGGAACTGCAAGAATTAGAAATTCATAGGCATGTTTCAAATAAGGGACGTTTGATTTCATTGATAATTAAATTTCGAAACTCGGCGTATTCGCCCATCAAAGTATTTTGATTTATAATTCGTTGCTGCGCGTTAACCTTCACTAATATCCCAATAAATTTTGTAACTGGATATAAATTTCATGCTATGTGCATACACACATATTCTAATCTAAATTGAAATTTACATTTTACAACGAAATTGAAACGACTGCTGTGTACAATGACTACTCTTACATGTTCGATTATTTTAATAACTTCTTTATTCGCAGATGAATGAAAATAAGTCCATCCGATTCAAAGTGGAGCATTACTTTTGTAAACCATGCAATTTGTACTGACCTTCAAGAACGGTAGCAGTCTGTGCTTCGAATTTAAAATCCCGCTGCTGAACCCAAGATCTTCGTTTGATCACTTCAAATTCATTTCAGATCAGATTCATAACATCTTTCATCACACGGATCGAATTGTCGATGAAAGTACACAAGTAGGCTTGCGCAATATTAACGAATTGAATTTAAAAATCGCGCGGATGAATGAAAATAAAAGTGAAAATTGTCGCGCAAATACTTGGAATATTAATAACATGCTGTTTTAAGTCAGTCTTTTAATTAGGAGGTGCAAGGCAACGTTCGTTGCCTCGATGTAACATGTAACTCGGTGTTCGTTTGAAATGTAATTCGAAGAAAAGGCGTTCAATAAAGAGCAGTATTTAATCGCTCGATTGTAACAATTAGATTTCGGTCGTTTGTCATATTCTATATATTTGTAAAGGTGACTTAATGATCCATGACTATTATTAGAATACACGAATTCTTAAAGTTTTTCGACATATTATGTATCGCATCTAAGCGTAAAACTCAAATGATTCGCAAAGGAGATTCGTAAAAGATTAATACTGTCACTATTATTAAACGCTTTAGAACTTTTAATTAAAAACAATACTCAAAGCATTAATGTCGGGCGAGCGAAAAGAACAAAAAGCCACGCAAGTAAATTCTCCAACATTATCCACCCAACACAAAGGGAATCACAAAAATTTTAGCTTATACAATTTTTAGATACACTAGCCCATATATAAAGAAGACAGTTCTCGAAAGCAGTATCTGTTTTCGTCTTACCCTCTATTCTTTTCCACCTTTTCCATTTCTTTCCCTCTACTCGTAATCTAGGCAGCTGACAAATTTATCCAGTACAAAGCGAAGGGACAACGAGACAAATAAATTGTACGCAAAAAATAACGAGACAGTTGGAAAATGCATCTATCACGCCTAAATAAATAATTTATCGCCGGATCTTCCCACGTATCGTATAATGGCTCTCAACCGTTGTACCTTTATTCAAAAATACGATAAAGTAAGGCACCTACTACAACCAGTCTAACAATCTGGCCATCAAATAGTTTGCATAACTTAAGTGTTTTTTCAACTGTCACTACGTACGTTAGCAAGTTTACGGCCGTGTGGTCGTTTTCTCGCGAGAGGCGTACAGCCAAATAAACGCAGAGCAAAAGTCGAGGGATTTGATCGGAGTTTTATCGAATTAAACGATAAATATATTTACGAAAATACATCTGCCATTGGCAAACGAGATTTTTTCAGACAAACTTCGCTTTCATTCGAGTAAATCATAATCATAACCATTTAACCGATATTACTAAATATAAGTAATACGAAAATAGCAAAGAGCGAGATCGCGCTTGAGCGTCCTTGAGTTGAATTTTTCCAAGACTATCGAGGATTTAACATTGATAATAATAAAATTAAACGCTCTTCAAAGCGAGAAACCGTCGAAGAAAATTTTCGACAAATACTCGCATTTTTAAGAGACCGAGCAAAAGAACTCGTTCGGCACGCGACGAACGCTTGGAAATTTTCAGATGGCAAATCGAATGAAACTTCCAAAATGGTTCTAAATCCAGCATAAAGATGATTTAAAGCAAATACGCACACATGCGTGAATTACAGTCGCAATTACATTACCGGTGAATAAGATGTGCGTACAAATCCGTACCTACGCGTTGAAATTAGACCTAAAGGTATAATGAAAGTGTTGTTTTGAATTTTGTAATTTCGATATGAATTTCGTAACTTGATGATAGAGCGTAGAAAATGAACGTCGGGATATCGTTCAAGAATGTTCATCACTTGTGGGAGCACTTCTTGTAAACGTTCGTTAATAAAGTGTAAGCTTGGATTGGTGGATATTTAGAAGAAGAAAAAGTCACTTAAATGTTAAACAGGTTTGCCGTTAAAACGTACTTAATAACTATTTAGATCAGTCGAGAAGCGAGTGCGCGCATTTCCACTGAGTTTGCGAAGAGTCTCTTGAAGAATCCCCTTGAAGAATCTCCCGAAGAACTTAACCGACATGACAATGGAGAAAAAGGTAATGTCCATGACGCATTTTAAGAGCATTACGTACGAAAATCGATACAGAAACTCGCGGAAAGAGCGGAAAGAGCGGAAAGAGCGTGCGAGCAGATGCACGAGTGCTGTAATTTTTTGGATAACCGCGGGCGCGCTATTTTTCGCTTCGTTCTTATTCAGCAGAATAAAAGAAGATATAAAAATAAGCATAAAGACGTCAGAGAGTGTGGAGGGAAGAGTCGCGGGTGCTTCGCTCGCTCGGGCAACTCAATCAAAAGTCGGAGCTGTCGAAAAAAAGAGCGCTAGGAAAACGCGAGGCCGAGGCAAGAGCAGCATTCCCGTTCGAGTTGACACTAGTATTTTCGCCGCGCAACATCGTCCGGGTTTGGTGGCACGTGCCAAGCCTCCCGTCGCGCCTAGGGAAACGCCGCGCGATCTATTAAGAGTCCAAGGGCTACTAACCGCCAGGCCGCATCGCAAGAGTTTGGTGTCGTTCGCTGAGCTCCGGTTCCACGGGGTTGGCGGGGTAGGGCTGGGCGGGGGGCGGCGGGGAGGAGTCCAGCGGATGGGGGTCGCGTCCCCGGGTGGGGCACGGCACGGGCCCGTTAGCAGCTGGTCCTTGGAAAGGAAGGCCCTACCGCGGGCCCTACGACACTGGAGGCACTCGCGCCGAGGCTCGAGATCGGCGACCGCGTCCCCGGACCCCACGGAAGCGTCATCGCGCCCGCGCTCCTCCTGCCGATCTTCCGACGTCGGCGTCGGCGTCGGCGTCGAAAGACTTGGCTCGAGGCTCGTGGATTATTTTCGGCGAGCGCGTCTCCCGCTCCGCGTAGCCGTCGTCGAAGGCGCGCGCCGAAACACTGGACGGCCCGGGACACTGGGGCTCCTGGGGCTCCGACGCGAGAGGCGGCGCGCGCCCCACTGGCACCGATGGCCGCCTGCGCACAGCTCCGACGGCGTCGATGTTGCGCGCCGCTCGGAGGATCGCGGTACCGATCCAACGACCGAGGCGCGCTCCGGAACGACCCGTTTCCCTCCGGCGCCGATAAGCGCCGATTTACTCGCGCTTTCTCCCTCGAGCCCCGCACACACACGCACGCACGCACGCACGCACGCACGCACACCCCTCCAACCACCGCCCACCACCCAACGCCCACCGCCGTCGAACGTCCTTGCCCCACAACGTCTACTGCAGCTTAGCACTTTTCGCTGATCATGACTTTGGGATGATCCTGACACATCCCCTACGAGACTCGAAATTCGAGACAATGGTCTTTCACAGTTGTAGCGGACTTGTCTTCTTCCTCGTGAGGAGGGATCTTTCTACAACTGACAGCTTGGGTTCGCTAGTGTTCTTCTCGACGGGTCAAAAGTACAAATTATAATTATTGACCTCGATAACGATGCGCATCGATAACTGGTCGACGATGTACGATTTTTTTTCAAATATTCAAATATTCAACTACGCACTATCTTGCAACAACTTCTTCGTTTGGTCATCTCCGGAAATAAGATATTCGCACGATTTCTTATTTCATTCGCCAACGGAATCACCGGTGATTTATTATTCCGAAACGGGGATTACCTCGCTTTACCATTACTGCCTCCTCGTTACTTTAAACTTAAAATTAGACCATCGCAACGCGTGAACCTCCCACATTTTAATCCAATACGTTTGACCCTTTTTTTCATTCAACGTATAAAAAAGTGTAATTAAGAAACAACGAGTCGAGTACTGCATTCGTGTTTATCATCGATCGTTGAAAACTGATAAATCGAATCTTAATCGTATTACAGACGTAGAATAATGTAATGCTCATCGCGCTTCATCAGCGGAAAATTCGTTACACCCATAAAAGTACATCGAATAAAGTAATAATGGCACGTACTATATTTAAAAGACGACACGTTATTTGGATTTTGTATATGTTTGGTCGCTTTTCAAAGGCGATAAATTTAATTTTATCGTAAAGCTGTTTTTATGATGGAGCAAAAACCTTAAAAATATATACCAACCATTCCATCTCGGCTCAAAGTCCCATTAGTATTAAAGTTAAGCAGACATGTGCATTTCAACTTTATTCACTGTCACGGCATCATTTCTGTGGGACCGCATTTTTTATATTATTCGGTGCAGTCAGAATGTAACTCGCTCGTAAATAATTAGAAAATACAATAACGTACATTCCGACTGTTCTCAATCTTATACCAATGTTACTTTACATTACGTAACAAATCAGTGGTACATCCGGTATACCAAATACCTACGTAATTATACATTATCATCGCGCGATCTCTTACGAGTAATATTATTTTACGAATATAATTCTGAATATCGAGTCATTTAAATAACATGCAGTTTACATTTCACCGACGATCCGTTTAAATCCGTGCATCGAGTTTTTATTAATAATTTGCAACAGATGCGAATGGGATGAAGAGAATTGAGAAACCGATCAGTCATGGTTGTTATCGAAAACTTAAAAAAAAATTAACATTGATATAACGCGCTCGGTAAAAAGGTTGAATTACTTTAAGCTGAATATTATTCGCGTTGCGCTAAAAATTAAAAGCGAAAAAAATCACTGGCATTCAATTCCCAACGTATTTCTTCTTTTTTCAAATTTAACCACCGACC
Source organism: Wiebesia pumilae (assembly GCA_018907045.1). Taxonomy (NCBI): domain Eukaryota; kingdom Metazoa; phylum Arthropoda; class Insecta; order Hymenoptera; family Agaonidae; genus Wiebesia; species Wiebesia pumilae. Next base: position 859,190 of record JACCHZ010000192.1, on the reverse strand, counting down.
GACATTTTGTTGGGCTTTTATACTCGCCACCGCTTCACAACTTCACTAAGCTTCCACCTAGCATTCGTTAGGTATTCGAAATTGCCAGGAAAAGTGAAGCTATCTCGTGTCGAATGCGATTTCTTTCGAAAGGCTCGTATTTAGACAGGCGTTTGGGCGATTACACCTGACGTTTGTCCATGTCGATAGCGAGAGTTTTCGCTCTCATTCCCTCCGATGCCTCTCTTTCACTTTAGTCTTTCTTCCCCAGGGGAGACGGAACGTCTGCTTCTTTTTTCTTTTTATAAGCATTTATGATCTCCTTTCTTCCGCGTCCAGTGGGTGTTCTCTCAAAAGAGAGAAGGGATTGTTAAAAAAATGTTCGCTCGCTACGAGTTAAGCCGAGAAACGGAGTATATCGTAATGCTGAGCGCGTTTACTTTTCTATAGGGAGTGACACTGTGTTTATGGCCGAGGCAGTCGAATGGATATGACTTTTTGCGCTCCAACGAGATAAGAATTTCCCAGCAAAAACTTCTTTTTCCGATCCTGAAAATGGCGTAACGTTTATTAATTGAAATTCCACGCTGTGTGCCTCTTTGTCAATAACGTACATTACTAATACTTGCTTCGTTCTCCTTTTTTTCTCTTGGGTAATTATATTTACGGGTAACAAACACCATTAATGTTTCGGTTAATAATGGACAATTCCTTTACAAGGTAGATTCCTTTACGGACTTCGATTTCGTATCGTTAAGAATTAACGAGCCTTGACATTTATGGCGGAGCACTCGTTCGTTTTATTCGGTTTTCCTATACTCATCCTAGTTAATTATTGGTTAAATTTAATAATACGTACGCACAACAAACGCTTTATCCAGTTGTTTGAATATACTGCGGCGCGCCTGTACTTAATTTATAACTAAATCTTAAGAAATTCCGCAACTGAAATTAAATTTACTTGCGTACCAATTCGTATAATATTATTAACTTATTAATGTCAGTAGGCGTTATAAATCATGAATTTTAAATATTCTTTAATTCTGTACGAATAGTTTCTTATAATAATTTCTTACCAACATATAAATATTATTGAATTTGATTAATACCATTGTGTAGAATTACGTGAAATTATCGTGATTAATTAAATATTCAAATTATAATAGAACTGTGCTGGAACATTACTAAATACGCAAGAGGATTTTAAAAATAATAGATGGCCAAGGAAATATGTGCATTTAACCTTTGAAAATCAACAGACGTATTTTTCTATTTAATAGAGCATTTGATCCCATCGTCATTATCAATCAAACGTGAATGCGTTTGATTATTATTGAAAATCTTCTTTGAATTTTCATTAGAAATTAGAAATTAGAATTCTGATTTATAATTATACCTTTATGAAATGTTCACGTTACTTAAAACTCTCTTTTATTAATTGTTTCCGTATAAGTCCGCTTTATTTAATAATATTTCAAGTGATCCTAAATATTTAAATTAAACACACAAATTTTACGTTGAGAAGACGCTTAAGCAAATAGGTGTTTCTAATTTATAAAATACAGTACCACTTAAACCGCATGTTGTGGCAAGATACTTCATGAGCTTCGCTTAAAAGAGATTACAAATTATCCAAATATAATGGCAGAATGCGAACGTACGAATGATGTTTTGAAAGCGTGGGCAACAAAATCGACAGTTTTGTAATCGTGCTGCACAGTTCGTACTTGTAGTTTTGCATACTCCTAGTTTTCATGTTATAACTATTTGTTTAGCTTAAATTACAGTTTAACTTAACTTACAACCATTTTTTTTTTTTTTTTTTTTTTTTTTTTTATTATTAATATTGAAAGAAGTAGAAAACGCAATTCTGATATATAGTGAACATTGACCTTTGATTAGTGCAATAAATTGAATAGGAATCATTGTCGCTATATGTTTTAATCAAATAACTAGTAGCTGGAAAAAAAACAGTTTCAAGCATGTTTCTATGCACGTAATACATTTTATCGATCGATCATATAATTTTTCTTAGATATTGGGTTGCACGTTAACTCTGATTCTTTACCGTGATAATTGAGAAATAGTTGATAAAAATCACTATATTATTGATGTAAAATGATTATAAAACATTTAATTAATGACATTCTCTCGCCTTAAACCTTTTTCTGGAACAAAGATATAAATCAGAAAAGTTTTTCGATAAACTCGGTATGGGTCCATCGTGACGTCATTCATTAGCGCGATTCAGCATTGTAACGACCCGTTGTGATATATCTTCTTTAATTTGCAAGTTTAAGGGCTGCAACTCATAATTGAAAATCGTTATCCTTAATGCAGTCACAAAATCTAAATATTATGCACTTGATTGTATTTTCAAAATTCACAATATGCGTAAAACTTCTGTGACAGATGGAAATATAGATTTAATTTAAAAAACTGAACAAAATACTTGTAAAATTATATTCCTTTGTATTTGATAAATGGTGAACGGATTATAATCATTACGATTTTCCTACAATTTTCCTCGCAGTCCCTCGTTCGGAACATAAAAAAGATGTTTTTGTAAAATATCGGCATAAAATTTGTAATATTTTATACCGTCGTTAAAATAATTTCTAAATGAATTCTATTATTAGAATTGTTGTATTACATCGTAATTGTTATATTAAACATCAAAGCTTTTGAATATCTGGTTATATAATATTAAGTAAATCGATACTTTACTTACGTGCGTGCATAATATTTACATAGCTATTTTATTTAATGACTCCACTTCAGAATAAATATATGCGAGCAGAAGTATAGTACGTCAACTGAAGCTTATACAAGTGATTTATCCTTAATGCTGAAAATCTCGGCTAAAATGTAACAATATTGTAAAAAATTTCAGCTACGCAGAAACTTTCAAAATTCTTTTTATACTTGAATTTTACGTTACTATTTATATTAATGTTCATAAATTTTCTTTTTTCTAATATATCTATACGTGGCACTCGTGAGTTTCATTATAAAAAAACAATTTGTCAATGTGCGGTACTGAAATTTCGCGTAAAAATTTGAATAAGAAATAAATGATTCAAGACGTATTATAAGATTATCCATAAATGTTCATTTTCTTTTTTAGAACTAGATAGTTATGAACACATTGAAAGTGAAGCGCTCATCTTATAATGAGCCGAATTTCTCAATATCAACGTTTTGTAAACTCACCCCGGATATTTCACTATTTTCAAATAAATTCTCTGCCACTCTTATTGTGTAAAAAATTGTTTTTAATTTCTTTAATTACTTTCGATTATTAAATTACTCTGGAATACGATTTCAAGGAAATCGTAAATTACGTAAAACCAAATATTTCGCGCATTACCCTATCTTCAAGTTAATCGATGTATGAACGAAAGTTAGCACAACTTTTTTGGTACTTTTTTACACTACATTACTCGGAGCGTTGAAAAAAAATCCACGTGCTCGATTTAACGTACTTTTGATAATTCAAACTACTTTATTTGTTTCAGAAATGTACTTGGAGATTACACATGAGTCACGCATGTATCTACGCCTGCACACAAAAAGACATAAATATAATTCAGTTACAAATAAATAATACAAATATTTATTCAAACTCATTGTTTTGCATTTTATATATCATTATTATACGTCTTAAATACGTCTTGGAAAAAACTGAAAAACCATTTTGAAAAATTCCAAAATTCTATCAAATTGAAAGTGTTTAATTCAGTTTTGTTATATTATGAAAAATTATTTTTATAATTTGGGTGATAGTATCATTTTTATGCTAAATTAAACAATAGACTCAAATATTTAGATGCTTATACGTATATAAGGTTCTGTACCTTTCGAAACTAAACTTTTGCAACGGAAACTTTATCAGTGCCCATTTATATAAATTTAAATCAATTTTATTGACAAGAAGATGAAAGTTTGAGTGATCTCTAAAAGCTACTCTATATACTCTAATAATGCAAGCTTTTCCAACAAAATTTATCAAATTCGTTCTTATCGGATAAACATCTTGAGCAAACGTGAATGTTACCAAACACTTTCAAGAGTTCAAAGAGCGAAAAATTACTTAATTTTATATTACAAGAAAATCACTTTATATGCGAGCCCTTCAAAATCCGTGTAATCGAAATTCATTTTTAAATTAATCGCATAAACAATCTGAAGAATATCGATGATATAATTAGTATATTGCTATCTTACAATCGGTCACTTGGATTTATCAAGCATTAATATGATAATATACTAATTACGAAGCTCTAGTGAAATTAAAAAGTGGCTTATCCTGTTTATCCTATTTACCTTTTGCACTCGAAGATGCTTTAAAATAAAACAATATTTCAATTTAAGATAAAATTAAGTAATACTATATGTACATATACTCGTTAGTAAATATAGATATAATATAAGTATATTAGTGTTAAGTATAATCCGTATGTAATCACGTTTATTAAATAAAACATTAGCTGTCATTTTCTGCTAATTACAGCATATTTTAACGTATATTTTATTATACCGACAAAGAGTGATAAGTTGATAAAAAGTCAAAAACTTAATAAGATCATTTTAATTACAAATATTCTTTATTTGCGACAAATAAATCTTCAAGAAAGCTATGGTATGACGTGCACACATAAGACACGACTAGTAGAATAAAAGATTTTAATAATCAAATTGTTATTTCTTTTGATTACTCGACTTTGCTCGACAGTTTATTTTAGAGAATTAAAATACGTCATTTTATAATAACTATAATCACACGAAATAATTTCAGATTAAATTAGCTATTATTTCATTTGACGGATCTTAAATCGCGTAGTCTGGCTATTATGAAGCAAACTTACGCGTGTACAACTTATTTTTATATCACAATCAGAACAATATATGGAAAAAGATAATTTGACAAGTATCGCTTAACGTGGAAATGTCTTTTCTATCTGCACTTGAAAATCCCAATATTGAATTTAATAAATGATCGAGACATATTAATTGGCAAGTTTTTATATTTATACGCTAGCAAAAGTAAAATAGTCCATTTAATTTTATATTAAAATTTACCTTTTGACACGTACTCAATTAATATTGTTTCCAAATAAACTACCGATTAATTATATTTTCTTGATTAGAAATCTCAATCTAATATTTACACAGTGTACAGATACGTTATAGTAGTCTATAGTCTTGATATAATAATTTACAATGAACTGTAAATTCATTATAATAGTTGAAAATCGATTCTTGAGCAAAGGAGCATTATAATTAAATTAATCCAAAGATAATTCGCAGTCTCAGTAGGTAAATTGATAAGCATTGAACCAGTAAGGTGTAAGTGCTCCTTCGATTTTGGTTACTTCTTTGTGAAAATATTAAAATAAAAAAAATTGTTATTATATTTTTTAATTAAAAATGCAAATCATTCGTATTTATATGACAATTATATAGATCGTAAAAAGATCAAGAAATCTAATACTTTTTGTAACTGACTTTTACATTTACCGATTGTCGAATTTTCTCTTACAGCGCTAATTAATTGATCATTTAGCATAGAAAACGTGGAGCAATTTTAAGTTAGCTATTATGAATTATAAACTGCTCGGACACCTGTACACGTATGTGTGTATCGACATGTGAATAAGAATAAGATTTATTTCTACTTAATACTAATTAATAAAAATTAATAAAAAATTTAGTTACTTTTCTTGTATTTTCGTAAAAGCTTTGATATAAACACCAAATAGTTTTGAATGTCCTATATCTGCAAATAAATAAGCCAGTCTTCTCTAAGATTTAACATTCTCTTTCCCAATTAAATTTAATTTATCGTACGATTAAAGCAAAAGCAAGTACATTCTAATCTTTGGATTAGTAAACAGGACATTTATAACGTTGCTTTTGTTTGTAGTTTTTAACAACCACGAAAACTAGTTAGTATATATTTACTATATACAACATTATAGAATAGTACTGCACAAAATAATAATTAATTTTCCCTTAACTTTGCAATAACTTTCCAAACTGACTTTTAACGATACGTATTTAGCATTGTTCGTTAAATATTAAACCTTACGGATTCTTTTGGAGAATTCAACCTTAGAATTAAAAATTTTTGTTCGTTTTAACAAATAATCTATCTTAAGTAGGCAATTAAGAATTAATCGCCAAAACACATAGGAAGTGTGTAGCTGTAAGTAAGGAGAAAAGGCGAGGGAGACTGTGATGTAGTTACTGTCAAAAAAATATCAGAGCTTAGTTTTCTTCTTATTATAACCAGAATTCCTGGATAATTGAACAAGTAAATCTCTGCTTTGAAAAATATATGACGTGCATCATTTGGTCGACCTTTTTTTTAGATGCTCGTCTTTAATCGCTGTCGTGTCGCTCCAGTGATAATACGAAGCACTTAAAAAAATAGAAAGACTTCGTGCGCCCGTACATAAGCGATCGATGGTTTTTTTTCTTATCGCTCTTTACCCGTTTCCCCTTTTGTATTTGGCCTCCATTCGCGGTATCCGCAATTTTTAAATTATCCTCTTTTCTAATCTGACTGCGACAAGGATGAAGTTTAATCTTGACACGTTTATCGATGATGTATGTTTTCATCTCCATTCTTTACGCTGTCTTTATCTGCCTGTCTGTCTGTCTGCCTGCCTGCCTGTCTGTCTGTCTGTCTGTCTCTCTCTCTCTCTCTGTCACTGCTATTCTTGCTTAAAATTTTCTTTAGTCGATGTAGTTCGTCGATGCTTTCATCCAAGGTCATTAGGCTTAGGCCACGAAGGAACGAATATCATCGAAAGATGAGCTCCTCTTTTGTATGCGATTAACCTTTACATAAATCGCAGTGACGGATGATTTGTTCAGAATTCCACTTACGCGCACGTTGGATGCGGTATTTAAGGGAGATATTATGTTCTGAATATTTTATAAAGTAAGAGGATGAGCGTGAGAGGAACCGCCTGTAGGCACTGATTGATGAACGATAATTTTTTTTCGTCGGCTGCCTCGTTTCTCTCCCTTCCGAGGGATAAAAATTTCTCTTCTTCCACATTATTATTAGGTCAGATATTCCCTACGAAGTTCAAGGTCTCATTTTTTATTAAATTTTTCGATAGCCTTTATCACGCGATTTAAAATGATATCGATGATTCGCCGAATTATTTTGACACGAGGCGACCTACATTTATCGCTGGGCAAAAGAACAAAAGTAATAGATGGCATTAAAATAATCTCAGAGATATTGGACTTTGTTAAAAGAGAATTGTAATTTAAAAGTATTACAAATAATTTCAAATGTAATGTAAAGAAAAGGGATTTTCAGATTATATCTCTAAGATACCTTACGGTTGAGTTTTACCTTTTAATAATAATATCGTGATAGGATGAGTTCATTTGGTTGAGTTATCAGATTTAGAGCAAAAAATTAAATATTCTCGTAAAAGGGAGAAAATACCTTTGTTCGGATTTTTTTTAATAACGATAGATAAGGAAATATCGTTTAAAATTCAATTGAAAATCTGTATAGAAATTCGTATAATACGATCAATTTCCTGCCAAATACAAGTTTTCATTTTTAGCTACTCGTCTGTTTTGAATTTTGAAATTTTAAAGCTTCTTTCGGTATAAGGATCGTACACACTATTACTGTAAATTAATTATATCACTCGGTAACCGAGTGATTTTAACGCTTTTCAAAAATTAACTCTTTTTACTTTTACGTAGAGGTCGTATGTCGAGTTTCACAAAATCAATTATTGTGCAATTGTTTTAAAGTATATTAATACGGATATATACGCTCTTCACTTCAAAGTATTTCATATTAATATGGTTGTGTACGATCTTCGAAATATTTTGTATTTATAGACAACATCTTCAAAGAAGAATAAGAAAAATTGTCTGGTGACGGTGAAGATCGATGTGGGGTCTTTGAGATTACTGAGCTGACGCCAGATCGATAAAACCAATGATGTATCTTGCGAGGGTTTAAGATGCATGATAAAATGTCGTAAACAAAAATCAATCGATAAATATGCGTAATATATTACCGTAATACGGCAAAATTTATTGCATACACTAATATGAATTAGGAGTGAATAAATTCATGGGTTCGGACTGACGAAACAGTGCGCAACAGTTGCATGTAACAATTTTTAATTTAGTTTTTATTACCTTATAAGAGTATCGCGCGTTCACGAATGAGCGTGCAACGGAAGTGCAACGGAAGTGCAACGGAAGTGCAACGGAAGTGCAACGGAAGTGCAACGGAAGTGCAGCTTTTCTGTCGCAAGAATGGAATAAAGCACGAATATCGGCCCTACGATATTATTTGAGACTGCTTCTGACGAATCCTCAGGAAGCAATCACGGTTGCCAAGGTAATACAATCAGCTCGATAATTCGCATGCAGTTAAAGAAAGTCTAGGCGAGCTCGTATACATTTTTCGGACATAAGGTGATTACTTGGAAGTTATCGTATTGAACATAGGATATTAAAAGGAAGACGCACACGAGCACTAAATCAGAATAGGACTGAGTGCCTCGGTGTTGCACCATTAGAGAGATCTCCACTGAAATAAACAATCTCAATTCGGTATTTTCGACAGCGAACTAATACTCCATTGAGAATCATGAACGCCGTTCTACCTTTGTTAATACTACAAACTAAGATGGCATTTCATTCTATTTGGACAATAATTATAAATATAAACATTTAGTGGCATGAGAAATTGAATTGAAACTTTGGTGCTGTGTGCGGTCGAAAGGAAGGGAAAAATTTTCGTCATTGTGGCTGGTATTATCGCGTGAAAATAAACTTTTCCCTCGTGCAATGTCATTGCAAATGTGTACTTCAGGTTCAACGTAGATATGTAGCGTTTATCGCATGGCTGGACGAATTGATGGAACCATTACAATGTAATGGTAAGTAAGCCATCTTAAGGTAGCACAATGATGCTGAGAAATGATTGAATAAGTTCCGCAGGTGTAGTAAATAGCACAAATTTAAAACGATTAGTTTACCGAAATCTTCCATAGTATTGTGACCAGTGAATTTATTGTGACAATGGATTCTGCAAAATTTACCTTTACAAATGAAATTTACCTTTATAAATTAGAGGAATATTTCGTTGTGTGAGCTTAATTATAATTAATACGAGTGATTCGCGAAAAATGTAATTAATTCGTTAAAGTTGAAAGAATTTACCACGTGTAACGGCTATTACTTTTATCTTACGGTGACTCGCTGATTTGAGTACTTGCTAAATTAGACGATTATATTTCAAGTCAAATTACATTAACAATCGAAACAAAGAGTTGCACGTAGTCTCGTAAAGGTGGGATTAATTATAGTCGAATATAAAATTCACTACTGATAAATTGGTTCACAGCTTTTTATAAATTAAATGTCAGTGCACCTTGGAGCATTTCGAAATTTCATATTAAATTTATATACTATAATACAATGTATATGACGTATAACTGGAAAGAAATTACATTCAATGACTTCGCAAGCATTTATATAATTCCTATATTTTTAATAACTGAAATGTAATTACAAAGAATTAAGAATTATGATATTTTCCAGCTTTTCAATTGCAAATGTTAATACGTACACCGTGAAAAGAGTACTAAAGAAAAACAAAAAGTGAACGTTCCGTTTAAAATTATAAGCTATCGATACAATTAAATCTAATCAAATTAAATACTCTTTCAATACATTTTTAAGATTGTTTTAATTGATTAAATAATAATTTATGTTATCGAGAAATGTTGAAGAGCTTTGGAAAAATCACTTGAAGGAGCTGGAAAGAAGGAGACCTAAAAGATCGATAGAAATTAAGTCGTTCTCAGGATATCGTGGGTCATACATATACACGTACACGTGCACCGAGGCCTGCAGCTTTTTCACGAGTAAGCAAAAATGTTAAATTATAACTTTTTTAATTAATTTGCATAATGTAGCCGAAGTAAATCAATAATGAATTAAGAAGCAAAAAAGTTACTTTAAAAGAGATAGTAAATAAGTTTGTTTAATTAAAAAAATATATAATTTAAATACCTTGATCTTAGCGAACATAATCAGCTCTACTATTTTAAAGTTAAAGTAATCACGCTTAAAAAAATTAATTATTTTCGCTGTTTACCATGTATAATTTCACAGAGTGAATTCCTAACGACTACGTGATAACATGAACTATACGTTTTAGGTCATCTAAATTTTACTGCAGAAATTATTATTTCTAAAAGTAATTAATACTGTATTAATAATAATTATCAACATGTATCAATAATATTTAATTGATACATGGAACAAGTTAATCCTCATATCAGTATTGTCTTATTTCATAAAATGACCACAAATTTTTAATCGTGAAAATAATAAAAATAACCGTAACTAAAAAAGATACAAACCAATCAGCAAAGAAGATTCAGAAACATTGAAAAAAATTTTTATATAAAATTAATGTTGCTCTAGTATCATTTTCATTTCGCATCCACTTTCGTATAATTTGAAAATTTTTCTATTTCAATTAATTAATGGAATGTATTTTATAGATCGTCCCAGAGGATTTAAAGATATGCGGTGTAATTTTTTTCTTCGTATTGTTTACAAATTTACAAATAAAATGTAGTAATTTGAAAAATGTGCACTACAAAATAACTATTTATTTTGGGGCATCAGTTTCAATGCAAGTAAAATATTTTATTTTTATCGATTGCTACTCTAAAAATTAAAGCAAAAAAATATTTATTCATCATTTACGATATTATTATTATTATTATTATTATTATTATTATTATTATTATTATTATTATTATTTAATAACTTTATACAAATTGAATTATCCTATTTTATTATTAATAAATAAAGTATTCATACCGATAGATTTAATACTACTTAGTAAATAGTACCAATTTATTTAAAAATGATACGGTAATTTAGATTTTTTTAAACAAAACAAATACGAAAAGTTACATTTTATGTAAACAGTATAGGTATTTATCTTTGTGCATAAAATACTAATACTAATTTTCATTCAAATTTACCGATTGTTAGTTAAGATAAGCATTTATGTGGCTCCAATTTTCATTCCAATTTTCAAAATGTTTGATTATTTGAATATATTATTGATCTCGTATTAAAACTGGAATTTCTTTGGTGAAAAGAGGAACGAAAATTTTAAATTATCATATTTTAACAAACGGTAGAATAATTCACATTATTATTTTCCAAACAACTAGATTAGTAATATTTAATTATAAAAATAACGAAGAGAAAGAGAGGAAGAAAGGGAGAGGGAACATGTTTTGTTTATCTTGTGATCGATAATTATAAAATTTTAATAAGACCTTTGGTATGTAAGATGTTATCGAATTTTTTCTCATACGTTCTCGCACTATCGCTATTCGCTCATATTCTTGATAATATTTAGAACTCAGAAGGACGATTTTATAACTTGGAAGTTTTCAATTATAAAATAAAAATATTTATCCTAAAATTTAGCATATTCTATTATTATTTTAATTCCAATAGGTATTTTGAGTGAGAATCAATATTTATCATTATAATACTGTTTCTCTGGTCCAAATGCATTATTTTTCTTATACATTGTAATAGCATCTAGTTATAATTTTCGGATGGTGAAAAATATTAATTTTTTACATTAATTAATTCACGATATAATGTAATTATTATAAAATAATTTTGGTGATATTTCTCTTTTTAAAATGCAAATTTAAATTAAAATATAAATTTATAGAACGACAATTATTTCTTGGGTTCTTCAAAAATTTCAGAATATTACTAACGCTACATTATTTCAGAGAATCTATTTTACGGCATAGTTCCAGCTAAAATATACACTTTTAAATGAAAAAGTGCAGTTCCGAATTATCGACTTTATTAAATTTACATTGAATGAACCTTCTCCTTTAGAAGTAAAATAAAAACGGTATTATGCTCGAAAATTTTGATAATACGAGAAAATCCATTCAAGCTTTAATACGAAGATATATATATGGAATAAAGATATTTTCATTATTAAGCTTTTTAAATAAATCGCTTTATCGTCAAAAAGATATTTCATAATTATGTCTGTGAAAGAAATTAATTTATCTAAACAGCTACATACACGAATGTACGTGTAACGGTGAGGCACAAAAAATTAAAGTTTTTTTTTTTTTTTTTCCCCCAAAAATGGTGACTTACTTTGTAATTGCATTTTCTCAAATATGTAGTAGAATTTTAATTAGACTTTGCGAAATTCATTTTAGATTTAGGATATTTAAAAAAAACGTTTTTGTACAAATACGTTTTCCTAGCATCAGGTAGTTATTCAATTAATTTTCTTATTTAAAAAATTACCGTGTCTCTTCGTTCTCAATATCTGCAACGATTCTGGTTACGGATTCAAAAATCTGATCTTGAATATTCTTGCGTGCTATTTCTTGGCCAACTTTATCGATTCATTTCGTTAGAGGGATGTACTTCCAGAAATCTAAAAATCGCGAAAAATCCACTTAGACGTTAAGGGTTAGCCCATTCTGAAAGACCCTTTTATATAATTCAGTCTAATACGATTTACGTAATTCAATATTGAAATATATCAATATTGCAGTTTAGATACAGGCACTATCAAATAGAGTCTTATAGTTTTATCGATACTTTTTTCAGTTGCTTTAATATCTTAATGATAAGTTTGGTATTTATCTTATTATACTTATAAGATTATCCATGTCTTCCGTTTGTAGAAATATTTTCATATATTTTTTTGTATGTTCAGAGTGACAAATGCCATGTATTTCCGTCGATATGATTACGCTTGATTTGGAAAACGTATTATTGGCAGAGGGAAAGGCATCTTGATCCAAAAGCAAATATAAACCACCACGCATATTTTTATTTACGCTTCGATGACTTTTCATCTGCACTCAAAAGCAGTCGGCATAGATAGTTCGACCATTAGTTTTTCCCGCTTTTCCCATTTCTGAATTACGTGCACATCTGCATTGATATTGATATCGTCATACATGGAAACGAGAATCTTGCGATAGAGAAGCCTGGGAAATTGAATTGGTTTCCGGAACAGTACGCCAAATTGTATTGGAAATACGAAACAAAGGATTATGTATTTACTTTCAAGTTGTAATGCGAATATTTAAATCCATATTCCGATCTGCAGTATTGCAAAGTTTATCAAGAGTTATTTACATTGTTGCTCGATAAATATCCTTTACACCCGCAAAGTGCGATAACACTTTCAGTCTCATACTTGCGACTTCGCTCGAGTTTTATCGCCCATTTATTCCAATAAAGATGAATGGTCAGAATTTGCTGATTACTGCGGACGTGCTCGTGTCCATAGGAATTGTCTGGCAGATTATCAAAAATATTGACGGACTACAAATGCTTGTCTTTCAATGTGTCGGTATATTAGTGATTTTAGACCGACTAAGGCACATTTGATGCGTTTGGATCGTTGGCTTTCCCCGGTAGAATAAAGTTTACGACGATGAAAAACAAAGTCTTCGAGATGGCATCGCGAAAACGTATTTTGAAGTTGTTGAAAGAAAAATATTTGTTTTTAGAAAATATCCTTATTCACAAGCGGACGTGCATGTCCACGTCTATTTTGTAAATTGATTTATGACTTTTACTTTTGCAAGGATTTTCAGTTTTTTAAATTCGGTTCCTCAAATTTCTTGTATATTACACGAACAACAACAGTTTCCGATCAACTTATAGTTTTACTTTTATTTCGCTATATTATACTTTTTATAGTATACTTTTATGTACTAATATTTTAAAAAATTTTAAAAGTTTGAAAGGATCGGCATTTCTCTATCCATCCGATCGCATGATATTACAAAGGTCAGGTATCGTTATTCAATTTACGTTCATTTGTTATTACATTCTTCGCCATATGTTAAATACGAATTAAATCGAAAATACAAATAAAAGGATACCACTGAACAGAAAACATTGCGGGCACGCATGCTTTTGTTTAGGAAATAGAATAATACTTTAGATATAATCATATTTAATTTCAATTCTTATTAGCTTTTGAATCATGCATTCAGAATAACGTATGTAAATATAAATTTCTAAATTGTAACCTCAGCGTCAATACGTCAGACGGATAATGTATTTCTTTTGCTTAGCAGAACTATTTTTAAAAACTATATTAAACATGTCTTTCATCACCTATAATTTTTTCGTTTATATTTATACGAGTTATTTCACCGAAACAGAAAAATTCTCGTAAGTTCTAAAAGATCGTATTACATGGGTGTATTATTGAACGGAAGTATAAGAAAACATTTTTTTAGACGAAAGAATGAATTTTAAGGTGAAAAGTTAAATTTATATCTCTTCGTATTATTCCTGGCGATTTTGGGTATTTAAAATACAGCCAAAAAATCGTCCGTGCAATATTTAATGAATTTTGCGAGTGTCGTGGCGTTAAACATTTCTTTTACTTTCAACATCTCCGATGAATGAATTTAACTTTTAATCTATCGAAATAATTTTCAACGAAATTCGCACACAGTCGATAAACTTTTAATCAAGTTTGTTCGCCGAAAGTTAAATACGTTGACAGAAAAATGGTATAAGAACAACGCGACAAGGTATTTTGCTCGAGAAATAATCTTTCGCGTAAAATTGGCTTTGCAAGTTAATATTAATAATAATATTATCCCAGTTGCCGCGCTCTTTTCATTAAAGCTGATACTTTTATTCGACGATTTGAGTTTTCTCGTATTACGGCAGCTCGATTTAAAAATTACTGGCTATTTTCCACTAAAACTAATAAATCCAAAATAAAGATATCTTACGCGTACATTGTAATAATATTTCGAAGTTTGATATTTTATTTTCATAGGCTATATTTACGTCGTTTTTTTTTTCTATCTAAAGACTATCTCATTTGTTACCTCAGCCCATGTAAAATTTCCGCATTTTTGGCATTCGAAAAGTACGACTTGAAGTGCTGCCGGTGAAAAGTCTTCATCTAGGGCTTGATATTATCGTATTCGTATCCCGTTCATCGTATTCGCAACGAATGATTGCTTATTTTAACGAGTTGTACACTCGAAAGCCTACACTCGAAATGCTCATAAAACACCAAGACGAGAATAAAAATAAAAATAAGGAACAGACGTAATGTCACAATGTTAGAAACAAGTCAAACGTTATTTAATTAAGAAAAGTATAAAAAGTAGGGGTACTTTTAAGAAAATGAATGAATTAATTATAAGTGAGATAATGGCAGCCCACAAATGAAAATAGGAGACAATTTATTAAAGCCACTATTCGCGTAATTGTATAAGAATGCGAAAAGCATAAAAAGCATTCATGCCTCTTTGGGAACTCATTTCCATTGTTGTCGAGACTCGTTATCAGCTATTTATACGTGCATACGTTGTCGCGTAACAAGGCGTAACAAGGCGTAACAAGGGGCGCGCTCCTGTTTTTATATATAATTTAAAATTCATAATCGATAAACCCCCCAGCCTGACGACTTCCGACTTCCTCTCGAGTTGCCACCGGCCCGAGAGATACAAAGTCGTCACTCGCGCTTTACGCGCGTTTACGATCGTCGACAAGGTGAAGAACCTCGAAAGAGCAGCGGCTCCGTGACTCGGAGACGTTCTGCTCGTAAGTATGGCGAGTGTCTCCGCTCCTCGTCAGCTCGTTTATTTTTATTTCGCGCCTCGTCTCTCATATTCTCATACCATACTCTATTCTTTTCCCCTACAATTCAGAACTCGCCCCTATTCGCTCTCGGGGGGGCTCTCTTTCTTCTCGAGGCAGCGCGTCGGGCCGAAATGAAAGGTCGCGCGACTCCTAAGCCTTCGTCGTCTAGGGTGCAAACGAGGGCCGGTAGTCCCTTCTTCTCGAACTTTTCTCTTAGGCGCACGCGTACCGCTCCTTTATCTTTTTCCCAAAACGCACTCTCTCGCGTCGTTCGGTATTTTGAAGTTCGTTCGTTTTATATTTCTGCCACAGCTCGTGAAATGTATCTCCTGTATTAGCATTTTTATAACTAAACGACTCGTCCTCTCTCGCGATGGAAACACCCGAGCACAAGCGCTGTTCCAGCGCGTTGTTCCAAGTGAACGCATTCGTGCTTCGTCTTGATCACCCGATAACCCAATAACCTCCAGTGAAATGTCGCCCGTTTACCCTCAAGAAGAATGAGCTGCATTCGTTCGTAAACGACGATCGATGCGTCTACGCGTGAGCGACTCTAAGGAAAACAAAGTCGTTTAATCGTCAAGTAGCTCTGGCCATTTTTTAAACTTCAACGAGAGCTCCATTTTAATTAAACAGTCAATAAGTCTCTCGAACGTTATACTCGTAAAAAGTAATATCCGATCGTTGCAGCGTCTACAAGACGCTGCCGAACTTGGGGAAGGAAATCGAGAATGTAAAAGAATTTCATCTTTCTCGATTAGCTTATGATAAGCGTAACTTTTGCGCAGTTTATGAGCTGTAAACCTGCCTGGTGGATTAAACGTTAGCGAGGAAAAGCAAAAGCTTCCTCTTTTCGATACTCGAGTGCTATGAAATAGTTAATTTTGCTGTTGTATATAGTAATTACCTGTGATTATCGCATCTCTATATAGTCTGTACGATTTCGCATTGGTGCGAAAACGAAGTTTGACATAACTGGATTTAAGTATTAAAAAGAATTTAAATAAGCCATTTCGTTTTATGACAAATCTTATTCCAATGATATTTCAAAATAATAATATTACGGTTTCAACGAGTAATACATTTTAACTGAAACTCTGCGAAAGCACTAATTCTTAAGAAAGATACAACTTATGAAACTCGGAGCATAACTTCATTACGATTCAAATGCAACGGTACAATGTCCTTCTTTTCTACTTCTTATACAAACTTCACGTTTATAAAAGCCGTAGAAAATAAGTCTCCTGCTCGTGTTATCTTGCTCGATTACGAACGCACAATGTAAAACCTTTTGCTGTAAATAGGAAAGACCAAATAAACAATAATGTGCAGAAGGTAGAAAATACGTTGAGTAAGAAAAGCAGCGACCACGAGAAATAAACCGAAAAATGATTCTTGCGAAAGGAGCGATTCCTATTTTTTAAAGAATAGAGGCCTGGAAAAATATCTTCCTGTTATTCCATTTAGGAGATATCTCGTTCCGCGCCCTTGGGGCACGTAATCCTCTGCAAAGGATTAAGGATAAGAGGAGAGGAGCGTGCCGGTATAAATGCGAGCACATCCAGCGCTAAAACGGAAAGAATTGGTACGACCACCAAGGCAGAACTGCTACGATAGGGCAGCGAAATAATTAAAAAAAAAAAAAAAAAAACAGAATGCCTTTCAAACTATTTGCGGGAGGGTGGAAACCGTAACCGCTTCATCCCGTTGCTAAAAGAGGGGCTCCCTTAGAGTCATAAGAGAGAGAGAGCGGAAGAAACTCGTGAGCTTTAATCACTCGCAGCCTCATGCTAATCGGGTTTCCTGTCTCATTTTGTCCGCTGGAAGAGCGAGGAAGAGAAAGGACTAGCGGTTTCTTCGATATTTAATTTGATGCCGACGCGTTCTGTAGCTCGGGTCCGAAATTTTGGCCGAAAGGAAAGAAGACGGAAGAAAAGAGGTCGGATCCGTCTCGCAGAGAAACGAGCTCGGAAGGCAACTGTCACTGCTAGAGAGAGAGAGAGAGAGAGAGCAGAGAGCAGAGCCAAGCTAAGAAATTGAAATCTACTGCCGAGGGCGCCGGGGCGACGACTGCACGGCGACGCCAGAACGACGCCGGGAGTCTGCGAAATGCAGGATGAGCAAGCGGATGGAGCTCTTTAGTAGCAAAAGAGGTAGCGAAAAGTAAGAATAAAAGGAAGAGATAAAAAGCCGAGGAATCCGCGCGATTCTCATAAACGGTTCGTTGTCTCAGGCTGCGTGATCCCACGCATGCACCTACGTACGACGGAAGTCAAGCGGAGCAAAAATTCGCCAGGGATTAAGAGTGAAGGATGAGTGTGTGAGAGAGAGAGAGAGAGAGAGAGAGAGAGAGAGAGAGAGAGAGAGAGAGGAGTTTGTTATATAGGAGACTGCAGGGAGATACGATACTCTCTGGAGAGCAATGCAGCAAGTCGCGTGCGTTGCGCGTGTCTTGATGAACGAAGAACCGCCGCGGGCAACCTCGAGACGTCCACCCACTCCTAGAGCGCCTCCACATACCCACGCGTACCTTAGGACTTCTCGAGACAGTCTTTACGAGTGCTCGGAGCCCGTGTGCGTACAATTCGCCTGATCCATCCATTCTCGGGACTTTAATCTCGGGAGGTACGTACGCGTAGCTCGGTGCAACGGGTGGCAAAAGCGCTTATGAATCAGACCGAGTCAAATTTTCAGACGTACTTTTCAAGGATTATTCAAAAATATCATTATTTGCGAGGCTCGCTGGCCGATGCGAGTGAGGATGCTAATGAGCGAGTATTTCAACGTACGAAGAGAAGGGACGCGGAGAATGCGAGGTTCATTGATTCGCAACCCCTTGACTTTTTACATCTGATTTGTCGTGTTGGTGCGCCAGACGAAGAAGAGCTAATACCCCAAAAGCTAGAAACAGAAGTGCGTAGGTTAATGAGGTTTTTTGTTATAGCGATTATTACGATTATAAGCGCGATCGCATATCCGCAAGAGGACTCGAACGATTTAAGAGCCACGTTGTTACTTGTATTTCGAGATGCGATTATGCAGTTGTAGCGAAGAAATTTCATCTGCCAAGAAAAACATGTCAATAGCCGCGTCAACATCGCTGTTCATTCATGAGAAACTTTGTTGAAAGCTCAAGACTTGGGTAATGCGTCATTTAGCATTGTTAAACTGCAATTGCAACCGTTATCGTTCAACAATCATAAAAAATACAGTAACGTATCAATCCAGTTGTTTTCAATGATATGAGTACACTGTCTTGTCTACATTCATCGAGAAGAAATCCGACGAAACACGTCACTATTTGTACTTAATTTGCAGATATATATATATATATATATATATATATATATATATATAATAATATATATATATATATTTGGGCTCGCACGCAAGCTCGTGATTTTTTGGGCGGTAATTTGATGCAAGACGGACCGCCAGTGAGGAAAACAAAAGAAAGCGAGAAGTTCGGTGGAACAATGAAGACACAAAGAGTGAGAAAGAGAGTCATGAGAAGCTCAAGGGAATTATCTCATTTCTTGCCTTCCCTCGACTATACTTCTTTACAATACGGTTTCTTATACTGCGACTCTTTTTGACTCCTCGTCTTTCCGCTTGGCTTCACAATGGGGAACAAGTTTAATAGCATTTTTTTTCCCCGATTGCGGTAAATTAATTATTTGTTGATTTAACTTTACGTGTAGCTGTGCGTGAAATACGATGTAGGACCCAGGGAAAACGTCGTACGTTATTCTTATCTCACAAATACGTCGCGTACGCTCGCGTATGCGTACGTGCTGGTACATTCGAGTCCACGCACTCGGATACTTTTAATCGAGTTATACGACAAAATACAACAAAGGTCATGCTATTAAAAGGATAAGCATTTTTTGTAAAAATAATCAATGTGAATCGGTTGTAAAAAGCGGCTGTAAAAGAAAAATTCTTCGTGTTTGGGCCGGATTATATACAATCGCGATACTTTCGGTAAAACTACGCTGTATGGTATTTATTAAATTCTCAACATTATAATGAAAGTACGCGAAAATATATTCTTATTTTATAATAGCACGGTCATTGGTAACGTAACGTGCTATTCTTCATTCTACGTAATTATAATAATATTAAACAGACTTTTAACTAGCAGATGTATTTCAACGTAAAATCGTTGTTGCTTAAGGGATGATTTCTTCTATACAAAATAGGATTCCTCGAGATATCTATTGTAAATACGTTAATGCAGCAAATAATCCTTTTACGATTAACGCAGAGAATTGTTTCTGAATGTACAATAGAAAAATATTTCTCTACTGGAGAATTGTGTCTTGCAGAGAATGTTCAAACTAATTTATATTACAGTAAGAAACTTGTTTCTTAATTAATATTAATTAATTAATTTCTTACAAGCGTTAATTATTTATAGAAGTTGATCGGAATTATTCTCAAGAGTCGAAAAAATAAGAAAAGAATAACCGCTAAATTTTTGTCGGGCAAAATTGTAACTAAATGGCTTTACTGCGGTAGAACATCGTATGTTAATTACTCTGTGATTTACGAATTGACGAATACTTAATTAATAGTAAGATAAAATGTTGTCGTCAAAAATCACTACTATCCCAGTAAAATTTAATAAATTGTCATTGGTAGATGTGTAGGAAAATGAGGAAAGATTTGAGTCGAACATCGACGCATTTTCTGAAGAATCCTGAACAAATGCCAAAGGTTAAGGAAATTAAAAGAGAAGGCTTCCAGTGAAACTATGCGAAATCATGTCGGATCTCGTGATTTGAAGCGGTAAAACGCAGTGAAGGAAACTTCGTTGACGAACAAGCATACGGAAGCATATCTCTATTGGACTCGAACGAGAACGTGATGAAACTTTTTTTTCACATATAATGTATTTCGATAAACTTAATCTGTACTCCAAACAACTGCGCGCGCAATAAAGACTTGCACCGAAGTTGCTTCTCAATAAAAAGTATCCTGGTATTGCAGACGTGTATTACTCGCAAAGATCAAAAAGATAATTTGGCACCAATTAAATTGGATTAATTTTTGAATGACAGGAACTTTCGCAAATGACAGTCGGTTATGTACCAGTTAGTAGCTGGATACACCGTCGGTATAATTTCATTTTCGTTTTAATGTAGTATATCTACGCATTTTAAGTGCACTCGAGGACACCGACAAGTAAATTCGCTGGTAAACTAAGCTGCTCGTACTCCTTATTGGACCGGATGTACACATTCTGTGCGTACGGAAAAGGCTTTCTTTCTCTCTTTCTCCCGTATAATAACACATATAAATTGCTTATAAAGGCGGCAAGTTAAGGACTCAGTTCTAAGTTCATTATAAATCGTCATCTGCCATCCTTCATTATCTTGGCGACCTCCGAAACTCCTTTTAGTGCTCTTTGCTCGATTTGCTCGATCCTTGCTCGATCCTCGCTCGATCCTCGCTCGATTGACGATCGCTGAACTTCCGCTTGCGCGCCTAATCAGAGTGGCATATGCGTGTGCGCGCGCGTGTGTACGCGCGAGCGGTCGCGCATTACGTGAATCAATGCGCTTATGCGCTTAAAGTGTTCGCGACGTAGCTTGGTGTATACATTGGTGTGTAAGCGAGCTGACGCGTGTGCGCGCCATCCAAAGTAAGTAACACCAGCTAGTGCAGTACGTTGCCGATCCTTTAAAAAATGAGTGGTGCGTTGACGATTTCGTGCTCTGGAAATCTAGATGAATTATTTATCAACTGACGGCGCGTCTTTGCGTATAACTACGATGATCTTTTATTTCAAGAAGCGAGTTTACCTTTACGGTTTCTTCTCGAAATGTCGAGCAACTTAACGGGAGTAATATTTACGGATAAATCTTTGGCGCCCAGAGACAGAAGACTAATTCTATTATATGCTCGATCAGTGATGCTGATAAGACTACTGCCATTGCTTTCGAAAGCATTTATTTCTGAAACGGATTCTTTATCCTTAAACGCGGAGCTGCGAATACTACATAAATAACTGCAACACGTGCACAAGCTAAGGGGAATCGATGTGAGTTTTACGCAGAAATTTTTGATATCTTCGATTGTAGATGCATTTTCGTTTGACACTTACGGATTTTTCGAAAATTAAGACAAAAATACTTGAATTTTGAAACACCGAAAACAACTGTCAGTATATGCGAGTACCTTCTTCATTGCGCAAAGCATCGCACATAAATAAAAGGAAATCATCGAAAATGATTTGTGACTGAAATGAAAAATAACATTTCTATTTCGAAGAAGTATGTGAGTTGTTATTCCGTTTCAAGATGTTATCGACTATCGTTAATTAAAATTTGTTTTTCGCTTATGGTAAAATTATTATTGTTCTTTGACGCATCTCATAATATTAATTCATTGGTAATCAGATAATTTCGAAAGCGTAAATTCAACTGCTGTTAAATGTATTTTTGAAGAAATAATTAAAACGAAAATAGTAATTTTACAACGGAATAACGGAAAAGTACTTTCTACGATACTTGGCATTCCACGTGATTTTAGGTCAAGAAAAATTCTTTCGCCGAACAACATTCTCGTGCACATGTAAACGATTCGCAAAATTCAAAATATCCTTGTAAGTAAATAAAGTGAGTAAATTGGAAGGGTCAGTGAATAAGCGACAAGTGAAAAAATTGATTACTTCGCATCCTTTTCAAATGCAAGAAATGAACTCTTTTATCAAAGTTATTTTGCTTCTTTACAACGAGAACGAACATTTACCGAAGCTTGATTAAAATTATCTTATTAGAGAAAACTAACCATATACTTTTATGGTCGTCATAGAGTTTGCTTACTCACTCTGGTGCGTTTTTCTTACTACACGGAAGGTTTATCGAAGATCGCTTGATAAATTGAGCATATATTCTAGGATGACATACATTCTTTCTAATAATATTTCAGAGCGCATGCAAGTTTTTATTTTATCACTCATATCTTTGTAAACGTAAAAAATGACTTCGTTCCAAATCTTATGCTTTTAATGTTTCTTTAATTGATTATATACTTTTTTCTTGAATATCGTTGTATTACTTATGTCGCCATTGATAAATCATGTAACAAATGAAGGGACAGATTATACCGAGTAATGGTGCCTCAACAGTCTTTAACGTATTTCGATAGAATACCGACCAAGCTTTCGTAAATACGCGATTAATCTCTAAAAGATTTAATAAACTACTGAGCTAGTATTCAAGTTTTGATAACCTGCCATATCCACTATTTGTTACGAAAAGTGTCTCGTAAAACGCGAAAATATATGCATGAGATTTTTCATGTAAGCGATATGCATACGCAAGATTATAATATACAGAGGATAGAATGTATAGATTACGCCAATCAGTCGCGTGGATTGAGGCAGAAATAAGTGCCCTTGACGAAATCAGATGATCGCACATTAGACCGGGAAAACTGCGTTTCGATAAAAGTCACGTTTTGAAGCGAAGTGCGGTAAAAGTCCCCGGCATACGACACATTATATTCACGTGAAGGGGCGCGCAAGAAACGTTTGCGCGTGATGTGACTTGATTTACCGGAGGAAAGTATCGCGAGGAAAAATTATTTCGATATAAAAAGGGCGGGCGGATCGTGCATTTTGTATTTTAATGGACAGTTCCATCAAATCCTCTTTTCTATTAATATCGACAAATTGTTTATCAATTATACAATTTTTAAATATTCATGAGATTATTTTTATGATTAGCCTTAACGATAGAAATTGACGAAGTAATTATATCAGTCATTAACGTAAAAAATAGCACAGGATATACAGCCATAAAAATTTATGCATCGTTTACTATTATTGTAGTTGTTTCTTTCTTATTATTGCGTCATTGTACATTAACACATCTCACTGAATGCATATTAAATACAAGAAAATAAGCTACAAATCTACAAATCTACAAATCTACAAATCTACAAATATTCATAAATTATCGAGCGAATTTATAATTTTTATTTATAATGCGTGTCATTTCATTTATTTAGTAAATTACCACGTATACATCAAATCACAACAGTCTAAATACCTACTGCATATGTAAAAAAGCTCATTATCGAAAAAAGTACGGAATAAAGTCTAAAAGATGATGCTGAAACGTATCCTTTAAAAATCTAATATTCGAATAATTTTCATACGAAAATAGAAAAAAAAAAAAATTAAACCAACAAATGTGCACATCTCAATAATGTTTTCATAAAATATCGGATTGCATAACAATATTAGCTTAAACGAGTATATTGTGAGAAGTGAAGAGACAGTATTTAATAATACAAGCCAATAAAGAATTTTATCAATGATCATAAATCATATTTTATAATAAATAGAGTTTGACGGTTGTTGTAGTCAATAAATTATTTAGTTATAATTTTATACGTCATCAAAATTACGCACTGTAACTACTACTGTAATAATATACGTTTCTTAAACGACGTACAGAAATGCTTCTCAGTTATTTAAAAACTATTTATTCTTTATATTTTACCAGGACAATTAAGTATAAATTTTAGCTAAAATTTTTGTCACGATGAAATAGAAAAGTCTATATTCAATTCAATTAGTTGATTTGAAAATTGTATTTATCACTAAAATAGACTCGTATTATTAATTTGCTATAAAAAAATCTTTACTCTGTACCAACGAAGTACTTTTATCTTTTTGCACGCTAAGATTTGAATTTTGGTTAATTATGCTGAGTGTTATTAGCTTCCGCAATTAAAAGCTCAAAAAACTTAATGCATTTAAAAGATTACTTTTTTTTTTTTTTTTTTTTTTTTTTTTTTTTTTTTTATATACATAAATTTTCCCACGAGAAATCCTTGGTAATAGTCCCATTCTGACTTATTCATCAAAATATTACTTTTATTCAGTTGAAATAGAACTAAACAATTGACATTAATTGGCCTGAAGGATTGATTTCTCATGGGTTTATTTAAGCAGATATTTTTAAACTTAATAAAGCAAATAGCTTCTTTAAAAATAATCCTTAAACACGTGTTTCACGTATTTTTTCCAGTACAATATTAAATTCTTCTTCTATCTTTTCTCCTGAATTGCGCGCACTGAGAATGTAAAGTATAAAAGCTTCGCGTTCAAGAGAAACGAAACACAAAATTAATATAGGGGCGATTAATACGTGCGCTTCTACGCTTCCGTTTTAATGTTTTGTTTCTCAAGTTGCACACAGCATGCATGAATAAGTAGATCGTAAAGTTGATAAAACGTTTATTCAATTAAGGGCTGCATGACCTCTCGACTTTCTGTACAGTTTCAAATACGCGACACATTCTTTGACGCGTCATCGCTTATATTGTGGCTTATCTGATGACAAACTATTATTTACAAGGCAATTATTAATTTTCCGAGACTAACATTTTGTTATTTTGTTTGTTACCTAGTTACCTATTTACCTTACGACGATTAATTCAAGTATCATTGTTCTTTTATTTCTCAATTATTTCCATTATTGGGATCACGATAACGAGACGTAGTTGAAATTAAAAGGGAAAAATCTTTTATTAATAATAATTTTATTACAATAATAACCAGTTAGATATCGTCGAATTTATCCTCTCCGCGTACACGAGGATCGGTAAAGCAGGATTTTTTAATTTTGAACGATACGATTTCACAAATGAATATGAAAAATCACCGATAAAATTAGCTTATAAACATCAGAATATTCACAATCACAAATATCTAAAAATATTCCCATCCAATCTGCCGCTAATTATAATGCATTTTATGTACGTACGTTTTAAATAATATTAACTAATATCAATAAAACGTAAGGTTCCATTAGCAGAAGTATTAATATTGTTAATACGAGCGAGAAAAACGTAGCAAGCTTCAAAGGATGCGTATGGACAAAGAGTAATATTTAAAACCTTATATGAATGTCCATGAAAAATTAAACAATTGAGCATGAAATTCCGCTTCGTAATGTGTTATTTTCATTTTCATGTGACAATGCTGATCCAACGTCAATATGTGTTACGCGAATATTCGTGAAATATGATTTATTATAATCGTGCTATGAATTAATGCTTTTCAAATATTTGTATAAAAACATTATCTTCGTATTGGATTAATATTCTTGTCAAATATTCAAGTGCTGATATTAACATTTTTAAAACGCAACGTGAATTATCCGAGCGAGCAACGTAACCTTACAGATAGGTAATAAGCAGAGGGGCAATCGATAAGCACATTCGTCACTATTGAAAAAACGCCACAGCGGCAAATAAACGAATTTTTTCTCCTCTCGGGGAAAAAGAATGTGCTTTGTAACATATAGCATTATTGGCTTAAAAGTTTTAATTAAAGAAGGCAATATCGGTGACTATTCGCTAAACCGATAGTTTGAAAGACGAGAAACCAAAGACAGCAAATGTGCGACGAAAGTCTCGAAAACTAACGAAAACTAACTAAATTTAAAAAAAAAAAAAAAAAATCATTATCACTGTTTTTTCGGGAAGCTTGGGTTGTAATCTCTCTCGAAAATTCAAGTAAACTATAAAAACTGGACTTTATCGTGGAGCCCCGGAAGCAGAAAATCGGGGATTTATCATGCTGAGCCAATAACGCTGACGCTCCAGACGAATATCCATGCGACGAAGAAAGCCCTCTTCCGCATCTGATAGGACGCATATGGTGTCCTTTATGAGGAACCACCAGAACTGGAGCCTGCGATTACCGATATTGTGCCAATGACGAAGCCAACAATGAATGGCCATTTTCAGGACACAAAAGGCGAAAAGTCATTCGCTTATCAATAATAGCACTAGACCACAAGTTGCTCCAGTCATTATACGAATAAACCTAAACTTTCGTCTCGGAACTTTCTTTCGTTTCGTTTGCACCGGTGTATTTACCAAACGTATCCCCCCTTCTGAAAGTTCAAGATCTAAAGGAACGTTCCTAGACGAGTACCACTGCACTGCAAGCTGCAACTTACATCGGTGGGCCGTTGAAAACTTTTCAAGCCAGAGCTTTAATTTAAGCTCGAATTGTTTAGTCGTCACGGATTACAGCAAAAAAACATTCAAACAAACTCTTGTGCTCAACATTTACATTTATATTGACTTTTATGATTGCATTGGTTACGTTCTTGAGCGTCATGCACTCGGTATTGTTCGAGCATTAACAGCCCTTACATTACTCTTACCGACAAAGAGTTTAAACTGTCGTGTAAATTTAAAAAATTTTTGAATCTTCTACTACTCTATATCTTCTATTTGTGTGTAATTTCAAATTTCCCTTTTCATTTCCAAATTCGTATTAATAAATACATTCTCTACTAAAATTTACCAATTATTTGGAAAATGTATCGGCAACTCGCAAAAATTTACATTTATTGTCGTCTGTACGATGTAGTTGAGAAAAGTTGCTTGTCCATTTTATTTCGAGTCTTCCTTCTGAATAATTGTTATCGTTGAAAAATATAACATGACGTATGTTGCGACCTGATTTAATTAAATTTGTAATTTAATTTTAAAAAGTTAAACGCAAATTACATGAAAATCCAGGCATTCGAAGTATATAATTTAAAAATTATGCTTCATTTTTCAAAATCAATCAAATTATTACTAGTTTTGATATGTGACAATTTTAAATATTAAATATCAGATGCTAGTCTTCTAAACTATTTTTATTTTCTATAATAGTTAATTCACAAACTGCTATATTGAGTCGTTAAATCCAATGGGTTGGATTTCCTATGCTTTTACATACATGTGGTAATATAATATAATTCTGCTTTAGAGTATCTACTTAAATATAATTGTTTGCGTTGAGTTTGCAAAACGTATTTAGAATTGTTTAAGATTCGGAACCGTATTAGAATAATACAGAAAAATTATTAACGCGAAGAAATCTTTTAGAAATAATTTATTTTTGCAACTTGTACACTAATAAAATTATTTAAAACAAATAGAATTATATTAAAAAGTAATTTAAACGGGAAATATAATTTTAACAAAGTATCATTGAAGTAAACTTTTTATCTGGGTACATTAAAGCTTCATATTTATGTATAGGGCACATGTCTGAAAATAAAATTAGATATCATAAGTAATACCATATTAAATTTAAAATTTGACTTTCAATTAATTCAACATGCTCGACCTCTTATAATTTTAATCACAACTTTTCACCCACAAATAATCTGGCTTACATTGCATCGTAAATGAAAAAAGATTTTCAACTTCCAATAAAATATCTTACTGATTTTGTTAATAATATTTAAAACACTTTAATTACATGGATTCGCGATTTTTTACATTCAAATAATTTGGAAAAAAAGGTTAGGTGTATTATATTACATATTCTATTTCGTTAATTACATACAGTTTGTAGAACTGTGATATGATATTATCAGTAGATTCGTACAATTTACCGATACAATAATATATCTTTATTCGTCGATAGCTCTTTATATCCAATATTTATAAGTAAGGCGATACAATATTTTGCATGCGATTTCTCAAAGTTTTTCAAGTGGAAAATGTTCATTAGAATGAAGAACCTCAATGAAAGTGAAGTCAACTTCTCGAAAAGTTTTAAAATTCACCAATTATATTGAATTGAAATAAAATAAAGGAACAATCGAGCATAGACAAACAGATATTCAACGAAAGTACCAAAACGCAATAAGATCATCCGTTCAAAAAAAAAAAGAAAAATCCTTGTTTAAAGATATTTCGATACATTTTACGAACGTTTAGCTTTGACTTAAGCTATCTTTAGGTCGTGAATGCGAATTAAAATCGAAAATAAAAATCTCGTCCTGCGATTGAACTCGCACGATGAGGTCCACGAAAATCAAGTTGTTTTTCCAACGCGCTATTAAAATTACTAGACAAAATTGGCGATAGTCTATTTTTCCCTTGAACATGCATCGTCTAATCGCGGGAGCGTCGACGCTTGGTAACGCGATACGTGAAACATTCTTCAAAAACCGAGCGAACCCTCGCCCCTCCTTGCGTGTCGCTTCTGCGGTTCCACCGAGTTTCCTGCACAACTTTGCTCTATGCTCACCACGCACTATACCACCGCGACAAAGACGCGAATACAATGAAGGCCGAGAGCAAGAGAGAGAGACAGAGAGAGAGAGAGAGAGAGAGACAGAGACAGAGACAGAGAGAGAGAGAGAGAGAGAGAGAGAGAGAAAGTGGTAGAGAGCGAGAAAGATCGCGGAAATGGGTGGGGAAGAGCGAGGCCAAGTCGATTCGTCCAATCTAGCCGTCGGATAGATACTACCACGTCCTTCCTTCGTTTTCCCTCCCAACGAGCCTCTCTCATCCACTCCTCACCCCTCGGCGCCAGGAAATCTGCGGGAGATCGCTCGATCAATATACGTACGCGCAAATACACACTTCGGTAACCCGACACACAAAGGAGCTCAGAACTCCGAATTCCGTAACGCGTGAGATCCGCAGGGACACCGGAAAATTGCCAAGGACTCTGCCCCTCTTCTTCCTGTGGATTTTCAATGTGATAGTACTGCGAGGATCACATGTAACTTTGCTTCGAATCTTCGATCCATTGCGCCGTTGTTAAGCATTCCTAAGAGAATTACGAGCGAGTTTTTAAAATAGACCCTTAATAAATGAACTATCACGTTGCATACGTACTTTACACATGTTCCCCCTTACCTCGCTCGCGCTAACAAACAACTTTTCACTAAAAATTGGCTCGCGAGGCAGAGCGCAAATTATTTTTAACGAAGTTTGCGATATCGTTTTACCGTGATTAATTTAATCGAGATTGGTTGTATCGGTACATTTGAAAAAGACGTAACGAACTGACGCTGGTGAAAGTTTCACTTTCTTGGAGTTTAACCCAGCCAACATTAGCTTTAAAAGCAGAACTCGTAAGCGCACGGCAATCTATGCTTTTTAAATGACTGCACTAAACACATTCTTGTAAGTGAATGTGATGGGTTTGGGGATGAAAAAATAATATAATCTCTTAAAAAGTTTTATCACTTTCGTCTAATTTTCATTCCTACTGACTACTACCAGCGGTACAGCAATGCGATACGACGGAAATATTTTGAACATTGGAGAGACAAGGCAAAATGGTATAAAATCAGTGAAATTCTAAAGTTATTAGCACAACTGTAAAAATAGGATGTGCCAATGCTCTATGTAAAAGAGCAAAAGCAGAGCTTTCGGTTCACAGAATTTTGTGCGCTGTTACGATACCGAAGAAGGTCGACTTATAAATCTTTCATAGTTGGCATTTTACCGATCTTAAGGCTAAGCTAAGCCACCATTACAAGTGGTTAATGTCCGAGTTGTACAAGACGAGCGCTCGTATAAAAAGAGCTACACTTCCACGATAAAGAAAAAACGATACGATCCTGTCTAAGGGCAAAGAGTCTGAGAAGAATTCTAGTTGTCGGATTATTTCGTTTAGAAATTCTTTATGTTAGCTGTAACGGTGAGCAATGAAGCAACGTTCGTAATTCATGCTCTGCTTTGCAATTGTAAATTTAACGTCCGAGATTATGCGCAAATTTAATACTGTCGGATGCAAAAATCTGGCCGTCTGGCCAATCTCTTGATTTTGCAACGGCGAAAGTTTTTGCTCTATTCAATCATGAAGAATACATAAATGCAGAATTCTATTTATATATGAAAATACCATCCTCCTTAATACATGCACGTGGCGTCGTTGGATTATTTGAGCAATGCTCGCACGGATCAAAGCCTGATTTTCATTTTCATCCACTACAATATTTATAATTTATGTACTTACAATCAACTTTACCAGGATTTTGTGCGTTTAAAGAAATTTATCTTAAAATCCGTCTAACGGTTACGTTTAGCGTCGGTTAACGCAACAGATTTACTTCCTTAAAATAATGGAGAGAAAATCGTATACTAAATTTACAATAGCTTAGTTTGAAGTACGCACTTTGCAATAGAAACTGAATAAAAATGTATGGAATACAAGCGATGTAAAGAGTAGGACGATAAATCTGTATCCGGAATACTGAAACTTATGTGTCATTATTTTTCCGAATAGGCTTTATCTCTTGCGATAAAACTCGCAGTTAATTGTATATATTTATAAGCCTACGATACAAATTGGATAAATTATTATTACATTAGCATTCATCGTTCTATTAGTCTACTAATTTCATACAATTATTTTCTTTTTTAAAAAGAAAAGCAGATTAATTTTTGCGTTATATTAAGAAAACAATACTATAGCAAGAAATCAGTAATATTCGAGAAATAACGGTAATTTCGTATAATTCTTATGCGTAAATCAGACTTATGTTTAATAAATAATAAACATAATAACTAAATGAATTTATCCTCAAAGTGGAAAACTTATGTACGCGTACCAAGAAATATATTTTAATAGTAAAAGCAATTATTCAAATTACGTTCATAGATTCATAAATATATAATAAACCGTGGACTTTATCTCGTGAAAAATATTTCCTTTATGGATAAATTGAAGAAATTTAACGTCCTGTATGAAAATGCAAATATTAAAATTTAAAATTTTATCAAAGTAGAAAACTTTTTTTTTTTCCTCGTATTTTTCTCACTTTCTTTGTTGCTATATCCAGATGACCATTCGGAATATTAAATGAAGATATTATTAGTCAAATAATATTTTTTGATAATTTTAATCAAGAAAGTTAATTTTAATATGGAACAACTTTTATCATGTGTACAGTATTTTTACAAAATAATATTCAAATATTATTCTTCTTTTACAAAAAAATGTCAAACTCTTTTAAAACATAAAACAATTTATTTTTATTACGGAACCCATATATAAAATTATTTTTAACAAACTTGAATTTAAATTAATTTTAATTGACAAATCAACACATTATGAAAATTATGAAAAAAAAAGGAGAGAATCATTATTGTTCACTTTTGTTCTAAAATTCGTACTTTATTACACAAGAATTTATTGCTAAAGAACCATCATAAAAAAGTTAGCTCAAAATTAAAAAATATGATAAAGGCACTTGCCTATCATTTTTATATTGTTTATCTTATATTACTAACTTATACTAAAAGAGCAAACATTTTGTCAGAGTCGTTCGCTATAAATTTATCGAATATGTAATTTTATATAATCGTACTCGTTCTAATATTAAGAGAAATTGTTTTTCTGTATTATAAAAGTTAACTATTAATTCCGTTACTTATCCAAATATCTTATTTAAGTCAAGTGGCTGATTTTTTTATGCTGATTTTTTAATATATTTACATATTTATAGACTGTAGAATTTTTTATAAACTTTATGCTGTCGAAAGAAAAAATAATTAGAAAATAATGAAAAAAAGATGAAAGAGGAAGGATAAAAATTTAATAAATTATGCACCATAAATATATCAATGATATTTCTATCGCTCTCTCTCTCTCTCTCTCTCTCTCTCTCTCTCTCTCTCTCTCGCTCGCTCCGGCTTGACTCTTGTATCATCATTTTTGCTATTTTTTCTTTTACAGACATTTATGATGTACATAATGCATGTACTTTATTAGATTTTGATCTTATATTTTAATAACGCCGATGTTATCTTTAAAGAACGTCTAATTATATTGTATTCTATATAAAAAAGAGATCAAGCATATGCAAATAATTTATTCAAGTAAATTGTGTGTTTATCAATATTTTATTGATAACACATCGATAGCTCTTTTCAAATATATAATTTGTTCGCATAGATAAAGTGCATTTAAAAAGTAGATAAAAGATATTATTTAAGAAATGTATTCTAAAGTTTCATGGTTTTTTAATAGAATAATGAATTTAATATTAAAACCCTTCATACATATTGCAATAAAGGTTTTAAACCCTTTTGCATTAATTCACAAATATCTTATAAAAACAATGCAGCATGTGCGAGTCCAAATAAGTCTCTGCGAGAAGAGTAGATATACTCGACGCTTATTAACATACATATGAGGAGTTTGTAATTAGAATATCTATCTGTAACTGAAACATAGTAATTGATACGTGACACTGTAATTGATGTTCTCTAATTTGGATAATAACAAGTATTTGGCTTGATAAAAACAATGATGATAATGGCGAAATTATATAATATTAAGAGATAAAAGATCGAATTATACCAGCTTTAGTAAGAGTTTATACTTGTTTATACATAAGTACATAAACTCTACTCGTAAAATCTTCGAAAACTTTAATCCACGTTTACTTACATAATCCTGCTGATGAAAAAGCGTAATTTTATTTCTTATGTCAATTGTATTATACAGAATTAATATAGTTCTATCCGAAAGCAAAGAATACTTAAAATTTTTATTACTTTTAAAATGAAATCTATATTCGAAAAATTAACAGCGTATTATATTATAAAATCCTCGTTGTTTGTCTTTAACGTCAGTCTACAATTATTTTTTTTTACGCTATATACGATAATATTCATCAAATAGGAGGTTCTTTAAAGTTTCACAAAGACTCTTTATGGAAATCGTTCGATTCTATTTACATCTAAGTGACAGATTCGGTAAGAAATACATAATAACTAATGGTTTTAAGTCAAATAAAAAGAACTTAATCGACGAAAGAAGACGTAAATTAATTATAAGCCGACAGGCGAAGCCACGCAAAATAAAACTCATATATTAGTGATGTAATACCTTGAGTATTAAGCCAATGCTCTGCCTGTCACTTAGTTACTTAATTAATATCAACTGAATTACTCATATTATACTTAAGTTCGTTATTTATTAAAAAATTTTTGATGTCTTTCATCGTTTGGATCGAAATTTTAACGAATTTCAGTCATTTTAGAATTTTAAACAACTAAATCCAGAGAAATAACAATTGTTATTATTCAGCCTCTCCGTTTTAATTACGCGATAGTAATTTTTCAGAGTTATGTAACTTTTGGAGGGATGATTTCACATCATTATTTTTAATTTTAACTCGAGCTAAATTTTCAACACTTTTTGTAAAAAAAAGTGTAAAAACGAAACCATCGATGAGCCAATACATTTTAACTAACTGCTAAACTAGATTTAAAGTTCTTTAAAATACTACTTCGTTTACAAATTCATAAAACTTATTTAATTTTTAAATTTTGTACAACTGTAAACTTTAATGTTTATAAAGTAGATCAATAACAATCAAGGAATATAAACTTTCTTCGGATGTTTAAATTCTGTTAATTGATCAGGTGTGCGTAAGTTTAATATTTTCTTTTCCATTAAATCAAATATATTTTACTAAAAATGATTTCTCTTGAATAATAGCTTTGAAACTTATTCATTAGCGACATTGACTTATTCAAAATTGTGTAAAATATTTCTAATTTCGATTAAAAGAATTGTACATAAATATTGTTAAAATTTCAATAAACCGATATATAGTTTATGCGCAGACGCTTAAAGTGCAATTACAATTGAAATAAAACTTGAATGACCAATTACAAACTCATAGAATGGACACCTGATGTTCGCATTGTCCCCAGAATCGATGCACGAAAAAATCTACGTTTTATTAATAGAAGTAATTTTATCAGGGTATTTGACAAACTTATTTATTCGTTATTTATTAGTGCAAAGTGGCTTAAAATTTAATTGTTTACCCAATTGTTTACCTAAAAATATTCCCTGTAAAGTTTCATAATATTGAAAAAATTTTGAAAATTTATTTTCAATCAAGAAAATGGAATATACGGGAAAAACATATTTTCGTTTTGCGAAATAAGTTTTACCAGTGCCTACTTTATACATTAAAGTAAATGTTTTGTAAATATCGATGCGAACGAAAATTGTGTAATTTGTCAGCTACATTCTTAAAAATCTCTAATTATATAATTAGAGATCACGCTTAGGTCAGTATTTATATTTAAGTCGCGAAGAAAATGTTAAAGACGAAATACGATATCACGTGGTGTAATAAAAGAAATAAAAAAATATATATTTTACGTATAAAAGAAAAGACTTATTGCGCATCAATATTTAGATGCGACTGTTCGCTTGTAACCCATATATTTTTTTATTATTTCGGTCTACTTAGTAATACATTTCTGGCGTCGAGGTCGTAGATTACGAATCTGGAATGAAAAAGAGGATTTGTTTAATTTATCGAACAGACTTCATTTAAAATTACAAAGGCGTTCCATTAGTTAAAAGTAGAAGAAATCGTGACATGCTTATCGTACGTAAACAGATGAAAACCAAATTCATCGTGACATAATCGTAAATAAGCATCCGTCAATTTTGCACATTTTTCCGCGAGGCTATTATTTTATTATTAATTAAACGTTATTTTTCAATCTGAATTATAATACAGATTATAGCGTCTGAAGTCGTTCTGAAGTCGCTAATCCTTAGAATTACTCTACCAAAAGCCAAATCAGCGAATCTATAACGGAGGATTTAAGTGTTCAAAGTAGCAGATGTAATAAGTTTAAAGATTATACAACGAATTTGTGCAAAATCTGCACACCCGCGGAACAGTCGAATAAATGGAAAAACAATTGGCACATCGGCAAATCTGGTATATTTACGACGAGGATTCACGTATTTTATAAAATGTTGGTGAGCTTGATACTTGATGGAGCATATAAGAAAAGCGAACGCACTTTAATGGATGCAGCAACAATCGAATCACGTACAATAAGCGCATTGCAAAAAACTTGACTACGGATTATTCGGACTCGAGCTCATTGTCGAAAGCTTTAAGGACGTTAGTCCTCGGAAGCCTTGTGTACTCAAGGCGCGGCTCTGCACTGCGAGAACAGAAATATCGGAAGAGGAGAGCAGCGTTTGATGCCTCGCAATCCACCGGCTCTCGCGATCAATTATTCATCCGAGATACGGCTGCAGTGCTGCCAACACTGGGACGTTTCCACCGCGATGCAGTCGCCCGAGTGCAGCCGTCGACGATAAGAAAAATTTCCCGCTCGACTCGCGTTCCGTTGTCCGAGTGTCGGACGCCTGCGGTTGCGTGGGTTCCAACGCCCCGCGCAATACTCACCCTGACTCTTCGGGAAATAACGCTCCCGAGTCACCCTCGACGCCCACTGATCGTTCTTTATCTCGGAGTATGATTTTACTTCGCGCGCTTTTCTGTGACTTGACTCTGTTTGGCCAACAACAATCTAAATTACGTGCCTTCGCCGCATGGGTTTCGCGACTGTGCATTCGTCGGATGAGGAATCAAGGCTATTCGAAAAAATTCGTATACTGCGAACTGTTGGTAAAAGTAGCTCTTTAAGATTTTAACAATAAGTTATTCATCGCGAGAGAAGCGAGTTAGAGCACGAAAGTCTTTTCCAAACTTGTTATTTCGTAAGAGGACATTTTCACGATAATAAAATAAACAAAAATTAATAACGCATATTCGGATAGTACCAAATACCTGCGAAATGTAAATAAATGTACATAAGTGTTGCCGCCCGTTGCGAAGCGAATTCAATAATTTTCATTACATTTTCGATGCTGATCGCCTGATACGAACAGTTCCTTAAGCATCGGAAAATCCTGCGATTCGATACGATGCGATAAACGTAAAATCCGCTTCTAAATTAATTTATCTATTTAAGACTCAAGACAACGTAATATTCATCCGAGAAATTAAATTTTACCCAGCTTTGTTTATTTATTTACATTCGCTCGTTTATAACGTTACGCCCAAAATTCAACCGAAAGATTCACATAAATATAAATAGTTCTATCGTCTTTATACTTGCTAATGTCGAGTATTCAGTTGCCCTTACATACCGCATTATTCGATTGAATAATAACAATTTAATAAAGAACTCGCGGGATTTTTAAAAATAAAAATAAAAATAAAAATCTAGGACGTCGAAAAGATATGTTTTTAAATTATGAATTGAATTAGCGTTATATAGTTTTAAATCTGTCGATTGTCGCAAGTGAAAGGTGATCTGAACTTGAATTCGTACAATCTGAGCGTCAGGCTCGTATGGTAAACCGGCGGATTACACGAATGGACGCGTTATATTTTTATTCGGTTGTTCAAAAATTTTAGTAAGTTTAGGCTATATTTACCATTATTCCCGATTCTATATAGGGAGTAAAAATTATATAGGAAATTATATCAAGGAAACTGAAACTGTTGCTAAATTATATTAACCGGTGCATCTATCCGTTACTTGTAAATCACTTGAAACTAGTTTCCTTTACACGTTTCATTGTTTAAACGTATTTTCTTTCTTAGTGCATAATTATAAATTAATAATTTTCATTGACGGTCATTAATCGACTTAAATGTACGAAGAAATTATAAAAGCATTTTCTCTTCGCTACTCAAAGTGAGAAAATTTTTGAAAAAATTGCGGAAAAAGTTGCGCTTTCGAAAAGAGGTGCAAAAAATTAATGTTTTTTTTTTATCAATAGTCCCGCTTAAAGTACGTAATTTAACGTAGGATTTACCTTGGTGCAACTTCTTTGTACTCAAATATTCATGAAACTTGGAGAATGTAAGAATATAGGACTTAAGTTGAGGTTTCCAACTTCTTTATTAAATCGAGAATCTTTATTTAACAGTCGAGAGCAATTACCTTTGATATAATTTCGTTAATTTTCTGTAAATCTTAGTACAGCTATCTTACATGATAAATCATACCAGCAGAATTAATTACTTATTATCAGTTGCGCGACTTTACATTCAATAATTCAACGTACAGCAGTTGCAGTTTCGGATATACATATTCCTCTAATATTCATACCAACTTACAATTCTAATACGAAAAAAATTACAAATCGTTAATTTACAAATAGTCATTTAATGTATATTTAAATAGGTACTCATGCAAATAATAAATAATGTTGACTCAAAATGCCTAAATACTTAAGCTTCTGAAAGGTAGAGTTGTGAAACGCTATTTGAATGGGGATCCTTGTTGTCGCAGCCTTCGTATAAGCCTTAAACGTTTTAAAAATAAACCTTAAGCACTATATTGATATAAATGGTATAAATAAAAAACTGTACTCACGCAAAAATTTGAGTTGTGTATAATAATAGAACTAACAATAATTTAATTGGCATATTGACAATAATGATGTAGTATTTAAAGTGCGTTACTTTTGTAAAAGTGAAAGTTGACACAAGAAAAGGATTCTTTATGGAAAAGACATATTCCTATTGATTTAAAATTATTTAAACGGAAAATATTTAAATCACGATTTCTCAATGTAATTCCAAAGCTGAAATTTATAAATGAAAATTACAAATAAGGAAATACTATAATTTTATATGTTCTTGAAATTAACTTAATCGCTTAATCGTGTAAAAATAATTAAATCGCACTTATTAGGATAATTACAAGTATATCAAATAAAATAATAATATTCACTGTTTTAATAGAGAAGCTTAAAGTTAAGACTTGTAAATAGTAAGATGAAGATCAAGTATGGGAGAAGTCAGATACGTTGAATTATTTTGAACAGATTTAACCACAAACGGAAAAATTAACTTTTATGTATTTATAAAATAATGAGTTTTTAAATTGTAATACCAACATTGAATACCAACGTATAATACCGACATCGATAGTTAACAAGCTTTGAACAACTTTATTTATCTAGAAATGAATCCTCGTGTCTCTTTCGTAAAAAGTGTATTAGTTTATTTTTACGAAACGATCTTTTCGTTGATTTGCTGCTGAAATATCTAATGATAATAACGTCTTCATAATAATAGAATAACTTTTTTCTCTCACAGTTCATTATTACGCTTGGAAGATAGAGTTGTGCAATAAAAACTTTAATTTATACTTATATCGACTCAACTCCGTCAGTTTATGTACTATTTCTTGTCATGATTAGTTTTTCCTAATTACATTAATAACTATCTATATCTGATATTGCAGGCATCTACATTTTTAAAATTGAATTAACACTACTTTTGTAATTTAATATGAAAATGATCTAAAAAGTAAAAGTAATTACAACTAATATAATAGATATTAAATACATTACGGTATTGTTTTAATTATAATTACTTTTTATTACAATACTTTTTAATGCTTTACTGTTTGTCGATTTATTATGAAGTATATGCATATTATACTAATAATAATCATGATCTCGATTTCATATATTGTTTCCAATTATTGCAAAAAATACCAAAAAAGAATAATTATAATAATTAAAGTATATTATAATAATAAATTACAAATCTAACTAGAACATACAAGAATGCATAGAAGATTAAATAAAAAATTAGGTTAAACATAATTATAAGACAATTAAAATACAGTGAATGTGAAGAAACATACACTAGAAATATCTCAAACTGAATTCAAAAGAAAATTAGGATTTTTAGTATTTTTAAGCAAATTATCACATGCAACTGTGAGATATTTTTCGTAAATAACTTATATATAATTATATAACGTATTAATATTCTAAATATAAAAGAACTATCTGTTTGTTGCAAACAATATTAGATTATTTCTGTTAATATTGAAGAAAAGGTAGTAAATTGTAAATTTCCAATTGGATAAGTGATTTTTTACTTTTTTTTCGTGACACGTGTACCGACAAAAAGGCTTTTATTTAGCGGCAGTGAAGTTTTTCTTCGAAAATCCAAAACAATTTTAGCCTCTATTCTACCGTCATAAATCATTGCAATATCGTTTTTGTTTGTTTAATATTATTACTTTAACATTGTAATTAATTGCATTTTTTATGTAATTCTTGTGAATTTCATTTAAATTTTACAAGTGGTTGAAATTTTATTTTAATATTGCATAATACATTTACTGAAGAGATTGTATATATTTCTGAATTACATTAAAGCTTAATTCATTCATATATGAAAAACGTTATTCACGATGACGTCGACAACAACAACAACAACAACAACAACAACAACAATAATAATGACAATAACGATAACAACAACAACAACAACAACAACAACAATAATAACAATAACGATGAACAACAACAACAACAACAACAACAACAACAACAACAACAACAACAACAATAATAATAATAATAATAACGCTCGTAATAATATCAATTGAATTTTTTCAACGAACAAACAAAACATTAATTATCATGTGGAATATGTGACCTGAAGCGAGTCTCAGATTTCGTGCTATGATTATAATATGATAACAAATAATAGAAGGTTATTTAAATACTATATTAAATTATAAAGTACTATTTTCATATTTTCATGTTTTCATGTTGCATTAATTTGGTATATTTTATCCGATTTGAAATAATTTGTCACTCATTACTTAAGTAAATTTTTTGGACTTCTCTGTTTTCTATTTGAAATTCTGTATAAGAACATATCCAAACAAATTTAAAAGTACTACTTAAGACGAAAGAATAATTTAGAGAAAGTCTGCTTAAGAAAAATTTAATGGTAAATAATATTGTTCAATACATTTTACAACACAAAAAAAGCTACGCGCAACGTGATAAGTTAGTTGCATGAAACTGAAGATAAACTTAAAATCGTTCCAATATAAAAGAAATTGAATGATATATCTAAATGAAATTCACATAAAAAATATCGTTTTTAATAATAAATATAGAACTATTACTTTTGTGGATGAGATATAAAATTTATTAATAAATTTATAAAATAATAGCTAAGGAAACATACATAATTAAAATGTTTAACTCTCGTAATAATTTTTCATATCTAAATATTAGCAGTTCTCTTATGCAATGTAAATCAAAATATCACTTTTTATTAATAACGAAAGCAATTGAAAGGACTTTAAATCGATTTTTGCAAAGAATTGTGCGCAGTACATGTGCTGCCATTTATGCACCATTTGTACTACCATATCCAAAAATTTCTTTTAATGCCTTAGCACGTATGTGTTTCTAGTTATACAAGCGTACATGCACGTGCACGTGCATTAATACAAATACTTTCTTCAGGATTCTCCATTTTTTATTGCTTTGAAGAAATCCATTTCTACAAATTATAGTATACGTTTCAGTCCAAAAAAAATTTCAGAAATTTCTCCAACCGTCAACATTTTCTTTCTTAAATACATTTACTATAATTTCGTGTAAAATATATATATTTTACAGAATTTTATTTACAATAATTATAAATAAGAATAATTGTGACATAAGAGTAATTTAAATTTTTAAGTTATTATTGAAGATATCAACACTCATTTAAATTCTAACGTTTTACAGAACTTTGGTATTTTGTTCTAGAGCTTTATCGATTGAAAACAGGTGCAATATCGTAACGTTAAATATGACGTTCGTTTTAAATTGGTTTCAAAAAGTCATTTACATAACCATCTGTCCGTACATAATGTTACTTGCCTTCTGCACATTATTTGTGCAACAAATTTTGAAAGTTAAGCGATAAAGCAGCACAACTAAACTCGTAATTAGCCAATTATCATTGATATATCCAGTATCAATGCATAAATTAAAATTATTGTTCATGCAAATATTTACTTACGCATGTTACAATAAATGATGTTAATTACTAAAAGAATGCTCATTCGAGTTTGGAGCAAACTATTAAACCAAACAAAACAACGGTATTAAAGTTTAAATGGTTAATAAAATCCGTACGTAATTGTAATACAGCTCTAATAACTTTACAGGCACTTATTTACAATTAAAATAAAATGAAATTTCAGTGCATATTGTACTCCATTATTAATAAATTAATTGCATTAATAAACATTCTTACCTCCACTTTTGCACTGATCTTTTAAAAAGCTACAAAAAATGTTTTTTCAACCGTTTCATATAAGAATTTGTACTTTTATTTATTATTCTTTTATTAGAGAAATAAAATCTTAATGACCGAAAGAAAATTTGTTTCATATAACGCTTTTACCCACTTCCGAATACTTTATAAAAATTCAACATCCCCGTTCCTGAAATCAAATAAGTATTTAAAAATTTAATGCAGTTTCGCATTGCACTTAATTTTCTTTCGTTTATAATCTTATCTAAAGTATTTTGTCAATTATGTTTCATAAAATATCTAGATGATAATTTTTGCATTATGTGATCTATTACGTTTTTAAGAAAATCTATAAATTTTTTAAAAATATTTTCTACGTCAAGCTATGATATATATAATATATGATATATATAAACTAAATATTCTTAGCATTCTAATTATAATGTGTAAAAAAAGTGGGAACACGTAACCTTAAATACATCTACAGACTTTTTGATGATCTTAGTTTTCTAATGGAAAACGACATAAATATTTAAAAAATTAAAGTATCTTGTAAATTCTATCTTGAGCACAAAAATATATTTTTAATAAATTCGAATAATTCTTATAGTTCGTTAAGTAGGCTTGTCATTTTAAGTTTTCACCTAAATTAATAATCTAGTGATTGTTTATTCTTAAATTTAAAATATAAGTTATGCTTTTTAATTGAATTCGACTTGAGTAAAATCGCAAGTATCGAATTTTTTTCATCATATTTCAAAATAATTATTTCACGAATTAAATCACA
The DNA here is from genome assembly GCA_018907045.1 of Wiebesia pumilae. NCBI lineage: Eukaryota > Metazoa > Arthropoda > Insecta > Hymenoptera > Agaonidae > Wiebesia > Wiebesia pumilae. The sequence continues at coordinate 817,007 of JACCHZ010000192.1, read as the reverse complement.
TTAATAATAACTAGTAGTTTTAGATCTTTGTTTCTTTTACTAGAATATTCCGAATTTATTTCTCTGATTTTCGAACCAGTGTCGAAGTTACTATCACAGAAAGAGCTAAGGTCAATATCTCGAAGCTTAGAACTACGATAATTGATTAAAATTAGTTTAAACGAATTTTCGTAGCATATACAAATGATAAATTGTTGTGATTTATGAAACATTTGTCGATAAAATTACTAATTGCCCACATTAAAACTCTTATGTCGGAGAAGATTAAATAACTATTTAACGAGCTACTATAGAAATTTAAATTCTCACATACGAGCTCAAACAGAAATATGCACAGAGCTGCGTATAAAAAACTCGCACACCAACATCGATGCATTAGTTTTTAATTTTCTAAGCGAAGTATATTTTAATTCCTAGAATATTTTTATGTATTTCTGTAATATTACTTGCGATCTTTCTTCTACTTTCTTTAAGCTCATTACTTAAGAGTGATAAATCTGTTAACCGCTTTTTTGTGATAATCTGTCATAAAATGATAACGAGAGGAATAGAGTAATCGTGGGCATAAATTTTCATTAAATCAATCGAATAAGTATTTTAAAATAGCACTCGAATAGATAAATATATTTATAGTAAGGATATCGTTAGTTTAAGTTGCTATTGACTTTCCAAGTATACTCACTGTTACTTTTGCATTGCAAGGTAACAGTCAGCAAATTTATACGGTTATTCCTCTTAGTAAAAAGAAAGTTGCCATTAATGATTAAGCCGCAGAAATTCTATACGAAATTCGATAAATTGGTAAAACGGCTATTTAATGTTAAATTGCCTTTGGAAAAAGAAAACACCGAAGCGTTTCTAACAGCGTCGGAGCGGTACTTTACACATGTTTTAGCGCAAAAAATTCGCAACATTTGTAAGTGAAATTTTCATGTGCAGTAGCAGAGGCTGTATCGAAGAAAACTTCGGCAACGACCTCGAACAGAATTTTCGCTCGTTTCACCTTGAATTTACAATCAATAGGAAAAAGCAAATCGTAGTACATTCTTGTTATCATTCCAACGCAAACTCGAGGGCGAGCAATACAATCGAGTCGACAATACCAGGAAAAAACGAAAGAGAACGCGAGGAAGAGAAGAAAGTGGAAATAAGGTTGCATTTGAATAGCCAGATGGTAATGAGGTTACGAACGTCGGGGAGAAGCATCGTTGCGAGAAGTCAAGGACGAGGGAATGCGAGATCTAGGAAAAACCAGAACAGGAAGGAGCAGCGACGATATCAGGATAGATCCAGAGCGCATCGCAGGATCATCGGCATCTCGGGCTCCAAGTCCAATTTTTACAATATCATCGAGCCAATTCTCAACGTCATGCAGATCTTCGGCCTGGCACCCTACGAGTTCTTCAAGGACGGCAGAACAATCCGGATGAGACCCTCTAATCGCAAATGCCTCTACTCGCTTCTCTGCATTATCATCTGCAGCTTCGTCGTAATTATACAGACTACGCAATACCAAGCATTACATCTACAGAAGCCAACGACTGCCATCACAGTCATCGGCAAGGTCTGACAATTATTACAATATTTCGTATCGACCGCCATTTCTGTTTTACTTGCATTTGCACTTCAGCTCGACAGACGCATAATACTCGAATTTGCTATTTACTTTCTAACGATATGTTTGCATTTTTCGAGCATCCTCTCGGTATTAAACGATATTCCTAAAGGAACAATCCACGCAAAGTGAATATGCACGTTTCCTCACGACCAGAATTTGTTTTGTCGCGTGTCGTTGGGGCTCAACGAACTTCTTTCGAGTTTCCGTTAGGGATGGATAAATATTTCGCAAACTTTATCCCGTTGCGAAATATGGTTTCTAACGAAAAATATCATTTCTAAAAATAAATATTTCCTACTTTTATTTTTATTAATAACTCATAAATGCGGTCGTAGCTTACGAAACGCGAAAAAGAAATAGCATGATTACCGTAAGAAATACATAGATGTACGCGCGCGCGCGTGTACATATTGTAAGGTTATAGAAAAAGGAAATATCTTCGATATAATTACCGATATAATTTCTCCGCGATGATCGATCCAAATGACGATAAAGCAGAAATCTCTGAAAATGTCATTTGTACCCTTGACACATATATTAATAACGATCGGATCGTATCGTTGAGCCAAGCCAATTTCCTACTTAAACAATGTGTATACGAGAGAAGATATGACGATTATGTCGACTATTATACTTAGCTTCATTATTTTGACTGTAGGATTGTAGGTCAAAAGAAGGGCGCGACGGCGGAAGATGATGTCGTGAGGAGAAGATGAATTGTTTGTGGTATCATTTTTTTCTGTTTAAATTTATCGCGCGAATGTACATTGCCGCACTAATTCACTCCTAATTCATGAGGAACATGTATTTAGAATTAAATGGACAGTGCGTAATAATGTTAATTTAAGTTTTATAAACGTAACGTTCATATTTTCACCCGGAAATTACGTATTAAAACACAAACGTACTCGTACTTTCATATTTGAGAAAACACGGTAGAAAATGATAAAATTCGAATGGAAACTTTTAAAAATTAAATCAATGTATGCAAAATAACGTTTTTATATAATGTTGACATCTATAAGGTTAAAATGATTAAATTCTGTTATTTAGAAAATTATAATTTTATACGAAAATTTAAATTGAAATTTCATTAATTGGTATATTATTTATGATAGTATGGTGTATTCTTTTCTTTCAAAATAAGTGAAAATCATTCGTAAAAATTAAAAAATCCATGATAAAGCTGAATTTTATAAAACACGATAACCATCTCGTTTGTTCTTACAGTTAAATTAATCTCGAACGCCATCATGAGCGTAAAATAATATTACACTACTTTTACTCGGGAATATATTTTGTATCCTCGTTTAATGATATATTTTAGGTATCACGTAGACTCATCCTAGTTAAGGCATTATCCGGTTGAAGATCTCTTTTAAAATTCTATTAACCTTGCGTTGATGCTCATAGATCTCTTGAATACAAAATTTATTCGAGTAACTGTTCGGATCTTTATTTAAATACAAATCTACATTAAATTGAATAAAAAATCGCGCACATTCTAAAACAGATAAGACTGACAAGTTATGAATAACGATCCTTATCTGTGGGTATGCGTGGGTGTGCCTGTATTAATTATCAGCGAATCTCCGTAATTTTCGTTAAAACGAATCAAATTTTTTAAATTAAAATAACAATGTGTCTTTACACGTAACAAAGTATAATACTTTGAATGAGGTATCGAAACGCATATTTTTATACTAGAATCGGTCATTTATACTTTGTTTTTCATCCTTTAAGTTTGGAAAAAGGATTGGAAACATTGAAACGCTTTTCACGTATGATTACTACTTTTATATATTTCACAGTTACAGACGCTTAATTTTTATTAGTCACATAATTTCTTACGTCACGAGTAACTATTTCGTTAAAAATATATTTTTCAGATTCATGTTTCTACTTCGATTCACCGTTATTCGGAATATATTTCTGCATGATGCAAAATACCTTTTTTCAAATGAAACGTTTATAACGTTACGGATTGACAGTAGATTCTATATTTGTGTTGAAAAGTGAGATTCTCTCTCGCGCTCTTTCTCTTTCTTTCTCACTTTCTAAATTTGTTCTAAATAAGTCCTTCTGCTTTTGAAATATTCATTTGAACTTTTCGATATAACTTATCGTAGTCGTGATATTGTATAAACTGTGCCTCAATTGTATATACGCGCGCGCGCGTGTGTGTATAATGGAGAAACGGTTAGCAGTCCATTGTTCGCTTACGTCGATTCGCCCAAATAACTATTGAAATAAACTACGCAAATAAATTAATTTCCAAAGGACAGACGTATACATATCCAAGAGCTATTTTGGAACTCCGCCCGCATTTGACCCACAATCTAATTCAATTAGTAGAGAACAATCTTTTCGAAGATCGTAATCGTTGCCACCCCCTCCCTGCCTCGTTCGTCAGTTAAGTTTCATTATCTTCATAATTGAAGGGTCTAGACGTACAGCAGCCGAGCACGTACATCTTTGACAAATAAAAGACAAGAGCCGGTGATGAAAGAGAGAGAGAGAGAGAGAGAGAGAGAGAGAGAGAACTGCTAAATTTTTGTTACTCCACTCCCTCTCCACAGATGATCCTCAACTTCCTCGTGCTCGTAACGGACCTGACGCTCGAAATCGCCCGGAGGGAGCGATTCGCTCACCTTTGCAATCGCCTCGCAGACTTCGATAAGGGCTCCATCGGGGTAGGAGATCCGTTTTCGCAGAAAATCAAGCGACGGGTGTGGATGTTTATGGTCGCGAGCGTACCCGGTTGGACAATCGTCTTCGTTGCGAGCGTAGCAGCTTTCAAGAGGAAGAGCCTCGACATGTTCCTCTACATGCTCAACTACATCGGCAGCTCGTTGGGCGTCTTCAAGCTCTGCGGCATGTTGTTCTTTATCGGGCGATGCTTCGCCTGCCTCAATGACGCCGCTCATGACGTCGGACTGCGCGTCGGTGGGAGAGTTCGCGCCAAGGTGAGGTTTCACGAGGTGCACCTCGAGGCTACATCCTCGTGGAGCTGCTCGTAAATTACTATGGAAATTGAGTTCGCGTAAAAGTGTGCCGATTGAAGTAGAGCTCGGATATTTGCCGGGGTATTTACTCGGATTCTCCTAGCACGTAAACGAATGTACCTGAAATATGTCTCACTTATATATTCCGAAGGCAACGAACATTCGATTGGAGACATAAATCTTGTTCGGTGTTGTATAAAACGATAAAAAATCTTTTATTGCGTTTTTATGCTTATTATCGAGGAAAGGAGCATGCACGCAGGCAATTATGTAGATTAACCCTTTAACGACATATTTCGCTCAACGTTACATACGCGTAAACAGTAATGTCCCTTTCACGCGACAACTAATAATCAAAAAAGTTTATATTATCGAAAAAATGTACTCATTAATACTAATGTAATTATTAAAAAATAATTTTTAAGCATTAGGCCGCGTGATTGTCAAAACTCGAAGTTAAGATAACTAATGCATTTAATATGGGGTCATTGAGGCTAGTCTGCCTTAATTATAAAAGTAATATGTAAGATATAATCCCATGTGACTCGGTAGATAACGATATAAACACAAACATGACGTATATATCCGCATTTCTTGCAGATATTTGACTAATGGAATGAATAATGGTGAAATTTATTCAAGCCTGCATTTCCGAAGATAATGTAGTCCTGAAAAGAATACGCGGATGTATTTCAATGGAAAAAATCGGATTATATGATAAAGAGAAACCTAAAGTAGTGTTAAAAAATTTAACCGCGTAACTCGGATATTGCAACGTTTTCGATAAAAAAAAAAAAAAAAAAAAAAAAAAAAAAAAAAAAAAAAAAAAAAGATAGAAACAAAGTCAAGATATTCGACAATTATTGAAGTATTATTTTTTATTAGATCCAGTAAAGCAAATGTTAAAACGAAAGTATGAAAGCAAAAGAAAATTACTTTTAAATATTCTTTTTAGGTACATTCGGTCATTCGCGCGAAAATTATTCGCAAATTCTTATTACGATTGAAAAAAATTGAAAAAAATACGTAGAATTAAATTAGAACACGCGTCTTTCGATCGTAAAATTTTCAAAATTAAATACTTTATTCATTATCATTCCGGCACTTCTCAAAAAATTAATCTTATTCTTTCTCTGATAGTAACGTCAACTTTATTCTTGATATTACGATACTATTTTAAGTTATTAACAATATCTTTTTAAAATGCGCTCGTCTGCAGCCTTTAAAATTTTAACCGAATTTACACTAAAACTGAGAATTATAACTCCACTCGATTCGAATTAAATCAAAATAATATTATTATATCGAGATGAGAACTTGTATCAATCGGATATTTTTTGTATCAATCTCATAATTACGCATGATCGCCTTGGTTATTTTTCAATTCAAATTATAACTCTCTATTAACGATAACAATTTGAGTGTTTAGTTTCGTTCCCTCTTCAATCGATGTAGCATGAACTTTAGTTCCGAAATCATTAAGGTTATTATTATCTTATCGACTTTTCACGTGCAATTATCATTATATAATTATTAACCGATTAAAAATGATCCAAGCTGATTATCGCGAAGAGATAATCTAACCAATACCAAAACTCAATAATTATCGCAATAATTGCACACGAAAGTACATCTTTTTATAGATAAATCAGGATATGTTCATTTTCATATTCGATATGGCGAATCAAGTAAGTAAACGTATAATTATTATATAAATTTGTACATGTTCGATATATTTTCTTCCCCAAAGGCTTCTTTAACGTTCGATCTTTCTTCTTTAAGTACGTATGATTTTTATAATTAATGGCGAAATTGTTTTAAAATTTATCCACTATGAGACTCCCTACAATTGAAAAATTAAATTTACAAGAACAATGCAGTAAGATAATGAAAAATAATAACAACTATTGCTTATCTTTCAGGAGGTAATAAACTTGTACGATCAATTAATGGATACTAGCGAGAAGTTGAACAACATGTACTCGTGGTCGCTGTTATTGTTTGTCTTCAATCTGTTCTGTCACACTATAGTTAATATATTTTTTATAATGGCTTCGATCACCAGTAGTTACAAAAATTTCATGAATACCTTCAGCCTGTTTATCTGGCTGACCGTTTATATGACGCAGCTGCTATTACTCCTTGTGGTCTGTCATTTTGTCTCCTCGAAGGTGAACGTCATTTCAGAAAGTTGTGCCCATCAATCGTCTTTGGCAATGTACCTACGAAGACAAAGCGAATGACAAAGAATTCTTTCATTTTTCAGGCAAATCACATGCCTCGGATTTTACTGGATTGGCGTAGGCGCGACGATCGCCCGAGTAAACAAAACGTACAGTACTCGCATTTACTTGTTTATCGTTGGAATTAAACAAACGCCTTCTCGGCCGTTTCTTTTTCTTTAGCTACCTGTCGTCGGATGTTTCAGCTTACTTTTACATTATCAGACATGCTTAATTGAAACATGTATAACAACCACTTTCTGTTGCATTGCAGGTGTTGAGGACAAACTTGCACTTTTTTAATCGTCGACTAACTTTTTCAGCCGGTGGATGTTTCGATGTACATCTACCACTATTGACATCGGTATAAAACTTCTTGGGTCCGTAGCCTACATTAGATATAGATACATCTACATTTGCTTTTACTTTTCAGATATTTAGCAATTTTACGACGTATTTAGTAATACTTCTACAATTGCCGAGAGACAAATATGGAACCTAATAAAACCCCGTTTAATTAATTTGATTTATAAATTACCGATTGTAATCTGCTGATGTTTGAAAAAGTTCCTTTTCGAATAAATTTCGAATTCTAGCAGAGTTGAAAACCAGCCGGTAAAATTTTAACCTTAACTGCGAGGAATTCAAGATTACAATGGCTCACCTATTGGCTACCTACTAATAATAATTCGTAAAGGGAGGATGCACCAGAGTTTCGTGAAAAGTTTTGTAATAAAAAGCTTGGCGCTCGCGCTTTTTTAAGACCACTCAATGACATTCCACGTGAAAGAGATATATAATACATCTCTGAGGGCTGTAGAAGTCGTTCAGCAACATAAGCCAGGATACGCTCCGGTTCAATGTAACGAAAGAACGCGTAGCTTTTTTTGTTTTTGTTTTTTTTTTTTTTCTCTTCGTCGCTTTTTTTTCTTTCTACTACATATCGTCGGGACAATGGAATAACGCAAGCTCTGTCCGCTGCTGTGGCATAATCTCAAGCACGCGAAGCAATGACACGGGCGGTTGTGTCGCAGTTCTTTTTTTTGGTGCAACTTCAATTCAAAATAATCGGACCGAGTAATGAGAAAACAAGACGCTTCATAGAGCCAACGACTGGGATTAACCTAGAGGGCTGGATTTACTTCTATCTCGGAAAATTAAACCTTTTCCCACCTTCGCCAGACTCAAATAAGACCTTTTAAGAACTCTCGTTACACTCCTCGATTAACTTGAGTGACAGGTCTCTTCGTTTCTTTATCTCGATTTTTACTGCGTATTTTACGGCTCCGTGTCAGTGAGTGACGTTAATATTGATATTCATGATTTCTCAATTTAAAGCAGTAATAAATATTCGAAATTTGCAATAATGTAACGAAATTCAGTTATGAAAATATAATTCTTGCGTATATCAATTTCATGTGTAAGTTAATGAGACAATTATACAAATAAATCAAGTTTCCGTTTCAACGGAATTATGTAAAAGGAAAAATTTGTGCGCAATTAAGTGTAATCTCACAAGCTTCCGTAATATTTCCGTAATAAACACAAATTACAACCGAAATAAGACTTTCCTCTCCATCTACATAATTTTCCTTTTAATTTCCAATAATGCTTATTATATTCAATGAAACGAGTATAAATGTTTAATATACCAGTTGTGCAAAGACCAACAAACTTTTCATACAAAAATTAATGTAAAAATCACAGAGAGCACCGAGATTGCTTTAAACTTTCACTTTCTGATTTACCGAAGAAATGTTTTTCATAGATTACCACGTTCAATTAATGTTTTATTCTAATTAATAGTACAGCTGTCTGTAATATACGTTCTCAATAAAGTAATAATCATACATCATTACGAATTTACAAATGTTACGAATGAAAAATATGTTTCATTCGTTAAAACAATCTAAAATCACATTTAATACACTCATTTAACAAATGTAAAGAAAAAATTTATACGCAATATCTTTAATTTCAACTAATTGGATTTATTAAGGCATTTTCTGCGATGGTTGAATTATTTATTAAATATTAAAATCCTTTCAAAGTAAATTCAAATAATTTTTTAAACGTACGAAGATGTATATATGAAGATTTAAAAATTACAGATTTAGGTAATAATAAAATACAGAAAAAAAATACAAAAAGAAATTCAGTCTCGCTTACTACATAATATTTGTCATTGGAATATCATCATAGTATGAAGCAATTTTCGTTTCAATTGTTTTTGAGGCACTTAATATAACAATAATTTCGTCTGTCCTATGAATGTTTCAAAAAAATCATTGAACATTTTTATACCAAAAAGTTAAAATTCGTTATGAAAATAATTTGTTCGTAATAAAGGAACAGAATGCGACAAAAAAATCCAATAATATTTAACGCTTTGTAATAAGCAATTGGCGTTCACCGTAATCGACGTCGATCAGTTGCAGAAAATATTTTGGTAAATATTTAACGCACGATACTTTGCTTTTCATAACTGATATCATATTTCATGCGACAAATTGAATATTTAAATTCAATATTTAAGAGAAAGACGTATTTTATGAAATAACGTAAATAATAAGGTGAATATTTGGACAACTTTTCACCGGTTCGTTCAAACTTCATAAATGTTCTTGTACAGATGTATACACATAAATTACTAATTCTTTTAATAATTTTTTATCTGTAATTCAAATTACAACAATCTGTAGGCAAGTAAATAATATTTCTGGTTACCTTACCTCGCAATTTTAACCAATGTTATATTTAAATAATATATTCTTGAATCTACTGTTCAAACGGTAAATAATATACTTTATCGATTTTTTTCATTCGTTATATATTATGATATTTGCATTTGAATGTTGATGCGAACAAGCCTAATTTATGTAAATCTTTTACAATTAAAGAAAAAAAATTTAATTTACTTTTTAATGTAATAAAATATTAATAAACGTGGTAATCGAATATGTGAATTCGTATATATGTTTAAATATCATCTAAAGAATTTATCAACAATGATTATTATCGAACAATAATTTCCTAGGATATCTCAAATAATTCTTTGTATATTTTCTGAAAATATAAGATAAACTTAAAAAATGCAGGACTTGTTCCTGCTCAACCTATCTCCATAAAAATAATCCAATGTTATGCAAAAAATCTTATCTAAAATTCTGCGTATAAAGGTAATAAGTCAAATTTCAAATAAAATTGTACCAAGTCCCAACGTAATAAAGAACAATGAATTTCTGATTTTATTCCGTTTAATATCGTATAATCGAATTCAAAGGGAATTTATCTCTATCGATATATTACCGCATTAAATAATTATTAAACTCCAATACATGATTTTTCTTATTATTACAAAACGGCAAACACGTAATTAAGTTATGTCGAATATTTTTCAACGAGTCAATAATGAGTTATATGAGGATACTTAAAAATGTAGATAAATTGTAACTATAAATACATTCTTGTAAAACGCAGTCTTATAAATACACGCGTATGAGCGTACGTGTAAACACTTTTTAAGAATCGCACGTGATTTTACTTTTATCATAGAGAATATTCTTCTTATCGTAATAAAACTTTTCGCGAATGGGCGAAATAAAACTTGATATAATTTAGACAACGGTTACATATTTGTATCATAATTTTATTAATGTTTATTCAACAAATGGTAATCACAATAGAATGTATTCTCTTATTCGTATATTTATTTTCACAAGGCCTCTGTTTATGAATTCGTAAAGCATACGCAAATCCGCAGATCTGCTTTACTTCATAAAACGATATTGTTATTCGCCATACAGGAGCGTAAGAACTTATGATTCGTAGAGAATGTTAATTGGCTTGCTCTTGCAGTCCTGTATTACTACGAGGGCTCTATTGAAGATGTCTCGGTGGAGTTCTTCCTTGGGGCGATTTGCATCGAATAAGTTCCAGGTGCCGGTGTTGGCGAGCTCATAGAAATTGCGCGCGACCTTTCGTTGCGTCTCGGCGCGCTCGAAGCGCTCGTCGCCCCAATTGGTGCGTTGTTCTTGGGCATCCGGGGACACGTCGAGATAGATGACGAGATCGGGTGCCGGGAGGCCGCTATCCGGGCTCTTGCACCAATCCAACGACTTGCCAGTCGTCGCCGCACTGTAAGCCGCGCCTGAAGCTGCGTATCTAAACAGAGGCACATCAATGCGTTTTTACCCAGTGGAAAAACTAGGTTTTTTTTTTAGTAAATAACTAAATAAAATAAGCAATCTGTGACATTAGGATAGCTATTTAGTTTATCTACTAACGACATTGTTTTCACGTGTATTGGTAACGTGCATTCGTACTGGAAATTTCAAACTATAAATTTTATAGAGTTTAATTCATTGCCTACCATAAAAATGTATTGGTTTAATAATATTAGACAGAGAGTACTACTTTCAATGCAAAATTAAACCTATAGGTACTATTATTATTTGATTAAACGAATGATATATTTAATTTGCCATTAATTAATTATCAGTTCCATACCAGTGCTTGTTAACAACGAAAACTGATAAACTGATAAACTGATACATAAGTGTAAAATGATAAATTTGCCTTTGTAAGAGGAACAGCTATCATGTTTATTATGAAGGACCTTATAAAGTCTTACGAAGTTAAAAAGCTATTTAATCATCTTAAGGCGATAAGAAAATGAGACGCGTGCGAAAAAACTAACGAAGTAATGCATTTCCGCTCTCATTATTTCGTAATTCTTTTCTATTTAAGTTTTGCAAACTTTAATTAAAACTTCATTTTACGTGGAGAACTTAATGTAATGCTCTGTTTGAATCGTTGAAATACAAACACGATTATTTTAAATACATTAAAATAAAGACGTTTGTGCTTCGCACGTCTTGTTTTCTCTGCAACGAACTAAATACGTAGATTAATTCAACGTGAATTTGCGTATCACATAGTGCAAGGACATTTATTTAAAACATAAGTGACATACCTATGCATCTGTATTATACAAAAATAATATATAAATGGAACAATTGTTTTCCTCAATTATGATTAACACACACGCACACGCGCGCGCGTATATGTGATTTCGAAATATTCGCAGAATAACTTAAAAAATAAAAAAGCATTATAAACTAATATTTTTATCGACGATTAATTATTGTTAATAATAAAGAAAATAATTATTAATATTGACGAGATGAAATTTTTCATTAATTAGTTTAAAAGTATGTATATAGGCGAATTACCCTATATTCTCATGTTGGCTTACGAGATCTCAACAGGCAATTTTTAATTTGGTCATTAATTTTAAGCTAACGATATTTAAGGCTCGGTCGTTGTCATTCATTAAATTAATCTAAAATATTTTATACCTACAGACATATCCCAATATACACAAAACATTTTAAAAAGCAATGTATTTTTTTCTTTGATATTCTCTAACCTTACCTCGATAATTTTTTTATATAATCTAGTTTCTTTTAAAAAAATCAAACGATGCCAAAAAGTTTACCTTTAAATTCTTTCCTTTACATATTCTATATATTTTAAATTTATATATTATTTAGTTTATCTTATTTTCATTAAATAGTTCTAAAGAAAATTTTAAAGGAGTAACGTTCGCAAAATGCAGTTTCTTAAAATGTGATTTTTGTATTTGTTTGCAAGAGTTTTAAAGACACCTCTGATATATTTCCTTAAAATTTTATAGAATAGCATGCTACTTTACTACAAATAAATAATAAATTTCTTTTTCCCTCAAGTCAAAATATGATTTTAATTAAAACGACTGGGTGATGTACAGTTGATCAAGCTCCTCACGTGGTGAATGTCCTTGAGCATTGCACGTCTCCTTAGGGTTTCAAGCATGCTGACGAATTAAAAAGAGCAATTTATACGTATAATTAAATAACCGTGAGGAAGAAAAGCTAGTCACCTGATGTACTCGAAAAATTACTGTACCAGTAGAATAATGGAATTAAATGAATTTAGTAAAGAGTTAGCAGGGAAACTGAAGCAAATTAAGCTGTAAGGTTATTAACATTGATTACGAGAGTTGCTATTAAGTGAAGAGTTCATATAAGTTTCTATAATAAATATTATGCATTGATTTTAAAGCTTTTACGTATCTTAATATAAGAATAATATTAGTTTTTTTTTTTTTTTTTTTTTTTTTTTTTTTTTTTTTTTTTTAATAGTGAAATTTTTTTCATAATTCCAACCATTTACATCAAATCACGTATATAACTATTGCATCAACTACGTTAATATTAAAAAATTAGCTGTAATTGCTAAAATCCATGACAAGGAAATAGCTGAATAAATATTAAATGTATTGTTACTTTTCTCTTAAGATTAAATCGAAATTTAAGGGAAAAATGTTATCTATTTCCTAATGATAAATTGTCAGTATAATTGGAATATAGAATTAAACTTCGAAAATGAATCAAATTAAGATTTTATACCGACTGCTCTAATTTGAAATTTATTGCGAGAAAGAATTTGTAAGCTTATTAAATAGAATTATGCTGCTACGATTTTGCATAATTAAAATAATTTACAATTTGAATTAGATATTTTGTGCCGTAGGAGCACTTTCGTTATTTCGTAAGTACCTGATAACTACGCAATGGATTATGTTCATAGCGTGTAAGAACTTACACCCCAAGAGAAAACTTGATAACTTTCACCATTGCTTAGAATATAAAAAAACATGAGTTCTCGAGAAAAATTGACCTTTCACCCTTGGGAATAGTTCAGGAAAACTCGGTTGAATTTTTCAAAGTACAATAACACGACGTAGTACACTTTTGTATTCTATGTGAAATTCAAAAACATACCATTGTGTTACGTTTTATGAATTCTTATGACGCTTAAGAAATAAATTTATATATTCGTATTATATTTTTGAAAAACGATTTCTTTTTAGCAAAAAGCAATTTTTTCAGATTACCGTATAAATCTTTCAATATATAAATATATTACTGCCTCGTAAAAGCTTCTCAAACTGTTAATCATTTAACTTTTAACTACTACAACCAGTAAGAAAAACTTAATTTATACATGCACAAGAGCATCATTATTTAACTCACGGATAAAAAAATATGAACATAAATATTTACATATGACAAAACATTGTATATCAAATTATGATCTTGTAAAAACGATTTAATATATTTTATTCGATAAGAAGAACACGAGTCCGACACGAGTATTTAATTACTCTTCTCGTGCATATACTTCGTATTTTAACAAAACATTCGATTTTGTAATTTTTTATCCTTTTATATTCTATTATTCTGCGTGAAATATTTTATTTAAAGTAATTTTACTATGCGACTTAATAATGGTAACTTAAGCAATAAATCACACGACTATTGCAAAACATAAGCTGGACAGCTAAAAGCATCGAACTTACCTATCGACGACAAGAGTTGTTCCTTTCTCAAGTGTTTCGCGAATATTATCTTTACATTCCCATCGATTCGCAGAAAACAACAAATGTACTGCTTCAGGTGCTAGTTCTATTTTCTTTGACAAATAGTCATTAATTATACCACCAATTACAGTATTCCTTTCTAAAAGAAATTAAAAGAAAATTTTTTTTTAATAGTTACCTCATCAAAGTGAATAGATGTACAGTGAAAAACTCTAAATCCTTTTATTATAAAGGTTGCATCGTCGATTAGGAATTGAAAAAACTAAAAATCTATTTTTCGTGTGACTGATGATAACTAATTAAAAAATGATATACCACCAATTAAACTTATGATTAAGTGATGCTGATCGGTAGAGTTTTCTATACGCGAATGTACGTATGCGCGCGGCGTACTTACAATTATGAGTTCGCGTATACGTACCTAATTTACAGATGATTCGTGATTATTTTTATTCATTTAATCTAGGACCAAATTAAAATAAATAATATGTAAAATTGAGTTGTGTAAAATGTGCATATTTTAATGTTTTGCATTGAAAAATTTAAATTTAAATAATTTAAATTTAATTATTAATAAATTTATTAATCAAATTAAATAATAATTTAATTATTAAGTAAAATCACTGTTTAATTATTATTAATAACTTGATAATATTTATCTTTTTTTCAAGTTGGTAAAAGTATATTTCAATGAGTAATCGAACGAAAACTTGTCCACATACGCATATACTTAGCTCAAATATCTTCATAATTTTAAAACTACTTCAGATTATAAGTACAGTTATTAAATCACAGTAAGATTATTTGTTTAGAAAGTCGAAAATATGTATTTATTAAAATATATATTTAATCAATTTTACTATTACATTGTCGAAATTAAGATATTCAAATTGTGATAGACGCGACACGACGAGGTTATGTCGGCTACACTATTTAACGATATTTATAATTATATTTAAACAATTTATAATCAAATATTGCAGATACGTACAAATATACAGTTATATCAAAGTCTATCTCAGAAATAATTAGAATTTACAATATTACTAATGCTAGCTTTGAAAATGACCTCTAACCTCAATGCAAATAATCTTGGAAATATCGATCGATGTCAGTAATATCATTGGGATCAATTTACGATAAAAAAAAATGTCTTTCATTGCTCTAAAAAATCATTTCTTAACATTATTATTTTTAAACAAATTTTTTCGTATGTCTTAATAATGATTATACCAATTAGATAAAAAAAATGTATGCCGCTGAATTATAATTTTAAATTAAAAAATTAAATTTAGAGAAGAAAGGATCATAGTATTGATAATGATTTTATCTTCTTCGATCATATTTAAGTATGCTTCCTGAACTTCGTGTTCGTAAATGTTATCAATCAAAATTAAATGTGAAAAACCACAACTTAAGGCAAAAAATATAAACATTTTCAACGTATTACTTCAACATTGTAGTAAATTATCTTACCAGGAAAAACACGTTTTTCAACAGATATACACAGTTTCTTTAGTGCCTCAACGAGTAGCGTCGCCTGCGTCGATTTTCCCGCCCGATCTAATCCTTCCAAAACAAGAAAAGCCCCTCGCATCGTGGTTTAATTTCTCTTAAAAATATTCTATACATGAAACACTTATTACGCACAGCAATATATGCGGAAAAATAAGTTTCACTCACCGAAAATGAACTATTTGCAACTGATCTACGGGTATCATCGGTGGAACACGTGCAAAAGTCTGTTTACGGTCACGTTATTATCACATGTTGAAAAGATCGAATTTAAATCAATTGCTTTTCGTGATTCAATAATGATGATCAACTTGACGCTTAATAAGGAAAATCCTAGAGAACACTAATCAGTCCAATAAATCAAATAAATCGAACAGATTGAGTACGAAGGAAAGGCTTATTTTTTATTTACATCTGGCATACTTCAAACAATTCAACTTCGAATTCTAGCAAAAAATTTAGCACGATAGTGACCTCTTGTTTTGAAACTACTAACCCTTCCAGAATGTTTTATCATAAGATATAAATTCTGGAAGGTTAGAGTTTCACAAGCAAATTGTTAATCAATAGTCTTACTTATTTTATTTAGGAAAAACCAGAAAACCAGATAATCGATTAAACGCATTTCTCGCGCTAGAGTTATATCTGCGTTGCACTCATTTGCTTATAGCAAACACTGTACTTGTGATCGAACGTACTCGTCTTGCGTAGATTGCGATTTTTCCCTTTAAATTTCCGCCGTTCTTGCGCTCCACAAATATCGCCTCCAACAGTACAAGAAACTCATAACCAGCTCGACTCCTTTTAGAAAGAGCCAAAATAAATAGGAATACGACGAACGCACGATTCAGAACTTTATTCTAAATGCTTTGCATTTAATAAAGCCACCTAAGCAAATTCAAAACCTCGTACTCCTCCACGCGTTAATACTCGACGCACAAACTCTATCTGACCAACCGCGACGCGCCAGATTCAAACTTCATATTCACAATATCGCTCACATTTCGAGCAACAGTGTACATACGTACATCGCATTTCATCAGCCGACGAAAAGGATGCATTGATATAAGTAGCAAAGTGGTCGTAACGGTACAACATTACTCAACCAGTACACTCGTGGTACCGGTAGAACTTAAAGCCTTGCTAACGATTAATAATGATAAACCGTCGCCAGATGAGAAAACAGAGATTATTTGGAGCATTTGAATCATTAGTGCAGCCGATATTTAAATTTATTGCACGTGAAATTCGATAGCGTTGCTCTTGAAAAGTAATAAATGTATTTATTGGTGGAAAATTCAGGCTTGTAAATGAATCTCTCCCGCTCTTGATATAGATTTTTATTAATTTCAGCATTATTGCACATTATTATCAAGAGTGTGTTTCATAAATATTTATCCGACTAATCTTTTTAAGGTGCATGAAAATGTGTTACAAATTTGGCATCTTTAGTATTTCTACAGATAATTATTGCATCATTAGGTTTAATTCAATTTTTCTCAACGTATAAAAAATTTGTAAATTTTGCTTTGAACGCGGCTTTTTGCGATTCATCTTATTCGCTTTAAGCCGATATTTTTCTTTTCCTTTACATAAAATTATTTTGAAAAAATAAACTTTTCACAATTGAATGTGCCATAAAAGGTCTTTTTTGTAAACGTTCTATATGAGTAGATTTGTTGTCGAACGATGATATGCTGTTCTCGGTAAAACCAGTTAAACTCTGCTCGAGTACTTGGAAGTTGTGGTATCTTAGCTAAGAATTAGCTATGCACCGTTACTATACTGAGATTTTGCTTAATAACATTAACTTTCTGTTTTTTACGTTTTTAGCACTTAAATTCTTTTCTTCGTTATCCGGTCGAACCAACATCCAAACCATCTATGATTTCTCTACTATAAATATTTTTGATGTAAATATACGAAGTCTTGCAAATTTTTCTTTTTCAATATAAGTAAATTAGTCGAAGGGATGTTAATTAAATATATTATTGGCTCATTTCATGGCAAATAAATATAAAAACAAAAAATTGTACCTACTTACTTTATTGAACTTGTATGTAAGAAGTGAAGCGCACTCTTCGACTATTCAAAAGATCTATTCTTTCTCTTATAATTGTTTTTTTTTTTTCGCGAGGTGTTGTCTATAAGAGATAGAGAATATGAATAAATCGAGTGGAACAGGGATATGGTAAAACTTAAGCAGATACAAAAATGTTACGAATCATCAATATTTGTTAACGATTCAAAAGAAAAAGATATACGTGAATATTTCCGTTACAAATCTTATCAGCATAAATTTTGTTAATGAAACCATTCGGAAGTTTCTTTATGTATAATATTTTATCATTCGAGATAAATGAATTATGTTAATGATAAGTGCTAAGAGCTTCGAATTAATTCTACACATTTTTGCAAAACATTCTGTTGACCTTGGTAAAATATAAATATTGTTATAATGAAAAGTCTTTCACAAGAATGCTAATACTTTTTATACGGTACATTTTTTTTGTTGCTGTTTCGTGACTATTTTTAAACGATTTTATTATAATCTTGCCATTTGAAATTTTGCTGATGCTATAAAATACATATACTTACTTTTCATTCGGATGTTTAGTTGAACGTTTCAAAAAGTATTTCAACAACAATTATATTTATTTATTTTCAATATTTTCGCGTAATATTACCTGCTAAAAACTATGGTATTATTTTCATTAAAATTTATTACATCTATGTCACCCATTGTACTACCATCACCGACTTGAAGCTACTTTAAATCCATTATGATAGAGTAGTACTTTTGATGTTTCGGTACAACAAATATAATTAACACCAACACCTATACAATCCATTTACAAAATTTGTCACAACGATAATCTGTATAATCTACAGGTAGGATTAACATTTAAACCACCTCTTCCTTGAAGTTTTGAATGAAAATGTATCCTGGAGTCTTCATCGCAGACTTGTAGCCAATTTCCATTCGGAAAATGAAAATTGAAGTTCTAAAGTAATTAAGATCGTACTCTTGAAGGTATTCTAAAGAGACAAGTTACTTTAAAGCATCAAAGCCTTTCAGATAAAAAAAAAACTAGATGTAGAACAGATTAATAAATTTGAAATTTAATGAGATTTATAACATTCTCACATCTAACATAAATCGATAATGAATATTATTTTATTTTTAATATAAATATATAAATAGACCTACCCAACCGTACTGCGCAATCAAAAATCTTAATTTTAATTTAATTTTAATTTTAATTTTAATTTTATTTTTATAACATATGTTTCAATTGGAAGCCTCGAATTATTTTATTTGCAAATCAAAAACGTACTTAGAAATTTAAATAATATTCGGTTATTGTAGTCGTAAATTAAAATAGGTTTGATATAATATAGAATGATTGATCCCTCGATACTTAAATTGTCGTTAAAATCTAATGCTAATAATTGGTGTCGTGATTATTTTGCATTTACTTTATGTGAGCATATTGATTTTCACGATTCCGATTTCCAGTCTCAAACTTTCGATTAAATTTCGTTCTCTTGAATATTACGTTTGATAAAAGCCAAAAACCGATCTTCCATTTATTCAAATAAATTTATCCACTTTTCTCTTTCCTACGTATAAAAAATGCAATAATATATAATACAGTTTCGAAATTTCTTTCAAATTAACATAGAAACAAAGCTTTTCCAATCAAAATTATCGCAAGAAATATAATTAATATCTTATTCAAATATTCAAACTCTTCGATATTACATTCGTGGGAATTAAAGCTATTTTTAATAATGATAAATTGAGGAAAAAATTGTACCGAAATATAGCTATTGTACGAAATGAAACGATGTAAAAACGTAAATTTTCAAAATAACGTAATAAAGAAAAAAATTAGGTTATGTTGTAAACAAATTCGTGATTGAAAATTTATAAAAATTATTTATTTAAAAGCAAACCCAAGATATCTTTTATTATGTGTGGCTCGCTAAGGATCAATGATGTACCCACAAAAAATGCTCTGAAATCACCAGTGTTATTAAAAAATACCATCCTACTAACATGCCAATGCCATCCGTTGCAACCACTGCTAGGAGAACCTCTTATTACTTGATAATGAAAGGGCGACTTAAAGAAAACCTCACCTTATCGAAAAAGTTCAGTACGCGTGGAAATTTGTTCACGTGGGAGCGACTCACTTATAATGGATGACAAACGCCTAAATAAACTTAGATGTTGTAATAAACATAGCCCGCGTAAGTGCGCGAACAAACTTCAGAAACGGCAAATAAATACTTACATATAGAATTATTCAATGAGATAATTCGAAGACCAAGAAATCCCAAAAATCCTGATCCAAGATCACTACTTTAAAAACCTTGCAAGCGAATAAAACGTGAGCCGCCGTTTCGAAAGCTTCATGACAACGAAGATCGGATTCTATAAATTCAAGTCTACGACTCTTTAGGATGAAAGGTTGCATGCACCATAATTCAACGAACAACACAATGTCCAGGCGTAAATGATTTCATTCGTGAATAATAGCATGAATAGCAACGGCCATTCATCGGTCCTCACTCTACATTTTTCGTCGACCTGACGAATGCGCAACAATTATAGATTTTTTATACATTTGTCAAACATACAACGACCTTTCATACCTTTTCTTTGAGGTACTATTATCGATCCAGTGATAAAATATTACGAGGTTTAAACATAAAAAAGCAAAGAAACTGCCTTTGCGATTAACCCTCTCGTTTCTTTGGAATAATAGTTGGATATGGATTGCATTCACGTAGGAATGAACTAGCTTTTCCCTTCCGTAACTGATTAAAATTTTTAATTCTTACTTTTTATGCAATTGCATACCCGAAAATGAGCTTCGTAAGAACATCCACGAGGTTCGTAGCGATCGAAATTACCAGACCTTTTCGACGTTAGTTTGACGTCCTCGTTTTTATTTCTGATTATTGCTTGTCTTGTATACTCTTGTATGTTCAAGGCAGACAGTCAGTGATTCTGATATTCTCAATTCTGAGATTCAGAACCGTTATAACTTTTGGCGGTAAACATCTCTATAATATATTTTATAACAAGTTTAGTTTTCTGTTGACTTAAAAAGAGTACGTAAACAAATAGCCTACATGAATTATCGTATAATCTGTTTCCTACTCGTATATTTTTTGTGTATTTGATCATTTAATAAAAGTTAACCTCTTTTAGTGGCACCAAAAAAAACGACGAAACGTCCAGCTCCAGTTGCACAAGATTCCCAACAAGACGCGAAATCCGTGAAGCGTTCAAAAAGCATTAAAATTAAACCAAACAAACCAGAAAAAAATCAAGAAAATTGTGGTAAACACTATAAGTTGTCAAATTTTTAAATTTTTAAATTGATGTTTAATTTATTTTAATAATTATTTGAGTAAATTATCGATGAATTTTTCAAAATTTTATAAAATCAGCGAAAATATAAAAGAAATTATACATTTTAAAAAAATGATACTGCTATTAAATAAATGACATTTAAAAAAAAAACAATTTATTTGTTTTTATCATTACATTGACAGATTGTAAAACTAAAGCTGTAACTTGATAAGATTTATATTTAATGTCATACTTTTTATCAATATTAAAGTGTAAAATTTAAATTACTAAACATTTAAAATGAATAATTGTTCCATATATGTTTATAGATTTATTAACATTTAACTTACAATTTATTTATTAAGTTATTGAAATTTATTAAAATTTTATTAAATTTATGAAATACAACTTAAGAAAATACAACCGTAATTTGCCTTGAAACTAAAACAGAATTCTTTAAGAAAATATTTTTTTCCATCTTTATATTTGCATTTATTTAATAAAAATTAACGTGAAAATTACACCAAATTTAAATTTGAACAATAAAAAAAATAACTATTACTCAAAATTATAACAATAGAATTTTAATATGTACAAAAATATTTGATATTATTATCTGATGTTATCAAGAAATAGATTAAATATTTTTTTATACGATGTATTTCATATATTTTAGTTTTGATTTCATTTATTCGTACAATTATTTATATATTGAATCTATCTTCAATGTAACAGTAATTATTAATAATTATTGTGCATTCATTTCCAACGACAAATATATATCACTGAAATTATTTTAAATCTGTTAATTAATCTTTCACTTATAACAATTCTCTCCTTTTTAAATATTTTAGATCCAAAAGCAAGGCTCATATTACGTGAAATTACCACAGGAGGTATTATTCTTACATGTGGACAAGGTGATGTAGGACAACTTGGATTAGGAGAGGATGTTCTTGAAAAAACTCGTTTTTCAGTAGTTCCTAATCACACAAATATTGTTGCTATAGCAGCTGGTGGTATGCACAATGTTTGCTTAACAAAAGAAGGTACAGTCTTAACATTTGGGTGCAATGATGAAGGAGCTCTTGGTAGAACTACTACTGAAGAAGGTTCTGAAACTGTCCCATCCTTTGTTGAACTTCCTGTACCTGTAATACAAATAACAGCAGGAGATTCTCATAGTGCAGCACTTTTGGAAGATGGTCGGGTGTTCATATGGGGTTCATTTAGGGTACAATCTACATTCTATATTACATTAACTTGATGAAACAAATGAAATAAAATGAAAAGTCAAAATTAATTCTTTGATTTTAATATTAAATAGATGTTCACTAGTTTCGTTTATATTTTATACAATATCTCAGTTATATTATAAAACTTTAATTTATTCAATTATTAGGACTCACATGGAACCATGGGATTGTTAACAAAAGATAATGAACGTTTTCCAGTTCAAATATCTCTTAAAAAAAAATTTATAAAAATAGCGTCAGGAGCAGATCACTTAGTATTATTAGATGAAGCTAAACAAGTTTATACTTGTGGTTGTGGTGAACAAGGTCAGCTTGGTCGTTTACCTGAAAGAAAAACTGATAGACATAGTCGACAAGGAGTAAATCAATTACTCACACCTGGTCAAGTTCATTTCAAAATAAATAAACATGTAGAAGTTGAAAATATTTGGGCTGGCACATACGCTACATTTATAAAGGATTCTCATAGTGGTGATATATACGTATTTGGTTTAAATAATTACAATCAAATAGGTATGTTTTAACATCCTATAGTCGATCTTTCTATTAAAATAAAATTTTATTAGTTATTTAATTCTTAATTGATACGTCAATTTCAGGCCTCAAAGGAACAGATAAGCAATTTCATCCAATAGTTTCAAAGACATTTAGTAGTCACAATTGGACACAAATAAATTCCGGTCAACATCACACTATAGCTTTAGATGACAAAGGAAAGGTTTTTGTTTTAGGTCGTAAAGAATACGGACGATTAGGCCTTGGTTCTGTTGAATCTGATGCAGTAGAACTTACTGCTGTTCCTACCCTTGATAAAATAAAGTGCATTGATGTTGCAGCTGGTAGTGCTCAATCTTTTGCAGTTACTGAATCAGGTACCAATCATATACCAAGAAACACTTTAATTGCTCTTTCTTAGATATTAGAAAAAATAATAAGACTTTTATTTTTAAGTACAATATGTTTTGCTCAAATTCGTATTTTTGTAGATACTACATTATAAAAATTAATTAACAATATTATTTAAAATATAATTAATTTCGATTATATAATGAAATTGTTATATCTAATAAACATTTTTTTTAGGAAAACTGTATGCTTGGGGCATGGGCACTAGTGGTCAACTTGGTACAGGAGAAGAAGAAGATGTCGATATTCCAACATTAATTGATTCTAAGCATTTAAAAGATATACAAGTAACTAGAGTTTCAGGTGGTGGACAACATACTATAGTTTCTGGATTGTCATCTGTAATAAACAAAAGCGTCGGGTAACGATAGATTTAAAATTTAGAATTTGTACATTATATTTGTAGTGAAAAAGAGTGCAGGATATTCAATACTGATAGACTTTGAATTACAACAGCTTACAAAGATTAAGGGAGAACGATTAGAATATGACAAAATTAAATTTAAAAAAAAAACTTAAAAAGATAACTATTAGGTATTAAAGATCTTCATTAACGTCCAGAAAATCACACAATATTCTATCATGAAAATGTATGAAGTTATGTTTTTAATTTCTAAATAATTTGACTAAATTCAGAAGAATAAGTTTATAAAAATTGGACGTTTTTGTATCTCTTTAAAAACTAGTTAACTAAATAAATTGTTTTGAATATAAAATTTTATTAGTAATATTAATACATCTAAAAATGTTTGCATACTTTTCTCAGATTTTAAGATCAAATTTTTCTCAATTTAAATTTGAAAGATGAGAAATATATATACTTATATGTCCGTGGATTATTAATATTTTTTCAATAAAGTTTTATATTTAATTAATCGACGAGAATAAAAGTCACTTATAACTGGAAGAAAAAAAATCTCAAAAAATTTTTTCATTATTTATTAGTTAATTTAAGTTTTCAAATTGACTTTTTACGTATTAATATTAGTTACATAGCCAAAAAGTAAATATAATGAATGATTGAAATAAAAAAATTTTGTGCTAAAATAAGCGCATATAATGTATAAAGATTTTAAACAAGTAGTTATAGACTTGTTTGTAATTTTACTTTAACGGATTTTTGTTATAATATCATGCAGCAATGTGTGTAGAATAAAAAAAAACTTTTCCTAATTGTTTATTAGTTTAGTATCATTTTTATTTATCATTGTCATTAATATATATATATATGTGTGTGTGTGTGTGTGCGTGTGTATACACCACATAAAATTTTTGTATAATGACAAAGACATTGTTGTCTTTAACTATTTATGCGCTATTTTCAAATGTTTTGGAAATAATTTAGCGCTAAATATATATAATTAATTGAATATGTATAAAAGTTAAACATTTTTTTAAATAAATTTTTTGTATCTATTTAGAATTACTTTTTTCAATCCTTCAAAAAATTACGCAACTATGATTGTATAAATAGCCCAGAGAATTTTTCTAAAAATTTAATCTTATTACCTTTATTATAAATTTGCTCTTATAAGAATTAATTGAATTTTTTAAATGCATTAACTAAATGTTAATTAATATTTGTAATAGTAAAAAATATTTACACTGCAATTCGATTTTTATCGAATTAAAAATACATAATTTGTAATTATAGCATAATAATATGAATAGCAATGATTATTTATTATACATTTCATGCTAATCACATTTCTGTTAGTCATCAAATTTACCCATTATTGGATTAAATATAATATTAAAAGAAGCTTTTTATTAATGAATTATTTAATTCACGAATAAAATGAAAAAATAAAGAATGTTTATTTAAGATTATATTGTATTTAAAAAGATTATTTTAATAGATAACATAATTTAAAATTAAACGGAAGTTGCAAGTTTGCAAGTAAGGGTAACATTAAATAAAATGGTAAATCTGCAAATAATAGCTTATGCTAAATACAAAACAGCCAATCAGAAACTTTAGGATTGTTCCTCAAACAGGAATTCGTGCTGTTTTTCCGTCTTATCTGATTTCACCCTAAACCGAGTTCTTTCATTTCATCCCATGTGGCACCGTGTAATGACATTGGTTCAGCGGTGATACTAATTTTTTAACAATTAAGCACATCAAATAAAAACATAAGCTTCTATAATGGTAATTTATTTTTAAATTAAGAATAAAAGTAAAATGTAGCACTGGGTGGCAGTTATATGAGATTACAAAATATTTGGTATAGGTTAGAATACAGTAAAAGATTCCAATGTACAGACTCATTTGTGGTCGTTTATCACATAAACATGTTTATTAAGTAAATAATAAATGCTTTGTCAAAAAACTTATCAATAAACATTTATTTTATTTTAGGCCAGTTTAAAGGTTGATAATCCTGAAAAGCCAGTGCAGGAAACAGCTCCGATTCATAGAATCAGAATCACTCTCACTTCTCGTAATGTTCGCTCACTTGAAAAAGGTAAATCACTGTATTATTTTATATTGGCGATTACATCAATTAATTTAAGATGGTTTGATTTTATTACAGTTTGCTCAGAGTTGATTCAAAGAGGAAAAAAACAGAAGCTTAAAGTTAAGGGACCTGTAAGAATGCCTACAAAGATCCTAAGGATCACAACGCGAAAAACACCCTGTGGTGAAGGATCTAAAACTTGGGATCGTTTTCAAATGCGTATTCACAAGAGGGTTATAGATCTCTATTCACCATCTGAAATTGTTAAACAAATTACAAGTATCAGTATTGAGCCAGGTGTAGAAGTTGAAGTTACAATCGCTAATGACTAAAGTGAAAATAATGATTTTTATTGCCATCATTACATATTAATAAAAAAACACTAAAAAGATATATAATAAAATTATTCTTATTCCTATCTTTTAACGAATTAACATAATGTTTATATATATATATATATATATATATATATATATATATATATATATATATATATATATATATATATATGTTAATAAAGTAAGTATATACGACTAGATATACATTGTAGATATTGCATGATTCTAAGCTAATAGAAATAAAATTTTCAGAAATAACATAACCTTAGTCTCTTGAACACGTGTGGTAGTCAAAAGACCTACTGGTTCAGCGCTGATCAATTTTTTCTTATGAATTAATTGATTATCTCGACCAGTGGTATATTTTTACAATGGTAAAGTATTTACTCGTTTTTCATAAACTATAAATTATAAGTGTCGTAAACCTAATTTCTAGTAAATAAGTATCTAATGTTAAGTTTCAAATTTTTTAAGGTTATGTAAAGAATATTATTTTCATGTGTACAGTTATTTTAATTAATGGTTGTTTATAATATTTTATTTAAATAGGCAACTGTAAAAACTGAAAATCTAGAAAAACCTGGACAAACGATTGCTACAATACATCGTATTAGGATTACTCTTACTTCCTGCAATGTTCGATCATTGGAGAAAGGTAATAAAAAACAATTTCGTTTAACCGTTTTTAAGCTAGTATTATATACTATTAAAATGATTTTAGTATGTTCTGAATTACTTGGTAGTGCAAAGGAACAAAAGTTAAAGGTTAAAGGGCCTGTACGAATCCCAACAAAAATCTTAAGAATTACAACTCGCAAAACACCGTGTGGTGAAGGATCTAAAACATGGGATCACTTTCAAATGCGAATTCACAAAAGAGTAATTGATCTTTATTCACCTTCTGAAGTTGTGAAAAAAATTACAAGCATCAAGATAGAGCCTGGGGTGGAAATTGAAGTTACAATTGCTAATGACTAAGTTTCATTCCAATGATATTTAAAAAGGAACTTGCATTTTAATAAATGACATTATAAAATCATTGAATTATTTATTTCCTGGATTTTCAAATTTTATTAAATCTATAAAAATTTACAAGATACCATAACATTTTATATATTGCAAAATTACTTAAGAGTATCAAATCAAGAAACTATTCATAATATAAAAAAATAATCTAACGTTAATCTATAAAGAAATATTTATTCAATTTGAAAGAATCACATGAATATTTTTGAATTTCATAAAAATGAATTTCTATACAAAGACAATACGATTTTTCATTTATATTTATTTGTAAAATGTAATACATTGTAAAATGTAATTTTAGCAATTGAAAAAGTTGCCTGATATTATGACCAATGTTCCAAATTGTGATTGCTCTTATATCAATATGTTTTAATCTTCTTTTGCAAGGTCATTTCCTTTTTCCTCATCTGTATCTTCTCCACTGCTAAAATTACCCATTCCTTCATTTTCTTCCTCATCGTCATCACCAGCAACTTCCGCGTTTTCAAGTTCAGCTCTTTCCATTTGTTTCGCTAATTCCGCATCATCTGTTGCTGTCACGACCTTCGGCTGATAAAAATTTACGTATATAATTTTTTTCTTTTTTTTAATTTATACATTATTTCAACAGTCAAAGATATTTTCAAAATTATATTTTAACTTCAATAATTTTTTTGAAAAATATATATATCGTATATGAGTATTATATCTCATTTGATATACTTTGTTAGTTTAAACAGTAAATTTCATCAATAATACGAGACAAAAGGGTTAACGATATTCATTTTAAATATTAATTTCTATTTTCTTTGAAATATTTAACAAATGCATTAAATTCAATATGATTATAATTTTAATTATAACTTACAGCCATTTGTACATTGAATACACCACCCATTGACACAATATTTTCCTTGATCACTTCGATAGCATCATTTAATGCTTTTAAACCATCAGTTTTTTCCGTAGACGATGTTGTGATAACATAAAGTGGAGGTGCTATTAAATTGATCTTAATAATGAGCTCTTCCGTCGATAAAGCTAAGCCAGCTTTCAAAGCAGCTTTAACGGCATCGATACCTTCATAACCGTAACAAGCAACTTCAACATCTGCTCTTATTTTAACAGCATGAGAGGTCAACTTTCGTTGTATATTATTTAAAAGGACCTCTTTCGTATGCTCATCAAGATCACATTCTGATAAAATTGAAGGATCCCTGAAAGTACATGTAAATCATTTTAGAAATAATTATTTAAATTGTACACATTTCTCATTAAAATCAACGTACAATACTGATTGTTTAAAGAAATCATATGCAGATGCTTTCTGTTTTTTATATTTTTCTTCAAAATACCATGCTGTCTTTTGATAAAGTTCTTCCAGCTGATCATCGCTTTCATAGTGTAATAATTCCGCTACATGTCTCAAAATAGAGTTTACTGCTTTTGCCTTTGCATATCGTTCTGTACATTTTTCAACATCTTCGGAAGATACTCTTCGTTTACTTAAATCAATGTAACCTAAAGTATACAATAACAGGTAACAGATTAAATAGTTGAAAATTTTTAACTATTTTAATTATCAATTTCATGTAATTCTCTTAAAATAGTACGATCACCGAAATTTAGACAAGTATTTAATTTGGTAGTGCCATTAATATACCTTTTTCTTTATCCACTCGTATGACAACAACTGGTTCTGTTTTTCCTACCCTAATTAACTTATTAATAGAACGAATACGCCTTCTTGAGAGTTCAGAGAGTAGAATCATACCCTCTATATTATTATATTCAAGTAGGTGCACATAAGCACCCATTTCAGCTATACTGCGGACATTGACCATAACCACATCCTCAACTTCGGGATACTTTTCTTTATAAAATCGACAAGATAACACCATTTTTGCCTAAAATGGATAATGAATCATGAGACCGATATTATTTAATATCGGTTAAATAACCGATAAACAGCATTTAAAACATATCCTCAAATCGAAATAAAAAACGTTTTTAAAAAACATACGAAAAAATATCTTTTAATTCAAACTTTTAATAAAATAAAAATTACATAATATAAAATATAATAAACATAAGAATAAAGCTTCGAAGTTAAATCTATAAGAATGTAAAAATATACATTTGCTTTATAATAGAATGCATACGTATTAACGCGAACTGATTAAGTTTATAGGTTAAGTATCTTCAAATAAAGAAACCAGTGATAATACAAAACACGATAATTTAAAATTCATTTTAAACTTATAAAAGTGAATTTAGAGCTCACTCACACTGATCAAAATCCACTTAAAATAGTACCGACTTAAAAATATTTGTTAATAATCCATGTGCAATCTTGACTGATTCGACACAGCTGACGCAAAATAAAGCATGGTACAAGTAATATCTGCACTCAATCCGTGAACTTCTTATTAGTAAATAAAAAATATGCGTCTATAGAGTGATAATCCTTACAATTTCTTCATAGATTAAGTTGCGCATAAATTGCAATGCCGAGAGTAAAGATTAGGAGAAAGCTTTTAAATACGAAACTTGAATTGAATGTGCTACAATCGTCAAAGTTTTAGATACTAATGAGAGATTAGCGATGCCTAAGTGATAAAAAAAATATCGACTAATTATTAACATTTCATTTTTAAGTTTACAATTTAACTGAAAGGAAAAGTTGGCCCATTAGTTAAGCTACTTTTTATGCTTTTCATTGTTATTCTTATTTTAGTACTTTTGTTAATATTGTTAATAAGAATTTATTTATTAATTACAAAAGTTTCCATTTTGTACTCGTTTCCGTGAACGGTTTACATATTTTTACAAGTTAAAAATGTGCATTAATATACGTTCTATGTACGTAATATAGCTTGAAATCTAATTCATTCTAATCAAATCTAATAATTTTTTTTATGACCGATAAATGTATGTAATGTGTATAGGGTATATAACATAATTGCGATTAATTTATCTATAATGTAGGATTAAACTTGCATTAAAATAGTTTTACTTCCGCGTTACAACGCAGAATCCATGCATTGAAATAAAAGGTGTTCTTTGCGCTTCCCTATTGTGCTTTCAAAAGTGGTGACATTCGAGAGAGAACGGAAATGCTAATAGCTTATGGTATATTTGTTAACGGTGACATGCAAAAATAAAAACAACAAGCAGGTGTAAAGAATAAAACGTGTTAATAACGAGCAAGGTTCAGCACCTGATTCGGTTGATCACCGTTTGACAATTATCACTACTTTACGCCGACCGGAACTTCCCTTTCACAGAGTTCGCACTTTCCTTAATAACAAAGCAGTTAACACGCACCGGTACTTACGATAACGATCGGTTAATCGTACAATACTTACTACGTAATAATACTTTTTAAAATTTTTAATTATATTTTTTTGGATTTCTTTGTAACGCACTCCAGGAGAGTTACATTTGTGTTGCGTATACAAAATTCCCGATTTCCCATTTTACAACGTGTCGTTCGAGAATAACGTTCCCTTCATTGTATAGTTTTTATTGTCGAATGCTCTCTGTTGTCTGCATCTTTAATCGAGTTAATTTTGTCTTTCAAAATTATGTCAAAAATTGATCAAATTTATGCGTGGATTGCAAATCTATAATATATTCTAGAAATGTAATATTAATACATTATGTAGTGTATATAATACATATGTCTAATAATACTGAATTTTCAAATATAATTATAATATATAACATAACATCTTTAGTCATTAAAACAATGTTAAAAGGCTTCCACAAAAGTGGGAAGTTCGAAAAAAAAGACCTAAATCTCAACTCGCAGCAACAAAATGAACTCCCGTGATAATAAAATATTGCAATCATTTGGAATGAACTCCTTAACTTTTTGTAATTAATTTATTAATCTTGTTAATAAAAGTACTTAAATACAGAGCTTGCGTTTATTTAATGAACTTTAAACGCTGTTGAACGTGTACAGAACTACTATAATCTGTAACTAAACAAAATATTCGTTAATAGCAATAAAATTGAAAGTCCTTACTTAATGTGAAAATGCTTAAATTTAGTATGATTTCTGCTGTTCAACAAAATTTCATTATTCTATGGGCTTGAATAACGTACCCACTTTTATTTAAGAATCGAAATGACTCTTGGTCTAACTGATCATTTGCACCAAATATTTGAAAGTTATGGATATGCAATTTTTAAGTAAATATTTTTGCAATTTATGTGAAAGAAAACGATAAGCGGTGGTATGTTAGCAAAGCTTTATCTTGAAAAATTATTGTTATTAAAAGCCGAACTTAACTATATGTGTAGAAATCATGAAAAAACTGGTACGTCGGTATAAATCTAAAAATATCAATTGCATTCATTGCTAATAGGATACATATTGTGTATAGGAAATGGAAATTTTATTTTATTAATATAATACAATGAATAATACAATGAAAATATAATATATTTCCTAAAATGTAATAAATATACTTTAGGATTCACTACATACGAGAGTAACGGTAGGATAAATAAACACTCGCGATCAATAATAAATAATCCTCTTTATTTATCGTTGAACAATAAATTCCACTCGACGCGCTCTTACACAACTTCCTCCTCTCCCACGCGCAATTACGTCTCCAACGTAATTTTACGCATCGCTGGGACTCATCATCCTCGCAAATACATGTTCAAGAAAATATTTTTTAATACTATTCATAATAAATTTTTTCGAGCATAGAAATGTTAAATGCTCTAAAAATAATTTACTTTTACTTAACTGTTGTTAGAGATTCATAAAAAATTGTTAATTATTTATATGTTTATCACAACAATGAAATAGTATGATTATATAGTTATATATTCTATTTCCGTATTCGAAAAGATCTCGTTGAAAGATTTCTGAGTTCAAAAAAATTTTATTTTTTTGCGTAAACTATAAAAACCTCCAAAAGTATAAATGCGGTAGTTTCTTAATATTTAATGTAACTTCCAGTAAAATAGAAATCTATACCAATAAACAGATACTTAATATCACTGGGCACATTTTCCAAAACATTCTGAGCAAGTAATTCAATATGAATTATTAAGTTTTGTAATAATTATTTTATTCGCGTATTCTTTATATATATATATATATATATATATTTTTTTTAATGAAAATAAATTAAAAAATGATTGACGTAGATATTAAAATTTCCAATTATGTCATAGTATTGAAATTAATTTAATGCATAAAGAAGTTTAAGGCTCAAAATATAAAACTGTTTTTACTAAACAATGTCAAATTAATTAGCTTATAAATTAGGATGTTCACTATAGTAATTTATATTTTACCGCTTAACAGTCCTTCGTGTAAACTCGGATATCATCGTGTGTTTTTCGAATACAGTGAAGGTATAGGAGTACCTACACTGGAAACAGAAGAAGTAAAATTATGCTTTCGAATACAATTATGATGCCTAATACGTTACATGTATAAATGGGTGCATATACATATATAATACAGTCGTTTTTTGATGATCAGCGGATTTTGATATCATTAGTACTTGAAGTTCACTGACGTCTATTCGATATGCAATTACCAGTAATTGAAATTGCCTGTCTTGTGACTTATGAATGCAATGTGTGGAGCCAAGGGTGAAAATAATGACACGAGTAGGTTAGAATTTATTACAGAAAAAACGTTTTAAGATTACTAAGGCCAGTCGTGAAGTCCTAACAAAAAAAGCGTGAAGAATTTACCAAACTTAAATGTGACAAGTAACTTATGCGTAAAAAAAATATAGAGAAAGTGTTAAAAAAACGTCGTCGTGTCAAGTGCGAGGCACGTACACAAGCAGTTGCAACAACAATAGAATTTATTCAGGGAAGTTAATAAAAGACAAAAGGCAGGTAAATTTGGAAAAATTGAAATATTTCCTATTTTTAATAAAAATTACTGTAAAATTGCCATTTTTATAACACTTGCATAAATAACAAATTTACCGAGTAGATAAAATATAATAATTAAACTTCAAATATTTTATTACACTTATCTTATGTTTCACATTATTCGAGTTTACATGTAAAATTGTATGTAAAATAATTCCAGAATTAGAATTAATTAATTAAAAACAAAACAAATATGAACCATGATTTCTTATCATTTTTTTAACACAAGACAAATCTTAAAAAAAATTTGTTGTTGCAATTCAATATATTTAGTCAAAGCATGTGTCGTCACTTTTAAACTAATACGAGGATGATTATGAAATATCGAATTTTATTGGAGTTCAGGCTAACAATCTTGTAATTTGTTATTTTACTCGCATACTAATTTAATTATTTTTTTATCTCAATTATTATGTTGCATAATTGAACTATTCATAAAAGAAATTTTATACTGCATGTTTTTTATTTTATCATAATAAATTTTTAAAATTGGTAATTATATAAATAAGAAAGTATTAAATTAATTTAATATAATTAGTACTAAAATTATATAGAAAACCATTTATTTCTAGTAAGCCGATATTGATTCATTAGATTAATTGAACATATATTATATAAATATTATATTTCTTTAAATATAATAAAGTAATTCCATTGCATACGTCAATATCTTTTTTAATTTAAAATTAAACTGATTGGTAATATACAATGGAAAGACTTGTATTATTTATTAAGAATATAATTACTTATATTTTAATGTTAATTCTTATTATATCTTACAATTACAATATATCTTACAGATGTTGAATTTTATTTTTAAGCATTATGTACAAAGATTTATCAAAGATTTATCAAAAAATATTTATCAATTTTGTCATCTATATAGATATTTCTATGATTTCTAATTTAAATATTTTATTATAATAATTAAATTTATTTTTTTTTTATTCTAGTAAACAAACACGAATGCCTCTCGTGGCAACAAACTGTTGTCACATTGACAGTCAGGGCGATCTGTCAATCGTTGAAAATGTAATCGCTCACAAGGAGATTTTTAATAAGTGTGTAGACTGTGATCATGAAGGTCCCAATCTTTGGCTTTGTTTATACCCAGATTGTCGTTATGTTGGTTGTTCTGAGCAACATCTTGATCATATCATCATGCATAATAGGAAGTTCATAATCCATTCGATACACATGAATTTATCAACAAATAAAATTTGGTGTTACTTTTGCAACATGGACATTCACACAATACATGTGCCTATATCTTCACAGTCTCCAAATATGAATGACCTTAAAATCTTTGGTAACAAGTTCTCAGGAGATACCTCTATTAGCATAGACTGTAAATCTGAAAGTTACGATTTTCATCGGCGGTTTTTGAAAAAGTGAGTGTAAAAGCGAAATTTTATATTGTATTTGATAAAACATAAATATTTATATAAAACTACAGCTGTTGTGTAAAAAATTGTGTAAACCTAAAAAATCTGATTAATAAGAATTCTGTAGAATTCAAGAATCAATACTCGATTTAAATATCAAACATTTAATAAAATTTTAATCTATTCAAAATTATTTTAACTAATTTGTATACATTAAGAATGAGCTTTAAGAATTAATTTAAATTAGTTATAAATATGCATTATTAATGGTTATCGGAAAACTTGTAACAATTTTTTAAATTTAGATTCTTAGATGACAACAACATGACTAATAGAATTCATGCAGAAAGAGGAGATCCTTTTCTTGAAAAATCGGAAGATTCACCTGACAGTACAGACTCAGATGAGAGCAGAGATATTTCAGGAAAACCTAAGGGATTGGTTGGTCTACAAAATATTGGTAATACTTGTTACATGAATTCGGCACTACAAGCATTGTCAAATGTGCCTCCTTTGACACAATTTTTCATAGATTGTGGTCATATGGTTACATATGTTAGTAGAGACCGTAAACCTGCTTTGAGTTTGAGCTATTTGCATCTCATAAGAGAAATATGGATTAAAAGAACTAGAGGATTCATAGGACCACACGACGTATTAAATGGCATAAGAACAGTTTATCCAATGTTTCGAGGTAATTAACTAACTAATTACTAATGCTATCAAATTATTAATACCAGTGCTGTAACTAATTTTTTGGTCTTATTATAAATTAAGTTTATTTTAAATTCCAAAATAACACATTAAAAATGCAACATTGACATTATTGTTTAAAGTAAATTGAATATAACCTATTAAAATTTTATAGACAGATAAAATTACTAATTATTTTGAAAAGTCGATTGCCAATACGATTACTCAGCATTTTAGTAATCACATATTCTTAGAAATATTATGTAATAATGTTAAAGACTGATTCATTAAAATGACTTATCGTCACAAAACGTATATCGAAAGATAAAACCAATATGAATAATATTTCTATTTAAAATTGCTGATCTTGGTAAACAGAAGCCTTACATATTTGAATTACGGTTGAGTTTCTTTTAGTTGTGTGTGATGTATATTTTTATAAAAATAACACATTTCGGCATTATGTAGAAGATAAATTACATGAATTTAATAGCGTATCTAGAGATTTATTAAACGCAAATAAAAGCAAAAAAGTATTATCTTGAATTTTCTTTCTTGAATATTTAAACGACAAATAATAATTTGTAGGTTATCATCAGCATGATACGCAAGAGTTCCTACGTTGTTTCATGGATCAACTTCACGAAGAATTAAAAGAACATAGAGAAGAAGACCGCGAAGGCTCGCTACGGTTAAAAAGCGTCGTTGAACCTTCCTCAGATGAAGAAGAAACAGAGGTTGACGGTACCGGCTCAAGTCAGTCAGATGCCGAATACGAGACATGTGATTCCGGAGTAAGCGAGCAAAGTTCACTTAGCGACGATGGTGAGCGGGGCACGAAAAGAAGATATTCGAGAGTCGGTCAAACTGACAAGCTGAAAAACAAATTTACAAGCCGCAATCTGAAAAAGGGCGCAGTCGATGTCAGCTACTCTCAGCAACAGAGATCCTCCCAGAGCTCGCCTATTAAGCATCGCTCGAAAAAACCAATAAAAACGCGTAGTATTATCAGTGACATATTTGACGGGAAACTTCTGAGTAGCGTACAATGCCTCACCTGCGACCGAATATCTACGAGGATAGAGACATTCCAAGACCTGTCTCTGCCCATACCAAGCAGAGATCATATTGACATGTTGCACCAGGGCTCTTTGACACCTCAGAAGGCTAGTCCGTGTTCGGACGTCGTTTACGTCACGAATCAATCGGGTTGGTTTTCATGGCTCTTGCAGTGGATGCGCTCCTGGTTTTGGGGTCCAGTGGTCAGTCTCCACGACTGCTTATCAGCTTTCTTCAGTGCGGACGAGCTCAAGGGTGATAACATGTACAGCTGTGAAAAGTGTAACAAACTCCGTAATGGAATAAAGTTCTCCAAGGTTCTGGAATTGCCCGAGGTGCTGTGTATCCACCTTAAGAGATTTCGGCACGAACTCATGTTCAGCTCCAAAATAGCGAGCTACGTGTCTTTTCCCCTTGATGGTCTGGATATGCGACTTTACCTACATAAGGACTGCGTATCAAAGATCACTACCTATAGTCTTATATCGGTAATTTGTCATCACGGGACCGCCGGGGGCGGACATTACGTCTGTTACGCCCTGAATCCAATCACGAATCAATGGTTCGAATTCGACGATCAGTGCGTGACTCCAGTTTCACCTGAGATCGTCAAAAATTGCGGAGCTTATGTACTCTTCTATCGGAAGTCATCGCAAGAGATGGTGCAGCTTCGCGAAGAAATTGTGGAGTTGATAGACATTTCCTCAAAGGAATCCTCGGATTTGAATTTCTTTGTTTCGACACAATGGATCAACCGATTAAACACTTTTGCCGAGCCAGGACCAATAGATAATTCTGATTTTTTATGTCCCCATGGCGGTGTCGACCCCGTGAGGGCTAAATTTGTAGATAAAATTTGTAGACCCATTCCACAACCCGTTTGGGAATTCTTGTTCAAAACGTAAGCTTTGCGTTATCCTTATCCTTTGCGTTTGATATGAACAATACTTTAAACGTTATTTTATTTTATAAAGGATCGTTAAAGTATTCAAATAATCCAGCAAATACTTCTGTGATACATTTTTTCAAAATTTATTGGCTCTTTAAAACTGTTATTCAATAATGTTTTATAAGTCGAACTTACATTTGTTTCTATCATAATTAAAATTTGAAATAAGTTTTTAAAACGCGCAGAAAGCGATTAAAATATGGAAATTAAAAACTATTAGTATTTGGGATTTATAAACATATTAAATCTATTAAACGTTCTTAGTATTTTATCATAAAGAAATTAAATTTTTCAGCTCAAACGAAATGAATAAGTATATTTTAAAAGCTCCCCTCTAATTAAATTTATCTTTAACAAAACAAACTTAAATACAAGAAAAAAGTATTCGTGATTGACTAGTACGATATTATTCATTTTGTTCCAACAATATAAATTTCAATGTACATTCATATTCTAGCAAGTGCATCTTAGCTTTTTAATATTTCTAATAAACAGTACTGTAATTAATATTTTTCAATGAAATTTAACTGTTATTAATAGATTCGGAGGTGGACCAGTTTGTACGCATTTATATGAATGCCATATATGTGAAGAAAAACACGAGGCAATGGAAAAACGCCGACTCTACGAATTGGAAGTGTTCAATCAATTGAATCGTCCAGATAATCCAACTGCACGTTATGCTTTGGCTATGTCTTGGTTTAGGCAATGGCAAAGTTTTGTGAAGAGTAAGGAAACGCAACCTCCTGGACCAATAGATAATAGTTCCATTGCTGTAAATAAGGGTGGTCAAATAGTTTTAAAAATTGGTTGGTATTTATATTTTGGCTTTATTTAAACTTTTACACGTACTTCCTTAACAAGTCTAGTAATAATTTTAAGTTACGCGTTAAAAAGCATAGGGAAAAAATTTCAATATATTTTTTGGTATCTTATGTTTAGAAAAGGTAAATGCTTTGTTGAATCAAACTTCAATACTAATATTTTGGAAACATAAGAAATTTTTGTCATACAACTGTAAGTATAATCGCCCGTTCATAGACGATTCAAATGCGTGCGCTCGTACTCGTATACAGTTGACTTACTAGTCAATTATAATTAAAAATCTTTCCAGGTTTATTCGATTAGCTCGATGTAGTACGTAAAATTAGCACATAAAATAAAAGGAAAGAATTAATTTATTAAAATAATTGTACATCGAGTATTCTAATTTAGTTAACGTACAGTATCTTAAGGTTGCATTGAAAATGTTTGAAGTAAATTATTTTTCATTATTTTTCAACAGGTTCCGATTATGGTCCAATACCGGAAGAACTTTGGCAGTTTTTTGTAAATACATACAGTGGGGGTCCAGAAGTGATTTTGCACTCGTGCCAACGACTAGTGCCTACACATACAAGTATTCCTATGCATTCCGCAACAAGTCCAAATTTCATCGATCAGAGTCCAAAATTTAACCGCATCGAGGCTAAATCGAAACAAGTAACTGTCTCTAAAAGTACGGAGTTAATATCGATGCAGGACAATAACACAGTAATAGAAAATAATTCAGTGACAAATATCAATGAGCAACAAGCGTCGAAAGAAAGCAATGGCTAAAAGATTTTGTTTTATCAACAGTAGTGTTTTGCAATTTTTAAAATGTTCTTTCATATAAATGGATTAGCGGTGAATTTATTATTTATTAAGCTTAGAACAGATTTTTCTTAAGGAAATACAATCTTCATTACATCATTTTTTTAAATAAAATATCAAATTACGAATTTATGCTTTATTTGCTATTAATTCTTTTTTGGGCGTGAAAACTTGCAAAAACTAGATCTTTCTTATACATTATGTTACACTTCATTTTTGCTGGATGACGTTAGAAAAATTCATTTCAAAAAGTTAAAACGCAGTTCATTGAACTAATAACATTTGAGTGAATTGCAAAAATATAAACGTTGGTAAAATAGGTATTCTATAGTACTTTAATATAATAAGATTCTTGATACGACGTATTCAACTATCTTCAAAACTTGTACAATAATTGCTATTTCATTTTTTTCTTTCTTTAATTCCTTAAAATTGAGAGTATTTTATTTAACGTATGCAACAAGCTTGCACGAACAAAAAAATGCGAGTGTAACCAAAGTAGTTAACGCTTTTAGAAAATCGAAAGTATTGTAATTTTTTCTTCTTTAAAATTAAAAAACAGTTTATGCTATGTCTCAAGTTAATTTTTAAATCGCGGCATGGAACGATTCAGTGTAAAAAATCAGTCATGTATGTAGGAACCAAATTTATGAGCGTATTCATTTTTGGTGTTTTAAAATTTATGAAACTGTAAATGTAAATAAATATTCTTTATTTAATTACATCTATTGACATAAAATTTTATGATTATTTTTCTTTTCGTTTTTTAATATATTAACACTAAATTTTTCATCATTATTTTTTCTTTAACCTACATGTATTATTAAAATACAAACTTCTTTACATTGGCATTTACTTTAGCATTCTTTCTTATTAAAGTACGTAAAAAATATTATTTACGTAATGAATGAGAAAGAACAGAAGACTGAGAATTACATGAAAATTGAATTAAGTTAATAAATTTGTGTCTTTGCTTCTATAGTTTTTAAAGATGACAAATAAATAAGTATCTAAAAGAATATAATTTAAATATAAATATATATATATATATATATATATATATATATATATATATATATATATATATATATAGACAAAATGCCAAATCCATTAAAAATATACTTTATATTTTAAATTTATTCATTTTGTTACATGTAAAAAAACTTGATATAAGCGTTTAACGATACGGTGGTGAAAATTTATGTTGCTAAAGTGACACGTTAATATTATTACTACTTCATTGTTAATAAATTAATTTATTTGATATACTGTCGTTCAACCTATAGACTGTAATGATTCTATGCAGAATGTTTTCCAATAATTTGTACAACGTTTTTTTATTAAAAAAAAAAAAAACAGTTAATAAAACTATATTAATATTATTTTTTATAATTTTGCTTTGGAAATTAAAAAAAAAGTTGAATAAACAAAATGATGGGATGAAAACATATAAGGGTAGATAAGAATGGAAATTTATTCTTATTCTTATTATTATTATTATTATTGTAAATTGTAATATAAGCCAGGAGATAAATAAAGAAGTTTTTTATTTATTAAAAATTATCGGTTCTTTTATAATACTAATATTCTTCCTATTATTTTCACAGGTACGAAATGCAATATTTTAAAAAAGTAAAATACGTATTTCAATGTTTAAATCTAAAGTAAGAATTCAAGAAAGTAAAAATTCTCTTATAAAATATACTTTAAAATAGAAATTAATAATGTGCTTATTTTCAAATTCTTAAAACTCGAAGTTATATATTCATGCAAATTCAAAATTAACATGTTTCTACTATTAATATTACATACTTTAAGTATCATTGCATAATGAAGCAATTCAAACTGTAATATATTTCGTGAAATATATTCATTAAAAATTGTATTAAAAATCCCAAGCAAGTTTCTAAGAAAGACTTAAAATTAAACGTAAATATTGTTGCAAAAGCACGACCTTATGGCATTTATAATGTTATACCATTGCAATAGGAAATTTTTCATTTACGATTCTATGATACTAACTATCAAGCGTTCAAAATAGTTATAGTTTACAGTGATAAAGAGTACTTCGACTACGTTAAATTTAAATTTACATAAGTTTATGACAAGATTTTCTTATAAGGAAATTAAAAAATTTTTTTGATTAAATTCGGTATATTAATTATTAATTTAAAAATTACCATAAAATAAAATGATATATTACCTAGAGCTCATAGTCGAATATATTCATCGAATATAAAAATTGCTAGACTTCTCTACAATATTTAGTTGTCTAACTGTATTGCTTTAATTTTCCATTTTTTCGCCTGGTTCGTTAAAAAAAATTATTTAAAAGATGATAATGTATTACAATGAATTTCATTGTATGAAGTTTTGGAATTATAATTTAGTAATTAAATGTACAGCTGTAATTAATAGATTATATCAAATAACATAATTAATATTATTAGTTTTGAAATTTGATTGATTGGATTTGTTAACATTGATGCTATAAAGTATCTCTGTTATCCATTAAAGTCGATCACATCTAACATATTTTTAATCCCAAATTACAATTATCATTCTATTTTTCTATTTTCTACCTATAGATCCTTTATTTTTCAAGTTCTTTACAAAATTTCTGAAACTGTTTTGTTTGGAATATTTCTTTGAGCTACTATCTTAATCGATGTTCATTAGTAAGATTTAATTAATTTAAAATTCTCAACCGATATCTAATAATTAACGTTATAGAAAAATACTACTTTCAATAATGTTTGTTGATATTTCTTTATAACTTTTGTGCAAAATACACAAAACTTAAAAAAAATCGAAATAATTTAATTTGATTCTCCTCAAATATTAGAAAGGCACTGATATTTCTATTGTTATATTATTTAATAAAGTGCTAAACATTTTAAAAGTCTGATTATAAAAATCACAAAACGTCTGTTCAGCAGCATTTTGTAATTTCAATGTTTTTTTAAAATTATTCTTGAAATAATTGAGCAGTCAAAATTATCAAGTACTTATAAATCCAGATTAACGTGTCATTAAGACGTAAGTTTACCTTTTACACGTAATATTTAAGTACAATGGTATTCAAATGAAGGTGCTTTTTTTTTTTAATACAGGAACGTTTAGTTAAATAAATAATAAAAGTTAAAGGACATTTTTTAAAGAATATTTTTCATAGACACGTCCAGAATTGTATTTCACGACTCGAATTAGTATCAAACTTGATAACAGAATTGTAAAATTTTGTATATCATAAGTAGCATAAAATTAAAATAGTCTGTAAATAAATGAATTTTTAATGTATTAAATTAAGTAATCCTATAAATTAATACTTTCAAATTCTGTGATAGCATAATTCGATAATTAACATCGACATATGAATAAAAGAATTACGTTTTCGAATATATACTAGAAATAAATCTTGTATTACTTTTATTCTATCGCTTTTTGAGGAGGTAAACCTAAAACTTTAAGAACTGTATTATTGAGCTAAAGTTATCATTTTTGCATAACTATACGATTCTTACAATTTTCAATATAAAAGGAAATAAAAAAATAATTATTCGTAAACTTTGAAAGAATAACTTTTAAATCGATAATTCTAAATGACAAAAATTCCAAACGAGAACATAAAATTTATGATATCTTGTGCCCGCAATAATTGTTACAAAAAAGCCACGATTTCAAAGTACGTATCATAAAGTTTATTTTTTCAAAATCTCATTCAATAACGTTTCTATTTGAACAAGTCTGCGAAGCCAAGATCCAAAAAGAATGATCGAAGCAAACGAATAAAGTGTGCTCTTTACAAAATTCTCTAACAAAAAATTAAGCTGATTTCATAACTTTTATTTTAATCAAACATATATAATTGCAGTGATTTTCTAAAAATGTTGAATGAATCGATTAAAAATTAATCGAAACATGGATATATCGGTTAAAAAAATGTAGATAACTTATCATAATGATTAATCTTTGTGCGCTATCAATAATATCGTTCTACGATCAAATAAAATTTCTACACTTTGACCTTCATACCCGGAACGGTAATGACCAAATCCAGTTGCTTTAAAAATTGTAAAGCACCGTCAAATTTGATACCCTTATTAAATTCGTTTATATGAAAATAAGAAGCTAAATGCAATAAAGAAACCCCAGCGAAGGTTTCCTTTGGATTCAATTTTTAAGCAAGAAATGAACGTGACTATCATTATTATTTCGCTATAATAAAATATAAAATTAATAACGTAGGTATCGACACTATTTAAAACCATTCATTCGCTTGTAATTACCATTACAAATGCAATAGAAATATTTATAAAAAGATATACAGTTTCTCTATTTTGCTATCCACATTTTATTTTAGGCAGAATGAAATTTCACTTATTACAATCCTCCTTACTCATTTATCTTTATCTTATTATTTTCAATTATTACGGTAATTTTTTATTCGCACGTTCATAAGAATTTCTAATTTTCACCCTCATTTTATGCACAATATCATTACAACACAGTCGTTACCTGATCGTAAGCGATTAAGAAAATTGGAAAATCGAATACTAGCCAATAACCCAATGATAAACTTCTGATTAAAACAAAATAAAAAATATTTGTACATTAGGTACAGTTACAAATTACAATTCTATAAGGAAGCACACTTTATATTTAATATTTCATACTTTGGGATTGAAAATCCATTTGAACTTTGATACGACTCGCAAGCATTATTCAACCAGTTTGACAACAATTGTTCAACTCCGTTTTTTCAATATTCTTCAAATTTATACTTGAATGTGAAGCGAATATATCGAATGGAAAAGGGTAGCCTTCATAAAGTTCTACGTCGAAATGCGACTAGTTTCGTGACA
The DNA here is from genome assembly GCA_018907045.1 of Wiebesia pumilae. NCBI lineage: Eukaryota > Metazoa > Arthropoda > Insecta > Hymenoptera > Agaonidae > Wiebesia > Wiebesia pumilae. The sequence continues at coordinate 773,378 of JACCHZ010000192.1, read as the reverse complement.
TATCTTTCAGGTAATTAAATATTTTAATGTTCGGAGAAAAATTAAGTCTAAGTAAATTCTCTTAAAGGAGGTAACATCGATCAATGACAATTAATAACAGTTTAGAACTAGAACTCCATGTTCAGAATACGCGGGAATTCTAAAATGAATTCTGTATAAATCGTTGCAAAGTTGCAAATTTTTAACCGACTTTAAATAAATTTCATAGCTAAACAGAGTTCTTACATACAGCTTACATATGTTTACGAACTTCTAAATCCGATCTTCCTAAATAATTATGAAGAATGTTCAAATGTTTAAAATGCCGTTTAAAAATAGCTGACGCTACAATCTTTATAAATTATTCGTCATAGCCAGTGACTCTCCTTGAACATCACTCGAACGCAATGTCCTCAAACTCGCTGTCCATTGGCGAGATACGCGTTAAGACTTCGTAGCGACTTCGTGGCGACACAATACGAAGAAGCTCTCGAAAAGAATCGTTAAGTTAAGGGTCAGAACGGACGAAAACAGGGGGATGTTGTTGGTCCAGCTGCAGAAAATGCGCGCGCACAGCTCAGAGAAAGACGGTTGCGCGTTACCAATAAAGAGGCGAAAACCTCCACGCGCATCGATCGGCCTTGCGTTACGAGGGGATGCTGCTCTCGGTACCGTTGCCACTGATGCTGCGCGCGCGCGCGGACACATTCCGAGCCGACGTGCCTCGCGAATGCCGCGATTAAAGTGACGACCTTCTACTCCTCCACCGCTTCCTCCTCCTCCTCCTCCTCCATCCGTGGTCGGTCGACGAAACTTCAACGGGCAGAGTACGAGGATCCCCGACCGGAACTCGGAGGTTGCTCGTGTGCAGGTATCGAGGAAGAAAAAGCGGACGCGGCACTTTCGCGTAATCTCCCTCCCGCTCTCCCACTCGCTCTCACTCGCTCTCACCGTCGCCGTTCACCCTTCGCTCGGTGGCTGCATACGTGTACACGCACGCACCGTCATCATCTTTCATGAAGGAAGCTTCCGTGAGAGCTTTAAACGGATCAGCCCCCCCCCCCCCAGCGCCAAGAAGTCCATCACGAGAAGAATTTCGGTGTGATAGATTTTTTTGGAAATCCAGGAAGGAAATCATCCCGTGAGTGTGGCTGCAGTTTTCCTTTAACATTTGTATTCCGATGCTTTTCGTTCTTGACGAGCCTTCGACGAGATTTGAGAGCTTACCGCTAAATCGGGGGACTAAATCGGGGGACTAAATCGGGGGACTAAATCGGGACTACAACTACAAAAGAAGTTTTCAATCTTAAACTGATTTCGGGAGAGTTTCCAAGCCCGATATCCATTGTGGAGAATAGTTTTTTGGTTAAACGACTTTTTGTTTCTTCGAGAAAATCAATGTACGCTCGTGGGTGCGTGGAGTTTGTCGTTGTCGGATCGTAGCACTACACGAAAATTTCCTTTTCTAATCGCCCTTACCGTTGCTCGTTTTACAAACATTCGCAAATCAATTAACCCGTATTACCGCAACGTAATGTCAGTTCTTTTCATTAGCACATTAGTCCACCTTAGAGTATCATCGTTGTATAGAAGATAATAAATCCAATCTCACGGACGAAATAATTTACCACTAAAGCGTTAACGTGCACTAGATTTGCAAAGAAATCGATGGATCTCCAAGCACAATGGATCGTCTCTGGGAGCTTGAAAGATGTTATGAAAGCTAATTCTAGTAACTTAGTGTTTTGACACAAATTCCATATCAATTACACCTTGAATAAAATTGCAGCCTGCAATTCCTAAAGACTAGTAACGTTCGGTGTTTAATGAAATTGCGCGAAATAAGCGTAAAAGCTGCAATGTAAAAGAAATAAGCTTTGATATTGTGTGAGAAGCAGGAGAATACGTAAAACAGATTCTCGGGGATAGTCAGACGAAGAGAAGAAAAATGAAAGGTCTGATTGATGCACAGGTGTAGCGAGGAGAGATGGCCTACTTCCGGGGTATATACGTGCCCTCTCTAGGCGCGATGTTCAACGTCGCCAGGGAGACGATCAAAGCTAAGTGGCCGGAAAATAGTCCATGCATGGAATTAATGAAGGGCCCGAATCCAAATGAAACTCGCGGGCAACGCGATGTCGACGGTGCCGAAATGACGACCCTTAACAACAGGGCCGGAAGCTCCTACGCTGACCACAAGCACGTGACCATTGCTGAGGATTCGTTCAGTTACCAGAGAAATGGGTGAGAGTGAGCTTTTTGAGCAACTAACGAGCAATTGCGTATCAACCAGTGTGACTTTCGTATACGGGAATAATTTCCCTTTGGTCATATTTTTGTGTTGGTTTGTAGTACTTTGCCGATTTTTAACTCGTTTATTTAATATACGCAGCCAAACGTGCTAGAGTAGAGTTAAAATAGTCGAGTTTATGGAGAGATAAGGAATAAATTATTTCATAAGAATACAGAAATTAGTGCATTATAGCATTGTAAATAAAAATTACTTGTAATCTTCATTTGTAAATAATCGACTGGTACATATTTCTTCGATTCGAACGTATATTTTTGCAAGGAAACGAAAGATATCAGGTTTAATACATATTTTACGAATACTTCGAGTTTCCTCGTTTTGTCAAATCTTAAAACTACACGAACTTTACGTACTACAATATTCTATGCATTGCGTAATTGCGAATAATCTCCCGTACCGAAGGGATTTAGCAATTACAAATGAAAATGCTCGCAATTCTCCCTTGTGTGCGTATTAAATTGTAAAATTAATATTAGCGGCTGGAGGAAGATAGTACCATACATTTACTATATTAAACTATATTTTCACGATACGAAAGGCTCTGAAATATTAATCTTTATGGAATCAATTTCACTTCTGAAAGACATTTTCACGATGAAACTGATTGTTTAAAAATGCTAGTTTTACCATTTCTAAAATAGAGTTTTCTATTTTCTTTTAATTCTATTGGCGACTAGTAACTTAATGGCCTTACGTTTTAAAAATTTCATTAAATGTAATGTCATTAGGTACTACTTATGCAAGTTAAAGTTTTATTTTTAATTCGAATGAGCGTAAAATATCGGTGAATAGTATTTTTTAGAATAATCGTAAATCTAACATTTTGTTATAAAAATTAGCTTTACTGCGCATTTCGATGCTATTCATCGTTATAACTAAATGTAATTTACAAAAATTTATTCGATGATTAATTTTCGATGAAGAATTCGTTAAGCTTTACAAAAAGACTGTAAACGTAAGAATAACATGTGGTTATTCCGAAGACAATAATTATTTTTTAGGGATAAAATAAGAACTGGGAGTGTCAGCAGTGGTTTCAGTGAATACGACGAAGGAGGTGGTGAATTTGGTGCAGGAGTGAAGATTAACGAATGGCAAGCTGCATATAACGTTACCAATGCTATCCAAGTATGTGAATTAATCTAAAAGCAATTAAATGTGGTTCTTCTTTTGTACTTCGATGAAGTGATGATTTTTTTTTTATTTCGATATCAAAGAACAAAAACTTTATAAATCACGTAATTGATGGGCATGCGGTGTAAGGGAGCACTTAAAAAATTAATATTTCGATCGAGTTCAAGATTTATTGATTTCCTGGCGAACACGTGTACGTTGTTATTTCGCGTCAACATTATTTTAAATTATTTTACCATTCTTTAATGTACTTTGATTTTCTCAAAATTTATAATCGGATATCTTCCGTCGGAATACATCGCATTATACCGTGTCTACATATATACGCGCGCGTGCGTATTCTTTATGCAAAAACATCAGATGTAATTAAAATTTGGCATTTTAGAACTGCGTTTCTTGCAGAAATATTTATCTACGGAAAAGGTTCGATTACATTGTCAAAATTGAGCATTTCGTACTTAATGGACACCTTAACGGTACTTAATGGATAACGCAATTATAACGCAAGATAGAAATTACATTAAACGGCCTGATTTTTCGACTTTTTATTCATTTTTCGACTGGCTGATCGCTTAATTTAGAAGAGACTGTATTAATCGAAGGTTATAATTAACCACTGAGACAGCTATAAAAATTGAAAGTAAAAGAAATTCTGGCTATTTGAAGGTGTTATTTAACGTTAATCTTACTTAAAATTGTAAGTAAGAATATTCGTTATCTATTTTGAATATGAAAATTGAATAAATTTAATGATTTTAATAATCGAGCCACACAAAATACCGTAGAAAATACAAAATTATTTTAATGGCATTCTCGTGTCGCAACTGCACAGGGTATGTTCATCGTGTCGCTGCCATTTGCAGTACTCCATGGTGGTTACTGGGCGATAGCCGCGATGATCGGAGTCGCCCACATCTGCTGCTACACTGGGAAAATCCTGGTCGAGTGCCTATACGAGCTCGACGCTACCACGGGTCAACGTGTGCGTGTGCGTGATTCCTACGTAGCGATCGCCAAAGAATGCTTTGGACCTCGCGTGGGAGCGCGAGTCGTCAACATAGCGCAAATAATCGAGCTCCTCATGACTTGCATACTGTACGTCCTCGTCTGCGGCGATCTGATGGTCGGGAGCTTCCCCGAGGGGGCACTGGACTCGAGAAGCTGGATGATGGTAGGATGCCGTTCTCGAGGGAGCGATACTTTTATTATTCCTCCTCTGCATTAAAGCATAAATTTCATATTTGGAAAAGTTATACGACACCGACGAGGATTACTACGTTAGCCTCTCAGCTTTCGGATGTGCGTGTTTTTAATGTCGCTTAAAGGCTTGTTCAATCGATCTTAAAACTGAAACTACCAATACTCCTGGTATTGGTAGGTTTAATTGCAAGTCGAGCACTTGCTAAATTACTAAATTACGAGTAAAAGAATTGATTGCAATTTTACAAAGACACCGCTGGCCTATTATCATTAACAACATTGTACCGCATCGCATTAATCAGATTAACGATAACTTTTGGTATTTTTGAACGTTGAATGGTTTGAATTGAATCATCGTTCGAAAATATTTTAGCCAAATTTTTATGACAGTGGAGGGAAAATCTTTACAGTCGGTAGGAAAAATAGTAACCGACCTAGAGCTACTTTTCAAATAGTCCTATTTATTGAAAATCGAACGTTTTACGGGGGAGAAAAATTTGTCGCGCCTATTGGAAAATCCCAAAACACCAAATACGAAGCTTCGTATCTTGCAACTTGTCTGCTAATACTTGCCTATAGGTATAGACCTCTGCCTCGTTGTGTTCACAGCTAATAGGCATGTTCCTGATGCCGCTCGGTTTCCTCAAGTCTTTGCACCACGTATCGCTACTGAGCTTCTGGTGCACGATGGCCCACTTATTTATCAACGCTGTCATCATTGGTTACTGTATTTTAGAAATCGCTGACTGGGGATGGGCAAAGGTCAAGTGGAGCATCGACATGGAAAAATTCCCGATATCCCTAGGCGTTATTGTTTTTAGTTATACGTCGCAAATATTCCTACCCACGCTCGAAGGCAATCTCATCGATCGCAGCAAATTTGATTGGATGTTGAATTGGAGTCACATTGCTGCTGCAGCCTTTAAATCGATTTTTGGATGGGTTTGCTTCCTCACCTTCCAGAACGATACACAGCAGGTACTGGCGTAAATTTTGGCGTTAGTTTGAGACCCTGTACACGTTCCTTTTACAAATGTCGCACCATTACCACTGGTGGTCTCACCATTGGTGAGCCAAGTCCCAAAGTAATGACAACGCTTAATTCCAGGAAATAACGAACAACCTACACTCGGCGGGCTTCAAAGGCCTGGTGAACTCGTGTCTGGTGATAAAGGCTTTGCTATCCTATCCGCTGCCCTACTACGCAGCCTGCGAACTCCTTGAGCGTGCCCTCTTTCGAGGTCGACCCAAGACCATCTTTCCCACCATCTGGACCCTCGATCGCGAGCTCAAAGTCTGGGGACTCGCATGGCGCGTCGGCGTTATCGTCTTCACCATCCTCATGGCCATCTTCATACCGCATTTCAGCATACTCATGGGCTTCATCGGTTCCTTCACCGGCACCATGCTCTCCTTCATCTGGCCCTGCTACTTCCACCTGAAGCTTAAGCGCAACTCCATGGAGCCGAGCGCCGTTGCTTACGACTGCTTCGTCATATTTCTCGGACTGCTCTTCGGGATTATCGGGGTCTATGACTCCGGGAAGGCACTCGTCGACGCCTTTGGTCTACCGATATAGACGGCTCGCATTAATGCGCGCGCTCGAGCATCCACACATCGATGGTTAATAATCCCGTACGTATGTGCTCGAAACGAAGATCGCGGAACGCGTGTTCGCTTTTATCGATGGCTTCACTTGTCGTAGGCTCGCCTCGCGATTCCATTCTCTCGATGACTCTTCCATTCTCAAGGGTTATGGCCTTCTGCTCTATGGCGTTTTTCTACTGGTCGGGCATTTACGAATCCAAGAAACTCGCATTACTTCGTGTTAAAAAAAGACGGGCACACGTAATTTTCCTTAACGGTGACGAATTTCTCGATGTCTTCGATGAATCCAACCGATGTACGCGTTCATTTGCAACGGCGATTTCGTGCCGTCGAAACGATCGAAAATCCGATCGAAAATCCGTACTTCGAACAAACAACGAGCCCAAGTGGATAAAAATGCTTTCATCGCGTACCCTACTGCAAAGTTCCAAGCAGATTTTGGAAAAAATGTTAAGTATTTCCGTGTAAAGGATCAAGTTATAGATGTTTAAAAATATACTGAAAAACAGTCCGAGTCGCTACTCGACAAAATATACGTTCGAGTCAGTTATCGAAGGAGATAATTTTTTCTGTCTAAAGCACGCGAGATTCTTTATGTAAAGTCTAGTCGAGGTATTAAATATTGATTTGTAATAAATTTAAGAATACGAAAATTTTAGGGAACGTAAGATCTGGTGGCGGAGAAAAATTACATTCAGCGAGAAATTCGCCTCATTAATTAAGCCTACGTTTATTATATTTGAATTTAAAGAGTGCTGCATTTATTATAACGATGATATACATAAAATAATGGAGATTGTGATAAAGAAAATATGAGAAATAATCCAATGTCTTCCAGTCTATTGACACGAACATACTGAGAATGCGTGAAAAATTAGATATAAGTAACTGTTAAAGATTTTACCACGTACGTCAACGTTTAATTTCTTTCAAGTCAACCGTGTATTTTTGTGTAGCGACTCAGTACCGATAATTTTTCTATAAATATTTATAAAATATGAATCAATCAAAATTGGCTCGAACTACGATTTTTATCAATGACTACGATATAATATAGACTTATGCGAAAACATGGAGACTAATTACTTAAATGTAAATTGAAAATACCTTACCAGAAGCTCTCAGAAAAAGATAAGTGGCTTTATTAAAATCATAAAATTGAATTGAAATTTAAATTATCCATAATTTCGAAGTAAACTTCTAATGCCTAATTTATACGAAGACACATATCAATGGCAAATATTATTTTACACCTTTGACAATGACAAAATGACAATGCTCGGATGTTATATAATTTATATAACACAATTTATCGACGATATTTAAGTCAAACGTTTCTCTTCTCTTTTTAAAACGAAAGTCATGTTGTCGAAGCCAATGCAAGTAAAGCGAGAATACAAGTCAATTTAAAGGAAAAAAAGTACTTTGTTTCGCGCAAATTTTACAAAAGCGTGCAATACACTTTTTAAATGTCCTACCTTCCGATCAAGCGAGCGGCGCGTAACAAATTAACGAATCCGTTTTAGAATGCAGGTAAATGCGTGTATCTCTGAAAGGTACAGAGGACAAAACGCTTCGATCTGTTAATTGTGGCGGGAGAAAAGGCGATGCCAAACAGATCGTACATAGTAACGCGAAAGAAATTTCGACAAATGAAGTTGTAGTATTTAACGGACGTTCGTCTCTCCGTCGATTCGCTCGTCACGAACAATCTTAACCCTGTTTCCGCTTATTTTCTCTTACCTCCTCTTACTTTTTTTCCTTCTTTTTCTTCTTGTTTTCGGTTATTTATACCTTTCTCCGGCTCTCCGCGTCGTTGAGATTGAATTAGCTCTAAATAGAAACTAATCATTTGATGAAAGTAGAACGAAATTGAAAGCCGTTAAGAGAAGTGCGCTCTATCAAAATACGACTCATTCTTACTTTTCCAGCTTACGATAAGTTGTATAAATTTTAATTTAAAGCCCCGTAACTCAAGAATCCTAAGTCTTTCAAATCTACATATTCCAAATAATACTCTCGGCAAATTCCATTGGGTACTTCAGCCAGAGTGAGTACACTGAAAAAATGATTTAAAACTAACATTAGCAGCAAAAACTGTGCAAAAACCGTGTGAAATATCTACCACGATCTTTGATTGCCGTTGCTCAATTCCAACGTAGGAAAGGTAGAAGAAATAATTAAATAGTTAAAAAGACAGAATTAATTATCATAACGAGTAAGAACGTATTCGTGAATAACCGAAAATTGTAAGAAATGATGAAGTAGACGTGACGAGTAAACGTCGAGACGAGCGATCGACTCGAGTGCGTAAAACGTAAAAATCAATGCCATGTTTTTAGATACTATGTTCTTCTTGTCTTCTTCGGAAGAACATTTCTTCGAAGGAATAGTTGAATTAAGAAAATAATAAAAATTGAAAATACGTAGTATTCATCGAGAGTTAGCCTTTTAGCACTCGCGCGTTGATCGTAACCGCATAAAAAGACGAAATTATAAATATTGATAAATTGATGTCTTCCACTACTAGATTAATAGCAGAGTAACCAAGGTGAAACAGAAATTTAAGCGATAAAATGCGCACACCAAAAGGTATCGATAAATTTATTCATGAAGATGGTAAGAGTAAACAGGTATGAGTAAATATGTAAAATCGAAGGTACCAGACAATAAGACGAATGAGACTGTGAAAATCGTTAAATTCATTAAACTTCAAAAGAATGCAAGTTTTGTATAAAACAAAAAAAAAACAAACAAACAAAAACAAAAACAAAAACAAAAACAAAAACAAAAACAAAAAAAAGAAAGGTAATTTAGGAATAATGTTGTAAACTTTCTTTCCGTAGTAAATATCACTTTTCTCGTCATTACCTTTATTGGAATCTAAGGGCAAGCTTACTAAATGAAATGATTAAAAAAATTCTTATGGATTTAATGAAACATGAAAAAGGGCTTCCAAGAATTAATAGCACATAACTTATGATAAAAATATACAATTTACAATTATGTAAATTAGATTTTTAATTTTATACTTATAGCCGAACGGTTTTAATCATTGCAATTTGTTAATATTAAGCATTACTTGTTGTTCGGCCCAAATATAGAACAACAACAATGTTCTCGTATAACAAATTGGTTTTAATAATGGTGAAACTCGTTAAAACATCCTGTAGCTAAATATTTTTTGAAATATCTTTCATACACGACATAAAATTGCTTATAATTAACATCCACCTACGTATAATTTATGGCAATAAAAATAAAAACCATTGCGCTCCTATAAAAAAAAATGATAAATTTACATTTATAAATTCGCAATTAAGATTTAATGATACTGTGGTTAAAATAATCGACCTCTCAATGTGACAAATAAATTACGCATGCAATGCGTTGAAAAAGAAAATTAATTCGAAGTCTTCCCGTAGTCTGCCGACATACTAACGTATATTTACGTGCAAAAAGAATTTAGAAATAAGCCACACTTACGATAAAACTTGCACCTTCATCAACTAAATATACATACACACGACATTCGGATGATTATTCGCCGTTACCAAATTTAATGATTTTCGTTTCAAAATTTTATAACTGTGTCAAGATTTCTTATTTGACACTAGAGTCACAACTTTACCATGAAATATTTCTTGTATGAAAGAATTATAACCACGCAACGGAATATTACAAAATTCTGCAATATTCTCTTCCATAAGCAGACTCTTTTGTTACATTGATTTGCAGCAGAGAATAATTTTGCATGTATACTTATACATGTATATACTTGCATATATGTGGCAATATCGTTTAATGGTCAATTTTCAAATTTTCTTATAAAATACAAAAAGTGAGTCTACGAAACGATGTCTTCCAGAAGTGTACGATGTAATTATATATATATATATATATATATATATATATATATATATATATATATATATATATATATATAAATTTCTGTTGCGATATACTATAAAATATCACAGATGATTATATAAATGTTATCTATAAAATACATACATATATTTATATGCGTATGTGTGCGTTAACATAAAAATATTATAAAAAAGACAAATCGTGTAATAAAAAGGTATAAAATAATGGCAAAGAACAATACGTAAATGTAAGTATGATTCATTGTGAAAAGGAATATTATAACGAAAAATATGTATGAAAGCAAGAAAGCCGTGTAGCTGGTTACTACGATATCTAATTATTTCTCGTAATTGTTTAAAAGTTTGAAAAGTATTGGATTTCTGCGCGATGTTATGCGAATTAACAAATGGTACGAGAAACAGCGCAAAAATCCTTTACAACGGATTTTGAATAATAGAATTTATTTTATTTTTCACTCTCTATCTCTTGTTCTCTTACTTTTTCATCTCTTGTGCATTTTCCTTATAAAGCCATTACAATTTTAGAAAATAGAAAACAATTGTTCGTACTCTATTAAAATTATACTCTTTCAGATGATATTTTCGTGCTCGTATTTAATAGAACTTGTGCGTTCATCATAACGAAGCATTTGAATTCAAGTAAACGTGCTTCTACACATGAGTACTAAATTAAGTAATTTTTTTTTATGAAATCTTCATTAATAAAGTAGAAACAGTATCAATTAAATAGAGGCAAATAAAAATCTATTCGGTAATTACGGAGAGAAATGTTATCTATGTATATAGAGAGACAGAGAGAGAGAGAGAGAGAGAGAGAGAGAGAGAGAGAGAGAAAGAGAGACAGACAGAGAGACAGAGAGAAAGTAAAATAAAGAAAGCGGAATATACAAAAAAAAGGCGTTATTTAAAATATAAAAGTGTGATCGATTGATGAATCGTATACCTATAAAAAAAATAAGGTGAATATATACATTCACTACAGTTTGTAATTGTGTACAAATTCAAGAAATATATGTCGCAACGTTATCAATTATTTTGCATTATAATGTTGCTTTTCTTTTGTAAAAGGAACAAGCGACAAATATCAATCAAACAAAATGTAGATCTATGGCGAACAACCGTGAATTAAAGGTTCCAATAATTAATACATCTTAGTTGATTTCCGATTGTTCAGTACGAGGTAAATAATTGATTATTCTCCGTAAAATATTTGAAAATACAAGGGATATTATTATTACTATCATCATCATCATCGTCATCGTCGTCGTCGTCATCATCATCATCATCATCATCATTATTATTATTAAATAAAGATCGTTATTTAAGGAGAAATTTTGAGATTTAATGCAATTTTAATGTTACAGTTGAATATAATTGTAATAGGCGTTGTTTATTAAACACATTATAAAATGGCTTCCGTACATTAAGATTAAGAAATATACAAAGAAATTTTAAAAATAGCGTAATGATTTTTAAATTTCATTAGGATTTCCCATCGTATTCCTCTTTCCTCAATAACATAAATGTCTTTTATTTATCAATGTATGTCCATTAAATGGAATTAATGCAAAATTAATCGATAACTCAACCCTCAAAATGCATTAGTAAAATATAGCAGCAATATTAAATCGTTTTAATTATCAGTGCAATCGTTGTAACGATATTCAATATCACAATTGAATTATAAAAAAAAAAAAAAAAAAAAAAAACGGACGTTAGCTGCTATCACCAATTTTTTCCGAGAATTGTTTACAAAGTAACGGTTAATTTTTTCATTTAATTTGTTCCTGCCTCTGCTTTATCCATATTTATATTAAGCTACGTACGAATGTGCAACTATATTAAGATACTTTCGAATGTTGTTTATGTTCAAATGATATCGACTAGCATGATATACGCAATAATCCTTTCTCTTGGATAGACGTGACGAATCTCAAAGCCGCAGCTGGTAATCAAAACGAAAGTCACGCTCTAGATATATTCTTACTGGAATAAAAGCTAAAGAAACATCAACGAGAATCTTAGTTTATCAATTCACTTCATGACATGAAGGCATTCTTTATTTATTTGTACATTTGCATGTTGACATTGCTTACGTATACAGCTATTACGATGGGTAATAGCGATGAATCATTAGAAGGAGATAATTCGAACGAAGGTAAGACAATACTCTTAAACTTGCTTCGCGATTAATTCTTTTCCTTTATTATTAGTAAATTAACTCGGAACTTAGCATTTTTTATGAAGTAATTTTATTATGACAAATAGATGTTCCCCGAGTAAAAATCAAAGTGTTTCGAGGTGAATTAAAGGAAGAAAATGGCGAAACCTATGCACCATGGGGTTTCTGGATAAAACAGCCAAGTGGATAATAATTGCCTGTTGCTTAATAACATTTCCAGTCAAATGCAATAACGCTTATTTAACAAAACTAATATGATGAATAATATGTTTATAATAATTATAAGTACTGTTAAGGAAAATATGGAAATTTTTTTTATTATAATATGTCAAAAGACACTATGTAATTCATACACAGACACTATATTTGGCAGGTAACAGGAGTAATCTGTAATAAATAAAACTGGAAGAAAAAGAAATGTACGTGTTCTACTATTTATTAATATCGTTTCCTTATAATCAGTTAATCAGTCATTACATTATTTCTTTTTTGCACCACCATAATTCGGATGGTTTGGATTCATCTGGTTAGCACGATTGTTCTGTGCATTTTTCCCACCAGCGTATTGAGAGTTATTTGGATTTAATTGACACGACCGGTTGTCCTTAGCTGCCTTGTCCATCTATTATCAACATGGAGAAAAAGAATAAATATAAATAAAATTTGCGCGAATCTGAATACAGCACCGATGAAGTATCATCGCACACAACTTGGAATTTATATAAAATTTCACGTTCAAGTTTATTCATGAAAGTTCATGTTGTATTTTATCGATGATTATCGAGCATTTACTTGGTTATACAAGTTTACGATTACGAAAAATCCTTTGAAAACGTTTTTAAAAAAATTAATTATTTCAATAATTCAACCAACAGTTTAATGATTATAGTGATATATAAGTGTTTAACCAATAAGTCTGTAATAAATAAACTTAACGCGAAAGTTTGAAGGAGAAGATTATCGGTCATAAGAAAATTACGATAAACATAAAGCTTATGATATTGACCAAATACACCAAAACCAAATTCAACTAACATAGTTATCCACAATGTGAATTCATTTAGAATATATTAAAATAGCACCAGATATATAAAGCAAACAACACTCTTTCTCAAAAAATTATATACAAGACTCCTATGCTAATCGTGTATTTTGTGTAATAAATAAATAAGTTTTATATTGTGTCTCTTCACGGAAATTAGTTGCTTTCACGGGCTAACAAATCAACAATTCTACAGAACAACAAATTGATTTGCCCTAATATCGTAATATAATTAGTTTTGTTCGCGCAAAAGTAACTTTGCATACTTTTATACTAATTTCAACTAAGAATATTGCAACTTTGTAATTTAAAAATATATAATCGATTCTGAAAATAACACTTACACTTTTATCAAAATTTCGTGCCTGTGATTTAATGTAGAAATTTAACGATACGACGAAAATATTTTACTGCGAGCTGGCTTTTATACTTTTAGAGGCTACTAGCAATCCCCTCTTCTTTTGTTGTTATCTGAATACGCGATGTTTACATTGCCATTCTTTGAAAAACGTTTACTCGCAGATAACAACCTTAATACATAAAATGAATAAAATAATGATAATAAGCATCGTAATTTTATCGCGTGCGTAGCGTAAAAAAAATTGATTTTTAACAACCGTCGATATTTGTTTACTCGGTATATTATCAAAAATGTGGATAAACTATTTTTCAATACAATAAACGTACAAACGATAATTAATAAAGGACAACGCTGTAAATGAATTACAGCCTCGCAACCAAATCATAACAGACTTGTCAAGACGATTATGTTTCTCGTCAATAAAATTCCAAAGGTATTATTGTAAAGGAATGCAAACGTACAAAAGTCATATCTCAACAAAAGTCAAATATACCACATGCCTTTCATTCTAGAAATTGCACCTTGAGCGAATTTTATTTAATAAATCAATTTCGATTCCAAAAAAAATGGATTTGTTGAATACTTTTTATCGCATTCAGAAATGTCCGGGTGCACATAAGACCTCTAGTGTTAAAAAATGATATTCTTAAAATTGCATTCGTTAATTGCTTCTCTAAACGACTAACAGGATTCTTTGTTTATGCATATAGGACATCTCATAAACTAGCTTACATTTCAGAAAATATCGGTTGTTTCGAATTCGTATTTGAATATTATTTGAATATCCAAAATCTATTCAAATGAGTTTGTTGTACTTTCTTTATAGTAGACGTCGAATTGAAGGAACATTATGAAGGAAGTGAAACAGTAGGCGCAGTATAATATAAATATAAAAGAAAAACTTTATCGATATATCGAATACCGATCAAAATATCAACCCAAAATCATGTATTCTTTTTCTTTCCCAACTTATTTCCTCGTTCATGAACCGACAGGTAATTGCGTATAGAAACACAAATAAATAGTTTTTAAGCAATCGCCCTTCAAATTGTCTATTTCAAGCGCTTATTATTTTTAAGAACGCGGTGAATCAAATAATGCGACCATCGATTAAAATGTCTCATTTTCTTGTATCGACTTTTGTATTGAAAAAGATTTTTTTGTTCTTACCCAGTGTATTTCGAATTTTCAAATCTTATCTCAGTTCACGGTAACATGCATATACGATAAGTCTGACGTTATCCGAATCGGGAAACAATAAGCTATTCTTTCTTATTTTCTTTCTGCTCTGATTACACAAACGACTATTAACACGAAAGAAATATGCACGAATAGAAATTATATATGCAAGCTAAAAATTCAAGGAATACAGTAAAGTAAGGAAGATTTGATGAAAAACGACGGAGATAATAAGCTTCATTTTTGCAAGTAAAACGCGAGGAGTTAATTCTTCTTGGCCTCTCCTAAAGAGCTAATTTTCCTTACCTCGCCTTTCCAAGAATGAATCAACTTTTTTACCATCAACGCGCTTCCCAACGTATGACAATAATAATTCCACCAAATAGAAATTATCTACGTAACGACATTCTTTTTGCGGACAATTGAAACTTATACATTTCATTAAACTTGAATTACTTTAAACTCGATATTCAATTTGTATAGAAAAGAAATAAGAGTCAACCTACGCGTAATTGCGTCTACGTTATAAATTAACTTATTTGCTCTCTGTTATGTCATTAGAATGCAAATAAAATAATAGATGAACCTAGTCCGTAGCCACTATTAAAGAATAAAATTAAAATATTCAAAAATAATCGCAACAAAATAACGGAGCTTTAAAATTGACGTATTTTAATCATAGGAATAGAACATCTGCCTACACGATATGTTCTAAAAAACTAAAAATTTCTTTTGTAGAAAGGAAAATGCCGAACAACATTCTGCTTTTTTAAGCATAGGCCTCCTTGTTGTTTTAAATATTTTAATATTATTCTATTGATCTTTTTACATACCGCGTGACATCGCACAAAAGCAGTGCCTAATCGCAATGTAATAGAATATCCACTGTATTCGACAATTATTATTATTATTATTATTATTATTACTTTTCAAAGTATCCTCAAAGGTGTAATAATGCATTGCATTCTTTTTCCTTTTTCTTTTGTAGGAAAAAAAAAGTTCATTTTATGTAGTTATCAACATATAAATTGTACACGGTATTAAAAAGCAGTAAATTGGCGGACGAACAATTAGAAATGATACTGTTAGAGACGAAATAACCAGAATAATACACGCTAGTACCATATACTGATCTAGTAATCCACGAAATACTTGGATCGTTAAAAAGAAAAGTGGCATACTTTTATAAAAGTTCAATGACCCGCTTATTATCAAACGGCTGTCAATGTACTCGGCACACACAGTATCGCTAATAGAATTAGTGTTAGACTGACTCCCAAACGAGTGGAATTCTTCAAGAGTAAAATAAATCAATGCAAAATTTCCCATTTTAACATTCCCATTTTTGATTAATCGTTTAAAATTGTTTTTTTTCTTCTTTTGTTAGATTTACCCTGCATTCTTTGTAATATAACATTGGGCTTCTATCGTCAATCGTTAATTAGCATAATGAATGATTTGTTACCATTGTTTTGCGGACCCTTTTTCGTGCGGCCTGTTCTTGTTCTTGACTAAAATAAGGAAATAATACCGTGCAGACTGTATGCATTACCAAGTAGCGTATTTTATCAGTAGGGTGAAATAACTGGACGTTGAAATTTTGTTAAACAAGTTGGTGAACAAGTTGCAACTGCACTAGTTTTTAAGTCTCTTCCTACGTATACGAATTGCAAACAAAAGTTCGAAACTCGCTAAACTTACATGAATTGCAAGTTTGGTGAAAACATGTATACTAAATTTCACCAAATTATTTCTTTTAGACGATGAGTATTTACGCGCGATATACATGCGTCGTTTGGAAAAAATTCACGCCACCGACTTTCGACTATTTACGCCTCGGCTTTCTTCTCATCACAAAGTAATTCCTCTATGATCAAGATCATCCCACCCACCTTTAATGGACAAGTTCAATAAGTAACTGCTTTAAAATGCTAACTGATGCTAAACGCTGCATGCATTCGGCCTTAAATTCATTCGATACTGACAAATAATTCAGCATTATGTACCTTCTTGGTATTTATTTATTGATTTTGTTCATTATTTTATTTATTCATTCGCTGTAATTGTCCGAACAATAATGCCGTCATCCCCTGTATGAACCTCGACAATTCTGCTTAGCTGCTAACGAAGTGACGATGTAACATCTTCCTTGATAATAATTAGGATGCCGATCTTTGAATTTTCTGCTTTACGAAATTGAATTCCAAATTCAATATGTCGTTAATATCTGAGCGTACATTCTTTTTAACGAGATTTACAAATGAGTGACTACTACGAGCACTAGCTTTTCGATCGTTAATTTAAAAGGTCCATATATTATACTTGTATGCAGGTTGTATTTCCGAATGTTATTCTGCTTAACTACGAAATCAATACTCGCTGGTATCGAGCTCCTGAAATTCTGTTAGTCCAACATTGATATGCTCGAGGTGCAACGTAAAAAGGTAACTGCACTTTTTATAAGTATTTATTATTTAAGCAATGCGTTACATCTTACGTTGCACTCACACCTGATTTTCTTCCCAATTCTTATAAGTAATTCTCCTTACACATTTGCAGACAATACACCTACTTTGATCCGCACGATTAACCTTAAAATAGAACTGAATTCAAAAAATGATATAATATAAATCAATGAAGATTGCATTCGATATATTTTTGAATACGGATAACAACAGGATTTCAAAATTAAAATACAACGATATTTTGTAAGTTTTTTTTTTTTTTTTCTTTTATCCTTAATATCCTCAGCGAGATTTATGCGTCAACAAAACTTTAAGAGCAATATTATTCACAACGATAAAATGAAAAATTTGCCTTAGATGCTGTATTTATCGATAACATTTTATTATGGAACCAGCGAATAAAGAGAATGACGAAGAAAACGCTGTACTTTTATGTACTGAAATTATTTTATATGACGTAATTTATAAGGTCTTTAATCATTTAAATATATTTGACTTGAACGCTGCAGCATTGGTGTGTAAGTGAGTATAACCATATAAAAATTGATTCCTTCATCTATTACTAGTAAGCGAAATTTGTACAATAATAAAATTGAAATAAAATTATAATCATATAAAATTCACGCAAACAATTCTTTTTCTAAGAAAATGCAGGGATTTGTTTTAGTGTTATTTTTTGTTAATTTAAATTCGGTTTTGAAATTAGTTTACAGAGAAAACGAAAGAAATATCATTATTATGTTTCATTCTTCAGTTATGTGGCTGAGAATTAAAAATATGTTGTAAATGTAGAAAGTATTTAGACAAGGTTTATAAAAATGTAACATTTAATCATGTCCGTATAATAATTTAAAGATGATATGCATTTACAAAGACAAACTTTTAGAACGTACCGGACATCTTAATAATACGTTCTCGATTTCATTTAAAATCGCTCTTCTAAACCTCCAATTTGTTACATTTGCGTATTCGTTTTATACTATCATAAAATGAAACATAAAAGAATTTATATGCACACAATATCAAATACAAGTATTTGATACTTGTATTTGAAAATTTTTTGTACTTATACATTGTTAATTACTTATTCTAGGATATTATACATTTGAGACGCTTTTCGAAGATTCATGAATATTGGAAAAATGTTGAATTAAATTTAAAGATTGATAATGATAATGATAATGAACAATAGCTATATGCGCCAATATACAAAAAAAATTTACAAATATTATTGCAGCAATTCAAAACCTGTATTATATGCATATGTAAACCAACTATTAAGTCTCTTTAGAATATATTCTGAAAAATTGTTTTACGCGTTTTTTTATTCGGTGGATAACAAAAATTATACCGGACTTGTATAATATATAGAATAAATAATAACGACAACTGTGCAGCGATTATTAAGACATTAAAATCAATAATACGATTTCAGAAAACTTGAAAACAAACAACATGTTGGGCATGGGAAAAACAACATGCGTTCGTTAAAACTGAACTTAATATCTCGATAATATGAAGATTCTAAGCTGCTTTTTCAATTAATATATCGATCACGAAGTTTTTTCGCTTGTACTTTTAAATTCTACCTTATCAAAACAAGATAGTGCGCGTATACTTTAATTTTAAATAATGTTTATTTCAATAGTATTTAATAAGAGGTATGTTCGGTTTAATTTACGAAATTTTAATGCACATTAAAGGTCCTGGTACCATGCTGCACAAATAGAAAAATTAAGGCGTGGACCACAAATTATAATTTTGCAAGCACTGGAAGATATCGTTGCTACAAGATTTTCGAATGTCAGTTCTGCAGATAGAAATGAACTTATCGACGATTTTAAGCTTTCTTTACGAATAGAACCAAGTGTGGGGCTTTTCTTCACTGACGGCAAATATCCAGCTTCCGCAGACTGCGATAGTGTCCCTTACGAAAGTAACAAGCACCAAATATAATTACTAAATTAATACATTCGTACATAAATTGATACATAAATTTCATGTTGCGAGTGATTCAAAGGACTTTATTTTAATTATTTATAGGCAGCTACTCATGCACAAGTGCCAAATATGAAAAATATCTAAAACTTTTCTTAATTCTATCTTCATTTCGCAATATTTATTATTCTGCTGTAAAATTACGAAATCAATCATTAATAATCATAGTTTGTGCAGCTCACCAATGGACGCAACCAAGGAATTGTATTTACGTTGCTATTGAGACATTGGGAGTCAGCATAGATGACGATGTGATCGGTGGAGAAAAAAATATAACGGCCGCTGTATTCTTACCAGTATTACCTGCGGCAAATTATGCAATAACCGAAACCCAATCTCATCGCATAAAACATTATTTTAATGGAAATCATTCGGTATTGACGGACATTACTGACAAATTATTTGCTACGAAAGAAGATAACGTATGTTTTATGGTATTTATTTATCAGTGGAAAGATGAGCCTGTTTATGAAAATTGTCATAACCATTTTTTAACTGAATTTTTCAACAATCTTAAAACCAGGTTGGCGAGTAAAAATATTCGATTATTTGAAAAATGTATATGAAGTATTTATATTATTTCTACCATACTGGTCTTTTTTATAAAAAAAAAAAAAAAAAAAAAAAGAAAGAAAAAACGGAAAAAAAAAAGAAAAAAAAGATTCAAAGGACCAACTTTTCCGTAAATACTCTTTACTCGGAAGTTTCTAACTTTCCTAAATATCAGAAGAATTTTAATGGTAGAAAATTATCGTTGCCACAATGGAAAAATTGTTAGATCGATATTTATTGCGGCATCTACCACTTTATATACAAATCATCAAATGAAAGAATAAACAGTAATTTTTTTTTTTTTTTTTGTATAGAGTAGTTATTTTAACTTGAATATTGACTTATTTCTCATCTTGAAATTAAATAGACAAGGGTAATACAATTGAAGAAGATTTTCGAAGCAAAAAGGAAGTAAAATATCGAACTTTTAAATGAGATTTCTGTCTTGCATTATTTTATCGTATCCGCTTTTTTTAAATTACATCTGACGGATAGCGATATGGAACCAGACTTTTATTCTTAAAAATCGCGAACTGTGGTATTTAAACTAATTTCGCGCCAAATATATCGATAAGAAGACAAACTATTTCGTTGAATGTAATTTTTTCTAATAATATTCAAGAATGGCAAAGTACATTTAATTGCGATTGTTGCAATATAATTAGGAAGTATATCGAATCTTGGATTATTTCCGTTACATATCGCAATCATATCAAGTTAATCTTTGTTTATTTTTCTTCCATAATACCTCAATTGTTTTCTTTGAATATTTAGATTTAGTGTTTATTACTCGTGTATAAGAAGAGTGTTAATCGATCGGTAACCATCGGCATGCTAACAAGGCTTTTTTTTTGTTGTAATTAAATACCTATATCATTATTCGGTAGTGTCGTCTATCATTAATAAATATCCTTTGATATGTTTTTTTTAATTTAAACGAATATCTTTTAATCGGATCCCTTTCTTCTTATACCTTCGATAATAATTTCAATGCTTGTATTCAATAATAATTCAAAGTTTAATCGTAAGCATCTTGTGCCTTCTACTATTTCAAATTGTTTTAATTTTACTAGACATTGTATTAGTTAATATTTTTTTAAATGAAATGTAATACTCACTAATAATTAAAAATCGACAGCGTTTTATTAATCAGATTTAATAAATTTATTCCTAGTATGAAATAGGTATCACGTCTATTTGAATGTTTTCAAATTAATTGATGTTTTCATTTTCTTAAGATATTGTACCGGTAAATATTCTTTATGTGGAGGAGTTGTCAATGATATTTTCACATCAGTAACGGAAAATGGACCATCGTTTCATTGCACGAGTTTCTATGCGATGCGCATATCTGGTTCATCGATAAAATCATGGTCCATTGTCTTAAATAATAATTTGCAGGATTATGAAATTAAAAGAAAATTACGTGATTTTAAAAAGTACGTCCGTGTAAAAGCGTCTATAGCATTTTTAATAATATCATGCGACGAAGATAATGTAGACAAGTCCAAGGCAGACGTTTTTCGAAATTTGTTTCCAACGACGAGGTTAATAAGCATCTTTAGTAACAAAAGTAATGCCATATTTTCTGTAGATTCGATGATAAAGGGTACGTATTTATTCGAATTTTATTATTCTGTCTTGTAGAACTTGTAAAGTACGTGCCTTAATTTAACATTTTCAATTATTGCAGAAGTTAATCCAGAATTAAAGCATATGAACTCATATGCATATATGATTTTGACTTATAATTTATAAACAATTATCAGTTTATTTATGCATTACTTTTATGGAATTACTGAATTTCAGGAATCGTTCAATATTAACTCAAGTTAATATTATCATAGTCAGAAAATTATATATTCCTAATTTATATTCAATTTGTAAAAATACAATCACCTTTGAGAAAATAAATCTTATACCACTCAAAGATAAATACTCGATAAAAAGACCTTTTTATCGAGTGAACGCTTACAAATAAAATGCTGCTGATATTTCATTAAAAATGTGTATTAGTAATGAAACAGTTAAATTCGTGATTATATCGTAGTTACAACAATTATTGTAGATTTACGATTTTATTATTGCACAAACTTGATATCTGAAAAATACAAGAAGATATTGCAACGCAATTTAAGAAAATTAGGCAACGCATTGTCAAGCAATAAACAATTTTATTTGATACAAACTATGGTACAAAATTTATACAGAAACAACGTATAATTTTTTCACTTCGATACGACGTTGTATTCTAGTCCAGGACACAGCTTCTCATTATTACAAAGACGCGCACACACATTTAAGCAGAAGGGACACGAAGAGGAAGGTTAAGAATTATTAAGGTTAGCACACCAATTCGCAATAATACGAACTTATTTCATTTAAGAGCAATCGAGTAGTCGTCAATCGAGGACTCGGTCAAGAATCAACGACATTCATACACATTTTCAACAAGGACATCGTTAAATATTTTTTTTTCCTCGGTATTTCTCTAAATTATTTTATCAGATTTAATATTTCTTTTGTTGCTCTCTAATATCGCTACGAAAACGGTAAAATTGTTGGTCGAATTATAAATTATATATTTTAATTGTGTATTTGTTCTGTCGTTGTATTATATTTTTTCTTTACCAATGTTTATATGCCACGTATCAATAATCCCGTACTTTCTCGTATGCTCGATAAGCTTTTTTTTGATAAAATTATATCAAGGTATTTTCTTCATTGTGTAATAAAATTTTTTCTTTTTCATAATTGTATTATTCGATACCATTGCATCAAGTTGTTTTAATGAATTTTTATCTATCGCCAAAGTTTTCGAAAATCTCGAGATATTCTTCTTAGTATGTGTCCGTGACTTTATTTGGTAATAAAAGATTTAAGCTTTTTTTTAAGTGTGCCAAACGTTTCATCTAAATAAATATTCCTACATCCATGTCTCTTAATTCGAAGAGTAATTGTTTTCTTATCTTCTTGCACTAATATTGTTTTTTATATCATAGTATTCACATTTACGCTTTAATTTATTCTTCAACGCGCTTTCGTTTGAGCTCAACAAATGATTTTAATCTACTGCTTTTTCTTGCTAACTTATTCATTTTGTATAAAAATTTTATTAATTAAACCTTCTTTTATTCATTTGTTTCAGAATTTAGTATTGCCATAAATTACATTTTTTAATGGTAAAGCAGTTGTTACATCGATCGCGGAATGCCATCAAATTTTAGTATCTGAATATAAAATAGTTATTGAATATAATTTATGTCATCTATGCTTTATTTTCAAATCAATGATATATATATATATATCTACATATATATATATATATATATATACAATAAATATAAATCCAGAAGAATTTGTTCAAATCATTAATGGGGATAACTAAAGTGCGGATATTATCTCAAAATGTTTGCTGCGACAATACTGTTGAGAGATATTTACGTAGCTATCATTGGAAGAATTTCAATGTGAATTTTTGTCGTGAAAAAGATAGTAAAACAATAAAAATAAATGGCAAAGAAATAAAATAACAAGAGTTTTATTTGTAGACATAAAAAGAGGAATATAGATTTGAGAAGATACATTACAGAATTTACCGCAGAATTGTAAAATGTCATTTTTCTAATATAATACGTTAATACTAATAAGGAAATACTAGACTGTATTATTATGATATAGTCGAAGTTATTAGTTTTAATTACCTCTGAAAGAGAGCAAATTTTTTTTATTTCATTCGGTTTAAAATTTAAAAGAGGAAAATATTTTGCGTTTAACATACTTTTAACCCTTGTGTAACATTAAAAAGGGATAAACTTAAGCACAAGTTCAAATATATAAGTCAATCTTAATCATGATCTATCTGAAATCCCGTTTTCAAAAACGAGGGTGTTTTTCCAAATTCTACATTTTCTGCAATTTTATTTGATAGTGCACGTGTTTTATTGTATTAATTATGAATTACAATTAAATTCTTATACATTAAAATAACGAAACGATGCATTGAACAGCTTATATCCATGAATTTAGCAAATAATTAGAAATATTTCATTTACAACTAAAAACATATTTCATTTTCATTGCCAAATCACGATCAACGTTAGTTCATTTACTGAAATTTTTACTCATTGACAACAACTGATGGTACCTAAATGAATACAGTGAATGCATCCAAACTTCATACTCCTAGAATAATACACTTCAAATTTTTAACATTCGGTGCTTACGAATTGAAATTATTTAGTGCTACACGTAAGATTTTAAAAAATATCACTGTGACGTACAAAAATTCTTAGTATGTTTTGTTTTAGTATGTTTTCAAAAATTCAAAAACAACTATTAATAATATTATCTTAAATGAGTTGGCAATTGATTACATAAAGATTTATGAAGCTGGTTATAAATTCTTATAAATTTTTTTATCGAGATAATTTGAATAACCAATATTACATTATGTGTCAACACCTTGTTCATGTCAGAATGTATTTAGTTACATATATTTTAATGTGCGGCATAGTCGACAAAAATCAAATTTATGATAAACAATATTGACCGAACGGGCCATTTTCTTTTAATTTAAGTTAATAAATTCTTAATCCTCTTCAAATTTCTAACGGAAAATCTAAAATGTCATTGCTGTTAAAAAAGAAGTACTCGAAAAAATGTGACGCTTTCCAGTTCGTATGCAGTCTTGAAAATTAATAAGTGGGTATACATTTAGTGCGTAAGCAACAACGATCGACTAACCTCGATATTATAGTTGAAAAAACAGGTTATCGCTATTATTCACATGCCCTACATCTAACCGATCAAGACCTAAATTATTTTTTCTCTCATCTTTTCGATATTTTTTCTTCTCTAATTACTTTTTCATGACACGCAGTAATAAAATATAGTTACTATTATATACTTGAGAAAAAATGGAACTCGCCAAGTACTTTACATTTGTAGCGAAAAACGCTCGTCTAGCCGCTGTAGAAAATTGGTCATAGGTTCGCGAGTGCGACTGCATGATCATTTTGAGTAGCATTAAGCCATTTTTGTTTTGATATTCACTTTAATTTATCTGTACCTCCTGTGTTGCTAACCAAAGTTGCTGCAATATAATTTATTTGTCCCTTTTCTGTTTTTCCACTAATTTAATTTATAATTAAAGAATATATTATTTCGTACGTTATCGAGAATTACTACGCAACGATGATGATAATGATATGTCTTTAAAAAATATCTGACGATACAATGTATAAAAAGTTATTATTTTTTACGATTCATTTCAATGAGCTAAGCACCCTTCGCTTCTTTACGATAAACACTTGTACTTTTGGTTTTCAAGAATATACGACGATCGAGGATCGACCGTCAACGAGAAACGCTTTACGTTAAAGCTAAGCGAGAAAAAGTATCGCCAGCTTCAAAAGCAATTTCAAAAGAAATCGAACTTTATCCATTATAAATTTGATCGACCGTGTGACAATTATAATACAGTTACAATGATTATGACGTTACAAAAAGTAGCGAATAACTTTACTGAATTAATTACAGATAGAGAGACTGGATAATCTTATCCGAAAGTCGCTCGAGTCATTCCTAATGGAGGAAATTGTTTCATAAAGCTTAGACAGCTATAAATATACTTATAAAACTAGGTATGTAACGTTTTTAGCGAATTGAACGTGCTTTCATCATCCACAGCATTATTGTTGAGTAAGGTCAAGATTAGGAACAAATAATTTCTTATAAAGAAGGACATAGTAGTCAATAATTTGTTGAAAGATACGATTAAAATTTTATTTGTAAAATATACGCATAAATCGACGCGAGGACATACAAATGAAACAAATATGATAATTATAAACTCGAACGATTTTCAAAGTTCTTAAAGTCTCGATGCATCTTTACCTTACGATCACGCACACATTCAAAAACGTTTTTTCATATTACGTCGCGTACATATTCTCTCTCTCTCTCAACACTGTTATCAATGCTTCTCTCATGCCGATCACATTACTCACTATAAATTGCTAATAGTGTAGTTGAACGTATCAATGATACATAGTAGACATCGCGGACGCATTTTTATTTAACATTGAAGCTGACTTTTTTTTAAGCAAAGAACAAAAACAAAGCAGTATCGCTACGAGGCTCAGACATTTACATTCACAGCCTGACTGAGCACTCGCTCTTTCTTTGATCGATCGAGATTCTTTCACCACGTTTTTGTATTCTTCTTTTCACTTGTACACTTTTCTGCAACTGAAAGCGAACGACAATATGTACGAATTAAATGTTTTAATTCATTCGTTATACAGGCTCACATTTTTTTACCGTTTGCAATGATTTTATGCGTTTCTTCATCTATTTTGATTTCCTCGATAGACCGTAAAATTATCTGCAATAAATTATACACATTTCAAGCGTAATACTTTTAAAATCATTCGAAACCTGTTAACACAGTTAACCACTATCGGTGATAAATTTAATTCTTTAATTAGACTGCCATGATAAAAATCAGTAAAAGATGGCAGTGTAATTTATTTAAGCTTGAAAACAGTTATCCAGAAATTATTTGCATTTCATTTGTGAAAGGCACCAATGAATTTGACAAGTTAACTAAAAACTGTAGGCGTGTAAACTTCTTAACAATGCATAATTTATATGTCAATGCAACTAATCGGATTGGATTCACTTTGGAAAAAGTTAATTTATTTCACGTTATTCTTAATTATTGGAGTGCCAAATCCAGCCTTTCAATAAACGATAGTAAAAATTCAAGAAGTTTAATTTTCATTTTCGTCGCTATACTTAATCGGCAATATTTATTGGTCTAAACAAAAAATCTGTAGTTCAAGTCAATATCAAACGATCACTTTCCATTAAAACAAAAAACTATTCACAACAGGCACAGACAATTTTCATTGACTTGAAGCCACCCTTTCGCGCGCAAGTCACTCATCACACGAACTCATCATGTTTTTTTTAACTCATCGTGTTTTTACTCGGTGTTTATTCTAATGGTTAAAATAAACACAATCTTTGTATTTTTATATCGTGACAATTTGATTGATCAATTACCGTAACTCTTCGATGCGAAAGGGACCTTTAGCTACGAGAGGTAAGAAATTTGAAACAGAATACTCGAATTTTTAATACGAAACTAATAGACGTAATTGTAAAAGATGCAATGACAGAAAACTATTATATCAGCTATTATTCCATTCGAATATTTAAAAAAAAAAAAAAAAAAAAAAAAAAAAAAAAAAAAAAAACCGCTCAAGACACAAGCAAGTAAGCTTACACTTCAAATCAACGAGACTCGCCTGACATCGGCCCTCTCACAATAATCTAAATATTACAATCATTGAAATAACTTAGTCTTTCGTCCATTTTTGAGGAGATCACACAATTTCTCTTCCACCCCGTCTATCTGAAACCTCTTAAATCCGCGTACATTTACTTTACATAATATATCACTACTCGAAGCCAAAGCGTCGGCGTGCTCTTGCTCTCATTCACATGGTATTGTAAACGGGACTGCTGTGCCTCGGTCTAACCTGCAGCCTCGCCAGCGGATGCGTCCTGCCGTGCTGCTGCTGTTGTTTCTTGGTGGCGGCCTTGGCGACGACGCTCGCCACCACTTGACTGGGCGAGGGCACGGACGGCGGCCGACCGGGCGCCTCGGTCGTCGCCGAGGTCTCAAAGAGAGGCGCCGCCTGATGATGATTGACGATCATCGGCGCGGAGCGACGCGCGAGCTCCGGGGCAATCTTCGATTTGGCGGGTGGATGCTCGACGGGATGCTCCCTGTCCCTGTGGAGCTGGTGCACCGGCGGCTGGCTGGGATGATTGGAGGCGTAGCCCAGTCGGAACTGGACCTCCGGATTGCGCTTGGACTCGGGCTTGGCGACCTCGTACTTGCCGACCAGCACCTTCACCGACAGGTCCTCGAGGCTGTCGCCGGTCTGCTCGGGCTGGTTGCTCACGGCTGGCGGTTCGCTGCTTCTTTTAGCGAAAGACCAACTTCTGGAGTCGCGCGTCGACTCGCACATACTCGAGGACGCCTGGATCTTTGAGTCGTTGTGCGCTATGACGGGCGAGGAAGGAAGACTCCGGATCTTGCCGTCCCTCTTCTGCCGCGAATTGCCCGGGGAAGCCGCGCCCGCGCAATTCTCCGGGTTGGCCTCGAGGCTGTTGTCCAGGCTCCTCTCGAGCCTGATCGACGATTTGGCCTCGAATTCCTTCTTGAGATTCTTAACGATGCCAGAGGTGCTGCGTAGCGGGCCCTCGGACTCGGGCGAGTCGTCCGTCGCGACCGGAGCGCGCTTACTGAAGATGGGCTTGTTGCAGAGGCTCTCGAGCACCATTTTGTGATGTTTCACCGAGGGACACTGGGGCGTCTTGACGACGCACGGACTCGAGGTCTCGCTCTCGGACTTGCAGCTGCGCAACGCCAGGGGCGCGAGCTCCGTGTCAACGGACAGGGAGGATGGCGCGGGTGCGCTCGTCGACAATCTGCTCGGAACCGCCTGCCGCGAGGAAAAGGAGGAGATGTCGATGGGAGCTGCCGCACCCGGGCCGAGGCGCGCATCGCTGGCTAGGGGCTCGGCCGACGGCGAAGGATCCCTCCGTCGCGGCGTAAGCGAGGACGTGTAGTGCATGAGGACTGGATTATACGTTTCCGTGGTGTTGTCGACGTCGGCGTCGGGGACTGCCAGTCTCTCCGGTGTTTTGTCCTCGGAGGCTGGCTCGGACGTCTGCGTGCAGACTCGCTTCGATAAACCTGAAATATTAGAAACGAAATTAGGGAGGATGCGTTATTTGTGATTTATGATTTTGCCTTTCGCACCGATTCTTGAATATATCTTTAATTCTTCCGAAGCAAAAATTAACATTGCCCCATATTTCTCTTCTCGCGAAACTAAATGTCTTTAGAATGGCTTTTTCTCAACCTTAAGTAAACTTTTTATTTCTCGAGTATTGTACGTTTAAGAAATAATGCACGAGTTGCGATATTTCGATCTCAAACTTAAAAGCCCTCCGCAGCATCGGAAGGAGCAGGAGATGCCGTAGTGCGCGTAAAAATTAATTTATATTCTGCATAATTGTAAATTGAAACACGGAATACATTTGGAATTCGGTAATGTACCGATAACAACATTACGCAGGCAGTGATTTTTAATGATTTTTAACGCGAGTCTCTCTAACGACCTTTTAGCCATTTAGATGATAAATAAATTTATCATCGGTATTTCAAAGTTGTTGTTCCGCTCGTCGTAAAAATTCAAACACTCGTCATGTAATAAACGTTATTCGTCGCTGCCAATAATAATGCAATATTAACTTTCTTCTCGCGATAAGTAGATTTTATTTAACGATCAAACTAAGCGTTTGATCCTTGTTCAAATTTCTTAATTACGAAAAACTTGGCGACAAACGGACTCTAGAGAGAACTGCAATATCTAGAGATAAAAAGAGAAATTAGGATGCTCTCTTATAATTATCTATTCCATACCGGTAGTTGAACTCTCTTCGAGCTTTTGCTTGGTGCGCTTAACGGTGCCCGGATACCAAGGTATTTCTTCCTTGTCGTATGGGAAAAGTCCGCTAGAGCCCAAAGAGTCGGTGGGTCGCATGTCGTAGGAACCCCAGGAACTGTTGCGCGAGGGTAACGTGGCCCACGAACTGTGCACCGAGTTATTGTCCAAAACAACGGCGCTGTCGTAGCTACTCCAGGAGCTCTGCCTGCTCGGCGATTCTCTGACCACGGGCTGCAACTCCCGCCTCTCCTCCCTGTCGAAGACCCTGTCAAGTTGGGCACTGAAGGGATCCCCATCCCTCTTTAGTTTACGACCGGACAGATTCGTCGCCGCCGTCGTCGATGGCGTCGATTCGACCTCGTTGCTTAGTTCAACGTTTCCACACCTGTTGCTGTCGTTTGCGTGAACACATTTGACCTCCGCGGATGCGGTCCAGACTAGACATTCACCGTTCTTCTCTGCGGAATTACGGAATCGATCTTAATCAAAAGAGCAAGAGTACGGCGGATATACAAAGATTAATATGTTTTATGCTACGATGAGAAGAAATTCTAAGGGATGATTCCAATGGCAGTCTTGCCAATCACCCGGAACAATAATTATTCATCGGTCTAAATGAATCGCCAAAGTGCTCTTCTTTAGCGACGAAGAAAAGCAACGAGAAAGTAGAGAATTTTAACTGGTATTATTTAATTGGTATTGTTAAGCAGACGGAAGCCTCCGGTTTGATTTGCATTTAACATTCCGTAGCTCGATGAAAATTCAGCGAAACGAAACGAAATTAACCGACAAGTCTCTCAGATCTGAGAGACTTTTCGTTCGAGCCCTCGGTTAAAGGTTTCCTTCAAGGCCAACCTTCAAGGCCAAACTTGAAGTAAAGTTAAGTGCCCTCGGTATCGCGAAAGCCAAGCCGGAAAGAGGCGGCGCGCGTCGCGTTTCTCGCTCATATCAAAGACGTCCGAAGACGGTGTCCGAAGACGGTGTCCGAAGACGGTGTCCGAAGACGGTGTCCGAAGACGAGAGGTTTACCAGGATTGGCATGCAGCAGCTCGGGCCTGGAATCGCCGTGTCCGCAGCAGCCATTCTCCACGATCGTTAGGTTCGGATTGTTCCCTTGGTGCTGGTGCGCCGATCGGCTCCCATCCCCGTCGGAGCTCGGGGACGAGGGTTTGCTGCTCGCCGCCTCGAACTGATTCGTGAGATTGAGCACGAGGCCTTTGCGCTTCTGGCCCTGACTCTCGAGCTTATCGCGTGCGTGCTGGCAGACGACGTTCGGGGCGCAACCCGGTGTCGTCGTGCTCTCGGGTCCCGGCAGATGAACGATCTGATTCTGCGAAACGCTGTAGGACTGCCCGTTGTCGCAGGGCATGAGAACGTTCCGGGACTCCTGCTGCTCCATCGGGCAAAGCCCGTTACCGCTGGTCTTTGGGTTCGAGCCGCGCAGGAGGTCCTCGCGCGTCACTTCCGTCGCATTCGCCGACTTGTCGATGCTCTCCAGAGACTGGGACAATGGAGCTGAAAGCGAGTCCCGTGTTTGCTATTGAGTTTCGATTCGATATCGTTGCATTTCTTTGCGCGTGCATTTAACCAGAGTCTTAATTCTCGCACGAAACTGGAATCTTACGAGTTGGAAAAGCCCGTACATCTATGCTACGTCCTCGTCAGAACATTCAACCGTCTGTCCAAGATTTTGCCAACCGTTTTCACAATTTTTAACCGGTGTTTTTGCTCTGCGCGTACCAAAAAGGATTTGTGAATCATGGTATTCGATGCCTCGAACGTCTCTACGCGAAATATTTGAGCCCGTCGTTCGGAAAGCATAAGTCTGTCGTTCGTCTCTTTCAAATTCGCGCGTTATCGATTCCATTCGGTAAAATTATCGTGGCGCAATAGCCGCAGGAAGAACATCTAAAGTATGAATATGACAAGAGAGAATTCTTCGTAAGGAATGTTGCGAGTGGAATGTTACAAGCGCATTACCAGTAGGAAGTACGTCCTCCGTAACCTCGACGTTCGGCGACCAGCTCTTGGGCCTTTGTCCAGTTTTCTTAAGCTCGAGACCCGATTGCTCGGCGAGGACGCAGCTGTTGCCGACGGTTCTGATCGTCTTCTCCTCCTTCGTACGCTCCTTAGCCGCCATCGTCGGCGACTTGAGATTCGTATCCGACTTGGATCTCTGCAGCTTCTCTTTGTTCTTCATGGCATCGAGTATGCCCTGATAGGTCTCGAGTTGCAGCAGGAAACTGTTGTTCGGTTTTATGCAATTTCGTTTGTTCTTCACGTGTCTGAGTGCCTGGGAGAAGTCCCAGTTGTAAGCCTTCATCGCGTAGGCTATGACAACGGAAGCCGAACGCGAAACGCCCATTTTACAATGCACCAAGACCTTGGAGCCTTCTTTCTTAGCCTTGGTTATGTACTTGAACGTATCATCCCAGTGCTTCAGGAGGTCCGTTTTTTCGTCGTCGTATACTCGCACGTTCAGGTAGTTGAACATGCCGGGGAAAAAGTTGTCGATCTCGCGGGTCACGTTCAGTATGTGCCGCACTCTGAAAAACACACAGACTCTCGATTAAGAAGAATCACGGGTAGTTAGAATTTTCGACGAATCTTCATTTGTCGAAGATTTTATTTGAGAAATGGTATCGAATGGAGAAAGTGCCGCTTCCGATAAAAATACGCGCATCTGCCTGTGCTTAAAAATGCCCTTTTGTACATCTACGTAGGCATCGCTTGAAACTCCAAATGTGTTATTCTCGTGACGTTATGCTCTTGTTTCTTAGCACCGATATCAATCTTTCCCTTGGATACTTAACTTTTAATTTCTGTTACAATCGCTTTTGCAAGGCAATCGAAAATTGTTGAAAATGAATTAAATCGTGGATAAAAAAAAAACCTGAAAAACATCTTGGGTTAAGCCAACGTCCTCGGTGAAATACATTTTTCCAAATCGAACTCGATGCATCGATAATATTTATAAAAATAAATGTATTACTGTGGCCTTGAAACTTTTTTTCAAAATGTGATTTTTATGACCCTTTAGCTGGCCATAATTCTTCGACTGCGCTAATAATTTAAACGACGCACTCTTAAATTACTATCAAATATTCTCGGTAGGGAAATGCAGTGCAATCATTCTTTTGATAAATAACGTTTTTTTTTTTTTTTTTTTTTTTTTTTTTTTTTTTTTTCCCTATTATTTTATAAATCCAATAATAAATGACGCTTGTGCTATTTCACGTATATAAAGCGTCAAACGTTTCAAAACCTCGAGCAGAAATCTACGTAAGAAAAGCCTAAGCAAATTGGTATTCGATCTTCACTTTAAATCAAGTATTGGAAAAGTTTCCAAGATTAAAAGTAAAATTTACTTGTATTACTTAAAATTCTTTTTAAGTCGATCAACGTGTCGTCAAAATCTGGCAACTTTATTTCTAGCATACACAGAAGAGCTAAGGTCGGAAAAGAAATTGTGCGCGCAATAGGTTAAAACTAGTAATCATCGGGAATTCCTGATTCGTATTATCCGTAAATATAATAAAAAGCTAAATTTAACAGACGGCCACTTAATGTCGTATGTAAATGTTAATAATCAGCGTTAGATCCGAAATATCAAAAAGTCTTCCGAGTGCATCGAAGTACAAGCTGTTAAAGTAGAAACTACATGTGAATTAATTCTTTGTCGAGGAAACGTAAAAATATATAAGAAGAAGATATCGGGACTGTTCCAACTCACCCGTTCTTTTGTAGTTCCTCCAAATTGCTGGCATTCCATTCGCTACCAAGGTAGACATGATCAAATATCTCAGTCGGTGCATCCATCTGCCCCAGAATAGTGAGCATCTCCTGGTCGATGAACGGCTTGAATTCAACCAAATCCATGTCGAGGTCCTCCTCGAGACGTCCTCTGATGTACTTGGACGTGACCTCGTCCAAGTCGACGGACATCATGATCTCTTTTAAGGTCGACCGTATCACTCGCTCGGTTTCGTCTCTCTGCCGAGGTCTGAAAGTCGATCGTTCTTTCGGTAAAGTCGATACAAAATCATCCGAACGATAGTGCGCCTAACGAAAGAAACTTTCTTCTTTGCGACACTTCTTCCTCGATTCGGTGAGCTTTTGCAATTTCTATTTAGAAGCCTAGGCGGACTAATTGATATCAGTGGTAGACGAGCTTTTATTATTTTACTATTTTATCATTTAACTGCTGAAATTGAATATTTTCGAATACATTCAAAGCTACGTTGGGTTACGTTACGTTGCGTCGCATGCGAGTTTGGATTGGTTTCGCAAGAAACTGCAATACGAAGCGAAACGAGGTGAAATAGATGCTACGAACGCGATACAGATAAAAAGAACGAGGGAAAGCTCTTAGCGTCGAGGTTTGTCTTTGAGCGCAGCTGCAGCGAACTCATTTCTGCATAATTATTCTATTTGAGTTTATAATCAATTTCAGCGTCACTCGGAAAGCAATCCAAGCGTGAAAGAGTTAAAAGAAGGGGCGGAGAATGAAAATTAAAGAAGAAAAAAGTTGGCTCAGCGAGTCGCAACCGCGCGGGAGAGTTTGTGCTCGTGAAAAGCTTTTCAAACTCGGAAGAGAAATCGGAGAAGTACGCAGAAACCTAGAAATAATTGCAAGGACGGACGGCCACGAAGATGTGCACTAGAATCGTGTGCGCCGGCATACGACGGGAGTCGCGGAGCGTCAACAAAACACCGAGGCTGGCGTCTAGCCAAACCGAATCCAAACGCAGTTATCCACCAGGAGTCGTTTCACCAAAGCAGAATATATGGAAAGAGGCGAGAGAGCGTTTTCTCGTTCGTTTTCGCGCTCGTTTTCGCGCTCGTTTTCGCGCTCGTTTTCGGCTGCAAGTACAAATGCGAGTTCTTGGCTTGCCGATACTGGCGAACGATATCGGAGGAGCGCTTTTCGGTCTTACTTGTTTCGCACACTGTCGGGCGATGGCGGACGCCGGGACTCGAGATTATCCATCGCGTGCCACTCGTTAAGGCACGAGCGATCGCTCTCGATTCTCCGCTCATAGTAGCTGACCCAATCGTGCGATAATCCACCGAGGAAGTAGTTCTGCTCGCGCGCCTTGCTCGATACCTTGTGGAGCGTCTGCAGGGCCGACCTGCAACAGAGTGGAAGAACGGAAAATTAATGGCCGTTAGAGTTAGAGTTTCGGCTAGCTTAGTCTAAATAAAGTATTATTGGGTGTTATTGTTGCATTATTACGGACTACGAGCCGTAAGATCGTATACACAATGAGCGAGTTTTCTTGCTGATCGTCTGTTACGGATGCGGATGTTACGAGTTTTTTCGATTCTGACAAATCGATGCAAAATCTGATAATGTAAAAGGTAATGGCTTTACTTGCGGTATTACACTTTTACAGTTACTCTTCTACCATTGTACAAGTTTTATTCTAGGATTCACGCTTTGTTCCCCAACCCATGGTAACGCTTACTAGAAATAATATAAAATTTCTGAGTCATTGTAAATAAAAACTGCAGAATGAGAATTAGAAATTTTCAAAGAATTCACAATTTCACTCGATTCTTTTATTCCTATATTTTATATTTTATACGTCAACGAGTCTATCGCAAAATACCATTACGTTAATACGTATGTCAATTAGATGTACATCGATTCATTGCTATTTCTTGGCGCTTTGAACGAAAAAACGTCATTTTCAAGAGCAGTTCAGATGGCAAATGGATCTTTTATTTTAAGCGTAAAAATCAGCATAAAATTCGTTTACTGTGTATTCATTGATATTTGTGATGTGCGTACAACAACCATTACATTAAATACCCTCGTACAAGTTTCATAAAAATTACTAAAATACATAGACGAAACTATCCAATCACCTCCAAATTCCAATAATTACGAATACTTTCCAATAAATTTAGAAAGATGTGATATATGATTATACGTACAAGATTTCGTCGGAACGTTTGAAGCCCTTGGAGGGGATGCCGTGAATAATACGGTTATATTATGATTTAGTGATCCTGAAAGCGATATTTTCAAATCTATCGAAATATCGACAGCAAACATTTTCTTCCTTATAAGAGTTTTAATATTTAACTAACCGATGAATCAATATCATCGTGTGAGTCTACTACGGCCAATAAGCAACTATCAACAGTCCAATCTCGCAAATATTAAAAAAACATAATGTCCTCGGTATTCTGAAAAAAGTGGCCCCCTTTTAAACTTTTAAACTTTTAAGGAAAACGTTAGAAGCCTGGTAATTCAAGAGTATAATAAAGAGTACAATATCAAAAGAGAACTTATCAAGTGTATATATGTGTGTGTGTGTGTGTGTGTGTGTGTGTGTGTGTGTGTGTGTGTATATGTATATATATATATATATATATATTTGTCTTTATTAACAACTGTATATACAATAACTGTATTGATAATATGATCGATTAAAAGCAACATTTGCCATATTATCGAGATATTAGAATACACGTAGAATATTAATTATAGAATATTAACGTAAACTTAACTGCGTTTATCGCGACATTGGTTAATTGCGAGCGATGTTATTAGAGGGGACAAAAGTATAAAAGGACGTAGTAAGACGTTAAGTACGGCAAAATAATAGAACTCACATGCAACGTATATGGACATGTTTTTATCGGGCAGTTCCAAGTCTCTGAAATTCACACTCTCCAGAAACTCTCGTGATTTCTAAAATTCGTAGTCGTAGAGGCTCGCATGCGCAGCTGCAAGTGGATGTCAATTTTTAAGGAAAAGAAAATTGCTGCTCAAAAGGCCTGCAAATTTCTTAAGTTGTCAAAGCGATGCTGCGCAAGAGGCGGTTCTTTATGTTGCAAAAGGTAGGAGGTAAAAAAGGAAGGGTAAAAAAGTTGTAAAAAATACTCGACAAGTCGATGGCTGCACACTGGTTAAGTGTGCTATAAGTTTCACTTTTACGTGGTCGAGTCGGTTCAAAGAACAGAATGAGAATACGCCAACGGTAGTTTTGTTAATAATTGTAAAAGACGAACGATGCTGAATTGTCACCGAACAAAGGCAAACAATTAATTTAGTAAATTCATCGTAATTCATCGTAATTCATCGTAATTCATCGTAATTCATCGTAATTCATCGTAATTCATCGTAAAAAATAAAATATAAATATATAATTGGTTGATCTTATTGGAGTTTGTTTGACTCGACCATCGATCTGTGTTATGTCTGAAAGATTTATTCGATCAACGGGGATTTAACGGTGATCCTCGTTTCGACAAATTTTCGTACGTTGGAAATTTTTAAATTTTTAAAATCAATCGATTATCAAAGGTAAGGATTGAAATTCTTACTGCTCGTGATCCCGTTGCGCAATAGGATTACTATTTTATAGAGAATATCTAAGGGACTTACAAGAAATTAACGATCCTAGTGAAATTATCAATTACAAACTTAATATCTTTCGAAGTAAAGTAGCATTTAGAAAGCCAGGCCAAGTGAATACATAATTTCATTATGGAATATTAGCGGTGCCATTCGTCATTCGACTTCACTGCCGCCGATTCCCGACATCCCGTCAATTACGATTATCGCCGTATACGACTTTCTCACTCTCGTTTACTTCGCGGAAATTCATTAAATTAATCACTGGGCCGCTCTTCTCACGGCATACGTAACGTCGCGTAATCGTGCGCTCACGATTACGCTCGCGCATACAACGGAAAACACACTAATAGTATTATCGCATACTTTTCCGAAAGCGACATCGATCACTCTTGGACCTGAGAGTCTTTTAAAATTCGCCAAATCTCAACACGGCGAATGATAATAGCTTCGGTACTGAAACTAATGACTGTCAGCGAGTACTCCATTATGCAGATTAATTTGAATTACCGTGATTATTTATCTCCTACGAGGGAATGCGCAAATGTAATAAGGAACGATTTAATTTTAGTTCCACGTTTATATCGAAACTTTATCACATTATTTTCGCTCGTGCTAAGTCTTTATTATCGTAAACGACCATTTACGATAATTACTTTTCCGCTCTTGTTTGCCGAAGAGCTGCTACGATTCTGATGTAAAAGATAGCGATTTGTTTGTTCTTTCGTTCGTCTAATTTAAGAAATAGAAACAGACTACGTTATAAATAGCTCTCGGGAAAGAAAGATATGCGATACCAAATACCTGGCTCGTCTTAAATCCTAACATTATTTATTAAAAATTTAATAAAAGAAGTTCTCACGTTACGCGTGAGAACTCGAAAAAGATTGTTTAGATATTATTTTTAGCTATTTATTTAGCCATAATAACGTGACAAAAGTAAGACTATCGTCTTTATAGTAATCTTTATAGTAACGAATGAAGCTAATATTATTTCTTTCTAGAGTTTTTAGCTATAGTATTTTTTTTTTTTTTTTTTTAATAGAGAAAATTTTGAAATCCACATTCACCGGTACACGAGTGAAATAAGACTATCCAGAGGCAAATAACGTAAATAAACATTAAGCATAGGCATAACGCACGAAGCATCGTAGTAGTTTGCAGCAATTGTAATTGCCCTTTCGAATAATACGAACTCCATTGTTTTGCATCATCTCCATCCACGCGCGTACAATCTTCGAAAAAAATTAAAAATTATTACGTCTCGTTCAGGCCATACGTAAAGCACGTTCTCAAATCTAACTAATTATAGATGTGAATAGCAAGGAAACGAACGAGCGCCTCTATCTAGCACAAGCGACTCCCTGTCGCTAGCGGAAGGCCGCGCGACTAAACCATTTCCGGTGCGACTCACCGAGAGCAAACCACCGGTACCGCCATCTCATCTACCGTTTATGGCTTCCTTGGATGAATTACCGATAATGGCTCAGCGCTTATCTACGTTTTGACGCCAAGCTTCCGATGCGTACCTAGAAAAAATTGTCAGAATCCTATTCATGTTGAAATTCCTAATGAAATGTTGCGTCGATGGTTGAAAGAATACAGATAGAATTATTAGAACTGTAGCTACGTACGAAGCGGTCTTATAAGCATGTGAATTCACGGTTCCAGCTGGGATTTACCAATGGATCTACTCTCGATGATAAGTCACTCTTTTTTCGAATATTTCTATCATATTTTACAAGATGTGTAAAATTCGTGTATCGAAAAATTACGAACCAAGCATTCGGTTTATTGACGGACTACAGCACAATACTTCTTATCTTCGCGAGCAAAACTATGTAGCATTGAAAATATACGAGAAATGTTATCGAGAGGAGATGAGAATGCGTTATATCATCCTTGTAAAAATTATCAACTCGCTGTTCAAATTATGAAAACAATGAATTGCACCGTGGAGAACTTTATTGCAATCGCGGCTAAAAGTAATCGAGTCAACTCGAGTACGT
The DNA here is from genome assembly GCA_018907045.1 of Wiebesia pumilae. Lineage (NCBI taxonomy): Eukaryota > Metazoa > Arthropoda > Insecta > Hymenoptera > Agaonidae > Wiebesia > Wiebesia pumilae. The sequence continues at coordinate 734,566 of JACCHZ010000192.1, read as the reverse complement.
CCAATTAGATTAATAGCAAAATCCCAAGATAATACACGAGAGTTCAATAGTGAGTACTTAATCATCCAAAATGTTGCGAAATAATGTTTCAACGCCTATAATGTAACGTACCAAATGACAAACTATTCGGTTTATCGAGAGTTTTTAACGCTTCTGTTTTCCTCGCGAGAGATAAAAAAAATCCAAAGTCTTACATAAAGTTTGCTGCGCGTAATTCTAGTTACCGGATGATATCGCTCGAAAATCTCTTACATTACTGGCATCGTACATTACTGGTTACGTTCACGAGTCTCCATTTTCCATTTGCCCTACAGTGTACACCGATTTTGACCGGTGCACGTGTATTTCGCCATAGATATTTGTAAAAGATTAGCTTAATGATTAATTCACGACCTCGTGAAGCGAGAAAAACGCGAAGTCGAAGGCTGGATTCCACAATCCTCGTCGACTCAAACGCACAAGCTCAGCCTTTGCTATTAAAGAAAGCTAACTCCTTCCTTCCCATTAAAGCGTTGCCACGCTCGATCATTCTAATCGAAGGTTAGACGATCCCCGTGGTTTTTCGTTCGCACGATTTTGCCGCGTTATATTTTTAACTCGGTGCGCAGGTCGACGAAAACAAGGTACCGCCACGTTCCAGCGTGTATCGTTGGGTTTTCATCGTTGGGTCGACTACAAATTCCAAGGAAAAGCTATCCAACAATTAGCCGATCAATATCGTCCCCTTACAAAAGGGATAAAGCCGTTGAAAGTTTGTCGCGCGAAAAGATGCCGGGGATACGTGCCTACGATTGATCGTAGTGACGAAACCAGTTAAAATAAATTTGAATCCTGTGTAGGTACAAAAAGAAAATGCCGCTAATTATTTCCAAACGGAACATCCACGTGGGGGACGGCGTCGTCGTATCGCGAGACTAGTCGATTCGATTTCCCGTGCGCCACGGACACTCGCCCGAATGCTCGAGAGAAAGATTTACCTCCTTACCCCACTATCGAGTTAATTCTACGCGCAACGCGTAATCGCGCAGGCGAACTTTCTATTTCCCGCAATCGCGTAAATTGTCGACGAGCCGAGTATCGCGGTGCGTATAAAGATTCACAATCCTGATGTAAGAGGTAAAAGGAAGACTAAGTTGTCGCGCCTAAGTAGGTGTAATCTTTTGCACGCTGTGGGCAATTATCGAATTTTCATAATACAACGAATGCGCTTTGCCAGATCCCACGTAGATCGAGAAGATCGAGCTGAGCGACTATTTACGCGGCACACAGTTAGTAAGTAGTTCTTTCGGTTGCATAGCAATTCGTTTTAGGCGACGCGCTAAAAAAACTATCAAGTCTACAACGATCTCGATGCTCCCAATTTTCCGCCAAGGGTGAAATGTCCCGTAAGGTGAAATTAAAATTTTCAAACTTTTTCCATTTTCATTTTCACACCGTTTGTACATTTGTTCGCGAAACTTTGCCGTCATCACTTGGCCACGAGCCAATTGTAAAATCGTATCTACAAATGCATGGCTATTAAAATAAATAAAAATTTTTCGGCTAAAAACTGTTATTATCAAAGTTTGCTATCCGGTAATTAAGCGTGAACGCGCGAATAAGTATATAATCTGAAATCGTGCAACAAATTTCTCCGTAACAATGCGCAAAGTGTATTCGGAATTTAACGTTAGAGGTTCACCGAGCTCCGTACGTGCTCGAGCCCAATAAAAACGTCCCCGGTTCAGCAGCTTAATTTACGCCAATTCGCCAAAGAAAATAATATCCGAACGTAAAACGGTACGCAACCCCGACGCTTCTCCTCCTCGGCATCGCGACGTTCTTTCAACAAGTGCACCTCCGCCCGGTCTCGCAACGAGCACGCGAACAATATCTTAACTACGCGGACGAACCGTCAAAATAGTTGAAAAAGGAGAAGCGTTGACGAGGAATAATCAGGATCGCCTCCGTTAATCCGCCTTCGTGAATTTATCACGCGGAACGTCGTCTCGCTGTACCAGCACGAACTCGTGCGCACGCGAGTGCAAATCGACTTATGCCCAAGGAGGCTATAAAATCTCGCGAATCCGACATTTTTTTCGCAACGGCGCGTTTCTGATATAAATCGCGCATATGCGAAAATACGTGATACGTGTGACGGCCTTGAGACGCCGAGGCATATATGCAATGCGTATACAACGACGGGAGTTATTCGCGGGAGTAAATAGGCTTTGCGGAGACAGCAAAGAGGATGTAAAGTACGAAAGCCCACGAGGAAAAGGAGAAGCACGAGTGCACGTTAAAGAAAATGTTGAATTTGCGATAAAGAACGAGAGAAATTGCGCATTCGTGATTTATCGGACGAGGGAATGTTTACCGACATGGTTAGAATTTAAGCGGAAAAACGCTTGCGATAAAATAATAAAAGTAAGCTTCCGAATGATTTGAACTAGGATTCTCATCTCTCCAAGACCGTTTGCGTTTGCAGTTCAATCGTCGATGAAAATTTCACAATCAATCATGTCACAATCATTTCACAAATCATTTCACAAATCATCGAGCTTGCAACGCATAACGATTTCTGCACGTTGGAAAATAAGAAAGGAATCGCCCGCGTTAACGAACTAGGCGAAAGAGAAATAAGTTTTTTCGAAAACAAAGAACCCCCAGAAGGGCCAGCAGAGCAAAGGAGCGCGAGGGAGCGCGAGGGAGCGAGAGGGAGCGAACCGTAGCAGATTCGTTGGCGCGGGGGTAATCGTGCCGGGATAAACGTTTCGGTTGATAAATCGTCGTCGGACGCGCTCGGGGCTTCGATTCTCGGTTGGATTTGCGAGAGCGAGGGCCAGCGAAGGAGCGAACCGCCTCGCACAGCAGTGGGCGTCCTTGGTCCTGAGAATAACGAGGAATGTGAAAAGTGTGCGCTATACGCGAGTCCGAAAGCTTCGCGAGGGCCGATCCTCGGCTTCTTTATCCCTTAGGATCGTTCCTCGACGCTCTTTGCTCTTTTTTGTCCTCCTTTGCTTGTCTTCTTCGCAGCGTTGCGCCCTGAGAATGGGAAATCGGCCGGTCGTGCATAAACGAGCGACTCGCTACATTTATGTAACATTATGTCGGATAGAAGTGCCAGTACTCGCTAGAGTCGCTAGAGTCGCTAGAGTCGCTGGAGTCCTCGGCGATCCCCAATGGGATCGTTATAACAGGATTCCTTGGGCTGTCCACCTACTCCCATGCGTTCTATTCTATCGCGCGCAGCTTAGCGGCTACTTTGGGAAAAAAGGGGGCAATGAAAAGAGCACTTATCCGTGTCAATTATTCCGTAAGGATGAGTGAAATTTATACGTGCCGGGCGCTCGTACGCGAACGATGTCGTAGATACAAAAATCGGTACGATTTTGTCACGTACGACATAATCCGCACGAGATCGTATCATTAACGGCCTTTAGCGCGTTCGAAGAGGCAACGTATCGGTGAATTTTTCTGAAATCAACGAATCACGTTCGATTGCTTTGCCAGTGATTTAGTTTTTCTGGCAGACGCGCGTTGTTGAGCTTCCCTTCGAGAAACCATGTACTTTCTCCGGTGAAATGCACCGGAAAGCGGGAGTTGAAAGATAGATCAAATCAGCTCCACCGACGGTACCATATGCAGACGACGGACGAGGATACTCTTCATTTTTTTTCTCTCTTTCCTTTCTTCTTTTCAAGAGATACGTTGTCTAGCAGCGACGCTGTCTAACAAGCGAGCGATAATAAGTGCACTGCGCCACGATGGCTTTTGGCTGAGGATTCAATAATCGCTATTGTCGTTTTATGAATATTTTTAAATACTTTTAAATATTTAATTTAAATGTGAAATTAAAGTTACGAAAAGAAACTTTCATCTATTAGCTTAACCAGCTAGCAAGAATAATTCTTTTACCTTTACATTTTACCTTTATCGCGTCATTCATTGCGTACTCGGCGAAAAGTCCTAAATTCCAAATCGAGAGAAAATGGATTCTTTCATTGTCATCGGCAGGTAAACAATGGGGGAAACGCACAAAAGAATTCCCTTTCATTTTCAATTGTGTGCCCATCTACATTTGTTGTTGCATATCAGGGAAAATACGTTCCCAGAAGTCGATTATCAAATCGCGTTCGCGCTCTTTCGATTGCGCTTTCTTTCTCTCGCCAAGTACAGCGACACTCGGTAAAAGGAATGCTTCATGCGTAATCCTTCGAAAACAAACCAATTTCACTCGCAACGGAAGAAAATTTCTCTTTCCTCTTTGCGCTAATCCCATCGCCTCCAAAACGCTTGATTCCTACTGTAGCAAAAAAACGGGACTTTTGCATGGACGAAATCGTGTCTCATCGTGTAGGGCGCGACAGTAACTCAAACTCGACATCCGGTACGCGTTGCGATCAACATCCAAGCAGAACTGCACGGGCCTTCGATAGGTAAATCCAAAGTTGCATAACGAAGCAGCCGTGGCCGTGAGAAAAGGCGGTCGGTGGCGCTGCGGTTGTGCCAAGTTAGCCGAAATTTTTCTTCCGCACAAGCATCTGGCGCTATCGCTCCCATCAAAGTCGGTCCGGTACAAGAGTCGCGGCGTTACGCAGTTGCTCCAGAGCAGCGGCAGCAGGAGGAGCAGGGGGTGGCAGGAGGTGGGGGAGGCAACAACGCGCGGTTGACAGCCACAAGAGGAGAGAAGGGGCGTTCGCTGCGGGATTCCGTCGAAACAAAGGACGCACGGTCAGACGCGAACAACCTGCAGCGAACAACGCGCGGGGGTCGAGGCCGCGGAGAAGATGCGCGATTTCTTGGAAAAGCGGGCCCCGCCTACCGATCAACATTTCTCGGCTCTACCGGCGTTCCTTGAGCATTGGCATTGAAAATCAATGCTCGTGAACGATCGGAAAATTTGCGTTGAAGGACTTGTTAGGAAATTTGTTAGGATCTATGCTATTACCGTTGCTAAATGGCGATAATCGATGTAGAACCGTCTACCGCCATTTCATTCTCGATATTCGTCGACAGACTTTTTTTCGAAAACAATTGCATCTCCGAGTTGATAATTTTTATTTAAAAAAATAATCACGAACGACATCGCTCAACGATTTCTACGCAAGTTCCCCACTTTCCTCGGTTCCCTGACGATTTTAGTCGAGGTCTTAGCAGTACCGGCTTGTATCACTGTCCTTGGTTCGTTCGAACGAAAGTTCGAAGTGTAAGACATTAATTTTCATTACACGAACAAAATGGTTATCGAGATATTTTTTTTTATTTATTTATTTTTTTTTTTATTTTTTTATTTATTTATTTATTTTTTTTTTTTAACGAGTTTTTTCGTATTTGCTCTTAGCATCCACTTAAATCGGCTTCTATTTCAAATGGTCTAATCGTATCGATTTAATTTTAGACGTGTAGGCTGTATGGTCGTCGATTCTTCCGATACTCGTTATTTAACTCAGTGGACAACTTTCAAGTGCAACTCCAATTAAACGTATATTCGTGCGCGTTGTTGCACAACAAGTTGCGTAAAATTTAAATACTCGAATACACTGTTCGTTTAATTATATCGAATCACGTGCTTTCTCGCAAATTCTTCGTTCTTGCTTAGAAATATTAGCCAGCGATATAAATTTATATAAATTTCAAGATAATTCTACCGTTCGGAGCTACTTTTAGCCGTTGAATTTGTAGGACCGTAGCTATGCGTAGGAAAGAAACCAATCGCCCAAAACTTATACGAGTGGAAAGAATAGAACGATCGGGAAGTGAATTCATCACTTCCTCCAAATAAGCTCTCGCTCATTTGGAAAACTGCACCTATTAGTTTCGTCGTACTCTCGCGATGAACAATGTTGTTTCGAGTACTTTGGGAAGTGGGAAATTTACGCAAGCGTTACTGCAGCGCGTGAATTTTTCAATATCACTGGCCGCTTTTGTTATCGAGAAAAGGGAACTTTTTATTTATGCGACCGCAAGGTACCCGCAAAAAAGTAGAGAATACATCGTACCTCGTGACTCGCATTATTCTAAAGAAGACGTCGACACGGGGTTTCTTCTTGAAAGCCATGGAGATCCAGACGAGAACCGACAAGAGAAGCAACGCGAAGGTGTAAAAGTTTCCAAGCGACAGCATCGCCAAGTCCTTTCTCTAAATTCTCTCGAACCTTCTCTTTTACGCACACACGCGTACGCGCATTCGTACATAATCTCTCACGCTCTCGCACTCTCTTTCTCCCGCTACGTAGATGTTACAGAGCGATTCACCGGGCAATTCACTCGTCTCTTCTCCAACATCCGACGCACGACTTTGCAACAACTTACGAACGCGTGCTCGGGCGTTCCGTCCGTCAACAAAGTTCCGTCTTCGAGCCGACGTGACTCCAAGCGAAGCGCTGCGGAGTCTCTCAGAGCTCGACTACCCGGGACACCCGGAGATGCGAAAATGCGAAAATGCGAAAAAACACGAAGATGCGTAGGCGCGTGTTCCGCGTGGCGAGCGCGCGGGCTCGATCCTAACAACTGGCGGAAGATCGAGCATCAGCCGAGATCGGAATAGCAGCGCGTGGGTATGACGAAGTTAAGGCAGCGGCGGCGGCAGCGATAGTATTAGTACAGAGTGTGGTGGGGCAGGGGGCAGGGGGCAGGGGGCAGGGGGCAGCTACGACACCGATAGATGACGGAGGCTTTAGTATTGGACTCCATATTTAGTATTGGAGGCCCCTTATCCGGGAGAGACGTCGCGATCTACAAAACACTGGTGAGCGTAGGTGAGTCGTGTGATCTATGTCGGATCTCATCCGACATCGGCTTCCGATTGGAAGGAAAGCGGATTTACGCGAAAAGGAAGATGACCTTCGGGTGCAACTCGTGCGCGATGGAGAACTGGTGAAGTAGGAGAATTCAAAGGATTATTAAGTATTAATAAATCTCTTAAACTTGTTTCACTTCTGCCTGGTAAAGAATCAAAGGAACTTCTGTGTACGTGAAATAACAACAATGATCCGTATATATTAAGTCGATTCATTGTAATCGATAAACTTCAACCGAGTCTTACATCCCTTATACCAAGTCGAATATAATTATAGCAGTAACTGTCGTTTAAAAATTTTAGATTTTTCATTTAATTTTATTGTAAATCAAAAAACTATTCCCCGTTGTGAGTAAGTTTTATTTCAGTTTTCTGGGACTGATTTAATTTCGTTTTAATTTAGTTCTTTCGTAGTTTAGTTAGTTCTTTATTTGCATTCTCCATATCGATAAAAAATTGTTGCTGATTTTCAATGTTACGCAACTGAAAGTATCCAGTCGTTCACAATTTCTTTAGAAATGTATGTAAAGATCAACGCCATTTTAAATAGTTCACTGAAAAATTTAATTTGAATTCAAGCTGAGAAATATGATTAACGTTATTGGATCGGCTTTAATGTAGCGAAAATTATATATTTGAAAGTAATACATCGATAAATCTTATCCAATCGCCGAGTTTAATCGTTTCCCGACGAAAACGAGAAAAAATAAAGTAAATCGGTTGGATCTCGTGCGATATAAGGCACGAATTATGATCATTATGGAATTAAATTTTCTCGGTTCTAATCGAACAACTTTTTCTCATTACTTTATAAGTAAAAAAAACCTTTCAACGATCTTCAGCTATAAAAATTTCTCTTCCTCGCCATTTAAAAGCGCACGAACACGTGAAAAAACATGGTAATTTTTGTTAATTACCCGACATAAATTTTTTCCTTTTCGAATAAATGAATATTAAAAAGATGTCGTCAAGATTTATGTAAACTTTTCAAAGACACAAAGAATTTGAAATTGAAATTATTCTCAAATATATAAAATTTTCATAAATCGTCGACTGATTATAATAATTATTTTCTTAATTTTAACGACGCGCACTTTGAAAACATTCATGACTCTCGTTGTATTATTAACGTAATTTTCAATTCCTAATTACTCGATGGCATGCGCGCTTATATTTAATCAGAAACTGATCCTTAAAGATTTTATCGAGGAATTAAACGTAATGTACTAGAGAAACTCAAATTGTACGCATGTATTTCCGTTCGTTTTGAATATTTCCCATACTTGGAATAAGTCATTGAGTATTTAAACAGTGTTGTGACAAATATTTTTACTAGATAAATATACAACTAAAAATATTTTTTAATTCTTTAATTCGCTCTTTTTCCTTGAACAGTGAATCACGTTCGTTATTTGGAGAAAAGGAAAAAAAGGAAGAAAAAAAAGGTAAAAAAAAATACCTACATAAGAGCGATAATAAAATTCTGATCGACGTTTCGTGGAATAAATCAAATAAAAATAACGAGAAGCTTCATAAAAAAAGAAGACAAAGGCACGTTCAAGTACCAAAGCATTTGAAGAATCGATGCTAAGATATTCACGAACATTTACGTTCATTGCTTTCTCTCTTTATACATCTTCTCGTGCGAGAGATAACTTTCCAAATTGTGTGCAGCAGCCCAGTTTCCCCGCGAATTGACCCTGGCACTCCTCGAATAATTCACGTCTGCTTAAACATGCATATTCTATTGAAGCCAATCATCATCCTGCTGCTAATAAAAACGGGAGGAAAAAAATAAAAACCGTAGACAGCGAGAAACACTTTCGACTCGAGCAGTAAGAAATCGATCGGTGTGCTCCATCGTGGAAAATTATTGCGTACAAAGAACCGAAGAGAGCAAGAGCGACTTATGAGGCTGTCGCGTCGGTAATGCACTTGGTCTACAGCATCTTATCCCTGAGACAGCGTTGCAAAGTTAATGGGGAAATAATGCGAGAGGAAGCACTGCTTGCGGGTAATTGACGGGACAAACGCACCAACGCTCCCCCACCCCACGAACCCAACCCACGGTCGTCGGGCGTATTTGCGCATCGAAAAACAAAACTAATTAATGCCCTCGCTTTTGTAATCGTCGGAATTCACTTTATTGGACCTTTGCAATTACCATTGGAATTAAACTGGAATTGAGCAATTGAAGACGAGCAATTTATGATCTATATTATAACTATATTTGTGTTTTCGAGCACCCTACTTTAAGATATATAAGATATATAAGATATATAAGGGTCCAATTTACAAAAGCTTCAAGTGTTTCGAAATTAAAAATTAAAAATTAAAAATAATCATTTAAAATTTACTTACGTGGAAACAGAAAAAATCAGGGAAAAGATTATTATTTTAATTTTTCCGCTATAGAAACGCGATCTAAATACCGTTTACAATAGTTGGAAATGCCTGAATTTACGCAAACGCAATTATAAAGCTTGCATTAGTCACAAGTTATGGGAAATAAGAAAATACATAAACATGTTTTACCCTGCAATAAGTTGCTTATATTATTTAACTTTGCGAGAAACAGTTTGTTGTCCCTTGCTCGATAAAACTTTTATTCGGCATAAATCATCTTTACTGCCATCGACATGGAATTAATATTTTAAGCATCTAACTACAAAAAGTCTATTCGCTATTATTGACGCTATTACTATATATTTTTATTCAAGTCAAGATATTAAACTGTTCGAAATTTACGATCTTGATGAGCCATGCCGCGTACGTAACTAAAACGCATTCCCAACTACTGACGCTTTTATATCGCCAATAAATATTAGGCTGTACACCACTTAGGTACTTAGGCATAATACACGAGGGTTAAAGGTAATGTTCCTGATATTCGTTACTTCCTTTTTGTGCACGTGTATTCAAATGCGCACATCTTCTTTTCATTTCTTTCCATCGCTTTACATTCACCTGTTTCTTGTTCAAGATTTTCATTCCTTGCGCTCCGTCTATCCTCTTTTCCTTTCAAATTTTTCAATGGATTTTATTCCTTTATTCAAGAATTTGCCAGTCCATACGCGCGTATTCGCATTTATCAAATTACTCATAACTCACGTGACGTCACTTTGTTAGACCACGCAAAATGTAATTGGTACACCAGAGAAACAAAGAAATGGATAATTTTTAATATAATTCGTATTTTTTAAATTCAAGCGTCGATTAACAAATCAGTGTAATGTTGCAACTATGAACGTTTGTATTTGAGAACTTAGAATTACGATGAGTTTAAATAAGCTGCTACTCTAATATTAGCATTGATTCTACAATGAATTTATTAATTCTTTTTCCGCTATGATTACCGTGCAAACTATCAATAACTATGAAATTCGATAAACCTTACTAATGCACTAGAAGCTAATATTTTTATGGTTTCTATTCTATTACGTCGGTGAACTATAATATTTAAATGTCTAAATCACGATAAACTAATTCATATTAAAAGTATCGAGTTAACGATTTGTATTCTTGTAGTTCGTGTAATACAACATTATAACGTAAGTATCTCAATTTAATTTTTTTTTATATCAGAGATTAATGCGCTCTTTTCTACGTGGAATATCTTAAAATTTGTCATCGAGGCAATTACAAAGCAATGTTTAAAATAATGGCCCCAAAAGCGATTACACATTAAGTTATAAAATTAAAAGTCCCTTAAAAGGGGTGACATAACGTTCCTTGACACTCGACACGATGATAATATTATATATATATATATACCTTGTTCACTAAACCAATTGAAAGCTTCATCCATTACGAAACGATAAATGTTACGCTTATACGTTCGAGACAATCGTCACTTATAAATAGTCATCGAAGCAATTCATTTGAAGTTTTCTTTTTCCAGATAGGAGCCATTAAATCTAAAAGTGTGCCTCACCGAGATTAAGGAGAAATATAATCATACGTTATACAATCACATTAGTCTGCTTATTAAAATCGTAAAATATATTATCATTGCAATCATCGATTTCGTCTTGAGTACAAATACAATCGGTTACGACAGTGATGTGCTGTCGCTGAAAATGTAACGATATCCTGATAATATCTTCAAAATTCACCAGTGCATCCTCTTAACTAGAAGCTGACAGTAAGTTACCATCTTTCGATATTATCGAACTCCAGGCGTTCACGAGCGTTTCCGCTTACTTTTTGCTCTTTGACGTAGAGGCTCGCGAGCTGCGATCCATTTGTAAGGTGGTAGTTTCAAGGTCGAACCGCGCAAGTCAAAAGCCTCGGGGTTGCGCTGCCAGCGGGTAAATTGCTAAACATTGAGCCTCTCCCCTTCTTATAGGACTTTTAAATAATTCATCCTCTCGAAGGAGAAGGAATGAGCGGACAGCTGACGCTCTTTATTCACTGTAGGTACATAAATGTAGGTTATACTTTTAAAAATATTTCTTTGCTATTCGTAATTAGAAAGGTATGCAATAAAAACGAAATTATCAGAACTGCATTTCCACGGTAGTTTTCGAATAATATTCTAAAATAATAATATTCTCGGTGGAGCAAATTTATACGGAGTCGAATGCCTATATAAATAAATTACATCGGTTTGAGAAAAATCATTGCCAAATGTAACCGATAAATTACTTACAAACTTACAAACAAACAAATAGTTACCGGCAATTGATAAAAATCAAACTTAGGTACGATACTGTAGACTGAGTGCACTTACGGAAATCATAGAAATAAGCTTAATTAGGTCTAAAAAATTGAAAGAAAGGAAAAAGTAGTTGCGTAAGGAACCCAAGTAATTATTACGTATGTTTCCTTCGCAGGTGAAGAGGAAGATGTAAAAGAATTTTACGCGACGAGTGAAAGGAAAAGATGTTCCGAGCCTTAAAAGTACGAGAATTTTCACGATGTTAGCAGAGAATGTTGTAAGAATATTTACTACTATTGATTCAAAGACGAAAGTATGCGTAATACAATGTTAACGTTGACATATCGAGCAATGCGTAATCAAATAGTACATTTTTATATTGACAAGTGTCTGCATGATATATTAAATCTTACGAATAATTAATTGCGCATAAATTACGAATCTGACTTTTCTAATAACGACAACGATTAAAAATCGATTGTGAATAAATGAAGACAGACACAATATAATATAATGACACATAATATCGATAATCAAACTAGAAATAATCATACACAGTATCAATAAGTATCGTGACAACGATCGGATAAGATATAAAAACTATTCTGAAAGTACATGAAAAATAATTTGAGAATCACAGAAATATCCAAGAAAATACAAAGCTAAAATAACGAGCATAAATAATAAGTACAAAGAAGTGCTGTAAAACGGAAGAAAAATTAAAAATTAAATTACAATCTTGAAATGTAGAAAAACAATAATAAAGGAAATTTATGTAAAAATTTACGTATACAGTGGGATGTAGACGCTCGAGAAATGTGACCAAGCCAAACTGAATTTGTTAAGGAGATTACAAACACAAGCTCACCAGTAAATATAAACGATTTGTTATAAAACACTTAATTATTAGTTTAAATAAAAGCTGTTGCGCTTTTCGAACATACGAACGTGTATAACTTATCAACTACAGTTGAGCGATGGATTGTACGTACAATCTCATTTTTAGGAATATCAAAGTTTATTGAGAAATTAGAAAACACAATTAATCTCTTCATTTGCACGTCAACCGAGAATGAACTGTACGTTTGTACCTGCATTTCACATTTATCCATTGTACTCAACGATCCGTTCAACGTTAGACCCTCACCTTCTTGTCATCCAATCAATTTATCATTACCATAAATCCCACACAATAATCCCATTTCAATTACCGTGCGCGAACCACTTCCTTCTATATGTACCTGCGAAAATATTTGCGTCATTGCAGTCAACATCCATCAATCAGTGCTACCGTTGCTTAAAAAAGCGCTTTATCCCATGACAATCTCACGGAAATTCATTATCGTATTTAAAAAGAAAAGAAAAGAAAAGAAAAGAAAAGAAAAGAAAAGAAAAGAAAAGAATAGAAAAAAAAAACGACAATTGCATGCATCGAAAACTGCTTTAGAATAAAAATATTGGTTTTCTTCTTATCAACCTTATTCAGTATAAATTAGAGTATAAATTAACAGTTGTACTAAATTTTTCATTAGAGAACTATTATTATTCTCTAAATTTACATGAAATTCTACAATGAACATACTTAGCAATTTGTCCGAGAATTTGGAAAAGAAAATTTTATAAACACACGGGAGTATTATTATTATCAAATATTTATCACTTAATAACAATTTTATACGACTTTTAAATATAAAAGGTCACTGCTAATGCATCGCTTTAAGTATCGGTATAAAAATAACAAAATGCACCTTTAAGAATTATTTAAAAATATCTCTCGGAGAAGAAATAATTACCGTCATACTCCTCGCGTTAAAGTAATTACGCGACGAGTTCTATCCCCGTTCCTCCTTTTCTTCCAGCATGCCTTCATTAGCATTTGCAAAAGGTACCCAAGGACATCAAGGTGCCGGATGTGCTGCTATGGCGCGCGAAACTCCTAATCGAGAACTCTTCGCAATATTCCCGCAAGTATACATTAAAAGAGCGCTTGCCAATATTTTTTCCGTCCCATCTGCGTGCGCTTAATTGCACGCGCGAGAAGAACCGACGAGTAGGTATAATGACACTTTAAAGAGAGCTAAAGAGAGAGAAATTTTTTAATCCATCAAATATGCCGTTGTGCTTAATGTGGAGAATGTAGATCATCTCAAGATTTTAAAAATTCCAAAATTAATATTTCAACTTTTTCCTCGTCGTGACGGCAAAGCGAACGTTAAAAATGGATAATAATTCACGTTACGATTCCATTTGGCGAGTGACGTTCCTTCTTGCCTCTAATAGAATCCATCGCTCTTAATATTGGCAAACGGATTAGAGAATAATATAACATGTATTTAGTTTAATGCATTTGTTGGAAGAAATATTAATTAAATTGCGTATATTTCCAGCTAAATTAGCTTTAGCTATCAAAGGTATTGGATGCAGTTGTCTCGCAATTCAAACGCTTGTTTACGTAACACGTAATCTATCGAAAGTATAAGATCGACGGGTAATCTCGTCATAAGAATGACATTCCTTTCTATTTTTCATCCATCTTATAATTACGTTATTATAAGCCATACTTTACTCGTTCTCTGTACCGCAAACGCGGTAAGAAAATACCGGTAGCATACAGGTATCTGCGAAAGGGCTCCGAAGTTTCGCCGTTCACTCACATTTACGACAATTTATCTTTCAGTCTCTTCGCTTTCCTCGCAGTCGGAGTTCTTTGCTCCGACTTGCTTCCTAGCTACGTGTACGTGAGCAGAGATTTGTGCAAGTGCGTTAGCGCTCACCTGTACTATCTTTCCGACGCTCCGAGAAGTTATTGTCCATTAAACAAAATTTACCATCGCACTCGCGCGCCGCGCTTGCAACTGTCCACAAGTTTGCTGTCCAAGAAGACTGGAGAGGAGGGTTATTGTCGGTGGTTGCTATTGCTTCTACTCTTACAAACGCTGCTGGTAGGAATTCTGGTTCTGTGACACCGCGACCGTAAGACTGCGGTATGACCTCGATATAACGAAGAATAAAAAGCTCTTTTTGCCGGTACGCTAGTTTGCCGCCATTGCAAACTACCTACACCTAAACTACAGCAATGGAAGTTGCTGTAGTTAATACCCAAGTTTTCATATGTACGATACTATTAAGTTTATCATAAGCGATTGTAGGAGCACTTAGAGGATTTAACAAACTACGTATTAAAAAAGAAATTCTAAATGAATGAAGGTTCGATTGACGACAGGTTTAATTTAGGACTGCATTACATTCAATTATTAATTTATCTGATATTTTATTTTAAAAAATGGCTTTTTCCGTGAGACTGCGACACAATAACCGTACTTTTGAAGATTGAATATTTGAAATCTCACGCGCACACTGTGTTTCGTCTAATTCATTGCACGTTTTAAATGGGTAGATATTCGAATTTTTGACAAAATATTTAATGGTTAGTTATTTCTAACTAATTATTCTACTTAATTTAATTATACTTTAATTTGTAAAATATTTTTTAAAAACCCAATTAATTTTCATTTAAAGTGTGTAATTACGAGAATAAAAAAGGATGCCTAATTACATAAAAATTTCTAATCAAAATTTCAAGATTTTCTCTACAATTGTACATTAAACAATATAATATATAAACTGTTTTAAAAGGTTTGAACAAAATTCTCAACAATCATAGAATATTAAATAAAAAATCAGAATTTTTTATTTTGGCCATAATACGCATAATTTTCGCATACTTTCGTAAACGTAAGTGATATTGTAATTTAAGTGGCTATTATTAACACTATTGCCAAAAGAAGTATGTATTTAAATTATTTAATTTATACTTTAACAACTTTTACATTGTTTAATTTAATAAATATATATTAAAATCATTCAATCGTTGCTGAAATTCTACGATTACATTTACAGATTTTAGTACTGGTAATGCAACTTCGCGTAAAATATACTTCGCATTAATGTTTGAAGCATCAAAGCGATGCTAGCGTTTATGACCTTCATCAATTTTATAATAATGTTCTTCGTTATATTTTTGGTAGCGGTTATTTCCACGATGCGAATGATGATTCTCGTTGGGTTTATGATATTCATCGTCCTTATGATCGTGTTTATGCACATGATCCCGACGATGGTTATGCCTTTCATTATGATCATACTGATACTTGTGATCATTATTGTATTTGCATCCTCCATGATGGTTATGTTTATGTTTATAATCTCCATTATGATCATGCGTATGTTCTTTATGGTAACGATGATGATTTTCAATATGCTTATGATGATGGTCCTCTTCGTATGCATTCTCGTGCTGATGTTTATGTTCATGACCTCGTTTGTGATTTTGATCGTGATTATGATGATGACTGTGATTATCTTGATGTTCTTGGTGCTGTTCGTATTTATGATTTTGTTGGTGTCTGTGCTCATTATTTTCGTTGTAACCATGCTCATAAACATGTTGATCATAATGCCTATTGTTATTGTGTTCGTGTTTATGATTTTCATGATAATCATGTCTGCGTTCGTCACCATGCTTATGATCATGACTATGTTTATGTTTTTGCTCGTGTTTCTGGTCATGTCTATGACCATTTTTGTATTCATGTCTATGACGATGATGATGAGTATCAATTTCTTTATGAGAATGATGATGATCGGTATGATGATTCTGATGTCCGTGCTGACGTTGGTGATGATATTCTTCTTTTTCCTTATGATCATGGCTATGTTTCATGATCTCATCTTTGAGATCACTATGAGAATGATGCTTATGCTCATGGTGATGCTTATTTTCATGCTCATGTTCATGTTTATGGAAATGTTCATGGTAATGATAATGTTTTTGCTCATGACTATTTTTATGATCTTCGTAAAGTTGATGATTATGTTTATGTTGGCTACTGTATTTATTATTATGACTATGCTGATGATTATGCCCGGGATAATTTTTCCGATAATTTCTTGAAAGATGTTTATTATTGTCCTGATGTTGACGTTTGATATGATTATGAACTACTGTTCTATCCTGAAAACTATCAGATTCCACGTGTTTTCTCAATTGTGATCGTCGAGTAGAAATTGCTAATCGCATGGTTTTAGGTGTGTCGTCACTATCTTTTGGAAAAATATTTTCTAGCAATTTTAGTGGTTTCGCTATTTCAAACGAATTTCTCGTATTGAAATCGAAATTTAAACTGAAATTCTTTTTAACATCCATTTGACGATTTTGCTGAAGATATTGTGAATTTAAAACTGTACTTTGTGACTTTCTTATCAAGTTTAATGGTTTATATGGCTCAAGAACTTTAATTGTACTAGTTGATTCGACTAAATATGATGTAATGAATAGACACGAAAATCCATAAATGAGGCACTTTATCTGTTACAAAGAAAACACGAAATTTATGAAATTACATATTGCATGTGTCCATAAAGATATATGTTACAGTATTTTAGAGCAATAGCTTCATTGAAGTATAAACTTACTAAATGTTAGCTTGTACAGCAAATATTATTTTTATTCTTTCGTCGAATATAAAGATTTATTCTCTCTAAATTTACTGTGAATAACTTATCATTTTAACAGACTTTGTTCGCAAGATTTATTTTCTAATTTTTTTCTATATTTAATTTGATATATATTGTTATTCAGAAATGAAAAGAAATTAAAATAAAAATGTTTTTTGTAAAATCGGAATTTATAATAGTTAAGTGTTACGATGGGATAAATCAATTTAAAATATTTTTAACCTAGAGTTTATGATATTTATGATGAATTTTGAAGGGTTCGTAAGAATTCCTAAAAAAAGATGTATTGAATACATTTCAATCGAATAATCAATAATTGACACTTGTATATAGAATAAATCTATATGTACACGATATATTTATATTTCTTTTACACTACTTCAATATTACACAGAAATATTTAAAGTTCCTTATTCAAAGTTTTGGGATCAATTTAGATAATCATTTTCAGATTTAGATAATTATTTACACTTCAATTGGTAAACCATCGATGAAATTGTGTTATACGCAACTTCTGAAGGTTATCATCAAGCTCATTTTTAAATAAATCCGATTTTAAATTGTAATCAAAGAAAATTTTCGGCTTATTTTATTGAGCCTACTTAATTATTAATAATTCCGACAAATGTTTATGTTAATTGCCTTGCGATTGATTTTTGTCTTAAAATTTAACAATTGTAATAAAAATTGTGGTAAAAATGAGTTTCACGAAAATTTTTTCATTATTTCGTATAAAAAATTTGGAATTGATTATCATACAGTTTTAAATAATTGATAATTTATACAAAGTGAAGTTTCAATCGTGTATCAAATAAATATGCTTCTAGCATATTCTTTGATAGAAATAATTCATAGCATTGGTAAAAAGATTACAAAAACTAAATATAAAGATTTTTTCCTTTAACTTCTATTGATTTTTAGCTTATACTTTGTTTACATATTTCTAAGAATTCTGAAAGCCATTCATAGTTTAAGCAAGACGCAATTTTTATTATAACTCAAATCAAAATTATTCAAATTTTTTTTAACTTTTAATTTGAGATAATTTTAAATTAGTAAAAAAAACGTAAAATCAAAAATCATTGTAAAAGTATATTTTTTATTATTAAAATATTAAATTTTTTAATATTAAAATAATGAATATACATATAAATTTATAATTATTAATAAAACTTAAGATTACTAAAACTGAATTTTACTAAACTACAAATTTTCGTTTTAGAATGTTAAAGATTTCTTTCAAAAAATTTAGCTTAAAGTAAAATAAAATATTATTTAGTATTTACTTAAAAATTCTATTTTTGAAGTGTTACAATCGATTCATTCATTTCAACTATATCTAGATATTAATTATAAAAAAATTTAATGAATAACCTTGAAAAATTCGAGTTTTATGGTAACGAGCAAAAAACAATCAGATTTTTTTAAATAATTGTCTTTATTAATAAGAATAAAATTATGTTTATACCTCCGACAAAAGAGAAATACTTAATAATACGCTTTAAATGTAGAAAAAAGAATACTTAATGATCATTAATATTGATAAAGTAGAAAAAATCAACTTTCATCAGAAAGTTAATATTCCTTACAAATGTTATACATTTATTAATAGGAATAAATTTTAATTTGTTGAATTTTTCTCATTAAATTTTGATGAAACTGTAGTTGTAGGTAATTCCGGATTAATCTTAGCAACAGATTCTAGTGCTAATAATTTATCTTTAGGAATTATGTACTCTTCATGATGTTGTGTTGCACTGTAAGAGTGATACTGATCTTTCTCATCATGATTTGCAGAACTTAAATAATCATATACTTCAGGAAATTTATAATTAAGATGATGTGGATTCTGTTTAAGATAAATTTCGTAACGTTCAGTTTCTTCATTATACTTGTGATCATGACTATGGCCATGATTAATGTGATGCTTTTGATCTTCCTGGTGATTATGGTATTCTTTATAACTGTGATTATGTCCATGATTATAATCGTGTTCATGTCGTTCTTTGTGGTCTTCATTATGTTTGTGTTCTTCCTCGTGGTGATGCTTATGATTTTCCTGATGTGCATGCTCATGGTCTTCCCTATGACTATGCTTATGGCTTTCTTTATGATCATGTTTATGCTGATGATCATGCTCATGGCCTTGACGATGATGATGATCATGTTTATGCTGATTATCGTGATTATGATTGTGTTCTTCATGATGTTCATGTTGATGACCGTGTTCGTGTTTATGGGAATGATTTTGTTTATGAGCATGCTCATGGTCGTGATTATGGTTATGCTGTTGATCATGATGATGGTCGTGCTTGTGTTCCTCGTTATGACCATGTTTGTGGTCATGATTATGACTGTGCATATGCCCGTGGCCGTGATTATTATTTTCATCATGTGTATGACCGTGTTTATGATTATTTTGATGTTCATGTCCGTGATGGTGATGATGTTCCTCTTTATCTTTATGATCATGATGATGATGATGTTCATTCTTATGATAGTGATTATGATGATGATGATGTTTATTGTGATGATCATGTTTATGATGATGATGATGTGTTCCAAGGTGTTTATGTTCTTCGTGATGTTGATGCTTGGAAGAATGCTGATGATAGTGACCATGATTATGTTGAGCAGTATGCTTATGTTCATGTTCATGATCATTTGCATGTTTATGCTCGTGGCCATGTTTGTGTTGATGATGTTCACTATGTTGATGATTTTGATGATGTTCATGACCATGTTTATGCTCATTATTGTGATATTCTTCGTGGCCATGCACATGTACATGTCCTTGTTGATGAATACTAATATGTTTGTGTTCATGACCATGACTGTGCTTATTATCATGACCGTGTTTATGCATATGGTCTTCATGATGTTGATGATGATGACTATGACCTGAATGATGATTACGGTCATGATTATGACTTTGTTTATGCCCATGTTTATACCCAAAATTATGTTCATATTTTCGTTCATTATGTTTTTGATCAGGTTGAAGATAGCTACGATAATGCGATGCTTCGTGTAAATTATCACCTACTTCGAAAGACCGATTTTTCTTAATAAGGGGTGCATATAAATTTAAGGTAGTAGTTAATTGATTTTTTAAATAGTTTTGGTCTTGTTGATTTGATAATTTGGTTTTAATACGTGGACGCATTGTACCAAAATTTGAATCAACAGTTTTTCGACTTTCAACTTGATGCTTTTGTGGAGCATGTTGAAGACTTAAATTTACGTGCTCCGTTGTATTTACAGTATTTATTAATCTATGATTGTTTGAGCCCAATGATTTTATAGAATCATTTTGTTTTATAACCTCAAGCGTATAAGATGATTCGATAAATCGTGCCGAAATGAACAGCCACAAATACCCAGACACAAGGAACTTTATCTGTTAGAGAAAAGGATGAAAATGAAGATTAATACAATTTTTAGTTGTGAACTAAAAATTTATGCAATATTATTATATATAATCCGTAATTTTTTTCTAGAAACTTACTAAATTTTGCTTGTATAGGATAAGTTCATTTTATTATATTTTCTACTTCTTTTTCACACGTTGAAAGTTGTATTGTTCACTTTCTAAATATTTAATGCATTCTTATGCAAAATTTATTACGAAACACAAATTAAAATTTTAATGGGATAGTTTAGTGTCTGATTGACAAGATTTTTTATTTTTTGTTAGTTTTTTACATTTTAATTTATTTCGTTTGTCTGATATTAGCTATAAAATATTATATTTTTCTATTGTTTCAAGCTTGACTAAGGCATTAAAAATATGCTAACTTAAAACACATTTAAACAATGTCAATGAAAAGCTCTACATTTCTGCATTAATATTAATAAAAAATTGAAATTATTTAAAGAATTTCAGTATACATTTATTTATAATTACGTATATATGATAAAAAAATACTAAGTACTTGACTTTAAAAAAATGTACTTTTATTGTTTTTAACCTTTATGTAGTACTCTTTTCATTATAAAATATTATATGTATTTGATTATTAGACAACTTATTACAATAGTATTAACACCAAATTCATGTTAAACTTTTTTAACTTAATTGATTAAATTTATCTTAATTAGATTAGGTTAATTCAGTTTTGCATTTAGAAAAATTGGTAAGTATAAATTTTTTATAAAATTTATAATTACAGTAATATGGAATTACAAGAAAGAAGTTGCTTCATTGATAAATTTCATTATATTTATTTTTAGAAAGAAATGTGACAGTATTACTATTATTGTACATTAAATATTACATTATTTTTAAACTAATTGAATGATAAATGGTTTTGAAGTGATTGTTGTAACTGGAGTTTGTTGAATAATTTTATTGGTTTCTGATACTGCCATCTTATCTTGCGGCAAAACAAATTCTTCATGGGTTTGTGAAGCACCAAATGGATGATTATTTTGTTCGAAATGATTGTAGTAATGATTTTCAAAATCCGAATTATGATGATCATCAATATGGTCATGATGATGAATATGCCCGTGATGAGTACTATGATCTTCATGATGATTATGAAGTTCATCATGCTTGTGTTCGCTCTTATGTCCGTGATCCTCTTTATGATGATGATTTTCATGATGTTTATGATTTTCATTATGATCATGATTGTGCTTATGATCGTGATCATGTTTGTGCCCTTCATGATGGTCATGTTTATGCGTGTGACCTTCATGGTGATTATGTTGATGTTCTTGTTGATGCTGGTGATGATGGTCTTCATGATGTCCGTGACTATGTTCTTCTTTATGTTCATGGCCATGTTTGTGATTATGACCATGATTGTGACCATGATTATGCTCATCGTGATGACCGTGTGTATGATCATGATGGTGACCATGTTTGTGCTCTTCATGGTGACCATGTTTATGATCATGATAGTGTCCATTATCGTGTTTGTGGCCGTGTTTATGATGATGATCTTGTTTATGCTCATGTTGGTGTTCATGACCGTGTTTATGTTGGTGATCGTGACCATGATGATTATGTTCTTCATGCTTATGACCATGTTTGTGATCATTTTTATGTTCATGTCCATGATGGTGATGATGAGTTTCTGTTTCCTTGTGGGAATGATGATGATGATGTTCATTATGATGGTGATGATCGTGATGATGATGATGTTCATTATAATGAGAATGCTTATGGTGGTGATGATGTTCGCCCTCGTGTTTATGCTCTTCGTGATGCTTATGTTCAGAAGTATGCTGATGACCGTGTTGATGTTGATGCTCAGACAGATGATCATGTTTATGTTCATGCTTATTTTCATGTTTATGATCGTGTTTGTGTTCATGTCCATGTCCATGTCCATGATTATGTTGATGGCCTTCCTTATGTTCTTCGTTATGTTGATGGCTATGCTTATGATTATGACCATGTTCATGTTTATGGCCATGATCATGTTTGTGACTACTATGATGTTGATGCCCATGATTATAATTATGTCCATGATGATGTTTATGTCCATGAATGTGGTCATTTCTTGAATTGTGATTATGGCTATGCTTGTGCCCATAATGATGACCATCGTGATATAAAGCAGTTTGTGAATTATCCAGGTATATTTGTCGTTTTAATGGCGCAGCTGTTGAAAGTATCGTAGCAATTGTAGAATATTGCTCTACGAAAGATTTATTACGTTTTTTTAAATAATTTAGCTCCCGTCTTCTAGGAGATTCAACCGCAATATATGGATTTGAAATATCGAAATTTGAGATATAATTTTTCTTATCGGTCGATTGATGCTTCTCTTGTTTGCGTTGTGAATCTAAAAATATATTTGGAATAGTGGTTTCTAAATGTAATAATGGTTGGTGAATATCAAGTCCAAGAGGATTTATAGAACTACTTTGTGTTTCAACTTGAACTGCATAACTTGGTTGGATAAAATATGTGGTAATGGCGAGCCATATAAACCCAGAGATGATAAACTTTATCTGTTACAGAAAATAATATTAATTAAAACTTATTTCTACACAAAAATAAACTATAAAATACATCTTTTAAAGCGCTATATCATTTAAATATTAAGTGCACGCAACAAACAGTCAACTTATTTAATTTTAAAATCTTTTTAACATAAAGTAGTACTTTTAATAAAATGATATTTATTGGAAAATATAGTATTGCGGAGTTCATGCACTTAGTATATAATATGAACAAATTTGAAATATACCAAACAGAAACTTACTAAATATTATCTTTGTACGAAAAGTTCATTTTCTATTTTATAATCGCTTCGGTGATAATAATCATGAAATTTATAAACAAATATATATATTTTGTAGAATATTTTGCGTTGAAGATTTTATTACGAAACAAAATAAATATTTTTTTTTACATAATACCTAAATCCTTACGCAATAAAAATGTTTGTTTTGTTGCAGTCAAATATTTTGTAACCTAACTGGAAATTAGTTGGTGCATAATTGTCTCAGCATTTTCTCGTATTTTCAAAAATTGTAAATTAATTGTTCCTATAGCAAAGTGTTTAATCTAGCATAACCATGCAAAATTGAATTTCTTCGTTAATTTAAATTTTTTAGACATTATTATCTCTAACTAATATCAAAATTTTATTCAAAATGTAAAATCTTGATAAGTACGTCAATCATTCTATAAGTTCTTTTTAGTTATTATCCTGACATTGTGCCTTCTAAAATATAAACGCAAACTCATTATAAAAAGAAATATCATTCTACATTAAATTATTAAAAAAATGTATATTTTGACGTCAAAATTTTTTAGAAAATAAATTTCTATAAATTAAAAATACTTCATATTTATATTAAATATTCAAGTAAAAAATGATATTTAATAACTAGTATACAACTTTCAAATGGCTTAACGCATATAATTGAAATAATGAAGTATTTTTAAAATTATATTTTGATTTTCCTATATTATATTACATTTCTCGTAATAATTCAGCATATTATAAAATTTCAACAATGAAAAGAATAACATACGATATTTTTTAATGAAACACGTTTTCGATGCGTTTCAATCATAAAAAGTCCAAATTTATAAAAAAGTTCGATTAAAAAGAACACGATAAGAACGAAATTCTTTCGATATCTTTCTTGAATAAATTTACATATTTCTTCTGTTCATTTCGTCCGTTCCTTCCTGGGAGGAGAAAAATAGAAAAAGGAAGATTATTTGAAATGTGACATGATTATTAATTGCAGGCAGAGACGACATAATTTCTGATTACATTTTGTCTAGGCAAGCAAAAAATAGTCTTACGACAAAATACGTGAAAAGATAATAATTGAAAACTTTACTCACCTGTTTTTATTTTTATAAATCAAAAAATAAAATAATATCAATTCATCAAAAACAAAAGCATCATTTACTACATAATAATAAAGTGTATTTCAGGGATTTCAAGGATTTATTAGAAGATAATTTGAAAGCTGTTGGATGCGTTTAAATCTCGAACATTAAGAGCATAAACGAAAATTAGTCTTCTTTAAAAGGACCAAGTAAGTCTACAAAACGTGAATATCAAGAAAGTTTTGAAACGCGTGTTGACTGAGATTTTTTATTTTCCCAACAATTTATGATCCAACAAAGAAAAGAATTAAGTAAGCTATGAAATTTTATTTTACACTACATTACGTACCCAAGTATACAATTAAGAAATGCATTGTACAAAAAACCAACCACATCTCATAAACCCAGATCCACTATATGAAATAAAAAGGTTTAGCAGGTATTTTTTGGTTACAAAGGACTTATGGTATATTTTAATGTGTCATCGCGAAATCGAAAACTCGAACATTCATCGAAATATTCATGCGATGAAAACCTCATCAAAATTCGAGCTCCGTTTTGCTTCTTCTTGCGTAAAGTCGAATCATATTAGCCGCGACGAAAAAGAAGTGAATTTCATTCATCGAGTAGATTGAAACGTTCCAAAACTCGCTGCCGTGATCGCGCAACAATCTTATGGAGAGCTTAGCCGAGCACAATGTCGCGCTGTCACTTCGCTCAACGGAAAATGATCCTGGCGAGCGATACGAGAGCGCGATCATTTTCGAGTCACGATTTCGCTCGCAGCCGCGAACATGACGATGCAGCCGTTCGTGACTTTGCCTCGGATGCTGTCGCTGCAGCAGCAGCAGCAGCCGTTGCTGCTACTCCTTCATCTGTCCGTTATATGCGCTCCAATCATGAGTAGGTGTGCACGTTCCAAGAGAGAAGGACAGCTAGATGTAGAAGCGGCGATAGCTCGTCTACAGGTTTTATGGGAAGGGAGCACACAACCTGCTGCTCCAAGTGAAAGGAATGAAAACGATTTGTGACGTCATTCACACGCGCCAGTTACAAGTATTGTACGGGACGCAGGAAACGCCGGTTACAATTCTATAGCAAATAACACTACGGAAGCACGAATTGCTACTGGTGTCTCTCATTCACGATGCGCCGGAGGTTCATTAGGTTTCACAACGGCGTCGGAGTTTACTTTTATTTTGTCAATAATTGTGGAAGACGTTTGGGAAGTTTGATGATTAATCGATGAGATGTCGGATGGATGGCTGACAAGATGAAATTTGAAAAAGAGCATTTGAAATGCTTATAACTTTTTATGGAAATGAATAACGTTAACGATATTGTTGGAGTTCAAGAGAACGCTGTTGCTCGCAGTTTTCGGACAAAACAACGTAGTTCTAAGATCAGGCGCGAACAGACTACCATGAAGATCAGTTGCCGGTCTGTTGAGGAAGAAAAAAAATTATACCGCCTAGACGCAATTTGGCGATAATATACTCACCTGTACCTTAAGCAATTGCTATTCTGTGCGCACATACGTACAAACCATACGAGTGTGCGATACATTTTATAGGTGGCAGCACATTGTGTGATCGCTAAGTATCATTCATATATTCAGTATTATTCAAGGAAAACTCAATTAGTAAAACTCAATTAATAATTAGGCAATGTACTCACAGTGGCAATGATAACGAACCAAAGAATTTGTCGCTTACCTGTAACAGAGAAAAAGAAAAATTTCAATTGACGAGCAAAAGTATATACCTCGAGTTTTTTAATGCATAAATAGGGTATAAATGTTAATATTAATATAGATATGATATTGCATAATTTACATTTAAAGGCAGTCTTCGAGTTTTTGCTTAAACAACAGCCAGCCAGGAGAATAAAATTCGTGTACTAATTTACAATTTGAATTTTGTAAAGAATATTATTTTATGCGGAACGACTTGCACACTACTCTTTCTAACAATTGCTTACAAATCGCTTACTAATTTCGCATGTGCTACAATCAAGATTGTATATCGTAATGAAACCGATGAGTTGTACGTCACAATGAAGAAATGAAAGTTTTTCTAACTATCACAACTACGCTTCATCTCCGATCTCCTGTCTTTGTTCCAACGAGTGCTGGGCGCTGCTTCGTCTTTGCGCGCCGGAAAATCCAGTCGGATTGTAATGGAAAGAATTACAAGCGAACCTCCTACGAAGCTCAAAAGAGCACTCCGACATATTTACACGCGCGAAAAAGCGATTCACACTTTTTGCAACATTTATCCAGGATTTGCACTTACAATACCAAAACCATAGTTTCTTATTAATCGTAGGTACATTTACCGATGACCTGAAAACCTTACACTACGTACTAGTTTCACCAATTATTCACCAATTATTATTACGTTGAAAGGAAAGTTAATTTAAGTTTAGGACAATAATTTGTACAAAAACTTTTACGGGTACTTTTCTCCGTTCAAGTAAGGAGTTGAACATCGTTGTTTAACATTCAGTCGAGAATTCAGTTTTAGTTACCAAGTGCGCACAAATATTTCTACTATCTTTAAGTGGTACCGTTATAAAAATTTTAATTCAATTTCTTTTTCAAATTAGGCACTCTGCAAAGTAAATGCCCAAAGTACTCGTACAAAACTAAACCAGGAATTAGGTTAATGAGAAACGATTGTTCCCCATTACGAAACCATTTAACATCAAGCTCGACTGAGATAAGGGAGAAAAATATAAGACGTGAGGATTCCTTTTGGTGCTATCGCGGTACATCGGCAACGTAAGACCCCGTAGAATAGTGCGCCGTCTACGAAGCACGCGCGCGCGCGCGCGCGCACACACACACACACACACACACACACACACAAGTGCACATTTATGTTTGAGGGGCCTTTTTCGAGTTCAGCCGTTACGCAAGATCTGGAGAGATTGGCGGAGCTATCGACTACCGAGAGAAAAGTAGGTGACGAGATCGAGCGGAGAAAGAGATGCAGTACCAAGATTTCCGAGTAGGTGAGGCCCGAAACAATTCATTATATTCACGACGAACGTATTCAAGATGAACCGTTCGTCTTTTGTTTTCGCGTTAACGTGGGCCTTATAATCTATTAGGTATCGTAATTAGGTCGGGATTTTTTGCTTAAATCAGATTTTTAAGATAGGTGCATTGAATGGCAAATTAATTATTCATCATAAAGAAACTTTTGAACTAATGTCTTTTTAATATGACTCATAGAGATTTCTTAACTCTTGAGTAATATCGATATGATTCGACAAAAGTGAGGTTACATTTGAAGGTATCGAAAAACGTTGTTCTCGAACGATTAAGTAGGAGCAAAAAAGTATTCGTTTTGCCACGTCATACATAACACTCGTAACAAAATTAATAAAAAAACTGCACGCACGCATAATGTTTTCCTCCAAATAAGGTGTTTTAAAGTCTCGTTTATAAAACAAATAAACGACCAGTGACAAATAAACTTTAAATATCAACGTACATTTATTTATAACGTGATTATTTAATTTCTTATTAAGCAGTGTTTACTACTGAATTAAGCAAAGGGCTTGGATGACGAAATAATCATGAAAATGAACGACTGAAAAAGAGCAAGATGAAGAGAAAAAAAAAATGAAATATTCGTTTCTAATTTTGAAGGTGTTGCGAAGTAGAGAAAAAGATCTTTCAAAAATTCTTTTCCGTCGTTTTCAAATAGGTGTACACAATTATATAAACTTTCGCAAAACTTTTTCGGCAAAAACATTATTTAAAAGAGAGCTAACCATTCTTACAAACTAATTTTAATTTATAAATAGCAACAAGGATGACGTTATAAAATAATATCAAATTATTAACTTTAACCTTATTAGAATTTTAAGACAATTACTCGAAGTGCATAATCAGATATTTATATCTTTAGATATAATGCTAACTTCGTTAAAATAATCTATAAAAATAAAGCACATCTAGTAATGGTAATTAGTAACACAACGTCGCAGTACAAGCTTCTATAATTGCACGCAGCATAATTTTTATACTTATTTTGAATAATAAATGATATTAGTGTAATTAGATTTTTATCGATAACGGTGCTTATAAATATTAACTTGTAATTTCCCTTTGCTCGATCAACAATACTTTAACGATGATATAAAGTATCTTCGACCTTATATGCGTGATTTTGATCAATTTGCATAAGAAGGCAATTTTGTACACGATATTCCGCATTTACGGTGAGCGATTGTTTTTCAAAAACCCCGAATACAACTTAAAACGAACTTGAAAAACTTGAAAACATATATTAAGCGAACCTTGTCAAAAATCTTGCAGCGTATAATGGTTCAAAAATACGATTTTTCATGCCATTAATTTCTAGAGCTATGAATTAAATTAAAATTGAAATCTGCGATCCAAATAGCTCAACTCCCGTTAAATAGAATAGATTGATACATCAAAGTGCTACTATTAATCAAGCTGTTGGAATTGATTTCATTATATACGTATCCATTCGCTATTTATTTTTGCTCAGAGAACGAATTTCTGCAGTAACTCTAGACAACCATTAGCCTGGGTAATGCCTCTCGATATTTCGATGACCAAACAGCTCCGGTTTTCGAAGTCACTCTATAATAAGAATTATAGACCGCAATGCGAACTTTATTAATAATAAGCACAATTTAAAGTTATATCGTTTTTCAAAAGAAAGGAAAAAGGATGAAGAAGAAAAAAACATGATTCTTTTGTTAAGACATCAAAAATGAGTGGCACTTTTTGAATTTCATATTACAGCGTACAATTAATAGTTATTAAATTGCACGTCTACATTCGCGTCAATAAGAAACTTTAAAGAAACTTTCCCATTATCGTTAGCTTTCAAAATCATTGTGAAATAAATCACAAAGCTACGGCGTACCTTAAAGCTTATATCGATAGTCGTAACATAATGGAAAGAAGCAAAATCATTTTATACCGAGTTACAGAAGCAATTTAAAGAAAACCACGGCACTCATAAGGTAGAACGTGCAATCACGTATCATATACAGGGACTTGGCCAAATTCTCATAATTAAATTACGGCTTGTATTTTTAAAACGTAATGTCAAGCAGCGAAACTCGGATGAAGGATGCAGTCTCGTAAAGCGAAATAAGCGATTAGCCTACGATTCCATAAAAACGTCTGCTCCTCACCTTCCCTCACCTTCCCCCGGCCCCGTAATTACGTATAATTTCACCAGTGAAACGTAACAACAAATCAGTTGCAGTGCCTGTATTTAATAATGCGGATTTCGACCTTCCAGCGTGCTTTGCTCGATAATTGTAAATAACGACCTTGGACCTTGGAACGCGACCGCTTTTATGATCGCGCGCTTTCTGGAGTCCGTACCGAGAGATGGGCGTCTCACGCCACGTTCATAAAACTCGAGTGCGCGTAAATACGCGCTATTTTTCATTGCGGCAGTTTAAAAAAGCCGAAGCTAGTGGTTGAAAGTGAAATACCGCAGAGGCTTTGCTCGCGCGAGCGCAGCCTCGGATAACGCCTGCGAAACGGCTTTCATCCGTGACTAGTGTAACGACGAGAGCGTGAAAAAGCTCTCGTCGATCGATCAAACGATTGTCAAGATCAAGCCGAATGCACCCAAGTCGGATATTCGAAAGTTATCCGATCGTTATTTAAAGACCGGGCAAAAATCCTTGCAAACACGAGACAACGGCTCGTGGCTTTTATTTCCTTTTTTTCATTTCGGACGTTCTATTGTTCGCTTTGAATACTATTAACACTTTAGATTGTTGAAGCAACAGCTGACAAAATACGGCATTTCCTGGTGATAGGAGACGGAATTCCCATAGAATGTTAAACGTTAATTTCTTCAATCAATTTCTCGGGCTGCGCTGCTTAATGAGAATGCAAAATTACTTTCAGAACGACGGAGATTACGAAAGGGGCTAATTAAAAGTCCGAGCAATCCGATCTTCTTTCACGTTTGAGTTCACCTTTCGGTAAGTTTGACTACACGCTAATTAAATTCAATCAAATACTGGAGCACCTACTTTCAACTTGAAAGGCCAGTATAGGGCATTTACATCGACCACAGTCGTCATCTTCCTCGTGACCATAACGAGAGTCGACGATGGGCGTTACGGGCGTTACGGGCGTTACGGGCGTTACGGGCGTTATGGGCGTTATGGGCTCCAACAATCTCTTTTTTACCCCGAAACTTCTGACTTATCCGCGCTAGACTGTCTTTGTTCGCAGAAATAATCGACCGGCGGCTCTCGATGCACCGACGAGACCTTAACTTACTTTTGGTAGCTGTCGAAGCGCGAGATGATAAAGACGCGAATTAATACGCGGAGTGAGAGTGAAAAACAGGAATGGAAGAAACGAGAAAATTATCGAATGCAGACCGCGCAATTGCTCTTCTCTTCTTTTTTCTTTACTACTTTGTTGTTTGAGCAAATTTTAACGCATACCTTACCTTGGACGCCGTAATGAAAAACTTAGTTTACCGGTATTAATATTCGTTAATACCGGTTAAAAAAGTAGAAAAGAAAGTTTACCATTGCGAGTAATATCCTCGATGCACGCTCTCAACTTTATCAAATAAGATGTACAGCGGACAACTGAAAGAAGCGGATTCGAATAAAATTAAAAGGTTAAACGTGCCGAGATCCATATACGAGTCTTACCATTTGGTGAAAACACGTATACGACAGTAAAATCGCGACAAAACCGCTTAAACGTAGATTCGCGTAGATTCGCGTAGATTCGCGTAGATTCGCGTAGTTTCGCGTAGATTCGCGTAGTTTCGCGTAGATTCGCGTAGTTTCGCGTAGATTCGCGTAGTTTCGCGTAGATTCGCGTAGTTTCGCGTAGATTCGCGTAGTTTTCGCGTAGATTCGCGTAGTTTCGCGTAGATTCGCGTAGATTCGCGTAGATTCGCGTAGATTCGCGTAGTTCGCGTAGATTCGCGTAGTTTCGCGTAGATTCGCGTAGTTTCGCGTAGATTCGCGTAGTTTCGCGTAGATTCGCGTAGATTCGCGTAGTTTCGCGTAGATTCGCGTAGATTCGCGTAGTTTCGCGTAGATTCGCGTAGATTCGCGTAGTTTCGCGTAGATTCGCGTAGATTCGCGTAGATTCGCGTAGTTTCGCGTAGATTCGCGTAGATTTACGCAAAAATATGAAGTCGGACTACACTATGCAGCACTTATTCAAGCGCCAGTATAACTTATTGCCACTGACTTTATCGGTGTATTCAAGGTATTCTTTCCATTCGAATTGACTTGATTAACTTTAAGAACTCTCGTTTAAGTTCCGACTCGCCTATTATCCTACTCGAGCTTAATCGAAAAAGTTGAAACAGTTATTCCTCATCGTTAAATAGAATGCAGCTGTGTTTTGTTTTATTATCTCATTTTTGTTATCAGCCGCGAACATGTCTTTAGTGTGACGACATTTCCTTGTTCATTTCCATTTAAAGTTTTCTATCCCGAGTAAAGAAAATCCAGAATGCTGATACATTTCCTACATAATAACATTATGTAAAATCGACCTTTTAGGAAACTGACAGATCGCGTAAGCACTAGCGCATACTTGTAATCAATGCAAAATACATCTTTAAATATTGTACTCCTGATGATGCTAGATTGAAAATCAACGTCTTTACGCGAAATTTGTTCCGCCATCTCCTTTCTCGGCAAAAGGAAAAAAAAACCAACAACGCTAATAAAGCGAAAAAAGTTTTGACTACTATACTACATCAGTCGGACGCGATCGGAATGAATACCAAAACGATTTTCCAACTTCTCCTTTTGATTTCACCGCTGCTTCTTATAAAATGTAGTGCGTAAACCTTACTTCTACCTTACTACACCACGCAGGATACTACCATCGTCCGCTTGGCCTTGATTAAAGCCAAGGTGATGCACGATCTTGCCATCGCTGATCAATCGATCCCATCCACATAATACAGAAGCCCACAACGCAGAGAAGCAAGAAATCGCTCGATCGGGGTAAAATCAAAGTAAAATATATTCAAGGCAAACTGTCACGGAAAGCTAGGTATTTAAGTAATTTTCGACGCAACAACTTGGATCAAATTTCTCGTCTAATAGTATTACGTTAAGAGTCCGCGATAAAACTGAAATCATTCATGCCACGATAATGTGAATAGATGAGAAAATATAAAAATTTCAAATAACACATTTCTCAGGCGACTCGATTTAAAATGTACTCTAAGGTGCGTCTCCTTTCTCCTTTGCATCCAATACGTGCGTGCAAGAGCTTCGATGTTTGCACGGAAATCATAGGATTGAAAGAAATGTCATACGAAATGTAAATTCGTTTGTTTCCTTGCAATTTATTATTTAATTCGGAGCAAAAGTTTACGTGCTGGACGTCTAGATCTTCTTAACGGCCTCGTAAATCACTAAGAGCGTGCAAGCACTTCAAATGCAGCAAATCAGCAAAACACAGATGCCAGTACGAAGTTATGGTATCCTTCCCTTTCCCTCGGCGTATCGCAATCCAGAAAACCGACGATGTAAAATCGACGGGAAAAAATTTGCCGCAATCTGCAGTCGCGCAAAAACTAATCGTTTCGACTCGGGCTCGATAAAGATTTATGACTTTTATAAAGTGTAGGAATATTTTAGAATCGTTTATTTCGAAATCGTTGTCAAACAGAATTACAAAGATTTAGTATCCGATCGTGCGACGGGTTTGATTATGTTGCTGATATATTCCAACGAAAGCCATCATCATTCGCAATGCATGTTTTATTATGTACGATCCCACTATAAAAGACTGAAAATCATAATTTTTACCGATTTTTCCCCTTTCTAATGTCGTCGTTGTCCTGCTGGTAAGCTTTCGTTCAATGTTAGGTTTTATTTGTACCCTGCCGGAAAACAAATAGACCAATAAATTGCCATTGCATTATTCCACGTAATCACCGTATATAATCCAAGGAATCACGCATCTCGATCATGAAAAACTTACGATCATCAGCGACTGGTTACACCGATCCGAATCGAGTGCGCAGATTTCGTTTTCGCCGACAAAACCCGGTCTGGTTGATACAAGTGCCGCCATAAGTTTATATGCACTGATTTGCAGCAATACCCTAGGTAATGAACGATAAATTAAATGCCAGAGAAAATGTGGCGTTTCTTTTATCACAGTTTACTTTTACGCTTTATTGTGTCGGGCGAATATAAAGAAATCCCGATGTATGCTACACGCAGAAAATGTCATCTCCATTGATCAGACATTATTTTTACGTCTATAAATTCATCTTTTTCTGCGTCAAGAGCGGAATTAACACTCCCTGCTAGAGGTCTTGTAGTTGAAAAATCTATAAAAATATACACATATCGTTATAAATTGACTAGTAGTGAGTTAAAAGTCAAAAGGTACTTTACTTTAATTTTTCATGAACTTGTGCGAAACTGTCGCGTCATTCTGAACGAGTTCCAACGCGATATTCTTTAATGCTCAAAAGTAATTACAACTTACAGATAAAAGAGTATTCAGTCTTTGGAAGCGCAATTGTTGCTTTGACACAGGTTCTTTGCCCTATAATTATTCACGCTTATTCCTACTTTTTAAATGGATGAAACTTTAATTTACTAATGGATTCAAAAACAGCCAAGAGGTATGTGTAATTGAATCGTAAAGTATTTTACACGATCGGTATAAAAAACTAAAACGAGCATTTTTATGTTTGTAGTTTGTCTTTTCTTTTTTCATAGTAAATTTTCGATTCCATACGACGGTAACTTTGTGAACAAGATTTTAAAAAAAATCTTCTCGGTAATTTTTAATAATAACATACTATAATTATTTTTCAACTATTCGGTCCTAGTTTTCTTTTGCAAAATAATGACTGCTGACTCTGGTCTAAATTTTCAACTAGAATTGACGCGATGTAAGTTGAGTACGTTGCATCAAGTATGCGTTAAATTTTCTTTAAAGCCTTTATCTGAAATCGAAGAATAACTATTCCGAATACGTAATAGTATAAAAAAAACCTCTTCATTTTTACGAGAGACTTGGGTTTGTTCTCACACTAAACGTCACTTCGTTATCATAAATTGTCGGCACTACGATCAAAATAATATTACAAATAAATTTCTTCGATGCAGCTCATATTTACATACGACTATTCATTGCGTCGGAAACAACATTTTTATTTCATGAAAAGTCTTTTCACGCGAAATTCCGCATAAAATACGTAAAATAATAAAGCCTAAAAAATTCTGTGCGTTATCGTCGAGCAACAAATAAAATACATCTCAAAGAAGTTGCTAATGACAGTTTCGAAAAATGGAAACATCTGAACTCGTACAACGTTAATAACGGCAAAATTAAATTTTTTAAAAAATCAGCACACCAATGCTTCCTACGAAAAAACACAATTTTCATAAGTAATGTGCCCGTCATCCATCTGCCAAAATTTTTTGGCACGAAACGTATTCACGAAACGGCACAATATTCTCGCATTAAAACGTGTCATACGCACTGGTTAATCGAGAGCAAAGTCAGTTTAATGAGAACGCGAGCATCCGTCGCTGCCCGGGGCGAAAACTAATTAGCGGTCGTGGCGACAAAAAAAAAACGGAGAAGAAAACGATCTCAGCGTCTCAGCTTCCGCGGATCGAAATCGTTGCGACGTGGGATCGAGGTCGATCGCTCGAGATCCCGAGAGAGTCGCGTTGATCGCGTATACGGGATTTCGCGGCTCTTTCCTCTCTACCCAGACTCCAGAGAGAACAACGCGTTATCGTTTTCATCCGAGTTGCGTCCCGCGGTCCTCGATGCATCTCAGGAGAATCGAGGCGCTTCGAGACACTTTGCTTCGCGTCGCGTAAACTTTACTTACTCGAGGGACAAGTGCGACGGAGATCGAAACTGAGAGAGACAGAACGAGAATTCGACTCTGCGTGTGAAAGATAACGTCGTCGGTGTCGTCGGTGTCGTCGGTGTCGTCGGTGTCGTCGGTGTCGTCGGTGTCGTCGGTGTCGTCGGTGTCGTCGGTGTAATGGCCAATTGGTTAGCTGCGGGAAATTTTCGTGACGCTGATTTAATTTTGGAAAAAATCGAATTTAGCTCGTTACGATAACAAGGATGGATTTTTCTCCGAAAAACGCTTATCCTTATATTTTTGTGCAGCAATCGCGTACAATTAAAGCACGAAAACAGCCGAATCGATAATTGCCGAAAGCTCGGAAGCTTGTGTTACTAATTCAATAAGCGCGAGGTCGAACGTGAGAACCGGAAGTGTGATCATGTACGAAATTAATCGTTATCGCATTGAGCTTTCCTGGCGTTAAGAAGTGGCGACGAAAAAGTTCAACGGAGCCACGTATTAGACGATCGAAGACGATCGAACACGAGCTCCACGTCTGAAAGTCAACATCTGAAATTGGCCGAACAACGAGACGGAACAACGAAGAGCGAAAGGCTCGGATATATTACGGCTGTAATTATTGCGGCCGCAAATATTAGCTGAAACGGCGATGTTTTCATCTATAAATAGGCGCAGGCGACCCTCGGAAAAAGCGCAAAATTTGGCAAAAAGCAAAAGTCCAAAAGGCTGTCTAATTTGTCAGACTCCTCGAGGCTGCGGAGCGGCTGCCTTAACGAAGCCATAAATGGCCCGGGCACCGGTCGCCCCACTTCGCGGATCACAAACCCGACGACCACGAGGCTTCGACGAAAATAGGATTACCGCGCGATCGACGCGCAGCGCCGCGACGCCCGCACCCGATCGCCTTGGGTATCTCGGGGCGACGCGAGGACCCGGGCGAGCAAACAGTCAACTTTCCCAAGGGGAAATCGTAACTCATTTTTTTCTCTCGTTACTCTTGCGCGGAGAAACGGCTTTTCTAACGAGTTCGTCCGTTTTATTTGCGGTGCGTTGGCGAGATTCGTGTTTTCGCTCCTTTTCTCCGCGGTCTGTACGATCGACCGCGGATTTTCGCTTCGGACTGCACTCTGGCAGATAAAGCGATATTGCGCAATTAACCGAGTTATTAACCGAAATGTTAATTGCGACTGTTACTCGCGTTCCTGTACTTGCTAAACGTCCGGGTACGCGAGTGTAAAATTCAATCTAGAACTCGTTACATCGTTTTCTAGTGTATTAACACTAGGAATATTAATAGCTTTGGATTTTTGAAAGCGCGAAATTGAAATGTAGTCCAGAGCACACTTATTTAAATAATGCAATTTTTTGATAATTATCGATTCGTACCGATAAATTATCAGGTTCGCGTCAGTTATCGAACGAGCGAGATAGAATCAGAAAAGAAGGTTAATGCGCGAACCGCATTGAGCGCACGCGAACAGCTGATATCGATCAAAACTACTGTACTTCTTTGGAATATTAAGCTGAGACTCGATAAAAAGCGAAGGGGAAAAATTTAGGACTTTGACTGTGATTATCCAGGAAAAGGGTTTTATTGATTTCGCGTTCTATGGAGTTGTAGATAATCGCGAAACAACATTCAGTGGGTTATAGCGGATTAGCCGATTAACCGACGAACCGGTTGTACACGTTTCCAATGAACTTGACTCTTAGCCTCGATGAATTGGCGACTTTTCTCTTTGTTTGAAAATCCACACGCTTACTAATGTCAGTACTCGAGTAATCCTCCATCCTCCTTCAAAGGATTTTCACTTTCGAGAATTTAGAAAGCGTTACAAAAATGAACCAACTGCTCTAGTGATCCGAGCCTTATGATTCTTACAATTATTTGCTCTTTGCTTTGTAAAACAGCTATAAAATATTTACAGCAAAACTACGGTGTCGAGCTGACCATAGTTTAGTTCCAGTTAGTTCCAATTAAAGAATATTGCACCGATATATTTTTATTAAATAAGAATCCCTTTTAGCGACCATACGATCCATCCATCGAATGCACGCAATTTTTAATCCGGCTTAACCATTCATTTACCTCTTTTCAAGAATAATTACCAACATTTGGGCAGATAAGCAAAAGTAAAAGAAAGTAATGACTCATTGTATATTAAAGTGTATGTATATATATTGTACTTGTGAGCCACGAATTAAAAGCTTATGCGTCATTTAAGAATACACATGCCAGCGGTCAGTATCTAATTTCGTATTTTACGGTATTACGTTTACGAATGACATTCGAAAGACATTAATTTATTAAGAAAATACAATTAACTAGTCGTTTGTTTGTTTGTTTGTTTGTTTGTTTGTTTGTTTGTTTGTTTTTTTTTGTTTTATTGGAGTCGTTCGAATGAAATGAAGTGTAAAGAAACGTGAAATGCTCAAGCGCGTGATACAGAATTATTAAATGAATCAAATAATAAATATATCGTACCGAGAAGACGAGTAAAGAGTAGTACGGTTTGACGTTATATGTAATACGGATTATCGTCAAGCTTTACGAGCAACGGAATTTTTGCAGTTGCTTTCAATTGTATTTACCTCGTAAAATTTTAACAATTGAATTTGAAAGTATAATCGAATGCTACACGATATGCTGCTGCAACGATACGCACTTTTCGCTTAAATTCTTGTATACATTTGAAGAAACTCCTTTGTTTCAACGGATTTTCCACTAGCTCTCCTAATTACTCATTTAATTAGCCATCCGCGATGATTCGCGTATTTTAATTGAAACGATAATTACATAAAACATCAACGATCAAACGTCTCTACTGCAGCGTTTAATTCGTCAAACTACATAACGTTGTTGCATAGTTCGAATAATCATATTTACAAGAAGATTAAAAAGTCAAAAATATCGTTTTCAAATTCCTATTTCCTATTAAAAACGCGCCACATGCTTTCGAATACACCCGAGACTCGATGTATTTCAAACTTATCGATCTTCTGTTTCAACTTTAAACTCCCAACAAGTATATACATTGCCATCGAGTACTTTACCGATACGTACTTACGATCAATAATGATGAATATTAACCGCTGACCTTCAACCGTCGCTAATCGAGTAAAAAATTTTGCAAACTAAATAAGAAGTTACGCTCAAACTCTACCAAACTCAGTCTCCGTACACCCGCGTTGCACTTAGCAAAGGGATATATAGCTATTGTTATACATCGAGAAAATAATTGCGAGAAACGAAAGCCAAGTAGAATAATTGAGGTGCGGCGTGGGACGTTGCAAGAGGATAAAAAGAATTGATAAAAATGCAAACGTCGTTCCGGAAAAGAAGGAACAAGTCCAAAGTGTTTTTAATCTGGGACAATGCAATTAAGTTCCAGCCCACGTGAATACCTTTATCTCTTCTTTGATTACTCGCTGGTTAGCCCGTACTTTTTACATCCGCCACATCGATATCCTGATTTGGAAAATTATAAAATGATGCGCTTTTATCTTTTGTAAGAGATCTGTTGTTATACATCTGTTGTTCGCTGTACAAAACCAAAGTACTTTATGATTCTGAAAATGTCCCCAGTGCGATAGATGGTTTTTTACATGTAGTTGCCGACGACTCTAATCGCGATTCGACGAGTCGATAAGAGTGCGAGTAATAATCACTGGTATTTTTTTGCTTAATTCCTCGAGGCGAAAGACTTTGTTTCATCGACAACGGTGCAGTCTGCAAATTAAAGAGATACGGAATTCTAGGAACAGCAACCAATAACCCAGTTTTATGGAAAAGACTGGGCTGCCCGTAAGGAAGAGAAACGAACAGTACCAAGAATGTAAGAATGTCTATCATTCCGATTGCCTCTGAAACCTGTAGCAACGTTACCATTCGCTGAATATGTGCGTGCGCACAACGACCATAAACAATACGTCATTTTTGCTCGCTTCCACTTGCCGATAAAATCGAAGCGCGCGTCATCGTTTATCCTCCCCTTCTCTACCTGCACTTGCTCAACCTCACTCCCTCCCTCCCGCCATCACTCTCTCTCTCTCTCTCTCCCTCCATCACTCTCTCTCTCTCTCTCTCTCTCTCTCTCTCTCTCTCTCTCTCTCTATCTCCTCGTCGACTGAGGACAATGCATATAACCCGACCAACGTTTATAAAGGCTGCTGCTGCTGCTGCTGTCCGAATTTTTATCTTCAAACTTCTCTCATCGTTTGCTTTACGATGTCTATAAAAGTTCAGCGCCGAGCTTTCACCGCCAAACGCACATATTCTCAAAAGTCTGTAGTATCCATCGCACGAAACGAGGTTAAGTGGGGATTGTTTCGTTGGGATGAATGGTTCTTTTGCAGCGATATTACAATCGAACACAATGACAAACCATTCGCTAGAAAACTTAATAATTTC
Source organism: Wiebesia pumilae (assembly GCA_018907045.1). Taxonomy (NCBI): domain Eukaryota; kingdom Metazoa; phylum Arthropoda; class Insecta; order Hymenoptera; family Agaonidae; genus Wiebesia; species Wiebesia pumilae. The sequence continues at coordinate 695,020 of JACCHZ010000192.1, read as the reverse complement.
AACAAGAATAAATTTTCGGACTCCCGATGTGATGGTGTACAAGAGTATCTTTATTTTATTATTACTTTCGCGTGTAAATCTTTCGTTAAGCATTGAAAATGCTGCGTCGAAGCTTATTGCATTTCAATTTTAGTTATTCACGGCAGCCGAATAAGGCGTAGAGAAACAAACGGTCGTATCGACCGATCGAGTCCAAAAGTAAACACAGGTTGATCGTAAGTTTAATCGTAGAAACCAACGATTGGAAGCTAAAATAAAAGCAACTTGCTGTACTGATTTCCGACTCGCGGTGCTTCAAGAGGCAAAAATTAAAAGCAAGCGCTAGCAACAATTTTTCAATTTTTCAATTTTTCAATTTTTCAATTTTTCAATTTTTCATCACGAGAATAACGGATGAAAGTACCACTGAGTTACTTTTCATTTTACGATCAACCGATAAGCCTGATAAATCCGCGCATCGTTCGTACGAATTTAGAGCACGAATTTAGACAGCGAACGCGCGACCAATTGCTCTGCACTTTTGTTAGCACCACGCAGCATCCCCCGTGTTGTACAATTAATGTCAGGTGGTAGTAGGAGCAGTCCGTTATAATTGCGCGTACGTACCGCACGCGTCGGCTTCCAGCCCGATCTACGATAATAAGCGTGTGTGCGCTAATACCTTCCTTCTGCTCTATTTCAAGGCAATGCACTTCTCCCGGTGCATCGCGCTATCGGTCGTGTCGCAAACTACAATATTATTCATGGATGACCGAGGATGACCGAGGAGGCGACTGAGCGCCTTCCTGCACTCTATGGAGACTTAATACTGCAAATGGACAATTGATCCAAGCTGACTTGCCTTTGTTTATGATAGGAGATGAAGGAAAAGTAAGGCAATGCGATGATATCCTTGTGAAATGCAAAATTCGCAAACTTGACGCAAAGCTTATATATATATATATATATATATATATATATATATATATATATATATATATAACGCGTGAGAGAATAAGCCTTTAGTTTCACAGTGCAATATCCAAATAGGCTTCGCATACTTCTTCGCGTTTTTAAAAAAGTATAACGTAACGACGGGAAAGTTGTTCGAAGTAAAGCCGTGTCCTGTCCCAGGACTATCAGCCGGACTCGAAGTTCATGCTCCTATTCTTGACGCGAGACCTACGACTAGAAAAAACTTATGTAAATATGCATGCACCGGTTGTTTGTATAAATACGTTTTGAATTCCAATCGCGTCGATATGTACATTTGTCTCTTGACTATATCGTTACTTCTCACATATCTCTCTACATTTTTAATGTCGCATTTAAATCTTTCAATTTGACGCGAGTTGTCGCATACTAAATCCATCGAAGCCCGTGCAAACCTTTGATCGATCAGCCGGTTTTTAGACGTCGTTAACGCGCTCTACTTTTTATCGAGTTCTCAGTAATGAAACCCTCTTTGGGGAAAAAGTCAAGCGAAGTGCACGTGCGATATTAAACATTTCAAATACAAACTGGTTTTTTATAAATATATTCCAGAAAATGTACGAAACGATCAATGACAAAAGTAAAAAACGACAAATCCTTTGCACAATGCAATCACAGAGATACAATGGGAATTATATCGGTATTTCGATTTTTGTTTGTCTAAGCTTAATTTCTAAATTCCTTACAAGCTATGGAAATACCTTTAATTATATCGGTTAGAAAATCGCTTTTATTACAGTTTATTCGTCACTGCCTTTTGCCTTTTTGGTATTAGCGACTCGTCCTCCCATCGCGGCTCTTTACGCGCGGATGTGTCGACTTTCTCTTTTCACGGCAAACACGTGTTTTCTACGTTAAATCATCCCGTAATCGCTCTCGGCTTATAAAGCGAGTCAATGATAATAAGCAACGCTCGCGCAAACACAATCGACGCATTCAATTAAAACGGTAACTTACAGCCAAAGGATTATGTGAGAGTCAGCTTGGAGAGTTGCGACGTCGAATTTAATACCAACAAAGAACTCAACATTTTTACGCTAATACAATGACGTAACATCGTAGACGATTTAGGTTTGCTATTAAAACGCCTCGATCGCAGCTTTTACTTTCTACATTGGAGTATTCCGATAGCGAACTTTCGTGAAATTCAGCTCAGTGGTACTTTTTATACAAAAATCTAGCCAAAAATTTATAAACGTCGGATTGATATTTATTGACGTTCATTCGATTTATCTCGCGGATGACGAAAACTTATTTTGCATATTATGATTGTATTATCCGCATTATTGCATATATTCATAATTCAAAACACGTACGCGTTTGAAGAAGAAAAAATGTACGTTACAAAGAAGAGAGTAGTTTTAATTTAATATTTAATAAGAAACGAATAACAGCTCGTCTTATTTTCTTATTCGTCTTATTCTCGAGTAAACGCCGATGATCCAAGTTCTAATTCAATAGATCGCAATAAACGACATTTTATCCATGCATGTAAGATATTTAAGCTAAAAGATTAATTGCACTTAAAGATAACTGAAAATTAATTAAGTTGTGAGTTGTAGGACGTAAACTTTGAAAAATCCTGTTCTCAAACATTATCAGTTACGATTAGTCGATAAGTTAGGGAATAAATCTGCATTCCGGCAATTATTTACGTAAAAAATATTGCAAACAGCGACAACTTACCACATTGCCTGAACGGAAACCGGCTTAAAGATGTGCTGACAACCACAAACACTGACACTAAAGCCTCTGTAACAGAAAAAAATCAGAAATTGGTGCGTGTAGCTAAAGCAGGAATGATAATCGAGCGGTTTATCCGTATCACTGTAGCGCAAATGAAATGCTGTCGTCATGTTTTGGGCTGATTGCACGGACTTGTATTTCCTTACGTTATAGATGATGAAAAAAAAAAAAAAAAAAAAAAAAATGCAAGGAATAGCGCGGTGCATGTGTGTATTAGTTTCCTCGAGGATTAGCTCAATACTTCCTCTAGGCTAATTTACGAGACGAAAAAAATCGTGCGTGATATACGGTACTTGAATCTTAATTATTATCTCAATATCGAAATGAAGAAGCGACTTACATTAGACTTTCTTTGGGCGTTACAAATTACTTCACAAAAACGCCGTTTCGATAAAATATACTAAATCAATCGAAGCCTTATCAGTTATTGTTATCTTTTTAAAATTGTATTTTCGTAAAAATTCGAATTTACAATTTTTAATCCCGACGGTGGTTCGTTTAATACCAACCTACAAAACATCGAAGGGCTGACGAAAGCGCATAGTAACGCCCGGCGAAATTTATCTCGTTCATTTGCGGGGTTATATTATACAGCTTATAATTACAGATTTACTTTCACTAATCTTTCACGCGCATTAAGGAAATTTTACACTTTGCTTACTTTTAAATGCGCGCTACTTCCTTTCTCATCCTTATTCTCCTTTTGAAATTATATTGCATTAAATCAGATGATACTTGCATATAATATTTCAAAATTCACGTAACAACATTTTTAATCATAATTCGATACTTAATAAGTAAAATTTATTTGAGCGAAATTCAACACGGAAATGAACAAAGAGAATTAACTATTTAAGAAACATCGTATTCGGTGCCTATATCTTTTCATTTTTCCGTAAATTTCTCAATACGACTGACAATTGTACAAATGCAAATTACTCAATAATATTAAGCGACGATATATGATATATGACCCATACGTGGAATAATTTACCAAAAAGTAAATACCTGAATTATACATTATAATGAGAGTTTTTTTTTTTTTTTTTTTTTGGGATAATCGAGAGGCAATTTGTATGACAAAAAACGCCTGCATGAAAATAATAATATATCTGCATCTGCATGAACTTTGTTTCCAAATAGATTCTATTGCGCAGCACTGTAGAATGGAAAAAATAATTACAATTGCAAACCAGGTGTAACAAGAAAGTGTGTCTATGATTACGTAAGCGCACGTTTGTGTGGACACGTGCACACGCGCGTGCACAATTTTATCGAGTGGACCGAAATTTTGATTTATCATATCGACAAGAGCGAACTGCTTAATTTAGAGAAGGTCTTTACCGAAAAGCGAAATACATATCTTGAAATTGTGTCGGACGAAACGGTACAAGACGAAAAACTAACACGAAGATCAGTGGGATGCTGAGGAGGCACAGAATAAAAATATATTTGCAATTATACGGATTGAACGTTCGGTAATCGATGATGTCACCAGCTCGTAAAACTTGTTCTCCGCGTGAATTTAGGTGCGGAAAATTTAACGGTTGAGAAAAGAAAGCAACGTTTCCTTGTCTGCCTTTACAAATTTGTAATCATAACGTTCAAATGTCCATCAAGATTTACATAATTTTTTGCTCAGTGCGTAAAGCAACGCTTACTCATTGATATTCAATACAATGCTTTCCCTTTCGAAAAAAAAAAAAAAAAAAACAATGGAAAAATGTGAATACCATTTGAAAAGTAAGCCAAAGTAAAATAAATGTTTAATTTTCAAGTGCGTACAAAGAAATTATGACTGTCGCTCGATTTTGAGGTCTATTTTTATGGGAAAGGTAACGACGAGTATCATCAAATACCAGTAAATACAGTTTCTCTCAATACGGATCGTACACTGCACCTTATTTCTTATATCAAATATTTATTTTAAATTAATACTTCGAAGAAATTGATCGCAGAATTATTGCTTTATCGTTCGTGCACCTTCCACGCGTAGAAAGGAAAGTACACGCGATTGAAAATTGAAGAGGTTAGCGTACGATTGTTTTTAATCCAAATGTTGTTTTTAAAAATTGCTATTGTCTCTATACCAAGATACTCGTTAAGTACAGCTTCGATAGGATATTAGAAGGAAAAAACTGAAAATAAATCTTTCAACGCAAACTCCAACTCGTTTGAAATTTCAAGAAGAAGATTGGCTAAGATTGTGTACGGTCCAAGTAATACTTAAATTTGCACTGTACACGTAGCTAAGGTAAGTCTCTGCGAGAATATCCATAAGATGATGTGCAGAATGAAGTCGTTAAAGGTAGCAAAGGGTAAAGTTAGCAGCTTAAAAGCTAATAAGGTGCCAGGGTAGGGTAAGTAAATAGAAATGACGAAGGGCCATCAGGACTTAGCCTTTGAAGGAAGACACGAGTCGTTGGCAACCGAGCACGTGACCCGTTGGAGAGGCCAATTGAGGCCGATGTCTAGGTTTGGCCCGCATCGGAGTTACGAAAAGGAGTCGTCGAGACTCGAGTGCAGCTGAGCACGCAATGTCGCACGTAAGAACGAGCGGGAGCGGGTCATTGACATCGGAGGAACGCAAACTACGCCGCCGTGGCTCATTTTCCTCCGCTCCTAACCCGGTACACCCCCCGCCGCCCCGCCCCGCCGTCGCCCTGTCAATCGCTTCTCTCTGCGCCATTCTTTAAACTGCGGTTTGTTCAACGGTCCCCTTGCCTCCTTGCCACCCTCCTGCCACCGCGGATACACGATGTTCTCTTTGCTCTTTAAATTATACGGTCTTTATATCTATTGCTCGCTTCCTTCTTCCCAATCAAGTCTTACCCTTTTATTCATAAAGTGGAAATTGTATTTTCCACGCTGATATTTTATGCATCGACTTGTGCATTCGTTGCCGACCACTTATTTGTTATAAAGACCGACGATCTGCATTCATAATTGAAAAACCATCGGATTGTAAAACACCAAGTGAAAGTAGAGATCGTGTTTTTTACGCGTGTCTCTCTCGGTAAAGCTAATTGCATCTATCGTAAAAATATGCTATTGATATTATTCAATCGGATTAATCGTTCTTAACTTTCATCGACGTTTACAGAGATGAATTTCTTGGTAAGTTTATATCACACCGTCGAGCTATCGTGCAGGTTATGTTACAGGTTATGGTACAGGTTACAGTACAGGTATCGATAATACACGTAGTACTGCGTGCGAAAAGTTCATTAAAAATAAAATACGTGCCGCTCCGCTCTCCCTTCCCCTTCCCGACCAAGTCGTTATATTCGCAACCCAACGTACTTTTCATTTCGCTCCTTCAACGATCGATTCGATCATCCGCCTCCCGACATCAAATTGCGCACTTGACATCACTCGACGCGCTCATTACACTTGCGAGCCATCTATCACAAGTATAAGAGTAGTCGAGACGTTATTATTGTCACGGAGTACCAATACACAATAGCTAGGAAATCCAAATTCCTCACCTTCCTCACCGAGTAATATCCCAAACGTCTATACGGTACATTACGGAGAATGCATTCATAAAAAGACATCGAGCGGGTACTGGGTTACTCCTGTCATGGTGTCAGACCTGTACTGCCCATATACCTCTTTTGCATTACAAAAGATGAAAAGGGCCCGAGCGAAAGTCCATCGTTCGCTTTCTTTTTTAACACTCCAACGAAATTGGGCCATCTAATCCCTTCGAGGTCATCGATAAAGAGATAAACATGACTTTTGGAAATAGTGGTTTACTTGTTTGAATATACGTTATTGCCTTTATCCTTACGGTCACTTTCATTTGTAAGAAACAACCTTTGCCATTCCTTGGCCGTAAAGAGCGCATACAACTTAACCAGCAACTTAACATCGTAAACGTACATTTGTAATATTTCAGTTGTATGTCGACACCGTACGTAAATCAAAGTTGTACGACGCGTCATGGAAGAGTGCGCGAGTAACCCCCGTTTGTATTGTAAAAGAGGCAGAGGTAAAAAGATACGAAGAAAATTGGGACAAAAATAAAAACAAAAATAAAAATGCTGCTTAGCGCTTGGCAAAAGAAAAATGCGCGAAATGAAATGTATGTCTCCTCGCAAAAAGGAAAAAACCAAGTAATGAAAAAAGTAACGGACGGTGCGTATATATTTCTACGCACGCGTGTACGCGCGCACGCGGAAACCCACAGCTATCGTTAACCAAGAAAACAATCGAATCAGAGAGAGGAGAATCAGCGATTAGTTTACAGCGGGAAGTTTATCATGGAATAGGCGAAAGCACGGCGAACCGTACGATTTACCAGGGTGGTACGGTTGTTCCATTGGTCTGCTTCCGTTTTCACGCCCGCCAATCGACAGTTCTGCAACGAAGAAACGGGTATTCTTAATTACGTTGCACGCGCACCTCTCGACGCGAGAACAACTTTGAAGAAGAGCAGGGATGCAGAGGGCGGACACCCCTTGTAAAAGCGACAGCCGTGGCATCCACTCTCTTATCGTTCAATCGTAGGCCTGTGCGGTGAACAATTCACAAGTGCAAACGCACGTCGTGTACAGCATCGCGTACAGTTCTTGAGGCGAACGAGCAGTACGAGCAGTACGAGCAGTACGAGCAGTACGAGCAGTACGAGCAGTACGAGCAGTACGAGCAGTACGAGCAGTACGAGCAATGAGACTGGCGGCGACCTTAGAAATGTTTAATACAAAAACGATGGATCGCGAAGAGAATATTACCACGTTTGACGTACACGCGAACAATAGCAGGGAATACGAAATTTCTCGTAGGACGGAAATGTTACATTTCAAACGGCAATCACCTGTGGGCAAGCATTCGAGAACACTGTATTGTGTGAAAATTGTGCCGCACATTATATTATTTCAGCGCGCGTAATTACATGAATCATTCGTCGAATCGTCGCTTTGTGTCGAACTGTAAAAGTATTACAAATCGATTTGCATGGCTTGCAAGCATTTTGTTGGCAATCCACATCGTCGATATCCCGCTCTTTTTTTATTGTAACAATAAAGCGCTTTTAAACGATCAGTTTTAAACAAACGCTTGGCGCTTACAAGATCGAAATGATGGAAATTGCATCGAAAGGGCTGTTTAAGAAGAAATTATTAGAAATTAATACGGCGCAAGTGTTCACTCTGCGTAACAACAGCGGTAACAATTGTAAATGGGAATTTAATTGCTAAATTTAGCTGTCAGCTGCTCGACAAAAAGATTCCCAAAAACTGATTTTTTTACTCCCTTTAAGTCGTTTCGTAGAAAGTTCCATTAGACCATTAGATACCGTATTTAACAAGTTCTCGTATTTTTCAATTTCTTCGTAGCCTACTTTGTTACTTTCCTAATGAAATTAATTCTGCTAAGTAATTTATTTTTAGCCAAGTAAAAACTCCGTTAAAAACTGCGAGTTTAATTAATTTCAATAACCACGATCGAAAACGTAATCGAATCGTACTTTATTTTCCAGTTATTAGTAAATAAGTAATAAAAATATCCGAAGGCAAATGTAACTTTCTCGAATACGAGTAATTTACGATGAAATAACAATTTTCGAATACAAATGCTCCAGAATAGATATCCTTTTCATTATGGAATATGTACGCGCGTACGTGATTATGTGGTTCTTTCGTTGCCGACTTCGCACGAAGCAACTTTTTGCGCTTCCTGTTGAAGTTTTCCGTAGCTGATAGCGGTGTCTGTGCAATTAATACACTCTTCGCCGATACGCGGTCAGTGCTTCTATGATAAAAAAAAAGTCTACCCAGTCTAAAAAATCGCGCAAGAAATTCAACTACTTATTTTACTCTTTCGAATACGTGCGCCAAATTTCGTTCGTTAATCAAAAATGAACAACAGCGCATTTGAAAGACGTATTTTTTAAGTATGTCGACCACCGAAACTTAAAAATCATTTTTAACGAGCCGTTGTAACCGTCAGCGCCGAACGTGGGCCTCTACCTTATATTTTTAATTTTTACGGGCCCGATGAATCAGGCCGAACCAGCGGGAATACGAATACGGACGTCCAACGAATTGGATGTCGCTTGCAGTCGGGGCGACGACACAAAAGTCCCCGAATCCCGGGACGACGACGACGACGACGACGACGACGACGACGACGACGACGACGACGACGACGACGACGACCACGCCAAAGGTCCGGACGCCGAAGACCGAGAAGGACGCGGACAGTCTAAATACGTGTGCTTGAAGATTTAATACTTTGACGAGGGAAGCGCTTTTTATTCTTATCTCACGCCATTCGAACGCCTATAGAACTAACGAGTTCTTACCGAACTTGTGATAATTAACTATTGTACTGATATATTTAAATAATAATAATAATAATAATAATAATGCAATACCGAACAAAATGCGTCTATATTGATTTTTTGAATACTTTAAACGATTTAAACATTTTATAGAAGCTATTGTTAACCTAGAAATTACAGGAGAACCCGATGCTAATGCAATTTACCAAATAAAAACTGTACTTAATAATTGGTTCTTACGATATTACTAATGTTAAAAAGTTTATAAATATTTAATGCTGGAAATGACAAGACTCTTCGATTTAAGTCCAATCGATATTCAATCCTAAAATTCTAAAATTCTAAAATTCTAAAACATCAATCTCAAATTAAAACATCCCTAAATAAACAATGAGGCTTTTTTATATTACGACTGTACGTATAAAATAGTTTCCCTAATCAATTTCTCCTTTTTTTATTTTGTCTCGACGTTTAAGAAGGTGAAAAGAAGTAATATGCACAATTTACTTTGTAGATTGTGAATTGTAGAAGAATTATGAAAAAATGTTGATAAGAGCAGCAATTAAAATTATAATTCAACAAAAAGAGAAAGTTATTATAATGATTAGTGATAAATAATCGAATTCGAATTTTTAATCGAAACACGAATAGCATTCGAGTTTTCCGAGCTATTCACGAGATATAATTTATGAAATAAATACACGTACGGATATGAAATCCGATGTTCAAACGTCAAATATCTGCTTGTTACTAAATATATTTGTGGCAATTCTTGACAGTTCTTATCTGTAAGTAAGGCAATGTTGCAAATTCTTTTTCTAACAACCCGACGATATCGATAAACACGTGAATTTTAAAAAGAAATTCGGATGATTTATAGATTTATGAATCTGATTTGTGCAATAAGTGAAAGTGAAGTTGTTAATTAATCATGCTCGATCGATAGAGGGGATCAATTCACATGATTCTCTCGAGGAAAAATGCTTGAAATTCACTTGAAGCAAGTCAATCTAATTTAACTCCACAAAATTAAATATATTTTGCAATGCAGCAACCGTCAGTCATTTCATTATACATCTCTCGAGTAATTTCCTTGTCAATATTGCGTAGGGACGAGGCATTTTTTGGAAAATTCGAGTAAAATATTATTGTCGCATTACATTCTATTGTAAGTCAATTTCCAATCACCATCCTCTGCTCAAATTGTAAAATCAAATTGCAAAAGCACAATGTGGCCACTTCCCCAAGTTCAACAGTTCAACAATAAAATTGGTTACTCGTCGCCCCCAACTTTCTCTCTTTCTCTCGTTTTTTTCCTCTTGCTCCAGAAGATGCATTCACCTTGTTTTCCGATGCGATAATGAGTCGCATTTTGCTGGACACTTTATAAGAAAGGGTACAAGTTTGTCAATTTCCCGCAATGAAAACATTTTAATGGTAAAATTAAATTATGCGAAAGTGATTACATCGAAATATTTTATTAAAAAATAACTGCACGTATAATATTTGTCCTGCGAAGCTTGAGCGTGACAATCGATATTAACTAAATATTTTAAATTTTTACTAAATTTTCTCCTGGTGTACGATTAAAGCTGTCGGTCGCGCTGTTTTATAAGTGATTGAACTGCTGTTCACATTTCATATATTGGTTTAACATAATGGAGATTGTGTTGCTTTCACGATTTGAAGGATTTTTCGAATACATATATATTTTAAAATGTAGAAACTCAGCTACGGACTGTGTTTAAAATAAAAAGAAAATTGTAGTTAATATGTAAGCGATTGATTGAATAAATATGTATCAAATATGTAGATTTTGTGCCCGTTAAAGTGGGATAAAGTAATAATTATGCGTCTTACTTACTTCTGCCACATCCTTCTTATGTTTATGACTGATATACCATTGTAATTCGTTCTACTAACAAACCGTGACTATAAATTTTAAACGCTCATTTCTTCATACAATAGATTTTCGTTTATTAAATATTCTTAAAAAATTCATTGAATTGCAAAAAACTTAATATCCAATTTGACGATCTTACGATACAGTTGACAGACGTTGCAGATAATAAATAGTTAGGTAATGGTAATAATTTAAATAACGCAGAGCTTATGAACTATTAACGTTTAATGCACTTTTAGTACAAGCAAACGATCCAACGATATCAGTTGAAGAAAATGAAACTCCATTGTACTTTTATAATATTTAAAAGAAGTTTTAATCGTCAACTTTTTAACATTTATCGTCTTTTTACTGCGAAGGCAATACCGTAGCACTAAAAAGAATATAATTGAATATTAAAATTGTATAACGAATAACATTTTTATTTGGATACCTAATGTTCAGAGAGCCTTTTTTTCTTTATATGTATTTGTCAATATTTGAAATTTCTTCGAACCGATCATGTAATAATAACAATAATAATAATACTCAACATAATTATTATCAAATATTACTGTCGAATATTAAATATTATTATCAAATTAAATTAAAATAATTAACAACAATTCTCTCTCTCTCTCTCTCTCTCTCTCTCTCTCTCTCTCTCTCTCTCTCGATCTCTAAATCTATGCCTTGTGTACTGTAGCGACTAATTGCATTTAAAATAGGTTGCTAGAGAGAAACGGGATTTTTCATTAAAATAAATATCAAAGATTCATCAAATACAGAAACTTTATAAGCATATAAAGCCAACAAGTCGTGCCGAGAAAAGATAGAAGGTGACGTATTTATCAGAAGAGGATAAGTTTAGAAAAGCAAAGAGATAGAGCGTACTCTCGATGTGCCAATAATTCCAATGTATTCCTTCCTTTCTCACTTTCAACGATATCTCCGATGAGTTTATAAATTTCTATTTGATCTACTTAGTATCTCTACTATTCATGTCTCCTCAATATTAAAATAAAATAAAATTTTTTATGACAACGTTTGGTAAATGTATCTTTTAAGTTATTTAGACATAACATTAACTTTATAAATTTGGGTACGCGTAAGTTATCGGTAGTTATCAAGTTTTGAAGGAGAAAATAGCGTTTCGAGGAACTATGACTTTTACCACCTGAAGTATAGAAAAAAATTTATACAGTTTATTGATACGATTAAAACTCGTTGGCGATGATTATTTGAATAAATATTGTGACAATACAAAGCAAGTACAATGTCCTGCGTATATGCAAATCAATTCATGTATTTTAACCGAGCAAACGTTTGAGCATCCAACGGCATTTCCGTTTTATTGAAATCAGAACATAATTATTGTTCTATCGTGAAATCATTAGTCTAGTCTACCGCTGTTCCGTACTTATAAACTACTTGTCGTAGATTGTTCTTCGAATATTTCATGAAATTCGAAATTTCATAAAAATTTCAATATAAATCAATAGTTTCTCTTTCATTAAACTGTTGTAGTGCATATCTAAAGAAATGTAATCTTAACTCTGCTAGTATATTTACCGAGAACTATTAAAGTAGAAAGATTTTAGGTAATATTTTTTGCTACACCAAACGTAATTAAATTCTTGGATAAAATTGAATTTAGTATTGTCCAACAAAGATTAGATTACATCGAAATGAGAAAATAAAATCTGATCGAAGCTTGTGTTTTATTTCTGTACCGATAACACATTTAAACCTTTTTAATATCAATAATAATGACCTGCAATTAATGTGCAATTAATGTGCAATTAATGTGCAATTAATTCACAATTAAAAACTGCCGATAAGCTTCATAAATTAATTACTTTAATTACTTGCACAGACCGACGTACACCATTGACTTACCCCCGTATCTGAAATTGTTATCGTAAAGGAAAATATTATTTTCCACCTAATATACACCAACCACCGATTATTCGTTAATTCATTTTCGTCGCCAAGTCTCGAAACACGAAACTCGGGACAACTTTTACCGCGTGCCTTTCTCGACGTCCGATCGAGTAGCCGATCCCTCGCAGTCGCAGGACGCACGGTATATCGAGAAGCACGTAATATCCTTGCGCTCGCATACGTACCGAGCGCCTTCTTCCTTAACCGACCAAAAGAAACGAAAGAAATAACGAACTCACCCATCACCGTCGAGAGTGATGGCGGTATCGGCCAATACCCGCAGAACGAGTCCAACGGTGGCGCGGTCGTTGCAATCTATTCCCAGAAGGCAGCTTTCCTCGGCATCCTGTCGGCCAGTGCATGATACCACCACGAGGTACCGCGTTCTGCCTGGGTGGACCGACTCTAGCTTCACAGCCTGGAAATAAATCGAAATCGGTGGTTATTTTACGCGTTTATTTGCTCGATTTACGGTTTTTGCGCGAGTACCGAGGAAAAGAAATAGTCGTCCTTACGAGTACGCGGACTTTTGACTCGACACAAATACATGGTGGTCTACATTGTGACCCACGAGCAATTCGAAATTAAAAACAATTAAAAATTCAAATGCTGATGGTTGTATTTGGATAAAGTTTCACAAATCGTAGACATGAATGTTAATCGCGAATGTACAGGATTTTTGTTTAACAATACGTTTCATAGCGGTGAGTTATGAAAGCCTTGAACGTGTGTCTTATTAAGGAGAAATATTTTATCGGTAGAATTTGCGTACTTAACGGTATTAACGGTATCACAGCAAACGGGATAGCAAGTAACATCACCGCGAGTACCGAGTTTTGAACACTAACGAGATCGTTAAGATCGAATAAACAAACTTCGGAGTACTACATAATGACCAAAGCGAAATTTTCTTTAAGGGTCCGCACGTGCCTCATTTTCCCTCCGTACCTCATACTTCTCCCTCGTATTCCTTTTAGCTTCCTCCTTCTTCACCTTCTTCGCAGCTTAAAACGAAGCGTAATCGTCATAAATCAGTCAAAGGCGAAACCAGAGGCAGAGCCGATTGGTCGGTAAATCAAGATTCAAATCGCCGAAGCGAATAAGAGGACGTTTGCCGCTTCTCTCTCTCTCTCTCTCTCTCTCTCTCTCTCTCTCTCTCTCTCTCTATTTATCTACCCAACCATCTATCTTCGTCTCTGCTTCTCTCAAAGATTACCGTCCACGTACACTGTACTTCCTGGGCTGCAACTACTACCATCTGCGTATTTTTTTCTTTTTGCACTGCCAAAGCTCGTGCATTGATCTGCTAAATTTATGCACGCGGGAACAGTGGATTGTATTATTCGTGGAGAACTTGCTGAGAACATGCGTCGCTTCCTCGTATACGCTTAATACGGTTGCACTAGCCGCCACTGTTGATGAGTGTTTATTTTGTAGATATGCGCGAGCACAAGATCTTAATTCGCGAGGCATGATAATGGCTTCTTTTTCTAAGACGAACGAACGGGAAGTAGGCGAAGTTAATTGCCCCATTTTTTGTAAATATTGTTCTTTGGACGAAGAAATATTCTTAATTCCAATCTCTGTACGTACTGTTAATTAGGTTATCTTTTAATTCCACCAGCGCGATATCGGCGTTAAAGTATCTTTTCTTTTGTATGAAATAAACGGGCGCTGTAACCGACAATAAACTAATGAATAACAAACAGATTAAAAAATGAGAATGTTATATCATAGGCTAAAGTTATTTCCTCGATAATTTAATTTACGTGCTGCGGAATATGAAAATGAAAACGAGTAGGTACTTGGTATGATTATTTTTATAACTTAACAGCAGACGATATTAATTTTGATTTTCTGATAATTTGATAAATTGACAACGAATTTACCTGGATTCAAAACTGTTACAAGTGTCCATAAACAAGTGGTTACACCGCTTACAAATGTCACTTAGATTAGACCCTTAAGACTATCTGATAAACTGCGATTAGTCTTTATATCGCCATTTTGAGGGGAAAGCATTCTTTTAATTTCTTTCAATTATGCTGTAAATGATATTGCTGATAATGTTTCAAAAAATTCAGTACGCAAGCCTAAGAGAACGTAAGTACAGGTTAATACGAACCGCGTACGAATGAGACATACGCGAGACATAACCACGTGCGAGTTGCTAAACAACGAGACGTCAATTTTAGCAGTTCCAATTGCAAGTAATCACATGCAAGCAAGCTGTCAAGTGCATTGACCCGTTGCACTCGCTTCTGTAAGTCGAGAATAAAACGAGAGCCAAAGGGGGCAAAGAAGAGGCACAAGAAGTGATCTCGTGACAACATCTCGAGATGTCGGTGTTGAGCGATTCCTCGACGAGTGCACGAGAGCGGACGTGTTTGATCTTATGGAAACGGGAAATATTTGACAAGATCGTGCATTTTCTGCGGAACAATGGTCCTCCCCCACCCCCACCCCCACCCCCGCCACCGCCACCGCCACCGCCACCGCCACTGCCGCCCGCCCCGTTGCCGCACGCATACCACTACGTACGCGATTTTTCTTCCGGTCAGCGCAAGAGCGGTCATGACCATAAATCAGAGGCTCTGAGTTTTCCGGCACTTTATACCACTTCAATTAATGCACGTACGAAGCTTCGTGTGTGGGAAGACGTTGTCCCGGTGCGCAATATAACAGCATGCAAACGAAGAAATAAATGTAGGGCTTTCAAATATGCGCGCAAGTTGCGAAATTACAATAACTTATGGTGAAAGTGGTAACGCACATTAACGGGACTTTCGGTTTGAGAAACAGTTCTTTTAATTTCCGATGTATCTGTAGGCATTCCACGAAAATTTATTTTCACTGGCTAATTCGAGGGGTGAGCAAGAAAGTGATCGTTCATTGGCTGCATACTTTAACAGCGTAACGAGGTAGTATTACGCTATAGTCGTGTTACGCCAAGTACACCAAGAAGACTGTGCATACTTCAAAGCGTGTCTCGTTAATTATGAAGAAACATAGAGTTGATCGATTTGTAGCACATATTTTACGAAAGTAACGGTGAAAGCCTTAAAAAGACTCCGCCGCGTCACTACATTTTTCAACAAAGTGAACGTATTTTATCCAAAGCAATCGAATAAACGCATTACTTTTTAATCTGGAGGCGCGAAACGTAATCGTGAAATTTCGTGAATTATTGCACGAGCTTCACCGACGTTCGACTAATTTTATCTCATAGCTAAAAGTATTTTAAGCGATCGACGATTTCCAAGATTTCGTAAAAGTGAAACGAAAATGCGCACGCTTATCAAGCCTCAACGAATCTCACTATTTCGTGAAAACGAAATATAACTTATATAACCGCGTAATCATTCGATGTGAGCACAAAAATAAAAATTCCAACAACTACGGTTGGATAAAGTCCACGCTACAGCTCCTCCTTTTAAAACTACGAGAACTCGGCTTGCACACGCTCCCCGTTTACTCACACCTACACGCATTGAAATACGTTTTCACCTCGATGAGAAGCGCCTAACAGAGTTAGGGATGCTAGTGTTAGGAAGCAGTGACATCCTCCCTCCTGCAAGAACGACGGGGCAAGCAGTGTGACTGCGTCTTCTTGGCTCGCCCTCGCCCTCGCCCTCGCCCTCGTCGTCGTCGTCGTCGTCATCGAGAAAGTGCCGAGAGACCGTCGGAAGAAAAAAAAAAAGCGGAAGAGGCGCGAGAGAAAGAAGGGGAATACTGGTCTCTCAAGACCAGTAGTGCAGCGACTCCGTGGACCGGTCGCACAAGAAGCCGGACGACGCGGATAAAACGTAGTTAATCGGGCGTGTAGGCGTTGCAACGTTGCAACACTGCAACGTTGCCACGAAGCATCAAAGAGATATCGATCGGATTTGATTTTGAAAGCGCGCTTTTTTTTTTTTTTTTTTTTTTTTTTTTTTTTTTTTTTTTTTTTTTTGTTACGGATTTCAATTCTCCTCGGCTTGTGTTTTAAAAGAGCCGCTGCTGACTTTTCTTATACCTCGATGCGGATTTCAATTGCATCGAAAAATCGACACATTCTTCTTATTATCTGCATGCGTAACCTGATTTTATAATTCCTACTCTTGGTACTACAGAGTTAAACTTCAACCAACCGCCCGCACGTTTTAATAGGAAGCTTTGATCGAACGACGAGGAGCGCATGCTAAACTTCGGAACTTATTTCAAATCGTAAGATGCGATGAATAAATGCAAATGTGAGATCTAGCGTCAGTTGATCGACGAGGCATAAAGATCTACCCGTCATTAATTAAAGCAAACGGAAAAATTCACGTGGCATTATCGTTGCGAGAAGGGGCTGAAGACAGGAGGAATAGCGATAAGCGTATTTGTAATGAGCAATCATTGCCCGTGAATTTATGGGTCTTTCGCATTCTCTTGTGGCTTAAAATCGAACTGCCTTGTTCCAGTCACGATACAATCGCCACCGCTGTGAATTATAAGGAGCCTCGTGCGCTGCCGCGATTCAATATTGCAAGAACAACATGCATAAGTGTAACAATGAATGTCACGATAAATTATTGGCTGCCCCTACGGATAATAAACCGTTCATTGGGTGTGTCTGGTCTATCGGGTCTATCGGTACCGTGCTTCTCCGGTTGCAATCCGACAGCACGAATCACGTCCAACCTTGCGAAGCTACTTATTACTCTTATTACACTTTATGTCGCGAGCGCAAACTAATTTCCCGACCAACTTCTCAGAAGTTCTCGCAATTTTGAAAGCTATATTTGGATATCTAAGGCTCAAAAAGCTTCCGCTTGCTGTCGTTGGTTGCGTTATCATCCTACTACGAGTGTAGTACGGCCCCCGCATACATGTCAACAATATTAAATACTACTTTCTTAAATCAACTATTTCTCGCTCTATTGAACTATGCACACTTGCCAAGTTTTGTCTAATTATTAAAAAGCTACTCGGATAGCCTCCAAACGAAAATAGATTACAAATTTCTGAACCTTCCATTTTGTTCGCTGCGGTGACGTCTGATTTACTTATAAATAGAAACTCTTTCGCCCCGAAAATATTCTCATAGAAATTCAGAGAAATTGAATAAGCGCGTAGTAACGAGCGCGAACAAAACGGTCGAGTACTTTCTTCGTCGTTTATCAACCGTTTGAGCACAAAGTCCGATTGTAATAAATATATAACAAAATGGTAGTCGTATTATCTGACGACAAGTCGGTGAAAAGCGTTATAAACGCGTCTCCGGGAGTATCCGGCGATATTCTATTTTTCACGTTATAGATGCGCCCTCGGCGAAAAGAGAAGCAAGAGGCAAACTAAAGTGATAAGCGACGACCAGGAAGTCCAGCGGCTACTACTTAACGACGAATACAGATTTTACGATCTTTCGCGCACTCTCCATAGCCCCAGTTCATACCCTGGATTATTCGACAGTCGTCGAGCTTATCGGAATCGTCTAGACGAACCCTTCGTTTTTCGTGGCCTGCCTGGTCGGAAAACTCGGAAAACTCCAGTTCACCGATCGACCACACACGCATACGACACGCAGAAGCCGCAGAAGGTTGCACTTTCGCCCTATTGGATGGCTATATTTAATACCGAGTCTCGTAAACGCTGAGCTGGCGAATCATATCGCGGTGTGATCGACGTCGTTTTTCTTTTTCACTTGGAAAATGGTCGAAAGAATTCTCGGAGAATTCCACGCCAATTCCTGGACATTTCCAAGTGGGACGAGGTACCAATCGATCGAATCTTTACAACCTGACGTAGACAAAGTTGTTTACTTGCCTTTGGAGCTGTCAAAGTCTTCTCGCGGATGTTGCTAACGATTTGTAATTCACGCTTATACTTGTCAATGCGGTACTTACTCTTGGCAAATTCATTCGAGAGAAGTTACGTTAAAATGCTTTCGTAACTCCGACATGTTTATTACGCTCCTTATGCGAGTAACATATGAATTATTATGTGCGATTTTATTTCCAAAGGGCTTTTATTTAAAAAAGGCTCTGACTGGCACTATTTTCATAAATGTGAAATATTTACGCGGCAATGCTGCTCTCGTGTAAACAAAATTAATATTATTATTTGCATTTCTGATCAAACGCTTTACTTTTACTTTACAACATTTCCAAGTTGATTGGAAAACTGATGTACTGTCGTCGTCGTCGTCGTGTGTGTGTGTGTGTGTGTGTGTGCGCGCGCGCGCGTGGACAAATTGCAATGTTCGATGGCGTCACAATGAAGACGCTAATGAACTTTTGGTAATGCAAAGCAACGGGTACAATAATTACGAAATCTAATTTCTCCCTCGCGCACACCGAGCGGTCTAATTCACTGGAAAATACACGTCTTCCGAAATAAAATCAAATAAAGAAATCAATTTTATTACATCTGATCGTACTTCCTGGTACATTACACTTGAAAATGACTAGTTAAACACTGAAATTAATAAAAGATGAGCGTAAGGGGAAAATCAGTTTCACTGGTGCTCTCTATTAATTATTATTGAATTAAGAGTTCGTAACGGTCAAAGTTCAACTGCAACGATAGTAAATATCCAGTGTAAGATAGCGTCATCTTTCACAAATGAGAGTTAATACATTTTCGATGTTACGCAGTTGCTTGCGGCGAGACCTTTTCCCTCTCGGAAGCTGCAAGACTTTTACCGAGTATTCCGACGATGATTTCTCCATTTGGCTCGTGTGAGCAAGATGAATAAGCAATTGCTGCACGAATACGTTAACGCGTGTTCAGCGTGATTCGTGCATCCTACTAGGAGTACGCGTACTACCGATTAATCACCGATTGTTTATAAACAAGCTCGAAAATTCATTACAAATAATAATACATCTATTTTCTAAATGTTTTTTAGCGCGAAAGAAAATTAATACTAATTATTCTTGGCTATTCGCCTTTTGAGAAATTTTAGCAAATGACCAAAGGCAAATATTGACTTCGGATCGTCGACTTTCTTTTCGTCTTCTTACGCCCATTGCGTTTCTTTCTACCTACTTATTATTTTTACATAAGTGCGCGCTGTATACGTGTTGACTTTCCGACTGCCGGTGTGTGCGTCCGTATATTTACACGACTTTCGAAAGCGAGAAAACTCGGATCGATTGGCCCACACAGACAACGAATCCTCCCATATTTCCTAGGAACTGACGCCTCTAAAAAATCTTTCGCGTACTCGCAAAAATATCCGTTCCGTATCGCGTAGATTGAATTCTACCAGAATTAAGTAAACTTCTTTTCCCATTAGCCCTAATTATTCCTACACTTGGAGTGGAAATACGGGGTCGATTTAAATCGATTGGAACGTTTATATGTTCAACGGAATTGCAAAAGCACGCAATGTAGCGTGTTGTCAAAAATATTTCGTTGAAATGTTAATCAAGAAATACTTTTATAACGATAGATACGAAAGAGAAGACAAACTCTGGTTGAAAAACGACGCACTGATCAATCGTTATAAAATTTTTATACAAAGATTTGTAGGTGTAGCTGCTAATAACGATTTTTAATGAGAAAGGAATCACAAGAAGTCATAATTCAGACGAACAGAAGCACCAAGGTCGAACAAACAAAAAACAAGGAACACGAAGAGGTTTAGTGAACTTCTTCATTGGCACTTACGTAAATATTAGGATTCTCGATGCAGTACGTTGCACTATAATTATAAATATGCGCGCAAAAACATCGCGGGTATATCGAACGTGCACGCACACGCACGCACACGCTCGTGTGTGCACACGAGCAGTGCCTCGACGATACGCACTGCAGGGATACGAAAGACACCAAAACTCGCGTGTTTGAGAATGCTAAAGGTCGTGAGAGCGGGCGATTCTTATCTTTCGGATAGAGAATTTTAAAAAGTATCATGAGAGGTATAACCGCGCGTAATAATCACGAGCTTCGTCGAGATCGAAATCGCCTACTGCCTACGTTATACAATTTAACTCGATTATTCTGTTCGCGTCTCCTCTAAAAATAACTCTCGCTAGTAAATTTAAATATGTATATACGCGCGCGCGTGTGTGCATCACTTGATTACGAGCAATTTTCATTGTGCGTATTCGTCACTTTTGATTTTCACTCGTGAAACCAGATATTTATAAAGAAGTAACTCTTTATGAAAAATAAAAACTGGTAGGAGGATAAAATCACAGCTGTAATTTTCGCGTGGCAGGAAGTTATTTAATAAGGGCTGATAAAATGTGAAAAAAAGAAAAAAATGAAAAAACGATTTTTTAAAATTAAACCCGCATATATTTACATAAGCCAACCGCTAGGAGCTGTCGTTATTTTTATTCAAATTTTCTCACTGAATATTTGAAGAGTACCGAAAGAACGATAAACGATAAAAATATTAAAATAATATATTTAGTGACATATTATATTATTATATTACTTAAGTCTTTGGAACGAATGTATGTAAATGTAAACCACTAGAATTAGTTAAGAATTAGTTAAGAATTTGCACAAGTTAATTAAGAAAAGAATTTCACAGCTGCGAGAAACATCACAGCAACGAACTATTAAACGAAAGGCAAATAAAAAAATAAAAAAAACCAGCATTCGCCTCGAAGAATAAACGCGTAAATTGCGTTAATCGCAACGATCGAAGGCTTACTGGAGCACGTAGTTATGCACACTTTTCTCTTGAGAGCGAAGTTGCACCAAAGATGAGACAAACTACGGAAAAATGTATCCAGTCGAAGGATAACATCGCAGGACTATAAGCTAACGCGTCGTATAATAGTCGCAACCTAATTTCCGACCTTCGAGCTACATTCGCATTAAAAAACATAACGCCTTAACGGATACAAATGAATTTGCATTTTACAATGCTTATTACTACTTATTATTAGGAGCTTCCAACATTGTCATCGAGTTCATAATTTCATTAAAGCAATATCATTAATTGAATCGACGATTATATCGACATTATAATTCTCATCCCTCGAGCATAATGATTTGGTCGTTTTTTACGTTTCTCCCGTTTTTCATCTTGTCGGACTAATGAATAGTTGGTGTAAAAGCTTATATATTCTCTAACGCTCGACTATATATATATATATATATATATATATATATAAAAATCGAACATCGCGTAAAACGTCTTACCCATCGCGGGCATCTTACTCGGGAAAAACCTGTAATAAGTCAATCTAGCTGTACCATAGATTCTCTGGCTCTCTCGATCTCTCCTTCGCATCCTCTCTGCTCTCGCGAAAAACGGCTTTTCTTTCGCAGTCTTACCAGGCGCTCGTAGAGAAGAGCACGTGCATAAATCACGTGCATTTCACACGATATCACGAATGGCCTTTTACCGTTGCGCCATATTCCACGTATTCGCCGTCATCTTCGACTGTGCTCATAAGTATGTATAACGCTTGAAATCATAAGGAAGTCCAAAATATTAGCCATGAATTCCAGCGCCGACTCCAAAACTTTTAGACCAACGCAGAAAATTAGTATCGGTATTTTTCGCCGACGAAATGAAATACAACGATAAAACATCTCGGCAAATATATCGATCATCGCGGTAACAAATGTTAACTGGATGAGAAGAGAAGGAGACGATGACGGCGATGCAAAACGCAGCGCAACAAAATTTACGAAGAAATTAATCTGCTTAAAAAACATTTTCTAACTTGCTTGAAAAATACTTGATATTTTTCTTAAATTTTGTTGCGTTAAGGCGTTTTGCTGTTTGAAAGGGGAAAGATCGAATTTAAAAGTTACGGCGTAAGTCGTACCGATGGCCACAATAAACGAGCAAATACCTGCTAATCGCAAAAAAAAAAGAAAAAGAAAAAAAAGAAATTCTCACCTACTGGAACGATTGCAAGATGCTTTGTTCATTACAATTATTACAATTATTACAATTACATTTATCTCGATAAACTCCAAGGTATTATGCGTTTCTTCTTCGAAGCAAGAACACAGGCAACCGATTGCGTAAAGGGAGGTTTTAATTTTTTTCTCGGGCACGATCTTGCAATGGAACTGCACCGAAAACAATAATTCGTGGAACGCACCCCAGGTAAAAACAGTCCACATTCCGGAGCGCGACGGAAAAAAAAGTCCTGCCGCTCGCGTTTCATTTTTTATCGTAGCTTCTGGCTGGCGCGTATCTAGCAACACGCGCGCATTACCCACGAAGAAGAGAAACGCGCATACCTGACTGCGCAATAACGTCCTCCCTTCCACCTTGCCGCCCTCGGAGAATGCGGCGTCGGCGACCCCACGAGCAGCGAACATCCAGCGGAGGGAAGGACCTCCTCCAACGCGTCCCGTGCTCATCGCGCGCCAAACAAACGATGATAACATCTCCAGACGCTCGTTCTTGCCTACATACGACCTGCATCGTACGTCTTTCGCGCTTTCTTTCTTTCTTTCTTTCTTTCTTTCTTTCTTTCTTTCTTTCTGCCTTGAGAGTCGACGGAGAGCGACGGAGAGCGACGGACTGCACATCGAGATATCGAGAGGTGTTGCACGAGATTGTTATAGAGTATAATGGTTTGCCCAGATCCAATATTGGCCATTTTTGCCTTGTATGAATTATTGCAAAACCTGCGAGCAGAGTTTCGCTTCTATTTTAATAGAGAACTGTTGCTATTACTATTTAAGAAGCTCCACTCGAGTGGAGCTTAGCCGAAAAGGCTTGGTTAAGTCGGGCACGGACGGATACGGACGGAAAAAATCACGAGTTCTTACCGAGATCGGTGGTAAGATCTTCGTACACTGCCATCATTACTCAACGTAATGTTTTCATTGCGACCTTTCGCTGTAATACACAAACATGGATATTTTCAATTGACGTGCTTCAAAAGTCCAAAAAAAGTTCTTCTCCTCGTATCCTCGTATCCTCCATTATTTTTTAAATTATATACAAATTGTACTTTGAAAATTAATACACGATTAATTCAGAGGTTTACGCTGTCATTTACGCTTCGAGTCCTACGAGCACAAGACTACTGTATCAGGAGCGAGAGGTAGCCAATGGTAATGACTTTAATTATTCGTCGAGTAAAATCCTTTACCTCCTCCCTTTGAGACCTTCTTAAATAAGTGTCAAGCAAACATCTTGCAAAAGCTGAAGACTCTACTCTATCGATCTGCGTCGCTGTCCCTTTTGCCTTCCTCTTTCGAGAGGCTTCTCCTATAAATCGCGCGACGGCTTTCGATGGCGCAACGTCGGCGCCGACGACCTTGGAGGCCAATCACCTTCGCCAACAGTGGACCGGCCTGTGCTAGTCAAGGTCAAGATCGTCCTGGCAGATAGGACGAACCCCCTATTCTGATTCTTCTCTGACAGCTGCGAGCACTGTCGAGGAGAGGAGAAGCCCTCGAGAACGTCACCGCGTTTCACCGCGTTTCACCGCGTTTCACCGCGAGTCGTCGTCGTCGTCGTCGTCGTCGTCGTCGTCGTCGTCGATCGACGATTATGCACACGGGGAAGAGTCGAAGCTCGCTTTTTATATCCGCTTTTTTAAAAAGACAGACGCACCCAACGAAAACCCAAGTCAGAGGCCGGACCGAGGCATAGGCTTATTTTCCAATGTATTTCTCTGATGATAAATAATTGCGCGAGTTTACGTAACAATGGTACGTTCTCCGTAGCTAGGAAAAGAGTTTGCCAATTTGCCAATTACTTAAGACGCGATGAACGTCCGTTAAACCGCGAACGTAGTGGTCAGGGTACGGCAGGGTCAAGCAGCTCCGCCAACGAAGAATTCGCGAAAGTGACCACCGCTAAATCTTTCGAACTACCGGTTATCCTTAGAACCGCGGAATGCGGACTAGACTTGCTCCCAATGAAAGCGACCACGTCCCGAGTCCATAAGTTAAAGGTATACGAAGAAGTCGGTGTGGTACAATTGACGAGGTGCCCCTATTCGGTTCACTCGCGGCACTTTCATTCCACGAAACGATGATTCGACGGAAAGTCAAAGTCCCGTACTTGCGAGTAATTCGAGTAATTCTCATGCCAACTTTGATCGCAACTTATGAGTTTCCGAATGAAGCCGTTTACTTGCACTTTTGCAGCTAGAAAGCGCTCGTAACTTTTGCGCCCATTTTATCATACATTTTATCGCATCGGCGATCAATAAAACGAAAAACTACCCGTTAAATCCTGCTCCAGAACTATGAACATGTTTTAAGAAAAAGTAGCATGCAAATCGTAAGAGGACAATGAACTACAGTAGCGGAAAATGCATAACTTGCCGAAGCAAAAATTGCAAATGCTACCAGAGATTGGGGGAGCCCTCCAATGCACTCCTTCGCCATCGCTGCACTTCCCAAAGTTTTTCGAGATTTTCGCCGATCGAAACACATGCCGACGAAACGCACAAACCGTTGTGCTCTTGAAAGCGGTTGAACCGCCACGCAGAGGAAGAGTTTTGTTTCATTTTGAGGAAATAATGACGAGCAGTAGCGATTACGTGACAACTCGCGCGATACCCGACAACAATTTATTTATCACAACCAAGGATATCAAATTGGAATAAAATTCGCTTCTTTTTCGGCTTTGGGTTGATTTTCCATTTTTACATCAACGCATCCCTTATTCTGGTTTCTTCCCTTTCTTATTACGTTGAACGAGGTATCGATATTCTTTGCTCGTATCGTACATTAGCACGAATTCGTGAAGCCAATAGAGTACGATATTACGAAGATGAAAGTTTGGGAATTCATTCTGGTATCGGCAATGGACTTGTATAAATAATTCATACTGCAAGACAGAAAATGATCTGGCTTTGAGATGGATAAACCTTTAAGTACGAGAAAAGGTTATCAGATTTTTAACGAAACTCGAACTGACTTACTTTGTTAATCAGGGAATCTAGTATAGTACGTCGCGTAGTATTCGCGAGCATTTCGGAAGAAATACTCGTTAACTGCTTTGAATACGCACAGCAGATTCATATTGACTGTATTTTTTCTACTTGCGTAAAAAATCTTCATTTCTGCGTGTGCCTGCGTGTGTGTGTGTGTGTGTGTGCGTGCGCGCGCGAGTGCGTGCGTGTGTGTGTACTTAATTGACTTGTGAATGTGCTTTGGGTAGCAAATTTAAATAAGAACTTACGGTCGATCGATTTGAAACCACAGTTATAGCAGACGGTTATTAAGTGAGAATTAAACAACAAAGAACATCTAAATCCTCTAGATAATTATTCTGAAAGTAACATTTTCCTGTTGATATATAAAATACTGACAGTTTGTGAATATTGTATAATCAATGAATTATAATGATACGTTGCATTAGAAAACTCGTAATCTTCTTGCGAATTCCATAATAAATCTAAAGGAAAGACTTTCACGCGCATTAACTCGCGACAAAATGAAGTGAAACGGACGCAGAGAATATTATGTCGCCTATAACCGTTAACTAATAAGTATGACACAATAACTTTCTTTTTAAAATCTCCACTCATATTATATCCGGTAAATCGTCAATAATGAAAAATGAAAAAACTCGATAATAAATACCAAATTAATACCAAAAAAAAAAAAGAATTTGCAAGGATATTTTTTAAGGTTACATTTCAAAATATGGATTTTCTGGATGTCCAAATGAATTTATCTTATTGCCAAAATACCTTGTTAAACATTAAATGATAAAAGTTTGTAGAGTTAAGACGTAATGGATTAATAAACTTCATATTCTGGAATATATAATATTCAGCATACCTTTTCCAAATTGTACATTCTCGTACATATCCGAAGTGTCCCAATTTTAGTTACAAATAATACCTTTCTGCTTAAGGTCGTTCAATTATCTTTACTATACAGAAATTAATTTTTCATTGATACACATGCTAACAGACGGCACTCGTTATGAATTCGTTAATAAAGTCACTGGAGTTACGAATTTTTATAAGAAAATATAATGCGATGTAAAATAGTAACCAATAGTGTTCGTACGCCATTACCATTGCCCGTATTGAGCTTGTGCAGACTTTCTCCCTTATCGAAGGATTACATACCAAGATGAAGGAGCATTAAATCGAAGTAGTGGGACGAGCAAAGGAAGATGAGCTGCAGCAATGTTTCCATCTAGGCTACGGGGATTCAACGATTATGCGAATTACCACTGGATCCACGAAATTGCATCGCTATGCACCGAAAGCAACGGTACCACTTCTGTAGCACAGGTTTCACTCGTATTTTAAGACTTCGGGAGATAGTATTTCTTATTTGTCTTCATAAATGTACCGCGAGTTAAGTTGATTTTTTACACTTACTCGTGTTATATACAATTGAAATTAGACTTTCATCCGCAGAGACGTACAATTTGCTCGCCTTCGCTTACGAGTATTCGTATTAAAATTTATACTCGAAAGTTTACGACTTGAATGTATTATTCGGAGTTTTAGTTACGTTGACGTAACTATCTGTTTCCAACGCATTTTACCGGGTCGTTTATAATATAATCAATTATATTCCATGAATTATACCACCACTCGAATTTTAAACTTAAGAAATACTTTTGACGTTCTATCACATTTCACTCGAACATTACAAAGCTATTAAATGAACAATTTATTTAAAGATCCAGAACTTTTACTTGGTGCTCCAACAACATCTAAATGCGCACGTCTCTTATTCTTTGGTTTAAATAGACCCTTTCTGACCAACTGCGAGGTAAAAGAGAATACGTGTGAACTCGGTACTAACTCGGTACTAACTCGGTACTAACTCGGTACTAACTCGGTACTAACTCGGTACTAACTCGGTACTCTAAGACAACGGTTACGTTGGCAAACAACTGATTTGTGAACTTTAAAAGCCGATAGCAATCCGCTTGAAACGAAAGAAAAAATCAAGATGCCCATCGGATACGTACGGAAACAAAAAAAAAAAAACACATTTTTTTTTCCTCTTTAGAATTATGAATTTTCTCTTCCAATGCCAACGAAGATACTTATCCACTGATACACTGATAGGTAAATCGATACGTCGACAACTTCGATACTCCACAAGTCTGACGATTTCTTTCTACGTCGCAATGATGCGGAGGTCCACTTAACCGAAGTAAACATGCAGGCCACCGACGCTATTATTGAGAGAGGGAAAAATTCCAAGGCTCTGGCGAGCGATTTTTCGAAAGGAGATCTTGTGAAACGATCGCGGTCGGGCACATACAGTCAATCGAACCATTGCCGATTGGAATTTATCGAAGTTTCTGGAGTCGGTGGAAAACAATCGATGATCTCGTGTACCTCGCGTTGCCCGGTAATTGTTTTTGCGCAATATTGGCCATTCGAGCAGCCAAGTTATAAAAATAAATACAGTGATGTACTTTTCTTCAATTATCATTTATCGATTGTTGATTTCATTATACCTTTAAAATATTTCCACGTGCCATTTCTATTCAAATGCCTATTTCTACGATAAATAATGACATTCCCACGGTAGCTTGATCGACTTTCATCGCCATGAATACTTGGCTAAAAGAACTTATTAATTTATTAAAAACAGAAAAAATGAAACTCGTCGCCAGCACCGTCATTCAGGACGTTTTTTCATTCCTCCGAATGAAAAAACGTCGAACGGAAACAAAGTTCGAACAAAGTCCTCGCGCGCAATGAGCTTAATGGAATACACGGCAACGTGTATTTACAATAACCAGTGTATTTACAATATCAGGCGCGGGGCGAAAACTTAAAACTTAAAACGCTCCTTTTAAAAGTGTAATTGATTTATACGCATGCATATCGAGAGTCGCACGAGTGAGCACGAGACGAGAAGTTGCTTTTCAACCGCCGTCACGACTTTAATTACTCAAGCGCTCAATTTATCCACAAGTTGCTTTGTACGTTCCTCGCAAAGTGGCACACGACCCACACGTCAAAAGGGTTCAACGTCGGCTCTTACACGCTTGCCAGCGCAACTTGACACGATTATCCCACGAGGACGCGTCTTTTGTCCGCGTCCGAGGATCCGGAGACAAACGAAAACTTTTCTTCGACGAGCACCAACTTTAATTTCATCGTCGTCGTCTTCTTCTTCTTCTTCTTCCCTTACCTTCCATTCCTATCTTGTCTATTTTCTAGTCCTGTCTTGATAGACGCCGTTAACAATTTCAAATTATTTATAACTACAAGTTGGGAGTTTGCGCGAGCTTCCCTTAACCACCCGTTATATACCACGTTACTCGATGACGAAAACGCCACCGGACGTACACCGTCGAATTTGTCATCATCTTAGCCGAAAAGGCTAGACTCTCATTTTCATCGATCACTCGCGCAACATATTTTACAACAGGCGCGTGCTCGAGAACAGAAGTGTTTTGAAAAACAAACTCTGCGAGGCACAATTTTCGTTTCGCTCTGATACTTTGATACGCTTCCGTTGCTACTGTTTGTCTCTCGCACCAAAGAATCCACGTCGCAATTATTCACGCTTCTTTGGTCGTCGCCGCCGATCAGCGCTCGTCGTACCCGAGGATGAAAGATCGTTTTCAAACCGACGATGATATTTGCAAATTTTACAGTGAAAAAATTTGGTGCATTGTTGGCGCATTGTTAATTTCCTTTCCACTCGTGGCGTTTGAGTACGAAGGCTGCGAGCTTTTTGCGACTTCACTTCCGAGAACAATTTCTTCCCGATAATTTTTTACGGGCCTCGTTTTGCGCTTCTCATCATGGGATACTAAATTCTCGGCTTCCATTGGAGTATTGAATTTTAATGGATGCGTTTTAAAAAGGATAAGCTTGAGATGGTGGTCGTCCGCGAATGTAGTCGATGCAATATTCGTCCAAGCGCACGCGCACGCGCAGGAGATGTGTTTTGATATTGGACGTTCTTCGGCAACGAATAGTTACTCATCGAGAATCGCGATGATACTTTGTTCGAATGCGAATTACCTCTTTGTAAGACGAAGAATAAAAACGCTTGGTAACAATTCGAATGACAAATTCAGTGCCAAATCGGTACTACTGTGTAGGACAAAGTATCACCGAGATGAAAAACGCTTATGCGCATAAGCAACTACTAAATCATCGGCAATTTGCGACAACGAATCTTTCCTTACGTTTAATCGTCTTTTAGTTACGATCCCTTATCGACGTGCGCTAAAATTCGTGCTAAAAACTCAAATCACTTGGACGATAACTTATCGTTCGAGCTGGAAAATTATTATTACATAATTACGTGATGATGACGATGATGATGACGATGACGACGACGACGACGACGACGACGACGACGACGACGACGACGACGACGACGACGATAATGATAATTAACGTAATGAATTACGTGATACTGCGTTGAAAAAAGTGTGAAAAAGCGCAGTCTACGGTGCACGTATTTATCCGTACGAAGAGACATAATACCGCGTTGAGTAATATTTCGCTTTACTGCTCGGCAAAAAGCGTCGAGATTACATGAAAATAACCCTCCTCCTCCTCCTTCTCCTCCTCCTCCTCCTTTTCATTCGTCATATTTCAGCTTAACGATATTCGTGCATCTGTCCCTGGCTAGGACGTCACAGTGTGAAATTCAACGCGTGCGAGTCTTTGAAATAACGCGCGTGCGCCTCGAGGATTTGTAGGTCGCGAGTTGCGATGCAACGCCATCGTTGCCTCGAAGGCGCAAACGCGTCCTGCAAGAGTCCGCAAGACTCATTGGTTTTCGTGCCAAGCAAACAATGCCACTGGGTCTCGTTGCGGTGTGCGATATTCCGAACCGGTCCAATCGCTTTTTCACGTCACGCGACAAAGCGGAAAAAGCAGCAGGAAAACCTTCCGACCTCGCACCTCGCGATTATTACAACCGCCGATTATTACAACGTGGATTGCGTTCATCCGCTGATGCGCGTACGTCGTTCTTCTCGTACTCGCGGTCTACTATTCTAACATTAAGCGCTTTTAACGGGCGGTTTGAACCTTTTGAGGCGAGGCAAAATGAGCGCGTTTAAAACATCTGACGTTCTTGACATTAACAAAAACACCTTTGCTCGAGTATTCATTATTATGCGGCTAAAAGACAGTCACGAGTGAATAGTGAGCTCGCTGGACAATGAGGAGGGCAAGCATTTTCAAACGATTTCACGAATGCCGTTGTTGGTCATCACCGAAACAACGTATCGTTGCAAAATCGCGCGTTAATCCAGCCAATATTAAATGCACAATTATGTCATCGAGCATGATTATTGCGATAATGAACCGACTCAACTGGCAAATACGGGTCACCACCAGGTGTCAATAAAGGAGTTGGAGGCGTGCAATATGCAAGGCGATACGTAATTGCATTGATGAACCAAGCGACCGGACGATTGGTACAGTGGCGGCTCGTATATTAAGAAAAAGTGCTCGAATTCTTAGCGCGAAGGCGTTGCGCAACGAGGCAGAAACGAAGAAAGGATGCCAAAGAATTTATCGACATTCGCTGCAGTTGTACGCGACGTAATTAGCGCAAGTATCTGTGTCACCGTGGCAGTGACACGTAAACAAAGAAGTTGTTCTCGCGCGACGCTCAAAAGACATTACATTGCAATTGAAAACATTTACAACGAATTTTTTCCTCCTTCGCTCGTAATTTGATTTCCTGTTTGATATTTGTTCGGTTTGTCAATCGACGAGCTCGTTCGTTACTTTATTTATAATCAATTTGCTGCGTTGACTGCATCCTTCGCCACAATCTCAAAGAAATCAATTACTTTTTCACTTCTTATCTCGTTAACGGCGTTTGGCTTGGATTATTTTCGGAATCTTTCCTAGAATTACATTTGCAAATTTACGTCGACATTCGCGTGCGCGAAAAATCATCTCGATGTGCAGGTATCGGTGAGTTACATCCTTAGCGACAAAGTAAAACTACGATATAACGTGTACGGAAATTTCACGACATAATAAAACTCGTAAACATTGAGAGGAATATTAAAAACTATTGTTCGCGCGACGACATTAACATAGAGATCATTGGTGTTTCACGGAAAAACATCAGCTTCGTATGAAAACCGACAATAACGAGACCTTGAGTCCAAAACTCAACTAGAAAAAAGAATCGCATTTCTGCGCACGATAAAACCGAATATAAAAGTAATAAACTCCGTAGAACTGCGAACTGCGGGTACTAATAGCCAGTACCGATCGTTGCACCATCAACGAGGACAATAATTTCACGTGCATCCAAAGCATCCAAAGATGTAGGACTGCTCGCAATTCCTTGGATCCCTTTTCTCACTAGATATCGCTTTGCCTTTTCATCTCCTAAAAAGTGGACGTGATAAGGAGGCTCGACACAATTCGTCTCGCACGCAGGCGCCATTCGCACCTGCGACTCGTACGCCAGAGAGAGAGAGAGAGAGAGAGAGAGAGAGAGAGAGAGAGAGAGGAGGGAGAGAGAGAGAGGGAGAGAGAGGGAGAGAGAGAATAGAGTACGAACGCCATTATTTGATCTGTGAAAATGCAGGCGCAGCTTTCGTAAGAAAATCCTCTCTCGCGACGTCCATCGCGAATGTTGAGTAAAGTATCTTTATACTCGTGTTTGATATTAATTTAGTGTACGTTTCTATTGTGCACTTCTAAAATGAGCTCCTACAAAACTTGTATAAAACATATATTTAGTTTTAGTTTCAATGCATCCATGGAATAATTGAAAGCTTTCGGCATTCCTCGGACGTTTTATCCGTTAAAATATTTCAACAGATCCGAAAGTTTTAAGTAAGCTTAATGAATACGTACGCGGTATATTGTATAATCAGTGGCACGCGTCGAGTAAACCTCGCGTTTCAGCGCGTATTCCGGTGAAACTCGTTTGCAGCAAGACAAACGCATTCACGTCACGTTTCAGGATCAACAGTATTCGCTCACTTTCGGTATTTTACATCGCTTATGAATCTCTTTAAACTCTGATTTATTATTCTAAAACCGAGGTTCCCTGGCAAAGGCTGGGGAATTTTGCTTGAATTTTCGCAAATTCAAGCAAACGAGTAATGCTTTATTTGGCGTGAAACCTGTTTTCAATTTTAGTTATGAGATATGTTTTATACGTACATTCGGGTCGGTGAACCGAAGACAAAATTTATCAAGTAAGTCATCGATATCAGTGCGCAGCCTTTAAAGCACAAATTATGCATAACTTCAACAATTATCCGACAAAGTATTTTTACAAGTATTAAATTATAATATCTCAGTAGCGACTTGCAAAACAAATGGTCAATCTTTGAGAAAACCTTCGCCAGACCCTTTAGACGGAAAAACAATTAAATGGAGAGTAACTTTATCGACACTGGAAAGCGACCGACGAGTATTTTACACAATTTGGACTGTTCACATTCCTCTAGGTTGCTCATCTACGGCTCAATCTACGTTTATTAATAATACGTCGATAAAGCTTTTCAGACTTTATAACGCACTCGTGCACTTTTTGCCGTTCCTTCGCTTCGCTCTGCACGTACCCGAGCTGACAAAATAGCCAGCAATAACTGTACCACGCCATGCATTGCATTAAGCG
This sequence comes from Wiebesia pumilae, assembly GCA_018907045.1. Taxonomy (NCBI): domain Eukaryota; kingdom Metazoa; phylum Arthropoda; class Insecta; order Hymenoptera; family Agaonidae; genus Wiebesia; species Wiebesia pumilae. The sequence goes on along the minus strand of JACCHZ010000192.1, from coordinate 661,712 downwards.
TGCATCATAAGCAGCACTTCGAAGAATCTACGTAAAGACACGTACATTAAATAGAAACTCGTTAATGTTAACGAGTTACATATAGATGTTAATGCTGCTTGTACCAGCGCGCACACGTAGCAGTTGCATATAAAGTCTTACCGGCTGTTGGAAATATTATTTATTTTGCGCGTACAACAATGTGCTGAAGCGAGGATTGGAAAATAATTTAAACGAGCGTCCGACTCGAAGAACGAGTGTTCTTGTAAATTATGTAAATGGAAATGAGTCTTTCGAAAGGAAGACGGTATTGCCCTCGGAAAATTCCTATTTGTTCTACTACGTAGCATTATCATTTTCAAACAAATTTAATCGCTCGAAACTAATCAATAATTAATTTAGTCCACGTGAATAATAATTTTATTGAGAATTTACACGACAATTCGAATGGAAACTGTTTAAAATGGATTTAACGTTTGAAATATATTAGCTTTGCCTTGTATCCTTCATTAATCAAATCCACATTTTACGCTGTATTTATAGAAATAAACAGGAGGAATAAGAGTGCTTATGGTGTCGAGTGAATTTTTACTTGTGTTTTGAAAACGAGACTACATTTACGTGTCTTAAATGCAAGTTGACACGAAATGGTACTAGTTTTCCGAAAAAATCTCGGCTTATTCAACGTATTACATTTTTTACTTTAACATCTTTCATAATGTAATAAGTGTTGCAGTACATTGGAATTAAACAAGCCAAGTTACCCGTGAGCGATAGAAACGAATCACTTGTGAAATAATTATTCGCAACTCTAAATACCATCGATAACATTTCCATCTTCGTTTACATTTAAAGGAAACGGTATAATCTTGGGATGCCTTATCCGACAATTACGAACTCATAATTAACAGCTGTCGATAAATGTATCTGCTATATTTACATTCGTATATAAATGAATAAAATATACATAAAATATAAATAAAGCAAATGTAATGGATTTAGAATGTATCGTACTTAAGTTATGAAACTTGAATAATATAAACTTTCTGTCGGGTTACAGTTTTTTTTTTTTTTTTTTTTTCTTCATGAAAATAATCGATCTGAAACATTACTATTAGGCATCGATACGTAGATATCGATCTAAATTTAAACGATTACTTTAAACCCTTTAAAATGCTCCGATTTAATGACTTAACGATTTAATCATTTAATGTATTTAAATTGAATCCAAGGAAATTAATCGAGCCTTTTTAAAGCGCCATTGGCCTTGAATCCACACTCACGATCAATCCTTCACAACGTGGCAACCGATTTTTAAAGAGTTATTCTCGTGCACACGAGACGGATCTTTACATTTAAATTGGACAAAAATATATTTAAAAAAAAAAAATAATAAATAAATAAAAAAATAAAAAAAAAAGCACCGCGTTTGTTTGAAAAGCTTCGGAATAGCGGTTACAACAATTTATCGACCAGAGAAGCACGAAATTTCGGAAAACATTACCCATGACAAAAGATCGCTCTTTATATTCTTAAATCGTCGCAGCTCTCACAGGAGGACGAAGGTTTTATAGAAAGGAGGCCGAAGGAGGAGCATCACAACTACTTGTCAGACTTACTTTTGTCATCTATTCTTCGCACACGCGCATCTTTGTTCGACTTTTCATTCAACTTATTTAAATTACGGTCTATTGTCTTGCTCGCTCCTACAGTCTCTCTCTCTCTCTCTCTCTCTCTCTCTCTCTCTCTCTCTCTCTCTTCTGTTGCTCCCTTTACCTCATTAGAGTTTTAGCAGAGTGTCAGCTTCGCGTTGTAAAGGAGTTTGTGCAAAAAAGCTCTTGGCAAAACTTATATTTTAAAAACTTTCTCGGATACTGATACTTATAAGTAAAAAAGTTAAAAAGTGAATTTTTCCAGGTGCACAACAATAAGACGTTGCCAATATTACCGTATTCCTTTTCCACGAACGAACTGATAAGTTAAATATTACCACTTGAAGATTTTACAGATGCTTTTCTATGAATACAAGACTCGGTTTGCATTACGATAAAGCGGTTACAGCCGCCTAACGTTGATGTACGTTCTTCAAATTTTTTATATCACTAGTCCTTTCGTTATCGCGTGACTAACGATTGACTCCATTAGCATATTACGCGGTCTTTGAGCCAGGAAACTCAAGTCTTCTTGTAATCTCGAAGACAGTACATCGATCCAAAAAAGAACGCTCCAGGCCAATTGAAACTGCACTATAACTAGGAAAGTGCTAAATTAACGAGGAAAGACGACGACACAGAAATGTCGTAATGGAACGTATTAGACGCACGAGATAGTTACTTGCATTACTAAAGAATTTTGAGGCTTGAAATATTTGGAAGATTAGGAACGATTAAAGACTTGTAAAGCGCAAGCGCAAAGAAAAACGGAGCCCTCGAGCACGATCGTACCGGATTTTATGTTATGCACACGAGGACGTGTACCGTTACGATTTTTGCCAATAAAATTTTGCCAATACGTAACTTGTTATCGCGCATTAATAGGCTACTGCCGGAAAGAGCGCCACCGAAAATATATTTGTCTTATTATTGTTGTTCGAGAAAGGACAAAAGCCGCTTAAACGAATAATCGCTCTAGGCGCTCGAAAGTGTTAAGCAAATAACAATTTTCGCATACGCGAATTCGAAGGGAAAACCTGCAATCGCTTTCTCGGTTCGCCCCGAGACTTTCTTGGTTCCTCTCAACCTTTCACCGTGGGCGCCATTTTCGCTTGTCCACCCCAGTCGAGGGTGCCAAATTGCGTTCGGGCAGCCTTTCATTTGGCCCTCTTGCGCACTTACAAGTACATCCCCGGTATCGTGAGGTCGTGGTACGGCATCGATGCAAAAGGATCGACTCGCATTCAGATCGCAATAAATCCTTGAATCGGATGCAAAGGAGCCGCGGGGTTGGGGTGAATAATCATTGGTAATCATTGGTAATCATTGGAAACGTATGCAAGATCGATTATGTCGGGCGCATTCGCGTGATTCGCGCATTTAGAGCGAACGATGTTTCTCCTTGATTACTGATTCGAGGACACACGGGCGCTTTGCTTCGCAATTACAAACGGTACGGCGCTTTCTCGTCATTCGGCGAAATCAACTTCCACTCTGCAATTCGACTCGCGTTGAAGTGAAATTACGCTCCAAGAGATAAGAATGCCTCGCTGAAATACTTAATCGAGGCGCTCCGTGTTCCCAAACGGGGCTCACGAGGAAAGGCGCTTTCTCCATTTTTTTAACGGCCATTTCGGTAAATATCAATTATACACCGCCTACAGTTTAAATAAGCGCGCGCGCGCGCGTGTTCTATTGGAATAACATTGAGAAATACGGACTTTTTCCAGATACATTGGCAGGCTGGATCACTTTTACTTTGTCCCGCAGCTCGTGTACACATCCGTAAATGTAAATGTCAACGTATGCAAATTTATTATTACAGATTTGAGAATAAAATTTACATGAAACATCTATTAGCATGGCCCAGAAACTCGACGCCGGACTAAAGCGAAATAATGTCTCTGAGAGAAATAGGTGTATTAACAAGACATTAATTCCAAGTAACGCGTTATCGCAGCTCATTAAAAACTTCGGTAACTCCAATCGATGACAATGCCGCTTCGTAATTTATTTTTCTTTTACAATAGCCCCTCCGCACTCCACGCAATTTTTTTCCACTCTCGGAAAACACGTAAAACCTGTTCTATGGTGCTTTGACAATGTGTACGAGGTCTGTTCCGGAATAAGTGACGTGCCGCTGACAATGCTAGATTTGTTCCTTGGTGAATATTCGCGTATTCAGCGAGACATGAAAAAACGTTGCGCACGCACTCGGAGTAAGAATCACAAAGCTATCCGACTCGTGGGCGCCGGCAATCATTTACTCTCTCTCTCTCTCTCTCTCTCTCTCTCTCTCTCTCTCTCTCGCTCACTTAATTTTTGTCTTCCTCTTACTTAAAACCATGTCGTTAAGGAGCGCGCACTCATAAATTCCGCATACCGTGCCCGTGCTTTCAAATTTATCCGATTTCATATTCAAACGTAACCTACTTTAATAACATTTCGTTTTAGGTGGAATAGTCGAGAAAATCTTTCCAATTTTAGTGCCGTTTTTTTTTTTTTTTTTTTTCTTTTTTTTCTTTTTTTTCTTCTCTAGTCGGGCTGACCTTCGCGCGTCGTTCTTATAACAAGTTTCGAAGTATAAAACGTTGGTCGCAGGCGCATTAGAAGAACCATAATCGTACTCGATAGAGATGCCTCCAAGTCATCAAAACAAACAACAACTTAGATAAGCACTCGAGGAGATAACGCGCGTTCTCCAATTTTACAATAGCAACAATGAACCATTGGGTGAAAAGAAACTAGCAGATCATTTCGCATGAAAAATCCCCGCAACAAAGTTATCTGCATTTGTTGATTATTGTGCATTACGTGCTGCTGTTCATATATCTTTACATAATTTGTTAAACTGTTCTCGGTAAAGAGGTTGACGTTTTGTTGACGTTTTGTTGACGTTTTGTTGACGTTTTACGTTTTGTTGACGTTTTGTTCAAGTGCAGCGTTCGTAAGCGAAAATGGAAAAAGCGAGCATAACGATCTCAACGGGCACAGATTTACAGTTATAAACCAATTTCATAATCCATCCCTTCCTGTTAATCGTCCAACTGATTATTACTTTTTCTCTTGGCAACTCCCAAATCCGCCGTTACTTTGACATAAAGTATGCCCAAGTAACAATCGAATCGAGACTGTCCAACCAAAACGTAGATTATTACTCCGGTAACGGCAATATTGTCATTTGGCGGGGACTGAAACTACAGTCGTGACCAGAACTGTAAAATTTCTATTCTCATTTATGAGAATAACGATTGCGATGCTGTAATTCGCAATTTGTAGTAAATGATATTGCGTCAACAGGAGGCAACATTGTACGAAGGCCGAGTATAAATTCTTTCCTTATAATTATTGTCTCATATAAATACGAAATTCTCACTATTAATACGTACTTTTAAGCGTCTTTTTGCTTTATGCCTTGGCGACAGCAGACTTTCACTTCGCTATAAATCGACTGTCGGCATTCTTTCGGAGTCGCGCTTAACATCGAGAATTAAAAAACGCTGTTACGCTCGAAGCTTATGTTTATTGGTTTCGCGATCTTTGTCGCATTTTCAATGATAAAGCTCGAACAACGAGGGGAAATGAATGGATTTTTTCGCCGATACAACGCAGGTGGGAAAAAGTGTCGATTTGTCAATCGCACGAGAGACCGACCGTTGCGCTATTACGCGCTTATACGTTGAAGTTTGCCCGAAAGGATGCGAGAGCAAAGGGTCTCTTGAAAGTCGTCACGTGATTGTGACGAAGAGTGCGTCGCTCCGCACTCGAGGGTGATACCTTTAAAAGGATATCAGTCTCCGTGAGCAAGGCATCGCGTTGAGATGAAAAAGAAAAGCGAGTATCGCCGGCAGATCGGCGCAAGGTACAACAGGACGATGTTCCCGCCCGAGGCCGACGCCACTGTGACTTTTTCGCCGGTCCGTTACTTTTTACGGGGCAGTCGGTACTCGGTCGTTCTCCCCCCCCCTCCTCCTCCTCCTCCTCCTCCTCCACCCCGCCCAACCCGCCGCTCACCCGTACCCCGCCCCACAGACGAACGGACCCTTTTATGCGGAGAGTGTCAGCGACCTCGCAGTGTCCGCCATTAATCGCTAGGATCGTTCGCGCACTTCCGGCCCTTTGTGCGCATCTCTGCATAGATCTTGCGAGATAGGCTCTAGGTGTTGGCGCTCTCGTTCGGAAATTTTACGCGCACACCACCTTCTGCTCTTGTATACCACATACCTCTCAGTGTACGACCGAGGGTACGACGATGATCGCGGGCTTTTAGGAGAAAAGAATAATCGATGGGTTTTTTTTTTTTTTTTTTTTTTTTTTTTTTTTTTTTTTTTTTTTTTTTTTAAAGTAAATGTACTTTTAGGGTTGGCAAAGGATTTTGGCCGATCGTTTCGTCGTGAAAACGACGAATTGGCTCAAAGTCGTATAAGTTTATTTTCACTTGATAACTAAGTTAATTAAAAGTTCAATGGTGTTTCATTTCGTAAATGCCTCTCCACATCCCGAAAGGGGATAAGGATCTTCCATCGATACATTGCATTATATCCACCGCAAAATTATGCTAACGTTTTCTTGGTACACGGAATGTGTTTTCCTTGTGCTTAATGTCCTTCGATTAAAAGTATAATCGGCTATTTAAAGTTTTTTTTATTTCAAAGTCTACTGAATAATGAAAACGCGCGCGCGTGTGTTCGAAAAATGATTGGAATGTGGGGAGCGATCGCGCTAAAGAAACGCTGTTATGGTTGGAAAAATAAGATGGAGTAGATACGTATCCAACGAGCATTGTAATAAAAAGATCATACCAAAGGAAGATTGTTTTATTTGGAAATGAATTTAAACGAAACTTCGAGAAGAAAACATTTAGAGGAATAAAATTGCTGCAACGATACCCAGAGGGTTAATAAAACATGACGCATTCTCGATGAAAACTCGCAAAACTCGCGATACATACCTACGCTACACGCTTTTCCAAATTATTATCGCACATCGACTACTCGACTATTGCGATCTACATTCGAAAGTTATTATTCCACTAACATCTAAACCGCGATATAAATAATTGGTTTCTTTTAACTCCGCTGCTCTCCCGTCCATCGTTACTTTTGTCTCCCATGCCGGTTTTTTTCCCCTTAATCGGCCTCTGCAACATCTCCGTACACCAAGAATAAATTAAATCTCACGTCAAGATTACGTACGCGTGCAAGATCTCTTCCTTTTTATTAATACTGGACATTAATCCACTTATGAAACGAAATGAACGGATGCGCAGACTCGCTTATTTTTCCGCTCGGGGATTATCAGGCATCGTGACGGGGTTCGTCTTATGCAAGGCTTTAACGCCGGCAAAGTGCCTTAATGCAATAACGGAATATTTAATTGAATGGGTTATTTTTTGGCTGCTAGAAATGAGTTTTGTGATTACTACCGCTGAGTGCTTTACGTGTACAGTTACTAAATTCAGTACAGTGCGACAATCGTTACGGGACCTTTATTTGCTTCGTTACTCTTTAACATTTGAAACAAGCGCTCTACGTTCATTTGTCATTATGCGCAACGATATTTCTATCTTTCGAATACCAATGCATCGAGTACATCCTTCTGTCTATCCTGAATACAATTTGGGCTGCGAGACTATTTACCGTACATCGTGAAAATTCGCGTTTATTCAAAGAGATGACAAACCCATACAAACGGATAAATTCTTTGGTGAAAGATAAATTGAAAGTTACGAAATTTTTAATATTTACAAAGTTGCTGCAATGCATTCGTGAGAAATTAAGTTTTATTACACGCTTGATAAGATGTAATCGTGAATTTCATCGTCCAGTTTCTTTTGTGCATCGACCATCGCGAGTCCATCCATCTTCAATTACTAAATGAATCGGCATAATTTTATAACTCTAAAGTAATGTTTAAAGCTTTGATGTACAAAAAAATTGGGTTAAATAAATTTCATCCAAAATTAAACATACGTCATGCATCAATACGGGAACCCCAATGGAGTTCAAGATGTTACGAACGTGTTCCTGAAGCGTAATAACGACAAACTGGTTCACGATATGACAATAAGGTCTTGGCGAAAATTGTTTTAAAACAATTGGAAATTAACTTCGTATCGGATCATTATTCCGCCGAAATATAATAACAGGGCTAATTAAAAAATATCTAATCTAATTATACGTACTAAGATCAAGATGATTGAGACATTTAAAGTAGAAAACTGATCGATTCATAAACAGATTTATCAAGATTTAACAAGATTTATCTTCGTGAGAAGAGTTAGTTTTAAATAAAAGGTTCCAAATAACACGCACAGTTTTTCCCAGTTTTTCTCTTCCGTCCCAAATTCCTTTTTATAGTCGATGTTTTTTATTAGATTAGTTTCACTTTTATATTCTCTCGCGACTTCGATAGCGAACAAATACATAAATGTAAACACGTTCAGCAGCTGGAAGAGAGAAATGATCCCGGCACATCATTCGCGCTTCTAATCGTCGTCTCCTGTCGAGCACGAGCGGAAGTTATGAACTTCCATTGGCTGCGACTGCGACTGCGACTGCGACCTCATTGCCCGTAACGTGGCGTCGCAACCATCCTGAAGCCCATCCTCGAGGTCCTCATCCTCGTCGTCAGCGACCCGTGCAACCTTCGATAATTCGGATAATTCGGATAATTCGGATAATTCGGATAATCATCACCAATCCTGTTCCGCATTCCGCATTCCGTATTCGGCGAATTTCGAGCTTTTTATCGCTTTATTACGAGATGAACTTTGAACTGGAAAATTCTTCGAACAATTTGTCCAAGGATTTAACCGCTTTGATAGCTGTATAATATAATGGAAGAACATTCGCTAGGATCTGGCGAATATACCCGCACACGCACGGAGACAGTGAGTCGTGATTTAAAGTAACATCTCCATAATTATTACATAATTAACCGCGTAATCGTTTATTACGAATTTCATTCTCATCGAGAGTTCTGATCGTGATAGTTAAAAGTGATTTCTAATAATGCGATGAGTTTGTGTTCCTCGGGGTATAAAATTTCGATTGATATTTGTTTGATTAACGACATTTGTTTTAAAACCTTCAATAATTGTGAATACTGTTATTTAAATGTTATCGTTAAAGTTACGTGACGGGAAACTGGCAATGAAATAGCCGTAGCATAACTCACCTGTAACACGAAGATAAATAAAATTAGTTGCACGCAAAGTGAACAATATGAACGAGCAAATATAAAATACGACTAGAAATTTGATTCTTTGAAGCACGTATGAGTCATTTACTACAACACAACTATAAAAACTATGAAAGCATAGAGTAAAGAATAGTAAATTTTGAACGCCTGATCGTGTACAAATATTAATCAATGCTTTGAAAAATAAATAGCTTTTGGTTAATAAAAAATAGTCTGAGAATAAAAATTATTCTCAGGTAACACGAGAGTTCTTTTGATCGTATCTGTTTACGTTTTTTAATTTAAATTTTACACCAACGTTTCTGCAAATTCGCGTTGATATAGCTGTTAACTAGTTTATTATTACAGTGTTTTATGCGTGAATTGCCCCGATTGAAATATGAATTTTCGTTCGCACGTATTATTATCATGAAACAACAATTTTTTTTTTTTTTTTTTTTTTTTTTTTTTTTTTTTTTTTTTTTAAATCGTAGCGATGAACTTACGATTTTAAGGCCAAATAATAATAAGAATTTGACGATAATGCAGTCCGTGACGTGTATCGTTGAAAGTAGATAAATTATTGCCCAATCTCGTAATGGGATGAATATTATCGATGTCTTCGAATAATACTAAGATTTACTTCGATAATACTAAAGAAGCGTATTTTGAAAGTATAATTGATGATCGATGTAAGTCCCAGCGCCTGAACCCTCCTGTGATTATTTACTTTCCTCTTTCCATTTCAAATGCTTTACGCATAAAAGAATATTCATACGTGCATCTGGTAAATCTGGTAAGAAAACATTCGTAATCGTATCACGTAGCACGCGAACGGCGGTATTCGAGAGAGAAATTGGCGTTGATGCTCGACGATGCTCGACGATGCTCGACGATGCTCGACGATGCCCGACGTAGCTTTTACTTAGATTATGAGTACCGATCACGTGTCCATTTCGCCGTCATTTTTTCCGACTTCCTACTTGATCTGTTAAAGCGTTCCAGACACGTTGTATCCATTATTTCCTATTCCCTTCGCACGTGTATCGTATCGGAATCGCAACCGTTTTGCACGAATAACTAAGAAGAAAGGTTGCCCGCTTAATTTGAATTTTTAAATAGATGGCCAGAAGTATAATGGAAACTTTAGATAATAGAGTTAACCGTTTGCATGGAATTTTTTAAATTCACCGAGTCAAACGTACATTTTATAATAACTTTTGCGATCATTCCGTTAAGTGTATTAAAGTGTAACGAGCATTCAAGAACATTTGAAGGTATTTAAAACAAATACGTCATTGGTTTTGATTAGTACTTATTTTAAAGCGGCTTTTTACCGTTAGTACCTTATAGTTCCCCACAGTCTGATTGACAAAGTTAACATTAACAAAAAGATTAGCGATAAACTTCATAAATTTGTGCGAACTTTTTTTACAATTATCACTGGCTGCAAATGATTTATCGATAAGAACGAACTTTTATTGGATTTGCTTTGTTCCTGCATCGGTACGTACCGGTAATATTTTAGGTAAGTTAGATCTACGTATTTTTTGAAAATACGCGCTCTAGCTCTGAACGCTTAAATACGTATTCGTGTCTGGTACTTTTATATCGATACTGAAACGAAACGGCGTGTTTATAATAATTTTTGAACGACGTGTTCTTTCTTTAGAAAACTCGAATCAGAGGAATTCAAGGGATACTTAGCTCGATTCGCAGGAATTCAGGAGATAGTTTGAAAGATCGAAAAAATCGCTATTAGAATAAAATAATTTGGGTAGACCTTCGGTACAAAAGATAAGCCCGCGTATTTTTTCGCGAGCACGTACTCGCCTCCATGAATTTAACGACCTAATGAAAGTATCGTAAATAATACAATTGATAGTACAAGGACGCACGAGTAAAAATTCACGGGAAAAAGGAACATTGGTCGTAAGTGTCAACCTTAATTAATCCTATTAAGTGCACTATCTTATCTCCCCTCCCAAACCTCCTGATCGCCAAATTAATTACATCGGAAGAAGAAAAGATGAAGATTCTTGGTCGTTAAAGTTGAAGTTAAAATGTAGAAAAGTAATTGTTCAAGTCGTGGGTTAAAGGTTAACAACGGCAATGTTGACAACTTAGTGGTGGTGGTGCCTCATCATCGGTAGTCTCGTAGCCTCATCATCTGTATCAACGTCGATACAGATCCGATTTTTTCTTAAACGCAATCCGCTGGAACATCAAGCGACTGATATTTCTGCAATCGTAAATATTTCTACGACATTTCAACCAAACTAGTACAAGTAAAATATGGCTAAGCTACGGTTATTAGAACTACAATTGCTTCAATAAGATCAATTTAAGCTTTCTCCCTAGACATTCCTCACTTATCCATAAATAAGCTACACTTTCGCGACACAAATAATACAAATGTTTGCATTCTTTTCCTTCTCTCGCACTACGAGCATTACACGGCCTTGCGATGATATGCGCTCTAGGGAGGGGCGAGGGGGGGGGGGAAAGCAAATAAAGAGATCAGCCTAACTAACAAATGTACAGGGAATGAGAGAAACAAAGAAAAAGAGAAGTAAATAACTGCTTTGAAAATGTCACGGAGTTGGTCAAGCTTTTTTAGATCAGCGGCTGCACTCGAATATTCGATATCGGAAAACTGCGTATGCGCACATCTGTCGTAGAAACGCCGCAAAAGCATCGAGGCCACACTCTATAAGAGAGCGATTACGAGAAGCACGTGCCAATGATAATCGTATGTACCAGATTTCAAGGGGAGACCCCGACCGACCGACCGATTACGTCATTCCTCGTGCGATATAGCAGACTTCATTTTTCGTTTCCTCTCGTCTACGCGATAGACGCACGAACATTTTTCATTTTACACGAGTACTCATCATAAAATGAACTCTGGCTAGTGAGACTTAATTTTTCAAGAGAATCGCACTTTTCTCGTTGGTTAGGCATTGCTCGTGGAGTTACGCCGTATTATTAGGCAACAAATTTACCGTGTAATTATCCCGATGTGAAAATCCACGAGTTAACTCATTTGGAATCACCGTGCCTTAACTCTTTGCACTGTTATTAGTAAAATCTGTTGGCAGCATGGAACGCAAATGAAGTATCCGATGGACGTTGAAATATTTATTTACGATAAGTTTCGAGCAATACAGTTTGCGTGCATTTCGAAGTGCACTGTCGCGAAGAACGATGCTAAAAACGTGAAAATATTTTTTAACTACGCTCTAAGCTTTTGTTATTGCAAATTTTGTAAACTAAACTATCAAGTTGAAATTAAAAACAATTCTTTACGGGCGTAGGATCGTTCGTATCCCGCAAGTCAACCACTCCGAGATATTCTAAGCGTCAATTTCGTGCGCTATCAACACATTCGCACTTTTCTGCTCTGTCCGAGCTACGTGCAAAGCGTCAACACTCTACGCTCTCATTTCCCTTTATTCCTTGGTGAAATGCGCACACGCCATAACTGTGAAATAATTTATAAAAGAATCCAAGAATTCTCCACGGTAATTATTATTATCGCGAGATCTTTTATTTGCACCCCATGATATTGGATGTGTACCACGCGCACGATTGATGCGACAAACGACATCCGGCTGCTTGGAACGATCCTTGAGTTTTACTCGCACAAAATTTTCATACAGTTTATCTTTGCTAGGCAAATACAGATTTAAACGAGCCATAGGTTACGAATGTAATTATATAATTGGCGCGTTAACTGAACTACTTACAACGAAACAACTACGATTGGCTTTCGTTAATTTCGAATTTTGTTGATACCGAGCTTCTCCCGTTCTAAAATATTTAGCAACCCTTTAAAGGATAATAAAGTAATTAATTAAAGTAAAGACATTGGAGTTGTTGAAAGAAAAGAAAAAAGCGATGAAGTACAGAATGCGTTCTGAAAAGAAATCTCATTACTCTAGTGATGGATTATTATTAGAATTAATTTAAACAATTGTAAATGATAGTTATCAACTGTTGAATTACAACGAATCAAGTGAGCTTGAGAATGCGGTTAATCGAGTTCCCAAATTACCATAGGATCGCATTAATGTTAAACGAATTGATTACATTCTATCGGCAAGAAGACGAGGAGCTCAAAAGATTATTATTATATTTTTGACACCGTCGAATATAGATCGTTAGATTTTCCGCTTTCCGTTGTTCGGGATAAGAGCTTTTGTCAAATTTCAGAAATTATACTTTGTAATAAGAAAATATTAAAAATGAGAGAGTTAAAAAACGAAAGACATAATTGTATGAAAATGAACTTCGAATGAGAATTCGACTCAAGTATACAAAATACTTTGTACATATTATAAAAGGAATTAGATGGAACAAACGTCGTTTCGTAACAATCGAACGAAAAACAGTAACGCTGATCCAGCGAGAAGCAACGAATAATTCGCAATTAGTTGGAAATAAAACTAGGAGTTCGAAATTAATGTCCACGGAAAACTGGGATGAGTAAGTAACGACGAAACTCTGGGGAAAACATGAGACTCGAAAGTACTACGCGCGCGCGCGCGCGCACGCACACGCGCACGCACAACAATAAGTCGAAGTGGAATAAGCAAACGAAAAGTTTGCTTCTCGTAGCTTAGAACAAAGTAGATAAGAGTTCAACCAAAAGACCAGAACTTCTATAACGACGCCTCCTTATGTTTACAAAAAAATTGGGCATTATTTTTGCGGTAAGAAGCTTTCCCGCGAAATATACGAAAATAATACAAATGCTGCAAGTCAACCTTTGCCGGTCAATCGGAAGCAAGAATGGAGAGGCTCGTTCAAAATGGCTAATACGCGTTTATTCGGAAGAATTTTACGGCCGTGGAACGCTTCCAATCCGCAAATCAGCCGAAGTCCTTCTACGGACGCATTGATTATCCGCTGAAAAATCTCGCGCACTCGACATTCGACACGAGCAGCGGCTCCACTCACGAGCACCTTTATCAACACTCGACAATCTAACCTTATCCTCCCCTCCCCGGCCCCTTTAAACACGCTCAATTACTCGAACTTTGCTTGGGCGTTGTCCGGTACACGTGCGTTACAACCAAACGCCACGGCGCCTTCTAATTGGAACGACGGCGAAACAACGGCCCGCACCTCAAGGTCATTCGTGTACTAGCTTCTGTCTTTCAGCGCACAGGTTGTACCTTTTACGCGGCCGAGGCTCAGAAATTGTTCCGCGCGGTTGTTTCACCGAGAGTGAGAAAGAGTATCCCCGAGGCTTGAACTATTACTTTCTGGGTCACTGTACTCGTGCGTGATTAGATCTCGGCGGCTGATACAACCCGCGCTCATTCTTTCTACGCATTCTAAGCGAATCTCTGCGACTTTTAGGATCGGGAATAAAGTGGAGAATAAAGTGGAGCGCGCTGAACAACGATCTATAACGACGAGCTATAAGAAACCGAGGATCTCTTAATAACCCTTAATGGAATTTTCATTGATGTTTTATTAATGTTACTCCGGAGCCGATTTCGTTTCATCACCGCCACGTGTCACGCGCATTTAACCATGCACCTTTATGTTTCCGTGTTATTCGCAAGCCACCGAGAGAAATTTTGCCACCCGCTGCAGCGTGAACGCGCTTGAAAGCCTTCCGGGTGGAGCATTTCCGTAGCCCCTTTTTGCCCCTTTTAACAAGTGGTGCGTCAACTTGACATTGACGTAAGCGCGAACGACTATTCGCCCCGAAATAACAACGCCGAGTCTACGAGCGGAATTACACGACGCGCGCGACACGTCGTTCAAGGTCGCTACGTGACAACAGCGACGCCGACAACCGAAAGAGCCCCGAGAACACGGTTACACAACCGACGATCGGCACAATCGCCGCCTTACGATCGTACGGTTCGCGCCGCGTCGGTACGCGCACCGAGCGAAGGTGTAATCAGACCTCGTGCCTACACCCGGGAATCCGACAAATCTCGGGCCCGCGAACTTAGATCAGAGCTTAGACGCCGGAATGCAATGAGATTGAGCCGCGATAACGTTTTCGCTGACAAAACTCACCGAATACGCGGGAAAACTTTGAAGTTAGAAAGTAAATTCTAACCGAAGAATTAACAAAGTATTTTTTAATGGTAAACAAAGATGAAAGAATAAAATTCTGAGCTGAAGCACATCGAAAGGCAAGTTACTCTTTTAGCAGACTCGATAGCGTTAACGGAAAATCAGTTTCTCCTTCGTTTTATTCTAAGATGTTCTATGGTGTTCTATGGTGCATTAAATTGGGCCTCGATCGAAGGACACTCGAGCTTTTACTTCAAAATTAAATGCATCCAATGCGGGCGAAAACATTTTCTCTTCAATTGCGTCACTCTCTTCCTTTGCGCATGAATCGGTGACGAAAGATTATCCTTCGTCACAAAGTGACGTTGGAATATCAAGGAACAACGAATTTCTTTAACACTTATTATTAATTTCTTAATCATTCTCTGCTGCTATCTCGTTCTCTCTGACATAATTCAAGAAAAGTCCCTCAGTTTTCAATTGCACAACCGCTTAATCGCCTTTGATACATTATCTAAGTACTCGGTGTTATTTTCTGGAAACACACAAATACGTGCGATACGACGCGCTCTTAAACAACTAATCGATATTACAGTCGTGCGAGTGAACGATACAGAACAAACGAAAAGCATTTTCTTCTTCTTTTTCCCTTTTCTTCTTTTTAAATGCAATTGGTACAGAGAACCGTGACAGAAGTTTCATCAAGTTTCACCGACAAAAAGTTCCTCACTCTTCCGATTATTTTTTGTTATTATTTGTTAAAATTTTTTAAAAAGTAACAATCCGTAAATTTCACAGTATGCTTTCGAACTTCAAAAGCTAATCGAACAGACCGAGTTCCTCTTAACGTTAATCACAATGACATCCTCATATCATCGAGTACGCACGAACGGAATACGAGCGTTTGGTCGCGTCTCGTTGCACTTGAACAGGGCCGAGAATAAATATGCCCTACGATTGCGTCTGGATTAGCAACCAATTACGGAAAAGGCGCAAAATCACGGAAGGAAGTGTTTCGTAAATAAGATTACGATCGAGACGCGCCTGGTTTTCGGCTTGAAGGACGCCGGCACAATAGGAAACTGTTCTTATAAGAACCGAGGGAACGAACGAAACACAAAATTATTTAACCGAACTTAATTTTCTACTAGCGGAAACAGCGAAAAAAAAAAACACGTATTGCACCCTCCTCGCTAAGCTCATCGACACAACGTATCGAGGATTTCTCGAGCCACGTACCGGTCGGATGTTCTCTTATCGGTCAAAGAGCTCTTGAAAAGAAGAGGGGAAGCCTTAAATTGGCCGGGTATTCGATGAGAAACGTAAGTCGCGTAAGAATCGATATAAATCCGCAGACGTTCGCTTGGACAGAGTAAGGCTCGACGAGTACATCCACGAGTACCGCTTAATTAACCGCGAGGGTTAGCCCGCGCCGAGAATGCGAAAGTCGCTTTTTCAGCGACCGACCGAAGAAGCCCTTGGCTCTCACTCACCATTTTCAGGGTCTCCTCGGGCCTCAGCAGATAAAACATCGACTGAAGATGCTGCTGTATGTCGCATCCTGCCGCCGAGACGCGCCGGGATGGCCGGGCTCGTTCGTTCGGCGGCAAGACCAATGCCGCCCCTTTCCCCGCGAAATAACATTCGCTCAGGCTGTAAGCAGAGAACAAAATCCAAGATTAGTTGGTCCAGATTAGTCCGACTCAGCGCTCGCTTCCTCTCCACTCCTTCGTTTCATGCAGTTCATAACCAAAGGCTCGCGGCGACCTTCACTCCCGGCGATTAACCAGACATCGGAATAATGCACGAGTACGCCCGTATCCGACAACTACGTTATTTCAATGAAATGAAATTACGAGTTTTAATCGACGCTCGGTAAATCGCATTAAGTCTATCTGCTACGGAATTACCTTATACCGCGATCGGAAACAAATCCAAATTGACGCTCAATTTGAGTTCCTTCCAGCGAGGCTTGGATAAAGACAACTTTTACTCGAATCCCACAACATCGCCTGTTATAATACCACGTACGCGAATCCTAACTACGGTCCCAATTTTTCGCACGAGAAAACCCCTTTCGGGTTGCTTCGCGCCCGCAACCCCCGAATTACGAGCGCGCGAATCGCGCCAGGAGAAATATTTAAAAACATTACGGCATTCCGGTGTTGTCCATGCGAGCGTTTAATCAAACGACGATTAATTCGTCGATTGGCGATTAACGGGGCGCGAAAAATTACTCCAGCGGAATATCAATCGGGAGCAAAAGCTTCGAGACTCCTCATCTGGTTGCACAAAAAAAAAAAAAAAAAAAAAAAAAAAAAAAAAAAAAAAAAAAAAAAAAGCTCAACGAAACGCAACCTCCGATTTGTCGCTACGACGCTACAATCGGCTAATTCGACCGTTCCGTTCGATAAAAGAAAAAAAGTGAGTACGATTGATACTCGAGTCGCGCATCTGTACGAGTTACGGAATCTCGCGTACAGTCCTTGAAAAATATACGAAGCTTTAGAAAGAAGTCGAGAAATTTCCGGCGACCCGAATGCGCTTTCTATTTAGGAAAGGGAAAAATAATTTTACGAGTTTATATTTTTAAATCGCACCTCGCTACGCCACGTCCTCGGAATTTCCCTTGGAATCTGAAATTCCATCGCAGTGCCAGTCTAAAAAAAACGTAAAAATCATTCGAAAAGACTAAAAGCCGGGACCCCGTCTTTGTTCGTTTACGTATTTTATCCTGCAGAACGTTCGTATTCGAAACTTCAAACTTCAAACTTCGTTGATCGTTCGCGATATTCGCAAAAGTCATTTCTCGGCGTAAACTCCGTTAAAGCTCCTGCATTCAATGAAAACTCAACAGCTAACGTAACGAATTACGCGCCCGCGACTTAAAACCCGGCAAAATCAATGCAAAAACACGCCGAATAAAAGTAGCCCGGACAATTAATCATAAACGATTCTCACGAAAATGATCGAAACGTCTTTCGCGGCTGGACAGGATCGAAACAGCTTTTTCGCATAAAGTTTTCTCAGCTATTTTAGGATACGTCTCGTTATTACGTTCGCCTGCACTGAAACAATTACGAGAAATTATTTCCAAGACTATTTATTCATCATTTATTTGTCTCGACACCATAAGCAAAGTGGATATCGGCATGAATAACCTTCCTC
The DNA here is from genome assembly GCA_018907045.1 of Wiebesia pumilae. NCBI lineage: Eukaryota > Metazoa > Arthropoda > Insecta > Hymenoptera > Agaonidae > Wiebesia > Wiebesia pumilae. Next base: position 643,689 of record JACCHZ010000192.1, on the reverse strand, counting down.
TGTACTTTCCCGCTAGTTCTCGTTACACGAAGCGCATCTACCCCGATAATTGTACTTACTATCTCAGGCCGAAGTAGCACTACTGTCTCGCAAACGTAGTAATTAAATTTTAAGTTTCCCTGCCCGCGACTTTTTCGGTGCCTAAATAGTCAAAGAGCTTCATCGAAAGCGACGGGCTAAAATTGGCATTTTAAAAACTAGAAATTGATTTTCGCGGAAAAGTGAGCCGTCGCAACCGCAACACCGAAGCTGAAAATGCGAAAGCACCGATCCGCGTCCTCTTAAAGCAATATCACCGGAATAACAACGCATATATAAACGACCTTCCGCGGCGTCGTCAACGCGAAATCACCGCGCAGCGTCGTGGACAAAGGGGCGGCGAGTCGATATTTTGAAATTCCGAGTCTGTCGTCGCTCCGCAGAGGCGACGTAATAATCCAGGGCTTCGCTGGGATTCCCATTAGGCGACGTCCACCTGGACTTTAGTATGCCTCAACGGCAGCGGCTCTCTTCCTCATTCCGATACGATGACATCCCGTCACGCGCGGTACAGGCGCGAGCTCGGGAGATGCTGCGGTGCGCCAAACGAAATCGAAATCGAAATCGAAATCGAAATCGAAATGGAAATGGAAATGGAAATGGAAATGGAAATGGAAATGGAAATGGAAATGGAAATTACAGGCTCGGCAAGAGCGGAGGAAGTTCGCCAGCGGGGAAGTCGGCTATTCGGGAATGCACCGCTCGTTCTTTCTAAGCAACGGAGTCGCGAATGGATAAGCGATAAGCGCCCGTACAAGCGAGGAATACGAAAAATGCTCTCGTATCTCGTAGCGAGTGTAATGCCAATCGATGCCAATCGATGCCAATCGATGCCAATCGATGCCAATCGATGCCAATCGATGCCAATTGATGACAATTGATATTTGTCGGGCGTTTGCAATCTCGATTCGCTTTTGCTAGATGTAAGCCGCTCTTTTACGCGCTCCCGCGCTTTCCACCCACACGCCTCGCACCAACACGTTCTAATAATAGATCCGTACCTCGTTACACTTATCGTTCTTATTGTTTCACAGACGCGCATACTCGTAATTCCACGCGAGATTCCCTGTCTCGGCAATCGATATGCTCTCTCCCTCTCTCGCTCTCTCGTTCCTTCAAACTCCTCGTTACTTTACCATTGAAAAAGTATTTGGTATAGCATTTGGTATACCATCACATTTGCTGCTCCGTTCACACAATTTGAGCTACGCATTAGTTTTCTTACAGCGAACGGTCATCTCCATCCACCGTACAACTAAATAACGCACGATCAACTTTTATACGCCTTTTATACTCTACGATAAATCAATTTGCTAATTAAAACCTGTAAAAACGACGGTAATTTTACGAGCTCTAATGCGTGTATTTGGTGTCGCATTATTAACGCGACACCAACGGAATAAAAATAAGAAGCTGAGTGGAGTACCGCGACAAATAAGTTTTTTATCCAATTGGATTGTCTTTCGGCTCGCACGGCGAAAATCTTACGTTAATGAAATTTAGATCGCAAAACAACGACTACTGAACTATTGTAACGATCGAGAAGCTTTACGAGGTTATAATATTACAGCGGTTACAACTTCAGCGATCGATGATGCCCTTTGTTTCACCCTTCGTTCATACCCTTCGTCCAACAAAAATTCACTAGAAACGCTGATAAAAATGTTTCGTCGGTCCTCTTAACGCCGAACGCTCGAGACTTTTTTCATTTACGTCAAACGCGCCGAATACGTCTCCGAGCTCGAGAAGCCTCGTTGTAAAGCCTCGTTGTAAAGCCTCGTTGTAAAGCCTCGTTGTAAAGCCTCGTTGTAAAGCCTCGTTGTAAAGCCTCGTTGTAAAGCTTGTTTACTTTAGTCCGCAAGCTATTTGCGACCCTAAAAACTTTTCCCTGATATTTCCAAGCGATTAAAAGGATGTCGCAAGATAGCGAACGGGATATTTTCATAAGCTCGCAACAATGGCACTTTTCTATCTCGGCACTTTCTCCGCTCGTACTTAGATATCATACCGCGGAACCTTAAAACCTCGCAAGAGATAAGCTTTGACAATCTCATCATCGTTATCCTCGCTCGAATGAATTCCTCGATTAACAAAGCCGCGGTGCTTCGCGCAAACATTTCGAGAAGAAGAAAAATGCGTTACTCTTATTGAAACGGATGCGATAAGAAAATCACCCCCAGCGTTATCGCTCACAAAAGTCACGAGCTTCCCGACTAGGCGACAAACATTTTCACTCCGTAAGCCGAGAGCGTAATTGAATTTCCTCCGATAAGAGAAACAGTCCGGCCACTAGCGAAGGCCTCCTTGCAAAACCCTCGCTCTCCTAATGCAATTACTCTGAAGCGCGCGTGCACTTACTCACGCGATCATAAAAGAGGAGCCCCCCGCGCTTGCCTCGTTTGTTTCGAGAATTAAAACGCGGATAATCCGCTAATGACTCTACCGCTGACGACGACGACGACAACGTCCTCGGACCTCAACCATAAATCAGATAAACGTGTACGCCTTTTTATGTAAACGCAACGACGATATGCTGCCTATTACGTTGTTACGCGGCGACTATCCTACTAAACTATCCCATGATTTCCATAAGAAACTGACTGTCATTAGAACTTTTTAGGCACCGTCCTTTTGTTTCACGCGATCATTCGTATTCCACTTTTTAACGAGTTACAAAGGTCTTACGAGCATTTACGCTTCTCTTTATCGCGCGCACTTTTTTGCGACAATGTACAGTCGCGCTCCTCTCGTCTCTTTCTAATGTTAACATTAGTCAACGTTCGATGCATCGACAGCATGGGTCATTGTATTTAAAATTTTAAACGACGGGGATTTAATTTTATCGCGCCTTTAGTGCAGAAACTGAGAAATGTATTGTTGATTAAATTTTTCTTCGCGTACAATTATTTCTAGCGTAATAAAGTCTCAGCTCGAAAGAAAGTAACCATTATCTTGCCGAACCTTTTTTGCCAATGCCTTAAACGCGACGTATTTGTTTAGACTCGACGTACAATCGATTCATTAAATCAAATACTAGAATTTCCATACGAGCGAAAAATCTAGATCTTTACGCGGAAAACAATTTTCAATTGTGTTTTATAAAGAATCGAAATCTTTTTAAATATCACGCTCCTGCATCCGCATAGTATTATGCGTATATGTGTATACTGTTCAGTGTTGGGCAGCTTAAACGTCTAGACTAATAATGACACAGTTTCGCAGTACTAGAACCTATTTATAGACGATTTCACGATGTATCATTTTGAAAAGAGTATTTATTGGTAGGTAAGCGATATGTACACAGGCACCATAAACAGCCTGTTGCTCGTCCATTATAATAGAATTAACTGCGAGTGCGTGTGCGTGTGTGTTGGGGCGCGGCGGCGGCGGCGGCGGCGGGGGTGGGAGTGAGAGTGAGAGTGAGAGGGAGAGGGAGCTTGAACGTTTGTCAATGCTGCATCGATGGTACACTCACCGCCAGCTGTATACATGTATATATACGCATATATGCATTACAAAGTGAGTTACAACCGGAAAAGCATTAAATCGCTTCTTTCTCCGTCATCGTCTCCATATTATTAAGAATACAAAATACAAAATACGATCGAGACACTTTTTACGCCCGCGTGATTTTAAGTAGATTTGTTTATTGGTCGGTAATTTTAATTTCCTGACAATTAAGTTAACGTCGATAAGCCTTGTGAATTAAACACGGAATGTAGCGTACTCGGCCGAAGTTGTAAAAGATCGAGTTGAATATTGAAATATCCGGTGCTATTTTCGGAGCGGCAAAAACGTTCGGCCGTAAATATAATAATTGGTGCTGCGCAATTATATGACACTTTATCAAAGTTATTACTCGATAATTTATTATTCGGTGAAATAAAAAATAGAACAAATTCCGGTAAAATCCTCGCTTGGACGGAGAAGTCACTTGTCGCTTACAATCTCCCAACGAAGAAAACATAAATTATCAAAAGTTATTTCACGTCGAAGAACGAACGCCATTAAAATCGGACATCCAAATTAACGTTCGCGAGCTTTAATCGCCTTCTAAAAAAGATCCCTCCTACGAAACAAAAACGTAACTCGATCCCCGGATCGTGTGCGCGAGTAGAAACAACCTCCTTCGGAACAACGTTCATCGAGCGGAAGATGCGAAAATCGCCGAGATAATAAATCCGAAGCTTCGGAAAATGAAAGCACAAAGTAGACGCGCAGAAGACGAGCTTCTTCGCACTTGCTGCACATCCGTAGAAAAGGCAGACGAGCAAACAGCTGTTCGCTGGGAATCACGAGCTCGAATTTCAGCTGCGATACCACAGGCAAAACGCATACGCCAGTGATCACGAGGGTTGGATTCGCGTAGGAAATCCAAGGTTACCCACCAAATCGGACGTGGATTTGCTGGTGCTACCCCTGGCGCTGTCGGCTGCCCAGGGCTTTCCGGACTCTCCTTCTCCGTTATGGATTCTTCCTTGTTCACCTTCTCCAGCACGAGCCACTTATCCGCGTTTACTCCCGAGCGTCCAACGAAGCATCGGTTATTGACACGCGGTGGGAATGCTTACGACCTCGACACTCGGTCGTGAACCCTTTACTGCATCTCCGAGAGAAAGTCGCGCGTCGGTTAACGCTTTTCGGTTAACAGATCTCCGATCTGTTAGCGTACATCCGAAAGGTCGGAAAGCCAGTCGTCTCGAGTGCTTTAGAAGCCAATTTTCACTCCATCAACGCATTTTCTCTCGATCGAGCTTTACGCGCATTAAAATCCGCTCTTTATTTTGCATCTCGAGTTCGCTCTTGAATTCCCACCGGGTATTCGCGTGCGCGTCTAAATACGCGAATACGAGGTCCGCTGGATTGAACGCAGAGGAGAGGTGCGAGGCTCGCGATAAAAACTCGGTCTACGTGTGAAGTGACGTGACGCGATCGACGAACGAACACAGCGTCCTCTTGAAAGTCCCGAGTCCCGACCGCAGTTGCTCGGGAAGTCCTCCACGCGACGATCCTCGGACTCGTTTCCGGACTCGCAACGGCGAGAGGAGTACGCGATCGGTGCGGGTCCAGCGTCCGACGAGATACTGAAAAGGCGGCTCGCGCGCGAGCTTAAGGTGAGAGGCAGCTTTGGCTCTCGGAGGCGTGGGCGAGACGATTTGGTCGCGGGCGCGCGCACCCGCGGGCAGAAGAAGCGTATCGGCCCCGGCGCAGTTATTATTAGCGCGCTCGGAGTCCGGGAAGCGGGCCGAACTTTGGCCGCCGAGGGACTTGGAGGCGAGGAGGAGGAGAGCCTTCGACTCGTCCTTTCCTTCCCTTTCCTCCTGTTTGCGCTCTAGCGGCTGGAGGGGACCGATAAAGCGGCGATAAAAGTTCGCCGCGCTTCCGCCTGGAATCGGTTCGTTCTGCGCGAGCTTGCGTACGTGCGTTACGTACCTCTGCGTACCTCTGCCTACCTCTGCCTACCTCTGCGTACCTCTGCGTACCTCTGCCTACCTCTGCGTACCTCTGCGTACCTCTGCGTACCTCTGCGTACCTCTGCCTACCTCTGCGTACCTCTGCGTACCTCTGCGTACCTCTGCGTACCTCTGCGTACCTCTGCCTACCTCTGCGTACCTCTGCGTACCTCTGCGTACCTCTGCGTACCTCTGCGTACCTCTGCGTACCTGCTACCTCTGCAAACCTCTGCCTACCTCTGCCTACCTCTGCCTACCTCTGCCTACCTCTGCCTACCTCTGCGTACCTCTGCGTACCTCTGCCTACCTCTGCCTACCTCTGCGTACCTCTGCGTACCTCTGCCTACCTCTGCGTACCTCTGCCTACCTCTGCCTACCTCTGCGTACCTCTGCGTACCTCTGCCTACCTCTGCCTACCTCTGCGTACCTCTGCGTACCTCTGCCTACCTCTGCGTACCTCTGCCTACCTCTGCGTACCTCTGCGTACCTCTGCGTACCTCTGCCTACCTCTGCCTACCTCTGCGTACCTCTGCGTACCTCTGCGTACGTACTCAATGCCACGACCGAGTTACGGGCTCGAGGAAGGAAGTCGGTAGGTCAACTCGATTGACTCGAGAGGCGGAAGATGGCGTGGGGTACAAAGAGACAGGGAACGGTTCGCGAGCCTTTAACTATTTCATTTTCGCTCGTTTTCTCCACTTGGCTCACGCACCTAATTTTAGAAGTGCGGGCGTTCGCGAGTGTTACCGTTCGCAATTACCGTCGACCGATGAAAAACTAATTCATCGCGGCTCGACGCTTTGGTGGACAGGATCTCTGGTGGACAGGTTAGCGTCGGACTCGTTATCCCTACCTGCTTTGAAAAAATAATCTACCGTTGAGAAGCGATTGGAATTTCAGCTTGAGTTTTCTGGCACTAACGAATGAAAACTGACACGCGTCAACTGCCGTGTGTCCTATAGTTATATCGACCGTCTGTCGTCGCTCCTTGGGAGAATTAACGAGAAAAATTCACGATTTGCCTTATAATTCGTAGCAAGATCGATCGCTCTTTTGCAATTTGCGAGTTCACTGAAAGTTTGGGACGAAGTTTGCTGAGAAAACTGGTAAGCGCGACTAGTAATGGCGAGCATTTATTTGCGTAATAACGGTTGTGCGACGAGAGCGCGCTTTATGAGCTTTGAAATTCCTCGCGAGGAAATAATGCAGTAACGGACGAGTAAGAGGTAAACGTGTCGTCGAAGGGAGGAGGACGTTAGCTTCGTATCGTTTGACCAGCGTAATACGGGGGTCGGACACTCGACTCTTGGCTGAATTGGCAAAAGCTTAGCGACCGAGATCGCGCGATAACCCAGGACGATAATTTTGTAGCTCGTGTTGCGCAGTGCGCGAAAACGCCGTTCAATTAAGATCGCGCGATTCTCGCGGGTGTGCCAGGACTCCTGAATGCCTTCGGTAGTCGTACGTTCCCCTTTGTCGAAGGTCCCTCGCACATTCGCAGGTTCCGAATGTGCGAGATAACGTACGCCGATGAGATCCTGATTTCGGTTCTCGCCGTTAACCTGGACACTTTTCCAGACCGTCGCGAGTCCACGAATACGTCGCGTACTCTTCTGGTGGTCAACGACGATTCGATTCTCAGACTCGTCGAGCGTCGATGGAACACTTGGCGTTGCTTTGCGCGTCGCCCTTTTCCAACAAGCCCTTTTCCACAATGCACCTGCCGTTAATGCCGCCGAGCGTCTCTTCGTTAATTCCTTTCAAATTCGTCGATTAAAGGTACCGCCGCTTAAGTGCATTCGTGCAAGCGAAAAATTTACACGGCCGTCTAGTATCTTTTCAAAGTACCAATACATCTTACGCAATGTCGGGAAAGTACAGTTGGAGTGAAGTACAATTAGAGCGTGGAAAGTGTCAACTTTGCGCGTTAATAATGCCAGCGTATTTGTTTACGATTAAACGCGGGAATACTCAAAAGGATGTAGAGCACGTGGAGTTCAGGAAAGATTCACGTGCCAGGAAAGATTGTCCAGTAAATATGGCCCCTGGCATTATAACGAATAAATAAGCCTTTGAAAATTGTCGAAAGTTACGACGGTAGGTTACGATTGGATGGCGGATTTTCTTTGTATTACAGGTACTTGGGACTACTCGGAATAAGTAGAAAACCATGTTGAGTGTTTTTAAATGTACGACGCTGGTGCGTCGTAATTCACCAGCGAAGGCACGTAAAATGATTGGATTGTAAAACTCGTTTCCGAATACGACTCAAGCACACGAGTACAGCAAATAGCAACGTAAGCTTAACCATTGATAAATAATAACGCTCGATGCCCATTATTAATACGTAATAATTCCACTTAGTTTAATATTCGGTACAAGTACTTTGTAGGATTGCGTCAACGCGAAACTGAGTCGCGCGAGTCATCGTTCGGGAGGAAAAGCAAGCAAAAGCAACGAGTTATCGTTAAAATTTTTAAACCGCTGCCGCTGTACGCTTTTGCCTTTTCGCCAATTTGACACAAGTTCGTTAAGGACACCCGATTGCGAAAGCTACAGAGGCCTAAAATAATAAAGATATTTTTCAAATGAGCTTTGGCCATTAACTCGGCGAGCAATTAACGGCAAATGTACGCAGCAGCCGCTGACGTCAGATACCGTACCTTACGCGTCAAACGATAAAAAGGGGATCGCTGGGAAGGCAATCGATAATCCGTAAGTCGTAAAAAAGGTAAATCTGCCTTAAGAAGGACTATATCGTGAAGACATTAGCTACTCGACGGACGTCTCCATTCGTGCCAATAATAACTGCCGAAGCTGGACGATGGATAGAGTATTCGCGTAAACGTACGTAATCTGTATAATCCGTATAAAAGGAGCAATTGAAAAACTCTTTGTTAAGGCGTGTTTACGGATTAATGAATCAACGATGAGATTAGAGTAAACGTGCAATCGATACAGTGTCGCTAACCACAGTACAAACGAACTGCCCGTGGATTCGTTATTATATAAAGATCATCATCTTTGCTTATTACCAAAGCGGCTTTAGTAACGTACCGTTGTCTTGACAAATGCATACAACTTACTCATAAAGAAAATATCTCTGAATTACCAATGGAGATTTTACCGACGCTGGAATGCACATGACTGATGAAACAGTTCATACTGAATTTCCAATATAATAGCCGTCATTTTGAAAGAGGCGGATCATTGTATCCGTGATTTATTCGTAAATTAGTCAAACCGCGCTCGAACAAAATAGTTTTGTCAAGTCATTCGGTCAACTCATCGTTTCAAGCCCCGATGAATGTCTCATGTCTACAACACCGAATGAAGGACAGGTGTATGCAACACTCGACGCTATTTATTTATTTATTTGTTTATTTGTTTATTTGTTTGTTTGTTTATTTGTTTATTTGTTTGTTTGTTTATTTATATATTTATTTATTTATTTATTTATTTATTTATTTATCGATGATCGAAGATTTTTCGGCAAGGTAGTAGCGATAACCGCGGCAACGTTCGCATGCATCAGCGCTCTAGAGTTACGTTATCGCTTCTGAGAACGATGCAACTCACTCCAACCTGAATCACTGGGCTAAAGCTCACCGATAACTTCTTCCACGTGTACCAGCCGATTTTCCACTTTTAACTTTAATAAGCCGAAGAACGTCGTTGTTCGGGTTCGGCCAAGTAATGTCGGTTATCGGTCGATCGGTTATGTTACACTCGATGTACATTGGAACATTGGGAAAACGTTCTTTGAATCGCCACGTTTTTTACTTAGCCAATGTTTATTTGGCGTACGCGCATGCGTACCGGTATTGAACACGCGCGAGTCAGAAGCACTCGTTTTATTCGTGTTTGCGAATAACCGAAGAAATGCGTTTGTTGACATTGTGCGGCTGATAAGGAAATTCTTCTATTCGGAAGAGCCTAAACCTGACTACTGACATACGCACGCACACGCTCTCACTCTCACTCTCCGTGTCGCCACTTGCAGTTGCAGATCTTTAAAATGACTGCGTAGAACTCTGCGGCAATAATTTTATGCCTAGGCTTATCTTAAAAATGCGAGTAAAAAAAGTCAACATGGGCTTACTACCTCGATAGACTTTCATGCTATGAAATATTTTTATGACTTTTTACTTTATATAATCTGCGACAAATTTCTGGGCACAAAATTAAAGAAACTCATTTCGTTATGTTCGGTTGAAGGTATCTTATATTATTTAACTTCGTGTCTATTACACATCATTCGTGTATAAAACCAATCGTCAATGTATAGAATAAAATTTATAACACTTATGCAATACTTATAATTATTACTTTGTTATTAAGAAGTACTAATTCACTTTCCCTGCAATATTACGTGCTCGTAATTTTATTGTCGTGATTAAGATTGTTATTAAATTGCATTAAAAATATATAAAAATTCATTACTTCTAAAGAGAATAAAGTGCCACTTAGAGTATAGAGGTAAAGTAAACACGAGAAAAGCATTTAAGTTAAGTCATATTTTTTCATAGTTGGTGCATTTACACCCAATGATTATTATAAGCATCGCGTTCTTAATCATTTCCAATTGCACGTGTCAACATTGGCACCTTTATATTTTATTATTATTTTACTAACATTTACCTTCACGAACATTACCAACAAAAAACATCGAATGATTTGTAAAGGAGCAATACCACAGCGAGTAAAATGTACTGCCTTTTATAAAAAGAAAATATTTTAATGACAAAGTCATTGCTACACCGATATTAACCGGAATATCAAAATACATAATCTGACTGTTTCATCGTTCTATTAAAATTGAGTTATAGACACCTACAAACAAGAATAAATTATGTTATCAATAATTCTAATTGGAATTACAAATGATTATGGACATACACTCGCCGTAATTGCCCTTGCTTTACGTACACGAACGTAATATAATATTTAGGATTATTATTTCGGATTCTATTAACTTTCATTCGCTAATTATGTAATTGAAAGGAAAAATTAGCATAATTTAAAGTAACGATTACCTGCATAAAAATTACGTTACTGCTCACTTCGGATTGACAACAACAGTTATCATTTAACGCTTTACTATTTATTAACTTTTTTCAACTCGGTAACCGTGAAAACTACTTAATTATTATTAAGCTTTCCCACGCTCGGTGCACAAAATACCAACGCTATTTCATTTATTTACAAAAACTAAATGTTATTTCGCTACACAACAAGAATTTTAATTTTTAATTTTGGTTTTAATTTCAGCGCTTGCCTGAATTTAGTGCGACCATTTTTCATATTACTATAGCTATAATACGAATTTTGAATATTAACAGATGCTGACTTTGAGATAGAGTTTAATTGTATTTAATACTTAAAGTGCATTCAAGCTGAATAGAATAATCTCTGCGATTATACAATTGACAACAGAATGTTTTCTTTCTATTTGGCAACTAAAATTCGTCAACTGTACAACGTTTTATTTTTATGTAAAAGAACATACACGAACATAATCACTGGTACATCGAATTAATGTAGCTTTTGGCTTAAGAGAAAGTTTTGACACGTAAATTAAAATAAGTTTATGGACTTCATCCGGGCAAAAATAAAAATGACAAGTGATAAGCGATTGCATTGAAAAATAGTCGAGAACTTTCGAATTTATAGTAGAAAACTAATCTTAATATGGGTGAAATATTTAATATTTAGTTTAAATGTAACGTATCACGGACGATAATGTAAACCATTTTGAATCAGTTTTCTCATATTTTCACTTCTAGGCTAATAAATAATATAGATTTTGAGTAAAAATCTGTACGTCGATTGCCCACACCATTATTATTTACAATAATTCACGACTAACTGTTACAATGATTAGTGGCTATTTACGCTAATAATATCAACAAATTGAGAATTAACAGCCATACGTGCCCTTCGAGAGAATTAACAAATTCGACATAAGGCACCGCGTTCACTTAATTACGAATATAATTAATCACGAATGCATTGCACAGAAATTCCACGAGTGACAATAAAATGTCGTTGCGGTGAAATAAAAAACCTGTCTTGCAGACGCCAACACATCTGACATATCAACGAAAACTTTCGACTTTTTATTATATTAAATCTAATTTCATAACTAGCCATCTACTTTATGCAATACGTATTTTAATCGTGTACCCACTGGATTGTCTTCTCTCCATGCAAAGTATTCCGTTCAATACTGCCGTCTGTTTTATTACGCTTGGTAACTTGTTGCACGATGTTGTCAGAAACCCAGAGTCTGTAATAGACATCGAGAGAGAAACGTTGACCAATTGTCAAATTAGGTCCAGAGAGAGAGAGAGAGAGAGAGAGAGAGAGAGAGAGAGAAAGAGAGAGAGTAAAAAGTACATTGTCGGTTGCTATTGCTATTAAGAGTAGTGACAGAACTCTCAAGCTGCTTTCAAGCGATTCCCACATCGACCCATTCCAAGTTGACTGTCCCTTACAATGCGGTTCTCAAATTGCCGCTGCAGTCGACTGTCGAGGGAAAAAAATAATAATAACAGCCGTGGCTTGTACAGAGAGACGCAAACGCGTGCGAGTAAGAGACTACTTCTTTTACTGTGAAATTGTGTTACAAGAAGGCTCTACTTGACTTATAATCTGTAAAAGGTCGACGGGACCTAAACTATTGGTGTTAATAACAATTGATATGCCGTTTTTTAATATTTAATTTCCTTTCGAAATTCTTGGTCTCTTAGCCTTATTATTTCACCGAGAATGAACAAATTAATTAATAGTCGAAAGTTCAAAGAAGCGTAACGTAGCTAGTACTTTCTCAAAAAAAAAAAAAAAAAAAAATCACAAGTGCGATTTTACATAAAATTGTCAATTCTCTAACAATCCGGAATGAGAATAGTGATAAGTGAAAGATACGCGCGCATAAAAACCAGATCGTATAATTTAAAAGTTCTTGTAACGGTCAAACGGTTGAAGGTACGCAGGCTTTTACTTGTTACTGAGCATAAGAAACGCACAGTACGCCTTGAATTTTTGAAGAATATCTCGTTTAATTTATAATTTAGCTCTAGTAACATCTAATTCGTATTAATCGTTTGATAATGAGGGATGCCGGCGGGAAGTCTAATTGCCGCAAGCATGTATTCTAGATTTTTTCTGTAAATAAATCAAATGCATAAATCCACAAGATACATAATGGTAATTATGTACAAATGTGCTCGCGATAGATGAAAAGGAAACTAGAACAACTGTGTTACTATTTTATAAGGTGGACTACTTTATTGACTTAAAATTATTTTTCTTAATATGCGAGGAAACGTTTAGACAAATTTTGATACGTTAGAGATCATCGTAGAGATCATTTAATGCCAATGGCACATTTACGTACATTGGTACATCAAACACAAATATCGCAATGCAATCTGCTAACGAATGGTCGTGATATTTAAATGGCGAACGCAATTATTTCTCTCCGTATTCTGCACATTTATCCCGATGCAAAATGCAGGGCAAAAGAACGTACGAGATTCTTCGGGGAAATGCCAGATGATTTATTTTAAAATCGTCCTAACGGCAAAGATAGATGCGCAAACATTTCTTTGCTCTAGGTTCATCCCCTTACCTAGAAGTAAGAAGTGGGGGTCGCATGAGGTAAACGGCCCAGACGAGCAACGCTAAAATACAGTTGCTTTAGATCTCACCTGAAATATGACACAATTACGTGAGCTATTCCCGACGTACCTTTACACTTCTTACAAAAGTAATTGTTACGAGTCATTATTACGAGGAACGACTTATTGCGAGTCTCCGGTAGTAAAACTGAATTTTTCAAATCGGCCAGAAGCAATCATTTTAGAATTACCCGATGCAATTTAACGTAGACAAGAGCTCGTTGAAACAACCGTCATTAGAATAATGGTGTATTAATAATCCCTGTATCAACCAAGCGATCGATAACTTTAAGATTATTATCGTGAAATTCGTAGGTGAAGAAAAGGTTAAAGACTGTAATAATTCCACTGTAAAGGTTCAAAAAAGCCCGGTAATCGAGCTCGCTTTTAATAAAATATAAACAACGTCACGTCAGAGTACGTATGCTTTTCAATTATTCGATATAACGCAATAAGAGAGTGTTTATCAAAACCCGCATGCTTTTAATTACTTTATCATCTCTGCGCGTTTCATAAAGTTCGTTCGCGCATTATCGAGTCTCGTTCAAGAGGTCCATGCACGAATAACTAATCGTATCTTATTAAAATGAAGTCAAGAAATAAGTTTAACGCCTCCAACTTGAAATACGACGAGATTACAATTTGCCTCGATCGTTTCACTTACGATTCGTACAGCCCCTTGGAAAATATAGCCCAGACGCCCATGAACACGTGCACCGAAACGTCGCGCACATCGCGAAACGTATCTTTCATGGGAGCTTATCTTGCCTCGGGGATTTTCTCGTCGACGAGTTCACAAATTTCGCTGGCTAATACTGACCAGATATCCGACCTGATCTGTCTCGCATGCGCACAACTTTAATTTATACGTTTGCGCTCGGCTTACTTTCTCCGCTCAAAGGTCGGAATCGCTGACTCGAATAAAAGTGCCGTCAGCGCTACGTATTTGTCGAATCATCGATAAGGGCTTTTAATTTCCCTCGTGCTACGGTTGAACTGTCAGTACCGAGCTTCCGGTACTTCTTACCTTCTCGATATTACTTTCGGATTCATGCGCAATCTTCTCGCGTGACATTAAATTTTCTTTTTTCGTACGAACGTATTAAATGTTATTGTCTGCAATAGCGTCGACTTAAATTCAAACTCAAAGTATTAGCTGTTGTAAGCTATAACTCAAGTTGTAAAACAAACTGGATACCGAAACTATTCGTGCGGAAATTATTCTAACACCGAGCCGAGTTTTAGAAACCAGTTTTTTCGGTAAAAGTCCTCTGGGACGCTGAAAACTGTGTCACTTGGTGGAAATAAATTTCTCTGCGGCTTCACTACGAAAGAATTAAAATTGTACTCGTGCATAATTTGTTTATTTCAACATGCTCGCTTCATCATTATCGTTAGATTTTTATTCTTACAACGCGACAATGTAAACCACCCACATCGCTGCGTATCATCGATCTTTTCAAAATAACACAAAATAACAGTTTGTCAAGTGTTTGCAGCTAATATCGCTAATTGTTCGACGCTAGGGTATAAAAAAACCGTTGCAGACCCAAGAGCTAAAGTGGAAAGAAAGATTTTTACTTTTTCCGTAAGAACGCATCCACGAGAAATAAGAAATTTGACGTCTTCTGACTCGAAACATTTTCGAGGGACTCGAACTACCAAGAGGATTTCTTTGTTCGAGTACAGCGGAAGATGTGGAAGTGGCATCCGTAAATTCCAAAGGAGATAAGGGCAAAATATTATTTTGCCGTCTGTCAAAAAATCCCCACCGTAATCGTGTAAATTGAGAACAAATTATAATCCGTTAACTAAGCATAAAATTGAGCACCCACCATAGCACGAACAATGAAGCAAAATAAATCGAAAAATTATTTTAAATTATTATATACCTGCTGAGCGTTAGCTTACGTTGCGTTACGTTGCGTTGCTATCGTACTATTTACCGTCGAACGATATGTACTTTAAATAATATTCAATTACAATCTATGTACATTTCGCCAAAATTAAGCAGGTGCTTACCGGATAACCAGACGAATTGCATAAAATTAATGCAGCCAAATATTCAGCATTGGGCCGTGTTTTTAACGAAAAATCTTGTAAATCCGAATGAAACGTCGCTTGGAGGCGACGGCAATCCAACGCCGAATCATCGCCGTTATTTAGAGAGAAAGAGAAATGGAATCATCGTCGTTTCATCATCCTTTCGCGCAGGACGGATCGCGCGCCAACTCTTCTACAGCCGGAAACAGAACTTGGAAAAGGCTTGCAAACAAAGATCGTCTGCGTTCTTTCATTCTTCGAGGACAAACATTTGCGATTGAACCTTCGCCAGAAGTCGAATAAACCGTTCGAATAAATAAAGTTCGTTCGCGCTACAAGTTGTACCCGCTGGAGTTGATTATGCGTGACAACGATGGACAACGATGGACAGCGATCGACAGCGATCGACAGCGATTCGACACATTTCTCTGGCTAACCTCGCGAGCTTTAATTTATTCGGTTCATTGTCATGATAATTCTGCCGATGTCTCTGGAACAATGTGACCGATGCAACTAACGATTATAACAAATGTACTCGTTTAGAATCAACCGACGTTTAACTTCGTAAGCGAATCGTTTGAACATTCAAGCGCTTGGTTCATCGAATTGGATGCCCTCGATCGCTTACATCAACACAACTTTCGTCAACAAAAGCCAATCAAATGAAATGGCTGCCAAATTGTTGCCGATGCATTCGTACGCATTGCGTTCGAGACAAGCGCGCCGGTAGATCGCAATTGCATCTTGCAGGTTCTCTTGAACGAAAGCTTTGCCATTTCAGGCGTCGTTCCAATTGCCCTAAAGCAGCATCTCGAGCGAGTTTCGGCAGCTATTACGCGGCTTACAAGACAAGACAGGTGATTTTTAATAAGCGGACTCGGTTCTCTTTTTTTTTCTCTTAAGAGGACGGAGGCTGCCAGAGTAAAGCAAACCAGGTCGACGATCCCTCCAATCTGTATAGCGATAAAAACATTCGCGTAAGAGTTAAAAGAGGAAGGATAACCGATAACTGGTTGGCGGAGAAGGATCGCAAACGTCGCATCGGCAGAAGGTCAGTGCGTCGCGCTCGATTCCCAGGATTTAAAGAGCTCGAAGGGGCTGGAGTGAGCGCGGCGGGAGCAAGAAAAGAGGAGGAGGATTGATCAAAGTCGACGACGCGGCTCTTCCTCGATCATTCCGAGTAAACCGAGTAGAATCGCCCATCGTGATCGCGGCGCTGGAATAAGTAGCGTTATTTTGTGACCGCGAGAAGGAGGTCGCGGTCGATCCGCGCGTTTGACCCGGCGCGAGAGTCTCGAAAATGACCGGCATCGGGACGCGAGACGTTCGGAAGCGTGAGCGAAGCAGGTCCCCGAGAAAAAGCTGGTAAGCTTGATCAATTGTTTTTCAGCTTTTGATTTTGTAGGCTTGCTCGTTGAAATTTAATAACCGCATAAAATACCGGTGACTCCTTCAGCTGACTCGAGCCAAAGTAAAGCGAGCCTGCTCTTATCTTTCGGAATATTTTTTCAATGGGGCTTCTTATTATAGTTAGTCACTCATCTCGAAATGCAGACGCACTCACGCAGAGAGAGAGAGAGCGTGAGAGAGAGAGAGAGAGCGTGAGAGAGTGAGTGAGAGTGACAGAGAGTGAGTGAGAGTGAGTGAGAGAGAGAGAGAGTGATAGTGAGAGAGAGAGAGAGAGAGTGAGGGGGGGGGGGCTCGCTTACCTACAAGTAAGCGAGCTCGAATTTTTAAAAGACATTCTGTTTTACTCGAATTTTTATTCGCTAAGAACTCGAAGCGCCAGTATAGCCAGATATTAGACGAGAAAATTATCCCGAAGGAAGACTTGGAGAAGAAACGAGCAACACCGATGAAATCAGTACCAAAAATCAGTATCTTACGATTTTCCGATGAATTCCCCTTTTCTTGCTTCGAGTTCTCCTCCCATCGTAAATGTAGCCTGCGATGGCCGAAGAAAATTTGCGCCACGTCATGCACGTGTAAGTAAAATGTGAGTACACGACTATTTTTACGCAATCCGAAGACTGTGTTAAAAATTGGATGAGTCGTGCGTTGTTATTCGCCAGCGTTAAAGCGGGAGATTCGAGTAAATCGTTATAAATACTTGAAACTTACCAATTTCAGTTCGAAACAGCACCGATTACTCGATAATTAAAAGCTTACCTACAACATAAAAGTAAAATTACTTATTTTACATTATGTTATATAATGGCCGTGTAGAAATGTAAATAATTCGAAATGTGTTATTTAATGCTACAATTTCAAATCTATTTTAAACGCGCGTGAGTCTTGGCAATTAAGTCATCGATTTTAAAAATTACGGTACTCGTTTTATTTCACGTTTTAAATTGTAAAATGAGTAAATAAAATCTTCCTCGCTTGTCGCGAGAAAAGTTACCGAAATTTAAGGTTCATCGAAATTTCATCAAAAATACACGGTGTAAACGGAATTACTCTCGTCACTAATTTGTATGACATACTCCACGTAAATATGCGAATGAAACCGTAAACGCTCGTTAATTTCCGTTACAGCTTTTAAAACAACCGCGATCGATTTTACATTTTACTTCGTACTCCATTATAAATAAATAGGCGCAAATATAACTCAAACTTGTAATCCACCGAAGATCCAGTTGTTAGCCTCGTTGCGCTTCAACGTTGTAAATTCTTTAAGCACTGCGCGCAAGCATCTGAAAAATATCGAGTAAAATCTCCGGTCACTCCGTCATTCAACGGCATACAACTCGTTCTTCCTGGACGAGGCTGCAAAAGGTACAAGCGAATTTGCTGTAAACTGTAAAGCCGACGTAAATTGTGTGTTTGCGTCGATGGAGACCGATGAAGACCGATGAAGACCGATGAAGACCGATGAAGACCGATGAAAACGCGCTGCATATTTGTAATCTTGAAATATAAATAATAGCGCGTACCGTTGAGCGCTCACCGAGAGCACGAGCAGTCCACAATGTAAGTACGCGCGCGAGCATTGCCGGAACAAGAGAAACGAACAAGACCCAAAACACGTGCAGCCGACGACTCTTTCTTCCTTCAAAGGCTCTGCCACCCCTGACCGCTTCCATGTGTGCGCGGGTTTTATGCAATTCAGGCCGCGACGCGTGCGCACAGCTCGGCTTTGTCTTTTCCTGGATGCGCCTTGGCCAAGGCCTCCGTCAAGGCCAATGGACTAATGATCTAAAAAGAGACTCGGGAATCGGCGTTTCGTACTGCGATGCTTTATTGCGATGATAACGGGGGGGACACGCTACAAAGTGTCGCCACTGCGAATTACCGCGAACGTAATCGCAGACTCGTATACCGTACCCTCGTGAAAAAGTTACTTCGCGTACTACGTTACGCGCGAGCGTCTAATCGTGCGGCCCTTTATCTTCCTTTGCGCAAATGCACCGCGCGGGTGGGTAAGCACTGGTTGCACATCCTGTATTTTTCATTATTTCTATCGACGATTAACACCTCGCGATTCCTCCGGCGATATTAATCACGTAAACGTGCGCCAGCGAACACGCGTAAGAACTACCGGTTTGTTCGATTTACATTTGGCAAGTTCTGCCGTAACGGTAATGCAAGCTTAGCAAACTTGCTCATGATTTTTACGAGAAAGTTAGAAATTTTGGATATTTAGCACATAATTTCGCACATGCTATAAATGTTTATGTGGCGATATAAGCCACGTAAGCTTCCTCGAAACGTATCGAAAAGTATAACGTCGTTGTGCGATTGGCACAACGAGAAAGATCATAATAATTCCTATTAAATTAGTCAACTCTTAACGCCAACATTAATCGCGAAAATTTATTTATTTACAAAAGACAATTTGTAGGAGTATTAGTGGCGTCGCAAGTATCCGTACTCCGTATTGACAAGTACTAGCGATGCGCTAAACCACCTCCCACTTTTCACCTTTTGTCATCCCTTCCACCTATTATTATGTCAGACCTACCATAAGGGGCAGGATCCCATCCCTCACGACTGTATAGACTTAAGCTTCGGCCCGCTAAAATCAATAAAACTTCTCGGTTTTTATACCTGAAGTAGTCTGACTAGAGGTACCGCTACTACGCTGTACGTGGCGAATTCACGTCTCCGAAAAGCTACAAACTTTAATGGAAACTGAAACGCATTTTGTGACAAATGGTCTGATACGACGCTGTACGGCGAGACAAATTGCTCGCCAAGGTTGTGAAAAACCAAGAGATAAAATACGTTTTGTCAGACAGAACATTAAAACCTACGATTATCAACCGTCAAATCTAATAGATATTTCGTATATTATGCTTAGGATAGAGTCCATCCAACTGAGTTAATAGTTACAAAAGGTTATAGGTTAAATCATTATTATATCCGTCAATGATTCATAAATGATACCGCGATTCGACGTTGTAAGGCATTAGTTGTTAAACAAATATATCGTAGGCGTTTTGCTCGCGTAACTTGAGCCTACAACGTTACGTAATCAGTTATCCAATTTTTTCCTTCGGTACTAATGTTGTATTCGTTAGTTTTCATTCGGTACAAGTGTGATGCAAGATTTGGAGAAGAGTCGCGATAAAACTTTCAGCGTATAAATGCAATTATTTTCTAAAGGCTGAAGACGATCGAACCTTCAAATTCTAATTTATGGAATTTTTAATTTAACGACATCTATAAATTACGTAGGGACAATTACACAAGTCACAACTCTGACAGAAATTCTGAAATCCAGTACATCAGTCCTCGAGTATTCAAAATTTTAAAGTCTATCCTACAGAAGGCGAAGAAACTGTATCGAACACTGGTAAGGAGTTGTTCTAAATTTATGAGGGTTTCACTTACCTACGGCACGTCAGATTTATATATATATAAAAAAGGGATGAAAGGAAGGAAGGAAGGAAGGATGGGGGGGGGGGAAGAAAGAAAGATTTTGACAAGCGAAGAAAGAGCAATAAAATAGAAAGAGAAAGAGAAACTAGTAGGAAAACTAGTTTTATTATTCAATTGTAACGCGAGTATCACTTGGCATAAAAGTTTTATTTATAAAAAAAACTAATCTTCTTATCGTCGATCGTTGAGTAAAATTTATTTCCTGGAAAATCAACGTCCACCGTGAAAACAGTCGCAATAATAAAGAGGAGGTGCAAGTAACGCTGCTTCCCAATGATAGATTTCAGATTTTAAATCATTCGATAGCGAAGGTAAATAAAAAGTGCATAAAACAAGAGCTTGAGAAATAGAAGAATGAAAAATGAAAGAAGCAGGCGACGAACGCGGAAAGAAAAAAAGAATGCAATGATAGATGAACGCGTTGGAACGAATGGAAAAAGTTTAAAAGAGAAGACCAAGTGAAAAAACAAACGAGCTACCGACACACTAAATGTGCCCGAACTGAAAAGGCCGAGGAACGTTTATGAGTTGCGCACCCGATTTCTTTCCATACCATTTTCTTGCCTTTCTTTTCATCTAGCTTTTTCGAGAACGTACTTGTGCTATGCAAAGCCAATAAATTAGCGGTGTATACTCCATCCCGCGCTAGATTATTCAAAGATTTCTTTTACTTTTAGTGCGATTATCGAGACAAATGAACGTGATTTACGGCGTCTTTGTTAGAATCGATGGCCGTTTTTAAATCTTAAGGAACAAGCGAACGGTTGGTAGACGAAAGGTTATCGATCATATTAAATGTAACTTGCCTCCAATCAGAAATAATAATTAACAGAAACGAAATTATCACGTACATTTAATTGTTAGGGAAAGAAACTTTTGTGAGAAAATGTTCCATTTTTCTGTAAGGACGTTAAACTTGGTAAAAAGAGCATTAAATAAGGTATTTAATGGATCAATTAGCCTGGATGGATTGATTTGCAAGGCTTTCGTCCAATAAACTTTACAATAATAAACATTACAAGAATTACCGCTGAAAAACAAATTAATGTCTCCTCCTCCTCCTCCTCCTCCTCCTCCTCCTCCTCCACCACCACCACCACCACCCCCCACCCACCCACCAAGAGTCTATTGCTCGCTTCTACACAAACTTAACCACAAACAGCGATACACCGAGTTGTGGAGTATTGCAATCTACAGAGAGACTTGTTCTTTATTCTAAGCTTTAAAGACATTTCGTCGAAAGTTTAGAAATACTTGTAAATACTCCCCATTGTTTCGATCTTCCTGTAGTACACAAATTTTTAAGACAAATTAAAGATAAGAGTGCAGCCTCATCTACGAGCATTCGTCAGATGTTCGCGCGTGGAAATATAGTTTCCCAAAACAGCAAGTGCGTCCTTAAGCTTGACTTGGAGTTTGCTCATCGAGACCTTTATACGAGACCGAGGGAGAAATCAAAAAGCCTCGATGCACAGGTGGTGCTCGTGACGCAGAGCTGCAATGAGCCTAGAGTGCAACGAATCCTCGGGGCAGTGACATATCGATCAACCGTCTCGAGCAAGTTGGCGCCAACCTGGCTGCGCTGCGAGCGACCTTTGCATGCACTCGCGTAACCGCGCGTACGCATAACGTAGGTGAATGCGTTACACGTAACGAGCGTTACGCAGGAAGTACGCGCGTAAACTCGGAGAGACGAAGCCAAGGTTTTTGAGAACGAGCTTCTTGATTATGCGTTTCAAGTACGATGGACAATGTAGTGGATGGCGCGGTTATTCGTATTTTTTAAATAAACATTTGAAACATACTCGTTTCGTCCGGTGCAATGCTTATGCACCGCACGCGTACACCCAGTGAAAATAATTCGAGTCTAATAAGTTGCTTTCCTCGGTAGGAACAATACCGTTCGCAACCAACGCGTTTTTCGATTTTATGAAATCTATCTCGATCATCCGCAACTTAGACTGCGCGATATTAAATATTATTATTACAATGGCTGTCGATACACTTCGGATAACGCGTAACCCCTCGAAAGCTTGGACTCTTTTAAACTATTTTTTACCATCCGTACCATTCCGTTATCGGTGCTTCATCTCCTACCCTTCGACGTCATGCGACGTCAGCCTTGGCTGTATAATAGATCCTGAACTATTTGCGTGATTTGATGAAAGTATGTCGTATAAATTTACGTACAGGCGCTTAAGAAATCTGAACACTCGAATACTCGACTGATTAAAACAACATTTTTGCCAACCAGGAAATTTTAACCGGACATATCGCTGGTTCATCGACCGTCTCGGTGCATCGTTAGTGGGCGGATACGGTTTTAGAAAAACACGGGGCTCCATCGAAACTCGACGACCGAGTAGAATTTAGTAGGTTGCTGGCTTTGGGTACTTTTAAACCTCGTTTTAGGTACTTTTCCCTTCCTGGGATTTAAAGCCCGAAATTTCGAGCCTTCACCGGTGCACGAGCAGAGTATTCGAACACGTTCATAAATTGCCTTAACAATACGAGTGTAGCGCGCGCGCGCGCAAGTACGATGTCCAGCCAAATCATCCCAGAGGAAGTTGGGCGTTACACGCGAGCAACCTGGTTTAAGCCGCGTGTTGCGGTGCTCGGTTGCCAAGGCGACGAATCCTAAACACCGCACCACGCGTATTCTAATCCACGATTTTTATCTCTCGTTCTTTTTTACCACGAAATGGGCGATCCGCTCGGTCTGCGAGGGGAGGATTAAGAGATCGCGACTGTGACTTTCACCTCGGATTAAAGTGAAAGTTTGCGTCGGATCGGTTTTTCATCGTCGTTTCATAATTGTTTCCGTGCGCAATTCTTTTGCCTTTCGACGTGTAATATATATATATATATATTCTCAATTTTCAGCGAGCTCATTGTTTTCAACGAGAAGTACACGCAAAGGAATATTTCATCGATACTTCACGAATATTCACAATTACGAACGTTATTTTATAATAAATACGTTGCGATAGACGCGTACTCCTATTTTCTCGGCGTTGAGCGACGTAATGAAATCTGTGTTCTGCCATTGCGCAAAAAGGTTTATCAATAATTGGGCAAACTACAATTTGCTCCATTCTTTGCTCCTTTCTTTTGTGCACCGGCATTACACGACTACGTGGTTATTGTTTAAGATCTGTCTTGGCCTAATACGTTGCGGTTACACAGATTTTTCGTTGGCTCGTTTCGACCGCGAGATGAAGAAACTTGGGCGTCATAGAGCACAAATACAACGGGTTAACTACTTTTCGTTGATCGTCAAGAGATCTTGATTTGTGATTTGCAACTAACTGCATTTGCAATGCAACTAGTTGAAACGAAAGAAAGAAGAAAGAAAGAAAGAAAGAAAGAAAGAAAGAAAGAAAGAAAGAAAGAAAGAAAGAAAGAAAGAGAGCCCACGAATGAAGCTCGTCGTACGACCACAAGAATATCGAAGCCTAAAATTTAAGCGTACGATTGCAATCTTGCTAATTCGCCGTTTCATACTTATCGGGATCTTTAAGACACCATTGGAAAACCAAAATATTTACCAAAACGACGCACCACGCTATAAACTAACGAGTTTTCCCTTACCGCGAGCTGTATTTCGCGAAGAAAGTGGTGCGCGATCGCAAACATACGAACGCACAGAGCACATTACAAAAAAGCGAGTCAACGAGCGCATTCGATGATTTTGATATTCGTTAAACCACGTAACGAAAACGGTTACACAACTTATTGCAAGTTAACACGAGTTTGGAAGGAGTAAAGAATTAGATAACGCAGTTTTAATTGGCAAAGCGAACGACGTAACCAACAACTTTTGGTTTAGATTTTGCTGAAATTTACCGATTCTAGTCTCCTTAGCCACGATCGTGATATTATTTTAAATCGTAACCCAATGGTACATCTGCACCTAAGATTACGCAAGACGATGAATTTCATTCGTTTACACGAGAGGCAACGATCCGTTTCTCGCTTATCTCTCTGACATTACGTTGCGATTAGTCTTAGCCGTTAGAGCGCGAGATCTCGTGTGCTTTATAAATTCACGAGTGAAAAGAACGGAATTCAGCCGAGGCCGAGATCGATTAATAGCGCCAGACTCTTACGAAATGCGTTACGTTCACTTTATGACGAAGAATATTATATTGTTGCGCAACCCCGTGGCTCGCACTCGCAACAACGCCGCACAATTGAATTTTACGAATTTTGAAAGTTCAGGCTTCGCTTGTAAGGTTACAAGCCTTACAACTCATTTCGAGCACGATAACTCTGTGGCCGTTGCACGCGGAACGTAAATTAATTACGATGAAAATGAATTACGATTCCGTACTTTTTTACTTTTCACGCAAAAAAAAAGTGATAAAGCGTTATTTCGAAAGCACCACTCCTGCGATATCTCTTAGTTCGAACTCCGTACGAAGCACCAATTACGAATACCGAATACCGAATGTCGAATGTCGAATGTCGAATGCCGCGTAACTTCAGCTTGATAAATAAAAGTGTTGGCGTTTGCGTTATACATAGGTGCATTGCAACAATGAAAACGTGCGTTGGCCAATGCATCTGCTGCGGGGCAAAGAAGCAAAGAAGCCCAAAAGCCCAAGCAACAGCAGTACCGAAATCAGCGAAGAAAACTGCAGGACTAACCGGCTTTATAATCGCCATTTTAATTCTAACGTCAAATCGTTCTAATTCGGTCTCTCTTTCCCTCTCGCACCCTCTTGCCCTAATTCGGTATCTTTCCGCCTCGGCGCTCGCTTTTCTCTCTATCGAACGCATACGTTAAATGTCCTCCAATTAAGCTGCAGCAACTTCTAATTACCCTTGGGCTCATCGCCATTCGAGTATCGACTATCTTTGTTTCTCGCGCTCTCGCTCCGTGCTTTAAAAAGAGAGCGCGATGGGGGCGGGGGCGGGGGCGGAGGAGTAGGAGAAGAGCGAGCGAGTTTGTTGACCCATTCGCGAGAGGCTCGAAAGCGATCTTACGTCTATCTTTGTCTCTCGCCCGTCTTACACGTAGGCGTCTACCACATTGATACGCCGATGATAAATATTCATCGATCTGACGAGGCTCGACGAATCGGCTCAACGAAAAGCAGCACGGCCATTCGTATGCACGTGCACATGCGAAACCGGTGTACGTCGACGGACGCTCCACGCGATTTCCTTCGACGTGCATGTGGTTTAGTGGAACGACGTCGACGAGGAGGTCGATTGGCACTCGGACGTACGTGTAGTAAGCGTGTACTCGCGCGAGTAAGCCAAGCATTACGATTGACAAAATGGCCGGGGATGGGAAAATGTGTCGACTCGCTACGCGATAACATCCTTCCGTTTCGAAAAAAAAACGAAAGGACTCGGTAAGGACTCAGCCTTAGATGCCTTACTCGTTGCTACCGCGACACTCATTCGAGCGCACGATTAAAAAGTGTCAAGAAACAAGCGATCGAACCATCGGCACGCAATCGGCTAGGCTGTGTTGTGCTTGTTAATGCTCAGCACGAGAAGTCAAATTAAGCGACAAAGTAACCGTTGGACTAATTTCTGACCACGGCTCGTGACAATGAACTCTAGTGCCGCAAAGTGAGCTAGGAGTGAGCATTTGCCAAGAGGAGGAAAAGGCGTTCGGAAAATCGAACCTTATGCGAAAACGAATAATAATAGCCGAGCCCTCTCTCGAAAGCACCTAGGCGTTGCGACCCTCGACGAGCATTCTTCGAGCATTCGTCGAGCATTCTTCGAGCATTCTTCGAGCATTCTTCGAGCATTCTTCTCACCCCGAGTGTCCTACCGCGTCGAACCACCAGTCCCCGTCGCAGCTGTCGCATCAGCTGATGACCGGGAGCGTGAGAGCAACAACGCGCGCATCCACGTCGGGGATCCCCGAGGAAGGGGAGAAGCTCGGGACAGGGCCGCTGGTTTGTCTTTCTCGGAGGGATTTAGCGAGAGGGAGGACGACTCGCCGATCCACCGAATCCAACAAAGTGCTGAGACCATCGGAGCGACAACGATTTTGCGAGAAACCTTGTTTTCCGAATATAATAACACACCGCTGCACAATGTCGAATATCGAGACAAGTTGAACGAGGCAATGAATCTCCTGATCCAACCATCATTCATTTGCTCATTCACATTCAATGGCGTCTTAAATAAATAAAATGATAAATAACGAAGCGATCGTGCCAAGTGATAATTTAGACTTACGAGTGAAACGGAATGAAGCGCGAGTGTAGCAAAAAGCCCAAAGTACCTTACGCGTAAAGATTACGCTCTACCAGATATTGTCCACCTATTAAAAAGTCTGATATTCGTGAAATAAATACCACGCGCCTATTCTGTAAATAAGCCTAGCGTTGGTGTATCGTTATCGCGTACTTTTAATTTAAAAAGAAAAACGCACTTAGGAACGACGTTGCAGCTCAGCAAAATTATCCACTTCTATATTCAATGCAATCACAACGTCTCACCGGGTAGTAGTAAAGGAAATTACGATTCGATTTTTCGCGAAGGTTCGTTACCTTACATAATGTAACGTAAAGATTAGATAATCGGCGAATCCAGCGTCGATATTTTTCCATTTTTTCCCAACGAGTGTTTCACCGTCTGGTTTCACTAACGGCTTTCCTCTTTAATGTCGATTGTATCTCAAATCGGTTAAAACGTTAATAATACCAATTTTATTGTTTGCTTGCCAGACATTCGATAAAAGCGCACTGAATTATTACGAATTTAACACGGACGATTGCGAAGGTACTTTCATAATGAACGAACGAACCAACGAACCAACGAACCAACGAACCAACGAACCAACGAACCAACGAACCAACGAACCAACGAACGAACGAACCAACGAACCAACGAACCAACGAACGAACCAACGAACGAACGAACCAACGAACAAACGAACCAACGAACCAACGAACGAACGAACCAACGAACGAACGAACCAACGAACCAACGAACCAACGAACGAACCAACGAACCAACGAACGAACCAACGAACGAACGAACCAACGAACCAACGAACGACGTGAAAATGAATAAAAGTACCTCGAAAAAGACTTTGGCTCGTGTAGACATTGACGTAGACGCATTGTAATGGTCGATGTGCCCGGCCAATATACATAATTCGAATTGGTCGATAACAATGCAACCATGTGGGTTTGTTTTTGAAGGGTAAACTGCCTGCTTACGAGTTCGTTGCTCTTTTTCATGGCCTTGGCTCATCGAGGACAGAGCGCGCTAAACTGGCTAAGCAAGTCCACTGATAAGAGAAACCCATCGAGATTAGCCCCACCGTGTTTCGATCGCACAAGACTAGAGGACAAAAAGTAGCCTTTCGTTGCGTCCCAGACGTTGCGGACCAAAAGAGCACTGGTTACGCAGTACTCGAATAAAATCTACTTTACAAATATTACGAGTCAATCGAGGATTGTAGGTACAGATTTGTGGAGAACATCTGCAACTCGTCATTTCTTTGTCATTTCTTTGTCATTTCTTTGTATCTGCTACTCGCGCTTGAAAATTCTATCGAGTTTGAATTTGGATCCGTTTGTTGGATCTGTTGTAATAACGAATCGTACAATTTTTCAAAAATCAGTCCAATTTTCGTTGATATTAAAAAAGTCAACGTTGCCGTGAAAATCACCGCAACTTAATTATTATTGATATGCAGTGGATGCGCTAGGAATTGTGAGTGAGGATTTTACTCGTATTTTGAATAACGAGAAATAATAATTCTTTACAATCACAATTACGCATAAAAAGCGTAAAACGATAATAAAAGCACAAACATGCGGTACGATTCCGATCAAGATACGCACGCGTATACGATCTACGTAGGGAAAAGCATTGAAATCGACTTAATTCTTTAACAGAGAGAATGCACGGTGTGCGTGTGTGCGTGCGCGTTTAAGCATGTGTTTGAGAGAGAGCGAGCGAGAGCGAGCGAGAGAGAGAGAGAGAGAGAGAGAGAGAGAGAGAGAGATAGAGAGACGGTTCGGTTCGAAGGACACTTGGATACCGGATTCTGCGTGCGTTTCTTCGTTGCGACGTTGCCATTGCCCCCTTCCTTCTCTCTCTCTCTCTCTCTCTCTCTCTCTCTCGCGCGCGCGCGCGCGCGCTCGCGGTCCGTCGTACCACACTGTTGCAGCAACTGAAACAACGTGTATGCAGTGATCAACCTAAAAGTTGGACCGAAAGTTCGAAAAAACCGGTCTCTCTGCGAACGTCGCTTTAGTTTGGTAAATAATCAAGACCCGTGAGAACCTAATTCAACGCAAGATCTTAAAGTCCGTTTGATTTACTCGTGTTAACCACCATCGACGCCCGTCACCTATACCTATGCGACAGTCCTTCCGATGAGCAACGAGCCACGAAAACGGTAGTCCTCGTCCGTTCAAATTCATTTTCTCCGACGACCGTCGCCTAGTTTGCGATTGCATTTCGTAAGCATTAGGTAATAACGTATTGCGGTAGGAGACTGTTCTCCATTTGCAACAATGATCGCCGATCTCCGAGTTACAAAGTAGTCGCTTGCTTCTCTGGCAACGATTGCGCTATCATCGGTGGATCGACGACAAACCACGGGTTCCAAAATCGATGCCCCACCCATTCCTCGAGAATAAGAGCGTCGGTGCCACTTAATAAGAGTATGCAAATGCGGGGAATGAAATGGAAGCAATTGGAGCAATGGGACGGACGATAGAGGCTTGAAAAGCCCGATGAAGGAGGAAGGAGGAAGGAGGAAGGAGGAAGGAGGAAGGAGGAAGGAGGAAGGAGGAAGAGCGCGAGTCCTGCAGCCCAGTATACGAGCAATAAAATCGATGCGCAGGCTCGAGTGTGTGGGGAACACGAAGAGCAACTCCGCCTGAGAACCACTGGAAGGGTCTGGTACGTTCGCTCGGTCGTCGCAGCCGCCGCCGCCGCCGTCGGTTGATGCTGTGCCCACTTTTTATCAAAAGGTGTACACCAAGTGCGGCTGTGTATTCGGGCAGGTACCGCTCTCCTCTCTCGGTGCGTTTCGCTAAGCTCCCTGCGGGTGTCCTCCTTCAACTTTGCGATCTCCGTTGTCGGTCCGTCTGCGCGTCTCCTTTCTCGCACTGTCTTCGGCCTATCCGATCAATTTTCATTTGCTACGATTCTGCTCGGCGCGATGAAAGAAGCCTCGATTTATAGGGAAATATATATTGTGCTCGTGGACAGTGGGGGTCCGGCTTTTGATTATTAATAGCGATGCCTTAATATTTATTCTACCGTCTTTTATTTAGCTCCTTCTCCTGCCTCTCCAACATTTTCCAAAGTATAGCCTGGAGTGTAAAATTTCTGTGATCCGACAACTCGATGACCTTTAAATCGGCAAATCCTCGGTGTGGGCACGATCCCAGTGTCGCCGGTGCACGTTATTTCAAGCTGATAAATGCATCGTATTAGACAACGTGTTGAAAGCTCGTAGTACATCGCAATAACCGATCTTTCTTTCATACCAATGTGTGTGACTAATAATGTGTGTGGACTAATGTGGACTAATTAATAAATCGCTCGTGTCTACCTTAATACAATTAGAATATAATCGTTTCCAAAGACAAGCACAATGGCTGGGATCAACCAGAATCAACTCTCATCGAATGCGATAATTCGTTGATTGTGCAAACCTCTGGTTAAGAGAAGGGAATTTTTAAGTCGTCAAGATCGACTGTAGGTATAGGCGTTAAAGCTCTTCATTGTTACGAATTCGAGAAAATAGCGCTTGCGAGAAATAACTTTCAAACGAGTTATTTACTCGGAAATAATTCCTTCTCGACAGCCAGTGCTACTCAATTACATAAGGTAAGGGGCGAAGGCACGAGGACTACGAAGTCGACGCTCGTAAGCCTGCAAGAAACAACGCGAATAAAGAAACGCAAGGAACATCCAACTCGAACGTTGGCCTCTTCTCGGAAAACTCAATTTTCGCCAACCCTTGAAGCGATTTTCGCAACCGTCGTGTACGTTGCGCGGCGCAATCCCGCGGCAATGACACTTCTCCCCTTTTCTTCACGGCGAATAATGCATCGGTGTGCGTAAGTTATTGTACGAGGTGCAAGGAGCGCATCGCGTGTAACCGCGTATGCTCCAAAGACTTTGGTACTGGTTACGACGACAAGATGATGTCCGTGATAAGGAGCTCCTTGCACTTGTACGCTTCGAACGTTCGAACGTGATGAATGTTCCTTATGACTCTTCGCGGGATGAAAAATGCCAAGGAGCTTTCACTCTTACTCGAGTGGAACTGTCAATGCTTTATTGCTACATGCTCCTTAACCCTCTATTCGCTCGATCCACATTCAGACCGCGCGATTCGGACCGTTAACCGAGGTACGCAATTATTTTACTTTTTCGTTGCCGAATCAATGTAACAATGATACACGCGCGTTAACAATGATAAGAAGAAAAAGAAAAAGAAAAAGAAAAGCAACGATAGACGTTACTCTCCTTACGAGCTAAGCTTCGGGCTAAGCTTAGCTCGTCGCTTCCAAAGAGAAGAAATACTTGCCTTTACGGTTTTATTAAAGTCCCCGATGTCGTTCTTTCTTCAACGAGATCGCGTACTTATATTTGAATAAATGTACAAATACGTGCGCATAGACAAGTACAAGTGCGTATAAATTATTGCTACCGTTATTACTCGTTGGGATTTTAATATTCATCGTCAAACAGCTGCTCAACTGCAGCTCAGCATTAGACAATTTATTGAAATGAAACGTAAACTATAATATGTACGCGAATTTATGCGTTAGCCGATTAAATTAAACGCGCTATTCACGATCGACTGACTTATATACAGACAGTTGACCGAGACCGACTTCATTATCCTTTACGAAAATACTTTATACATTTCACAGGTATGGATCAGACTTTTATTAACGACCCAATTCCATTACTAAGCAAACCATAAGGCCGAATTTAGCATACGTCCTAGATATCTCGCGAGAAAGATTGACGGGTTAAAAATTCATCTCGATCGAATGAATTATTGGTATTTGAGAGAGAAATATCTGAAATTCAAAGGGAGGCAACTCCGCGTTGGTAAGCGACAACGTCGTACTTTCGCCAATATTGCGTTTGCCGGTATTATTCGAGGAACAGTGGGTTCCTTTGGAGTTACGTTTCGGCACATAAAAAAGATAAACGGTAAAACTTAAACGACTCGGTTTAATTACATACTGGAATAAACGTACGCTGTACGAGGACATTTGAAAGGTAACGATTTTACTTGAATTTATCGCCAATTCATCGATTAGTTCCGCTAACAAATGAGAAAAATGCTTGCTAATGCATTTTCTTATGAGAAATTTACAAAGTTAAGAGCTTATTAATTTCAGTTGTGCACATTGACACACTTATTTTAACATTTGTACGTATCCAGGACTTTTAAAAAAGTTTGTTTGTTAGTTTGTTTGTTTGTTTGTTTTTTTTTTTTTTTTTTTTTTTTTTTTTTTTTTTTTTTTTTTTTTTCCCTTCCCCAACACAAAACAATTTTGCGTTTGTGGAGCCCGTAAAATCGTGCTGAACTTGTGATTCGTATTCTGAAAATTTCGTTCGATTTAATTATTCAAGCACTGTTCTCAATTTGCATCATGAAATCAAATTCACAATTTTGTATCTACC
Organism: Wiebesia pumilae; assembly: GCA_018907045.1. Lineage (NCBI taxonomy): Eukaryota > Metazoa > Arthropoda > Insecta > Hymenoptera > Agaonidae > Wiebesia > Wiebesia pumilae. The sequence continues at coordinate 611,936 of JACCHZ010000192.1, read as the reverse complement.
GAACATAACCAGGAGAGCTTAAGCTTTTTCCTTTAACCATTTAAAAGTGCAGATTATCATTATCAGACTTTTAAGCGAAAGTGCTAATTTACTGTCAAGCAAATTAACGTTTACGTCCCTGTGGCATTTTTATTAGCTATTACAGCTCTTTATTATTCAATGAGGCCCAATCTTTAATCGTTCTTCATAATTGCCGCACCTTGAGCGAATTTGAAAGTTGGAATAATTTTTGCAATAATGCACGTTAGAACGCTGGAAAAATTCGAGTTAAAGTCCTACGTACGATCAATGATTACCAAAAGATTCCTTTTACGCAGTAATAAACACTCGGGAGGAATTTCTTGATGAAACTAAAGTACGTAAAATATTTGTAATCAATATTTGCGGCTGAAATGCAGAGCGTGCAATTTCTTATTCGAATTTTCGATAAAAAAAAAACCTAGTTATTTTTTGTCGGGCGCCTAATATCGTTTACAAAATGCAAACGTATGTTTCTGTTATAACGATTTTCATCGTCGCGTCTGATTCGTCTTAAACAATCAGAACGGGCTTATTAATACACCATTAGGCAACCCAACAAATATAAAATGTTTACCTCTTTAAAACAACGCATAAATTCACAGGAGCGTTTAACGACAGGACCTTTTACTTCCGAGGCTTACCAATGCGAGCGATTCCATTGGTAAAAAAATTCATCGATCACGAGCGTCGATGAATCTTCCAAGAGTTGTAAACGAGCTACGAGCTGCGAGCTGTTAAGGTGATCGCAAATCCTGCAATCGAGTCGTAAAGTGCTACGTTGAAAAAGAAAAGAACCCACCTGATGTATTGTATGTAGCCGTGTCTGGCGTCCTCGAAGAGGAAGCCCGGGTTCCGCATTTCGATCTTCTCGAAGACCATTTAATATCGCTGAGCCCGCCGCGCTGCTGACGGCCTCACGTCCTCGAGGAAACATCAGCCATCGTCGTCGTCGTCGTCGTCGTCGTCGTCGCAGTCGTCGTCGTCGTCGTCATAATTATCCTCCTCATTCTCTTCCCCCTGCCCCACTGCGATCTCCCGTTCCCCCGTTCTCGCGATCGCTCTATCAGAGCGACGGCATCGACGGCATCCCGAGGAAGGCGGCGGTGATCCCGTCCCTGGCCGAGGCGAGCACGGAGAACGAGAGGAGAAACAAGCGAAGAAGACGCCGGCGATTGACCTCAGCGCGGCTCATCGTGCGAGTACACCGACGCCCCCAGGCCGCCGTCCACGTGGGGCCGCTCCTCCGAGGGGATCGATCCGCCCGGACTTTCGCGCACAACGCACAAACACACTCGCGCTTCCCGTACTTCAGCCGGACGACGTTGTTGCTGCTGCTGCTCCTCCTCCTCCTCGGGCGACGAGCGCTGGCCGACTGAGACTCGCTCGAGCCGCGCCGCGAGAGCAGCTCCGGTGCTCTCCTGCCCCCACCATCCGGAGATGCCCCCCGACTACCTGGGCAACCGCGCGCGGCTCCCTGCCTCTAATGGGGGGCCCTAATGCTTTTTCTGGCCTCTCTTTAACGACGATTCGCGCGCTTGGTGCTTGCGCAGCTTAATCCCTCTCCGAGCCTCTTACTTTTACTTTTTAGATCGGCTTTACGACGCGCCCGAGAACTTTATTCTTACAAGCGGCTTTTATCTCTCGCGACAAGTTATCTCTTGCCTCCCCAGCGAACTCCCGGGCATCCTCCATTATTCCCCGGGTGCACTACATTCGGTGGTGTATTACACGCTGAAGGAGGTGGTGCCGAAACGGTGGAACGTTTTTGCACGTTTCAAATGCACATTTTAACGCAACCGAAGAGTAATCAATTTTCAAGCGGGAGTGCGTCGCTGCTGACACCTAGACCTCGCTAATCTCGATAAATCTCTTTGGTGCGCGCATTTCGTGCAAGAGAAAGGAGAAAAAAAATATATGGAAGTGGGAGTCTCGGAGTGGAGTCACCGGATGCGGCGGGACACCTTCATTCCGTATTCCGACAGCTAATTCGTATTTGGAAATCCTTATTCGTTGCGTGCTTGCTCGAATGTGCAGTTTGGGACCAGTTCGGATCCGAAGATCCCAGTATTTTTCAAAGCGTTTGATTTCGGCTACATTCGGCTCGCTTGATCGCCAAATTTTTTAAAGCGTTCCGAGCGATACTCGGAACAATTTCCATAACTCACCAATAACTCAGCAATAACTCAGCAATAACTCAGCAAATGAAACAATCCTTAGAGGGAGTGTCTGTAATTTAACTCGATCTCTGAGCGTTTGATACAACTTTTTTTAATTCATTTAAAGAATTAGTTGCGCGCTGATGATTTTATCATTATTATCATTTGAATAGCAAAAACAAAAGAAAGTGCAAGAATACTGTTCAGAGTTGCGCGAGTTGTGAAAAACTGTTCAGCCAGCACTTCTGTAATTATAAAATATTATTATCTTTTAATCGTGAATAAGAAAGATTTTTTTAATACCCTACACCAACCTTTCTTCAACGATATATAATTTTACTTCTTTTGTACGAGTGCACGGGGAATTAAATTAATGACCGACAATCTTGTGAAGAAATTAATTGCTTCAGCTGCGGTATTAAAACTCAAAACTAAATTTTTTCTTTTTTTTTTTCCCCTCCACCACCACCACACCCACCCACCCACACCCCCCCCCCCGCCGCCGCCAGCGCCGCCGCCGCCGCGCCCAATAAAAACTGAATAAAAATTGTTACCATACTGTACGAGATAAAAAGTAGCGAGTGTACGCTTGAATAAATCGAATAATCGTCGTTGCCCTGCGCTAAACTTATGCCTCTTCTGATTGTCATTTGGTTATAATCTTGGGACTTTTGCAGAACAAAGTTCTTCAATACGTCCCAGCAATTATCCACTATCTTAATTGAAACTGCCAACTTTCCATTAAAGTAATATTAAAGTAATCTTTAACATTCACGAAAATTACAGACTTTCCAATAAATAATAAATATAATACGCATGCACTTTGAAACTAGATGAGATATTATTAAACATCAAAGAGCGCAGAAATGTTAACTCGAGTAATTCTTATCGCGTCTTATCGTGCCGAAGTCCGCGTCACTTTCGAAATTTACATTTTACGCAACCTTTGAGGAAAATCCTTTTTCTCAACAACTTCGAGAACCACACTCGCAGCTAAAACAATAAACGAGCCATCCTTCTAGGGAGAATGGGAGAATTGGAGAATTGTTTAAACACAATTCCAATCATAAACCCTTGGAAAAGGCTCTATTGCTAAGTTAACCTTCGTCCACATTTCTACGCAGATTTCTACACTGATTTAACAGCCGTAAAAGAGGATAAAAACAAAATGGTATGCTCATCGCTCTTCTCCTGGCTGACAAGAGGAATGAGGCTGTAAGTTCCCGTCCGAGAATTCAGTGCACAAGGCATGTTCAGAACGCCGGGGAGTCGCGGATGTTGAGCGCTCAACTCTCAAGAACTACGTACATCCTAATTTAGGGGCATCGCTATGTGTCTCTGGAATTATGTTTACCACCATTTATATACATACATACGTGTATTTACCTCCTTCTCACTTTGAAGCTTCTGCTTTAAAGTCACAGAGGCTCAAGAGTGAAAGCCCTTTTTAGGGAACTGGGCTAGAAAGTGGCAGTGTACGACGCTCATAGATCAAAAATTGGATCAAAAATTAAAATTTTCGCCACTTGGGCTGTTCCCGTTAGAGATTAGACCCTGTTGATATAAATGAAATTACGCAGGAAAGTCGAATCAACGCTACAATAGAAAGTACACACGAAAAAGAGGGTACCCACAAGGCAAAGAATACTTCGAGATTTACAAGAAAGCATTAACCCAATTGTCTTTCAATTCAATGAAGACCCCGCGAATCAATATCCGATACTCCGTAGGTAAGACTTTTCAGGTAGGTGAGTAGGTGAGACTGAGAAAAAGGCAATTTTAATAAAATATTTACGCATCGCTAATGACAGAGTCAGGTTACGGAAACTTACTTTAAATTGAGTACACTGTCTGTACCATTAATCGCAGCAACTTTTTCGCGTACCAAAATTCAAAATAAAATACGTGGAGGATAAAATCGATTTTACCAAGAATTATTCCCAACTTTAGCTGAAATCACAGGTGGACAAATACACGATACAAAGATGAAGCTTTTGATTTTAGAAAATCCATTATCGTCTTAAAGTAAAGGGCACTTGAGAATTGAACTTATTTCTTACTAATGCGGCAAAATGGACTTTGGATAAACGAGAAACACAATTCCAATTTTAGAGGAGCGCAAATTGCAATATGCGGAAATATTACATTACCCGTTAGGCCAACTTCCGCTTATGCGTTATAACGGACTTTCACGATACATCGACGATTAATTTTTGTAGTCGAAGTTTAGAGAGTTTAAGGCAGGAGCCATCTTCGAGGTTTCGTTACTACGTGTAATCTGTATGTAAGCGCAGCTCGTTGACTTTTAATAGGATGTTATTGGAGCTGCAATTTGGTCGCTGCTTACGACGTATTGTCGAGTGTCATCATACGCGACCGACACTGAATAAATCTCAAGTACAAATGCTGACAATTAATTTCCACATTAAGCTTCTCTTCCGCTTCGTGGAGAAGCAGTTTTTTAGATGCAGCTTCCGTAAAGGTATCCGCTGAGTTTGGTACACTGGGTTTCTAGTGCTGCAGGATTTCCTCGGTATTAGTTTTTAACGAACGCTTGAAGCGTTGTACATTAATCAATAGTTCTTTTCATTTCTGATTGTAATTCACGACATTTTTTAACGTAAAACTTTGGCGAATCGCGTGTTATGTAACAAACGTACGCAGTACATCATCTTTAACTTGTGCTACATGTTTATAGAGACACCAAAAGACGGCGCAATTTAGCGGAGAAAAACGAAAAAAAGTCATGTACAATTATGGGCAATCGAGGAAGAAAGTGACAAAAGCAAAGAAAGAAAAAGAATTTGTTAGATATAAATCAATAGAGCAGCAAAGTAAGCGCGTAAACCAGCGGTTTCTCTCTCTCTCTCTTGTTTGCTTACAACTTAAGCGACTCGACGCTATCCTCCAGCTCGTTGATAATTCATGATGGGCGGTAAAAATAAAAAGAGAAGAGGGGGGAGAGAGACACAATGTATTTTCATAGGCCAAAGGCGACGATTCTTGAGTACACGTCGTTCGTACCTGCACATTGGCGTTGACGCACAAAGACCCAGTCTACCTGTTTTTTTTTTTTTTTTTTTTAAACCCTTTTGCGCTTTCTCGTCGTGGTCCTGCTCCCTTTTTTTTCTCTTCTCTCGTACGCATACCCGTGTAGGCGTAAGCTGTACGGATTAAGGAAATGAGAACGAGAACGTGAAACGAAGAACAAGACTCTCCGCTCGGAGCTAAAGTATTAATCGCAATGGGTGCATCAACGCAACGGCTGGCTGTAACTGTACTCGGGTAATCTCCAATAAATTTACATAAAATTTAAGTAAAAGTGACTCGTTGGTGCACGTACAACGTAATTAGAAATAAATAACTCCTTTGGGAAAAATTCGACTTATAAATGGTTCGACAATTATCGAACGAATACGCGCGTTTAAAGAAAAATCACAGAGAGAAAATTATACTTTGATTTAATCCGCTAAAATGCGTAAAGTATATTACACGTTGAGGAAATATTATTATTATTTGTTGCGGTGCTGTTCGTTGAAATGTTAAATGCAACAAAGCAAACTATCCGTTTAATCGCTAAATAAACAGGTCTACGGAATATATTGCATTTATCATAGCAGATGTCATTGAGCACAATTTTACATCCTTCCATTTATTTTTTCGCTATTTAGCAGCTTCAAAAGCTATTCGACACATCCGCATCTATAATTTGTTCTTTCTTCACGGTATACTCTATCGTTATTTTTCGGCCTATTTTCGTTTTTGTCTAATAATATCGTCGATATAAGATTCTAGATCCTCTTACATATAAACAAATATCAGATGAGACACTCGATCTTCTAATCCGAAGGCGTTCGTGAATCTTTAACTAATCACAATTGTGGCATTTAACGTCACTCATTTTGTCTTCTCTGAATTTTTAGGAGAAGATAAGATCCACAATTAATATGTGTACGATAAAAATAAAAATACTGTAAATATTTTGCGTTGACGAAATTTAAATATTTACAAGCGACATTTTTTTGTGTCAAATTAATTTTATTATGTTGATTAATTAAATCACTTGTGGCTGAAATGATTAGAAATGTCATTGATGAAATCAATAAACTGCGGTAATTAGTCAAGTTCATAATAACACGAGTAAAGCAAATTACGAAATTTTATTTACAAAAATGTGAATACAATTATGAGCTTAATTGGAGCAATGATATTTCGAGTGTTTGGTAAAACGACAGAAAATGATCGAAATTATAATGCAATTATTTAGAGAGACAGATTTTCACTGCGAAAAACTTGAAGATTTTGCAACAAACCAATAAAGCATTTAAATTACAGCATTTAAATATCGTAAATTTTATAGCATTTTTAGATGAATAGTTGCAGAGTCGATTGCAATCCCAATACTAAGAAAAGTCATGAAATAAGAATTGCGCGAAGACGTTAAAAAACTTTTCTTCGTCAATTTTTTTATCGATAAAAAGTGCAGCACTTCCAAATGAATGGTCACATCTAAGAGAATTCCAAACTTTTTAAAGAGCCATTAAGCTAGAAAGACATTTATATATTTAGGGTTTCCTTAAAATTACTTGTACTACCTGGTATCAACTTTCACTTGAAAACAATTGTTATTTCTTGCTCGAGGCGTAAGAAAGACCATAGTTCTTTTAGAACAAGAAAGAATAACCTTGTTTTGAATGACTTTAGGATAGAGGCGCGAATTTTTATTGACATCGAACAAGTTTAACTTTTACGACCAACTCACCCGTCGAATGACTTTTCAATTACCGAAAATCCAGTATCGGATACAATTGCACTCAAAATGCAAAGGCTCAAAACAGTACCGGAAGAATCTATAAAAAAAAAAAAAAATAATTAGTATTTTTGGCTATTATAAAAGAAAAATGTGTATACGTGGGAGTTACGAAAAGAATAATAAATCAATAACCTGTTTGCTTTTAATTAAATGTACGAAAATCTCTCAACTTAACTCGAGGAAATTGCTTAGCAATGTAGAAAGACTTTCGACGCGTCATTCTCAACATTTTCATACAATGGAACATTAAATTCTCGAATCATCTTCCCTATCCTCCAGTAATAACATTTCAGTGAATACAAATAATTACGAATATCCGAATTACAAAATAATTCGGATTATTTTGTAATGAGAAGCTTCAAGCGATTTAACGAGGCTAAGTACATCAAAGGCCGTTTTACTTTCTATGACAAAAGCTGCTCACGACAATGACAAAGAATGCGCGCTATAACCAACGACTTCCGCTCTCATCCAGAAGCGAGTCGCTCGCCAAATTCGGAAAAATCTAATTTCAGTTTACGTACGTGAGTTTGCGTCTCTGTTTGGGGTCGCCCCAACGGCAGCGAGCTTTTGTAAAACAAGGGCGACCAGGTCGACTTTTCGCTCAGCGTTTTTTGCATCCCGCCAAAGGATACGGCGTGGGAGGGATGCTCTGCTTTCTCACACTTATTTGTCCCTTTTTCTCCGTGGAGGTCATCCGTGTCGGCTAGTTTGAACGCGGCGATTATTTCGAAGCTTTGCACTCCGAACAACTTGTCGCACGAGTAATCAAAGTTACTGCGTCTTATTTTGTCCTTTTTAATTTTAACGCTCAATTAGCGTACAATAGCGTAGCTTACGATTTTAATAATATTTTATAAAGTCGTTTCTTCGCGTTGAGTATTTTGAATAAAATTATTGTAGAAAATTGTTGCCGCGCGGACAGAACTCACTTCTCAAATGATTATACGTTTCTTGGTATTTTTAAAACTTTAAGCTTAATCGAGCAACAAAGGATGTGAGTTTTTCAGAAATCTTTATTTGAGTAGTGGCGTTCGTAAGCAAAGTCGTTGTTGTCTTGCTGTCGTTTGATATAATTGTTGTAACGGAACGTGATAAGTGAGACGAGTAGTACTTTACGTATAAACTGTGCATGTTTGCGTAATTATATAAATTGACGACGGTGTGAAGAACGAATGCTCAGAATAGAGATTCCTTAGAAAATTCTAAAAGTTCAATTAGACCGAGCATCTACATTGCTAATAGGATCGTGCCAATTACCACTTTACTTTTGCCGATTTTGCATAATTCTGTACAAAAGCGGTTTTCAGTGTTCGTTGGCCAATATAACGAAGTAAGCGCTGTTTTTCGTACCGAATTTCTGGCCTGCGAGGCCAGAAAATGTTTCAAGTGGGTCGAGACGTGCTTTATCGCCCTGAATTTGCCGGAGTCCTTCGATAGATTCCATTAGCGGGAGATAAGCAGACGAAGCAAACGGCGGTATAAACGCAAAATAAAAGTAAGAGTTAGGAAGGAACAACCAAGGAAAGAACGAAACTAAGATCGTCAAAGATCAAGAGCGGAAGTATAAAAGATATCGATCAAACTGTTTTTATTCTTTCACGATCGATGGTTGTAAATTCTTGCTTACGCAGCTAACGAGTACACAAGTTATTAATAATAAAACTTCTCTTAAAGATCGAAAGTGGTAGTAAAATACTTATTCGATGGAAAGTTAGTACCAGCAATACGGATAATGGAATTTAGAAATGCATCGCACGCATTTGCCGGATATTAAAATCGATTCTTCGGACGAAATCGTTAGAAGAATATGACAATATTCAAAGCCTTTTTCAATATTTTCGTAGTGTTTCCATTAGTTATCGCGTTATTAATTACATCCTTCCGTTACAATAACAATACAAAGCAGCGTGGAAATTCCAGCATAAAGTTTCCGCTTTTTTACGCGTACTGCTTTTATCGTAAATATTATTATCGCAAGTATTTAAGTTTCCTTTTGAAACGCTGTAGAAGAAATTTACGGTAACGCAAAACATCAAGATCGAGTAAACCAACACGTGAATCCATGTGTTAAGTTTTACGTTCACCGACAAAGAAAACGATCGCATTCGGTCCCGTGTTTCATTCACGAAAGATATTTACCGAACTTTCTGTAATTTTTCAAATGCAATTCCAAAGACTTATACAGTCAAATAAATACAAGCGAACGCTTTCTACGCTACACTGAATTTACTTACTGATTTCGGTACTCTTATTCTATTTTTAACATACGATGCAGTCATGCGATACGATCATTTACCATTAAGAAATTAATACCGTTCTATTTAAAATCATATTAAGATTTTTCCTTTAATTTATCATTCGCATACTTTATCTATAAAATGTAAGCATAAAATTACTATATAAAAAAAAAAAAAAAAAAAAAAAAAAAAAAAAAATTCAATTGAAAATAAAAAGACGATAAAAAGAAAGCGATCGATGTGCTCGTAATAATTAGGTGCACGCAGACTAATAACCAATTACAACAATAAAATGAAAAAAAACAACGATCATTCGAGAGCGAAAGCTGGTAGCAAGCTTGTGACAAATAATAAAAAATACAATATCTTCTCAGTCGTTTGACATAAGATTTCTTACATTGCATATTACGAAATAAAAAATATTAATGTACGATTCAGATCATTAAATTTATTATTGCACTTACATAAAAGTCATATTTTAGATTTTACTCGAACAAAAACCTTTTCATCTTAGGAATCTAACCTGAAAATAATAGAAGAACAAGGAACGGTACCGTCTACTTTTGCACACAATTAATAATATATATCAATTTATTTTTTACATCAGAGGCCCAAGATTTTCTTAACTAGATTTTCATGAAAAATTGAGGATTTTACTTAAAATCAATTGAATTTCTCGAACACAACAAGTTCTTGAAGCTAGCATTATTTCTCTATTTTAATAACAAAATTTACCATCCAGTCAACGAATTAATTTTTGTTTATTTAATTAATGTTTTGTTTCGGGCAGCAAGCTCATTGTGATTTTTTATACAATTTCGTATTCGCGTACGAATTAAAAAACGCATATCAAAGTCGAATCGGCAGTGATCGCGTGACGAGACCATTTCATATCTTCGTGTTTTATCTGCAAATATCGTAAACGCTATTGATACGTCGTCGTTAGAAACTTAGCAATAAGGCCTGTTGTTGATTACCTCAAATTGGCCATCAAGTGCAGAGAGGGGCGTGTGGATTTTTATACGTTGGCGAAATTATTATTGGATGCCCATTTATCACGAATTCAAAAATATAAAATATCAAATAAGATGTGATTTTTTGTTATTTGTTACTTCTCCACACGTGCAAGGCAATAACAAGAGAAAAACAACACGTTGGCAATATTAAGAGAGGCAGTCACCCATAAACATACGTTAATTTTCATTTTCCACTTTACAACGTGTAATGTAATTCTGTATTTTTGTTAATTTGAAAGTGTTCCATTCCATTTATATTTACTACACATTCGGCTACAGTTCTATCGAAAGGATTTACGAAATTATTTCAAAAGATTTAAATATTGTTAAAAATACTGTAATTGATAGTTAATCGATGATACAAGACAATATAAATAAGTCGGTGAACGACGGTTAATATACGGTAAGAAGCATCTGGGTAGAGAATATTGCGCTATTCGAAGTTTTTAACCGTGATTCATTGCTAAACTTAATATAAACAGGTTACGCAGATGCAAAAAGAAATTTGATTAAATATATTTCCTACTTTACAAGATTTCGAAACATATTTCATCGTTAAAATTGCAGCTCTACATAAAAAAAAGAAAAAACAACAAGTGAAAATGAAATATAACTATATTAACTATACCTAAGTTTAAAGCACTTTGCACTTGGAAAAGAAAGATCGTAATCTTACTTAATAAATAAGAAAAAGAATCGTGTCGTGACTGCGAGCATCAAAAATCGACGGAATAAAATTCTCGATGCAAAACACGCCTAACTATAATTTACACTTTTGAGGTTATTGCGCTCGATGACCATAATCCATTGTCCACTTCGACAAAGACAAGAGAGAATGTTCAAAGAGAAGAAACGACGTCGGCCGTTGCTGACATTTCGCGACACTTTTTGCGTGTGTCGTCGCGCTCTGACGTTTCGCATCTCTCGTTTCGTAAAGCGTTGAGCGGTCGAGGGCGGCGACGACGGCGACGACGACGGCGACGACGACGGCGACGACGACGACGACGATGCTTCTACGCCTGCGAGATTGGGTTTGTACTGTCCTCGACACGGGGACGGTGTGCGAGTCCGCTAACACGATTTCTGTAACTTGCCCCAAGTACTACTTACCGGTACAGATCGTTTGACCGCTACCTATTATTATTTTCGGTCATTCGTTAAAGCTCGATTGTATTTGCGATCAGCAGAAGTCTACTGCATCGTATAAATTCTTAATTTAGGCAATACTTTCTTTTTCACTCAATTACAAGTAATTTCTCAGGGCAGAAAATTGCCGAATGATAATAATGGTGTCATTTGCGTTCGTATTACCAAGTATCAATATCAAAATGTCATTCCTTGAATTTTGCATCGTCGAATGGAATGCTTCGATGAAGTAATAACGACGGCAAGAAATTTGCTTACACTGCAAGGTTTCGATAAGGCATGCTGGCCTCGCAATGACAAATTTATGCAAGTAGTCGTTTAAAAAATCCAATCGACGTCTATTAATCATATTCTTAATATTAGAAGAAACATTGTCAAAATATCGGATTGCAAACGACGATGCTCTTAAAAGTGGTACAATATCTCACAATAACCCAATGGCAAAACAACTGGTACATAATTAAGTGGTGAAAAAAAAAACTACAACAGGTGCCATTGCTTCAGACTGATTTGAAACGTTACAGGCAGCATAAATTCTGTACGCAACGAATAACTGAAATCAAGAAAAGTGCGATAACTTCGGGATAACTCGAGTTTTAAAAAGCGCAATCCGTTTCCACAATCTTGTTTGCAAGTATGACGAATAGCTCGAACACTCGCATAATTCATTAGCTTCGTCTCCCAATTATCGCTTATACTTCCTTGTTCGCAAGCTGCGCTCGCAATTCACAATTAATTAACTCGCTACAGTTCGGAACGCATTTAGCTGTCTAATCTACCCGAGTTATAACGAGAAGAGCCCAAACGCAATTCGCATGAACGATTCCTCGCCATCCGAGATTTCTGAGGATTTCGTCTATCGTAGACCCCTGGGGAAGCGTGGATGTGAAAATCGTGAAATTTTTCACCGTTAACGACGAGCAATGAAAAGTTGGCTGAACTTAAATTTTCAGTCGCGAGTACGGGCGAGTCGAGAGAAAAATAAAAAGTAAAGTCACGCGAGCAAAGGATACAACCGAGACTGCATCCTTCGAGAAAGTACTCCATCACCTGGCTCTCGTTACATTTGGAATAAGTAGGGTACGCCGCCCGAATAGCCGGCGACGCTGTCCATGAACTCCGGCGCAACCCATTTACCGAGGCGCATACCATTACTGGGCGGCGACGTACTTAAAAGCCGTAGGCTACGCGTAAGTACGCCTACGCGTCCGCAGTCGAACAAATAGTCGGTGCAGTGGCTAGGGCGACTACACCTCGTGGGTGTCGTCGTTGCGCTCCACGCGAAAGTCATAAACGCGAGATCTCGTGTTTCTCTCTCTCTCTCTCTCTCTCTCTCTCTCTCTCTCTCTCTCTCTCTCTCTCTCTTACCCATTTGCCTTTGTCCACGGACGCGTCCGCGCAACGTGAATCAGAGGCAGCTGGACGCGCCCATTACCACGTCGAGTTCAACGGCAATTGAATCAAGTCCCGGACGCGGAGAAGCGGAGTTACGAGAGAGCGGCCGAGTTGCGTGTACGCGTAAGTGAGAAGAAAGTTGTAGACGATGTCGTCCGTTTGTAGGAATTGGGCGCGAAAGAAGGTCGCCGGAAAGTAAGTCGCATTGATAAGTTTTGTGCTTCGCATACGTATACGCGTCGGAGTTGAATATCCAATTACACCGACTTCCAAGCACGTGTATTATTCGCGTGCATTATTTGCCTGTGTTATTGATTACCGCCTAATTAATACGTACAATTGTACGCGCAGAGACAGATTTACGAGCAGAGTGCTAACGACGCTGTTTATGACCAAATTTTGGAAATGGAAATTACAAAATGCGATCACTTTTCACAAACGTCGCGTAATATAACATCGGTCGGTCGGTGATATCCTACGAGAATGCACAAGATAAACAACAATGAGAATAAAGCGTATGCCGATCGTGGCGAAAGCAAGAAAACAGCCGATACATTTTAAATTATGTTTTGATAAGGCGAAACGCGTTATTCATCGAAAAAGTGTGCGTGCTTCTTTCAACGCTTTAATTCAAAAGTAAGATAGTTACGTAATAAGATGTTGCGAGCTGCCAAAGTAGAAGATCTGTATCTTTCGACGTTGTTAAATCTCCGGAGCGTCGTTACTAATCGCATTTCAACTCTCGGTTAGCGTTGCCAACTCTCATTTTTGCGATGACGTTTTTTCCTCGCGAATATAAATATGGACTAAATGACGTAAAGTATTTTAATCGGGAAGGAATAATTTACAGCAGCATTATGGAGATCGAACGACCGATGATTTATAATTATTAATTATCGCGTGGTGTGCAATTAAGGATACAATATTGTAATAGGAAGTTGTTATACCGTAAAGATGAAGTACACTCGTAAATTCCCTGCGAGTATAATTAAGCGAGAAGTAAAACCAATGATTTTCTCATACACCTCGCCCAAAAGTTACATAATATTAGCTATAAGTTAGTTGAATTCGTTGATTTTGAACTGCATATTATTAAGTATGTGCTGAGAAGTTGGGCTCGAGAATTTTGAATAAAAATACAAAGAACTGCATTAAAATGAAATTGTTACGCGTGAAATGTACGCGCGAGAGGGGTAATGTAAATAATGATGTACATATCGTGTGTTACACGTTGATACAATGTACCGCTGATCCGTTTTCCTCTGGATTTTTTGAGAAGTAATCCAACGGTGAGCATTTTTTCATCTTAAACATTCTCTATTTATCTTAGATTTGTCAAGTGCAATTTACAAGTAGAATACGAGATGTATTAAACTTCATAAATCTTCTGATACAGATGTAGCTTTATTGGACAGGAGAAACAGGAGAGGTAATGCATTCGGCTTCTTTAAATGCGTAAAACGTGTAGTCGATAAAGTTAAATTAAAAGTTAAATTAATAAGAAACAATTGTACCGTTGTGAGTTTCGTAGAGCAGTTACTCCGGCACGTGTAATTTAGAAATAATATCGTTAAACTGCTATTTGGAAGCAGCATTTTGATAAATATTTTCCGTGATCTTGCGATCGAAGTAAAATTATCAGTTCGGCGAGAACTCGAACGATAGCTTAGTTTTAGGAACGTGCTTTCAGATTATAAAGCAATGTGCAAATTCGTTATTCAACCGTCTGGAAAATTTTGTGTTTGAAGGCAATGAAAAAACAAAGTTCACTTTAAGAAAAAAGTGTTCGTCTTTTTAAATTTTCCAATATCGACAGCAATGCTTTTAATACATTTAATATTAGGTATATTAGCAGGTATAGTATAACAATTATCACGCATCATATTAGCCGCAAATATCGGATAGGTTCCTTAGGTATTCTATAGAGATCTATAGAGATATTCTCTCGGAGGTGCTAATGAACAAACGCACACGCACATAAATTGTATTTTCGTTGGCTGTTGGTTGCTCTTGGGAATCATGACTAAGCAAAAAATGGAATTAGCTAGTCCCTTGGGTATACGCAAGTGTAAGATAATCGATAAAATTGAAATCGAGAATTCGCGAAATAAAGGTGAAATCGCGAGTCCGGAACTTCAAACGAGGCTTTTTTCATTCTCTTAACGTAAAGAACTTGGAAAGTGCAAGCTGCCAATCGGTGGGGTGTTACTGCATCGGTGCGCGTGAATAGCCGAAGCTGCAGTTTACGCCTCTGGATTCGCTCTGTTCTCTGACGTCAGGCGCGCGCGCACACGCGCACACACCCGTGCGAACAAACAAACAATAAGATCGCCCATCGCGTTCACGGACAACAGCTTTGGCGGAAAAAGTTGAGAGAACAATTGAGTGAGATGCGAACAACGGCAGAGCCTCGTAATATTGGCCACGAATTTTAATGGCTTTTGTAAATGTTGAGGTCTCGGTAAGCGTCGTGGCGCGCAATTCTGGTTACGATTACATCTGAGGTGAGGTTGACGCTCAAGGGTGAGATAAGCAATCTTCCGAGACTTTCTATTCCGTGGACGTTTGTTTTTGACCGAAAGCAGCACTTGTACGAGCTCTTCACTTGTTTTATCAGTGTCAGTTCTAACTCGCACTTTCGCTTTTTACTTATCATATACGTAGGTTTCTCTCGAAAAGGTAGATAATAAATATGCGAATGTACGGAACTTAGCTTGAAATATGGTAAGTTCGCATCACAGACTTGACGAGCCACTTTAAGTTGTTAAACTTTCAAAGTCTTCGCTAATAATCGTTGTTTCGCATTTTCGCTTCACCAAAGAATCATTAGCGACGTTCGTGACATTTACGATAATTAATCGAATGTAATTTTAATAATAATTTCGATTTAATAAAAACTCTGGATCCAATAAAGATTTGTTTACGTAACGAGTCGTAAGATAATTCTTATCATCGTCGCTTTACATTCCTTTTTGTAATTTTAAAGAATACAGTTGCGGAGGACCGCGATTTTTAAGAAAAGTTAAAAAGGTTGATTCAATAAATTTTGCGTTCAATAAATTTTGATTTTGTAAAATTTTACAAATTTATGTTCTCCGTGATGAAGGCGAACCACGAACGTGTGCTCGTGCATTAATTGCGAGAGAGAGAGTGAGAGAGAGAGAGAGTGAGAGGGAGAGGGGGGGGGGAGAGAGAGAGAAGGAATGAACTGCAATGAACGATAAGTGAACATTAGAATAAGAGACGACGAAGCATGTTTTCCACGCCCCGAGAATTCGCTGTGTAAAAGTCGCGCAATATCGAATGCAAATGAGAAATCTTTCGTGTTTTCTTTAGTTTATCTGCAAGAATATGCGAGTAAACATTTTAATTGCAAAGGAGAAATAATTGCGAGGAGATTAAAGCTGCAGTGATTATGGGTTCAGGGGTGAACTTATGTTGTGTCTAGGCAGTTAGAAAATTTGAAAATTTGGTTTATTAGATACGAAAAAAAGCACAATCATAGAGGATAATAATAATTACGTGGCTTAAGGTATATGGTGCGTCGTGCTTTATTACATGTCTTGTAAATTCTCTACTTTCTTTATTCTTATCTGCATGATTCCTGGTAATTCCTGCGCAGTTCCAGTACTGTTTCATCTGATTTGTTTCGCGGAAACTGCAAAGAGAAAACTTCCTTCGTACGTTAAATGTTCGTATATTGAAATGGACAAAATACAAAGAAATACGAGACTTTATTGCATTTTAACTTTCTTCCTGGTGATGAAATTTAATTCTTGACAAACTCGCTGAATTTGCAATTAGATATCAAGGCCAATGTTCAACGTTCGCAACTGTAAAAAATAAACCGAAAAGTAAATAATCAGAAGCTAGATGAAAAATCAACATATTTAAAAAATTCTCTTTAAGAGACACACGTTTATCGCTAAAGTAATTTCCTCTAGTTTTTTAGATTTCGCAGAGGAAATCACTTTGGTGATTTTCCACTCTGCGACTAGCGTAAAGCGGACCGATGATGCACCGATGATACAACGGAAAAGCCACTCGATGAAATACACCGATAAGAAGCACGATCTCAACGATAGAACATTGCCGAAACTTTTACTTCTCGTACCCTGGAAAACGGTTGAGCAGCAGCGATTGCTTTAATTTCCGAGTGCGAATACGAGGCAGGAACGTAGCGAATAATAATACGAAGAAATAAAGGAAAAGACTCGGTCACCGCCAGCATCGACACTTCCGGCAGTGATCGCGGTGAGCCCCAAAGACTCTAAGAAAGTCAAACACTTTGATGGCGTGATCAGTGAACCGCGGTTGCACGTATAAACTCGAAATACTGTTAGACTAACTGTGAAATCATGCCTATTCAACCTCGATAACGTAATCCTCTGTTCGCCGTAGCTGCTACTTCTTTGCAAAATAGGATTATTTTTGCAAGAGTCCTTCTCTCCAGATGATCTTCAAATGCATATCGAGTATGTGCAACAGCTTTTGCACCTTTAACCCTTGCAGACTAATAAGACCACGTGCGTGCATTCTTTAAAACTCTAGGAACTGTCGTCGGCAATTCGCTCGTTTATATAGAAAGTGATACTTTTGAGAGTTTTCGTAAAACCTGAACGATTATTACTTGTGTTAAATAAAAATCGTGCAATTCGTGTGCAAGAATGCATAACTTGGTCCTCTAAGTACGCAGATTTTTAGTACACACTTACGTAATTAACTTTATTGTTAAGTGAAGTGCGACGTTGTACGCTCGTATATAATATCAGATATTTTGAGATCCACGTAAATAATACAAAAAATCTAAAAAACCAGAACTATTTAAAACTACAGCTACAGATTTTTGGAGCCACACTGACATAAAAAAAAAACACACTGAAAATGAAAGTAATAGTTGTGCACTTTCAACAATTATCCTCCAAAGGAAAATATTACGACAAAGTATCGCCATCAATTTAAGATTAAATGGTTATAAATTTCTTTTAGAATACATCGAGCTATGCGTAATAATGTTACTTAGCGAAGAAATAGCGCGACGGCTATTTACAAAAAGTTCTCATGGTTTATGATTTATGATTTATTATATTCAAATTAAAAGAAAAATGTTTTTATTACGATATTCAATTGAAATATTGGAATACGGCCTTTCTCTCGATCAACTATAATATACCTATTCTTGCTTCCAGAAACGCACAGGTGGAACCGCGGCTTAAGCGTGTAGAACTCCAACCCTTCAAGCCTGAGGGGTTGAGGGGTCGTAACCTGCGACGGATGGGCCTATTCCGTAAAATTTACAATCAAAAATCAAAGCGGTATCTTTGAATTTGTATCCGTTATTCTATCATATATCTTTCTATCAGATGTTGGTACAGTTATTCTCGCGTAGGGGCGCCGAGGGAAATTGTTCCAATTTAGAAAATATCCATCAGAATGATTTTACCTCGATCATCCCAGGTCTCGCTCTTTTGTCGAAACGCCAAGTTGAGTTCGCGGCATAGGCATACATTGCAGTGCAGGCTACGGCGGACTTTGATTCGGATTACCATAAACCAGATTAAAATTTTTACTATTATTCAAGAGCCAATAATTCAAGAGCCCTGGAGATCGGGAAAACCTGTCGAAAGACAACGTCTGCGGAATCGGGAGCGTAAAGAGTGTTAGAACTTGGAGAAAGCCGTGCTTACGATGTGCACCAATCGATGATTACCTCCTAAGGACGATCAGGAGCAAACAATCTTCAGCCTTAACGTGCAGGCATCTTTTTATCACCAGACGGAGGTTTTCCCTCCCATGTTGCACCGTGGCGCACATATGAAACGCACGCTCAGACTAAGTGTACAAAATTACATTTCAAAATTGGCTGGGTCTTGTAGCTAAGAATGCGACGACGACAGTAACTATATCTGTCTTGACGGATGCCATGAACTTTACCATGAAAAAGGCTTTCTAGATGTTGCAGCTCGGTAAGTTGGTTAAAGTCTCAGCAGCGATCATTTTTCGATAAGCTGACTCAGGTATTATTGATTCGAATGGAGAAAGTCGTTGAGCTAAATATTGTGGCTAACTTTATCCAGCCAAATTATCTTCAACTAATAATTTATCCAGCAGCCCAATGCTCCCCATAATCAATTTCCTTTGAGATAAGAGTTTTCTTTCATTTACTTAAGATTATTTTTGTACAGATTACAAATTAACTGATCTTGCACAGAGATTACCTTTTGCTTACTTTTATCTTGAGGATATACCAGTGGCTGGCGCCCCTGAAACTGGCTAATTCAACAGACTTGATAAAGCAGTCTTACATCCCCAAGCTACGGATGACTACTGGTGGAGACCTAACAGATTTATCGAGACCATCTACCGTGATGATTCTTCGACTTTAACGATCATGATTGCGGCTACATCTAGACGTTTGAAATTTAGGTTTTCGGTGATAACTCCGAACGTACCTGGCTGTTTAGTCGATATGTTTGAAATCCAGGGCATCTAAGACGCGTGTCGGTGGTTGCTATTTCTCGTCTTCTCTTGTGAATATAGTGAATGTACTCACGGTCATCGCTGCGTCTGACTGGCGGTGATCAAGATGGTACCTTCTCAGGTAGTTGCATCCTCTACGTTCCCTATTGTATCGAAAGGTAGTCCTCGATGACCGAATAGTTCGGCTTCCTCGAGAATACGACTCGCGTATATTATTGTTCTGCGAGAGGACCATAGTCCTGAGTCCTTCCTCGCTGCATCAGTTCCGATATATTAGAACCGGGACCACGGCCAGTCTGGTCTACATAACTCTTTAAAGGCCTTTCGCTATCGTTTTTTCCACGCTGGTTGTCACGCCCTTTATACGCTGGTTCAGGAGCTTAGAGAGGTCGTAGTCTTGGCAGTATTAGATAAGACAAAATTATCAGGGCTCAGCCTCCTTTGGTGCGGGGCAGCGGCAGAAAGGAGAGCCTCTATGGAAACCGTGATGCGAAGGGTTGCGTTATGGTGATGAAAATCTGCCCAACGAATACTCACGAGCGAAACGAAGACGTGAGATACGTATTCTTATAATACGCGCTTACGCTTGTTACGCAACTTGTATTAGAATACTCGTATACGCGTACTTATGTTAGGTATGCTTTAACCACTTAATTCACGATGGATGCTCCTAACGCAAAATTAAAAGCTTCATCTTTGAAAAGTGTAAGCAATTAAAAGAAATATATTCTTATATTTCACCAACTGTTTCGTTAATACACGTATTTTCTACAGAACAAAGAAACCTTTAAAGCTTTGAAAGCGAATAGCTATAAGAGCAGCAAAAAAAAAAAAAAAAAAAAAAAAATTGGAAACACACCGTAAAAGAAAATGTGATAAAAAGAGAAAGTCATAGCTTCGAAGTACACCCAATGATCCACCTCAGCTTTCGGTATAAATTTTACCAGTCGCTTCTTTTTTCGTTCCTTTTTACATTTGTTTATGTCTCGATGTTTCAGTTGATTTTAGTCGCGAACTTCTGCGTCTGTAAACGGCGACTAATTTTTGTCGTTCGTTCCAGCAGCTTCCGTATGGAAACTGTTTATATTATCGTTTATATTTAACTCATTTCCCTTCGTTACTTTTAACGGAAAATTCTTTTTTCTTTTTAACGATCAACGTAAATTACTTCTTAGTCAAACATCAGTAGCTGCGAGCAAAATATTTACAAACGGCGTTATCCCTTTGCGTAGTCGTGATTTTGTTTAATTGAAATTAAAATAATGCAATAATCAGTAAGATCAATGACAAAAATCTTACTTTAAAATAGTACTTCACTATAAGCTAAGTTCTAGTACAAGCTTAATTTCAAAACGTCGACTATTTCTAACTTCATTTCTAATTAATATAAAGATATTTTTAATGACTTGTAAATATTGTTTTTTTGTAAATAAATAAATTGACCGCCCTTACAGTTAAAGCTATAATTCGATTTTATTTTCATCTACTGAATTTTACGTCTTACTTTATTATCGCAATATTATAGCAGAGATTAAAATGATATTTGCTACGTTCGTCACTAATTTTACATTTTTTTCTTTTTTTTTTTTTTCTTAATTATTTCCCTGAATGTGATCGACAATATTAACGCGAAAGAAAGTTAAGCATTAATGATTCCATTTTATTGTCTTAACCATTCGCTGAACTAAATTTTTTTCTTGCGAGAATTACTGTGCTGGCCTTTGATCTATTAGGAAACTTAATGTGAATAATATAAATTTCTCATTTGGTTTCCCTTGGCGATATATTTAGAAATGACAAAATTATATTACATGAAAAATTGGTTAAAGGAGAAAGCTATTTATCGGGTTCGAAAATCAACCTTTTATCCCAATCCATATTAATATGACTCTATGTACAAATTTTCAAAATGAAATTAAACGAAAAGTTTTAAGGGTGCGAGAAGTGCGCTGCGGACTATCGGGCATCTCAATATTTTCTAACTGTCTTTACCGATTCCCATTACCCGACTTACTTCATGTATTTACACGCATGTGTACGCAAACATATACCTATACATTTGCAAAAAATAATTCAGTTAGCTGAGCTGCTATCGATAGCCTGTATACTTCTATCGTTACTTCTATCTTTTTCGCTATCCTTTGTTATTTTCGTTTGAAATTCTAACGTGTAAGCAACGTGCCGGCAGTCGGATAATCCTCAAGATTGTAGGGAAAGTACAAATCGAGAATCTCGTAAGCGTAGAACATAACATCGAGAAAAAATATGCGCAGAAGGTAAAAGCGACGGCACGAAAAAATGACAAACCATTTCAAATAAGAGTATTAAATTTCACGTTAAATTACGAACGCGTACTCATCGTATAATTAAATTTAATATATTTTTTAATGCTACACGAGAGATACCAGTGTGTGTATAAAAGTGTCTTAAAGACGTGTAATACAATAAATGAAAGAGGATATCGTGAGGATATCGTTGATGTGCACCGTCGATTAAATTAGCTCGTTTTAACATTAGAATTGATCAACACCAAAGTATCCTTATTCTGGAATTAAAATTATTTAATTGTCGATTTGGATGGCTACGAGTTTCTTCGATCAATAGCATTTCACCGCGTTATAAACAATGGAAAGTTTGAAAATTATTTAATGCCAGTGCGAGGAGAAGTCACGCCGTTTTTCACGTTCGATAATAGTATTACAACTTCGTACTAAAGCCCAATAATCTAGACGATGTTTTTGTATATCATTAAATCAGAAACATTCGACATTCCATTTTCTTAACGAATATTTCTAAAAATGGCCTACTCTTCTCGCTAACTTACCCCCTTACCCCCCCCCCCACCCCCCACCCAATTAATAAATCTAATTTTATCGATTTTTGTAAGACATCGAGGAGATATTTGCCATAAACTCTTGTACAACTCCGTACGACATGTTCGAAATCAATTGTCAACTGACGCTTATCGGAAAGATTCAGCCTTTCTTTCGGCATTTGATTGCCTTAGAATTTCTGGGGAAAGCTTTCTACACACACACGCGCGCGCGCGATTGCTAAAGCTAGGTAGAATAAAAATGAGGTACGCATCGGACGTGTATAAGCCAGGTAATGTCTCCGGTCTAAGAAGTTAATACTCTTTTAATTTTAAGTAGCTTATGTGGATATACCAAAGGGTTCTCCTTCTCGAATCTTCGTCTGTCATCTTCAACGAACGCATAATAATCGAATAAACCTTATTCCTACGCGATTCATTTTCGTTAAAAACATTAAAAGGCGTCATTAAGCGAATTTGCTCGTAACGATCGAAGTTAGGGTGAAAAAATATCAGACTTCTCGAGCGTTTATTATTTATTATTTTATTATTACTTTATTATGTTTTTTTTTCCTTCCGATCGCATTGAATAACCGAACAGTCGTTTATTATATTTTCGATGTGTAATTTTTTAAATATAAATAAGTTTTAATCGACAAAATAATGTTATACGTCAAGTTAGTCGGTAATATCGATTTTTTATCTTCTTCTTTATTGACAACATTATTCAGCCAAGTAATTTCTCAAACGATATTTCGTTTGAGAAATATTACCTTGCAGTTGCTTTAACTTCGATTTTTCCTAATATTAAAAAGTGTTTCCGTTTCGAGTGTCGTTACGATACGTTACGTCGATTTATGCTCATAAATTTATCTTTCGCTTAATCCTGGTGTATGTAATATCACTTGAAATTCATACAATTGGACGAAAAAGACATTATTAACAAACAAGACAATAACAAATTTTTTTCGTCAGTCCGAGGTCCGAGTTTTTACTAGACATTCGGAGAAATAATTCCATCACAACGGAACGCGATTTGATAAACGGTTTTTACTGCTAATCATAAGGTTATAACAAACTTCCAAACGATAGCTCGACGAAATGAAAAGTACGAAAATGTCGTTAAATAAAAGTACTTGGCGATATTTCTTAAAGCATTTCCCAAGTAATATGACTCAGCCGTTTATACTTCCTTTAAATGCTTTCGTATATTCTTATCTATCGTCTTAATCCACGGAATTCGCAATTGTCCTCGCGTAACATTACGAGCCGAAATTACGAGCGTAGCAGAGTTTTAGAAAGTTCTCTATCAGTGATAGATAAAAGACGAATCAGAGACTCCAATGGCGAAGAAAAAATAAAAGCGAAGACGTTTCCTTGGCTCGTGCGACTTTCGATTCGCTGACGTGAAAAACTTATTGGGAAATGTTTCAAATCTCACCTCGGACTTTTACACGTGAAAAATCTGAATTATAGCCGAGTACATACCAAGTGTATTGATAACAATCAAATACAAGAAGTTCCAATTTGTAGCAATAAAGCAAGCGTATTATTATAATAATTATCTCGCGGACGATAACAAATTATTACATTAATACATAAAATAATTTCACAAGACAGAATGATTGTCGTGTCGATTGAAATAATCGAATTACAAGATAACACGACTTGGTAATGCCAACTCGTTATAACAATTACTATAGATGACCTTGACGTTATTTGATCTATAAATATTATAAATGATAAATCTAACTGGCTATAATCGCGTGTGCCCCATTAGAATTATCGAAATTAGAAAGGGTGAAAAAATATTTTTGAAAATTATGAAACATCGTATTACCTCAAGCTTGTGTTTGGTAATAACGAAGTACGCAATGCACGCAATGGCAAATAAACCGAATCAAGCCGACGATTCTCATTTACGTATAACGCAAAAACATATACAGTATCCCCGTATACTGGTTGCCGTTTCTACGGAATTATAAATTATTTTTTTTTATACAAAAATAAGCGCACTGCTGTTGAAAAATGGCGTTATTTTTGTTATTTTTTGGACTCTCGAATGTCTAGCAAAAACTTTTTACGAGTATTAATTTTTCAACGAGATATTCATAATTCTTTTGTTTGAGAATGTCGTACAATATAGCATATTAAATCACACTTTTATATTCAATAGGTGACTCACACAGTTCATGGAAATAAAATTTCTGTTCTTGTACGAATTCTTTTCGTCTTAATTTTTTAAGCCTAATTTTCAATATTACGTTTTTATCACTGTCATCGTCTATTTAAAGATCTCGTATGTTCAAGTTTCGAATAGTCTAATTTTGATATTTAATATTCCTTTATTGCACCGACGAGTCACATAAATTTCGAAAAGAAATATTTCAATTTCCACACGAGCTTTGTCAGCTCGAGGAGAATAATTCTTCCATTATTCGAGTGGTCTTAGACGTCCCGAAAGGTGAAACGGCAAACAAATTAAAAATTTAATCACGGAATTTAGATCGGTTTAGAGTATTAATTGATAATCAGGCTTAGATTTGTCTTGGCTCTATTACAGGGATCTAAAATGTTATTTCCCGCGATTCGGTTGCCGAGTTAGTTGCCGACGATATAGCCAACAATTTCAGCAAAATAACCGTGCGTGCGGTAATTACGAGTAGATATAGTATGAAGAGTAGAATAATTTTAATCTACTTTTTGGGTCGCCGCTAAATATTCAACAAGTCGCAAAGTGAAAAGGAAATGTGGCGGCTTTAAGGCTTTCGTAATAACTGAGTTTCTCTCCTGGCATGCCAGTGCACTGAGTGACAAATCAAGTAGGCTAATTAGTCCGAGTACTTGTACTAGCCGTGGATCTCACGGACACCACGGAAACGCGTGCTAGCGGGCTTATCACTCTCACGGAATCGACTTTCTTCCTTGATAATGATGGGGCGTTGCTTTAATTATATTATTATTGCGACAGGGTGTAATAGAACGAACAAGGAAGTCAATTGTCTTTTTTTTTTCTTCTTTTTTTCTTTTCTTCTGTTTTTTTCCCCCTTTTTTTTTCCTTTATTACATTAATGATCTTCATATCACATAGTGAAACAAAGTGGAGCTACGAATGTAATTGTTGAACTAATTACAGAAAACAAAGTTTCTTATCTGGGTTGGTTGACTGTGCACAGTGAAAACCATGGAAATAGCAAATTCGATGCCACAACGGAGCTTTGGTGCAGAAGCTTTCTATTTGCTGTATGAAATCTAATTGTGAGAAAATCCTCGATTGCGCAATAAAATGTAAAGACACATTTGAGTGCACGAGTGCGTGGGAAGGCTCAGATCTGTCAGTTTGGTGTTCAGCAACAGAAGAATGAAATATTACTCAAACGTGATTATGTACACAACAGGAATAGTAATTTTTTGTTATCCAAATTATCCACACGAATTTCTTAATTAAATATCGTATATTCTATAATATTGCAACGATTTTAAAATAAGTTTAGCATCCTTTGGCACATAAGCTTAAATCGACGTGTAAAATGAAAAGCGCATCTTAAAACGCACGAGATTTCTTAATAATTCACGAAAGTAAAATCCAAATGGAATTACTTTAAAATGGATTTTACGCCGTTCATTTTATGACATTACTTTAGGACTTAGCTGTGCGTACTTGGCCATAAAATACGTACTCGAGTTAATTAAAAATAAGTAATGGCTGTTATTGGGAGAATTCTTTTAGCAGATATTGGTGAAATTTCTGTCAAGTATCTCATTACTAGAATCATTACGCATTATCGTTGGAACATACGAAAAAATATTTCGAAGCAGAAATGAAAGACACCTGTTTGTACGTTTATGAAATGCGCATCGAATGTACACCGAGTTCTCTATGAACCTCTTGCTTCTTTTCTACTCGGCAACCCGGAAAAGGATCAGATTCTCATAAAAATTTAGCTGTTTTTACAAAGACATTTAACATTGCAAAAAAGTATCAGAATACGGAATTAGAATCGTCTCTATTGAATAAAAATCTTCATTGGTTTGATCTATTACGTACATATCAAAAGGACACAATCAAAACAACACTTCCTAATAAACATGGTTTAATAACTCAACGAAGAACAGAGTAATTTTTTCATTAAAATGATTTTTATTCGAAAAAGTTTCACCGAAAATAAGTCACAATCAATAAGAGTTTATAAAATAATACATTTATTCATCTGAATTTATGATTTAGAACATAATTCTTTTTTCTACTGATACAAATTGAACTTGATTATAAAAAAACAAAACAAAAAAAAACAAAAACAAAACAAAAAAAAAACTAACCTTTTAACGCAAGTTCGAGACGCTTCGTCGTCATCTGTCGGTCCTCCAGCCCCTGAATCCTAAAATCACAAATACTTATGAAACATATAATATTACTCGTTCGAGTCTCGTTATCTCCTACGTGCTCGAATCACATGCACGGGACACATTAATGTACTCATGCATATAAAATATTGCAATGGGTCCCCGTAGGAATAGTAGAAATAAAAATTAAAAATTAAAAAAAAAATTAAAAAAAAACATCAATTAGGTAGGATTGATTAACTTCGCATTTATATATCTTCAGATTTAAAAATAGCCAAATTAATATTTTGGAATAATTTTAAATAAATTTCATCGATGCATAAACGAAAAGCACAAGGCAAATTTATCGGTGCGATGTTCTATTTTTTGTGACGACTGTAGCTCGTACACAGCTCTAATCCATTAAAGGCCAACTTTGTCGTTGCATATTCTTCATAGCGTTATAGAAAAACTCATTTTTTATCAAATGAAAGTGCAAAACGAAGGTTTACGATTAATGGCGTTGTCGTGTAATGATGCAGCAGACATTAACGATTTCTTAATAAAACGGTATATTTTCTATCGATAAGATATGCTAATTACAGGAAACAAAGACGCTATACGAGGACAAATGAGTTGTTGCCTATAAGCGTTTTTTATACTTTTGAAATTAAAATTATAAAAGTATTTAATAATAGAACCGAAAGTTGTGAAATTGTATCGAGTGCGTACTACTTTTAAAAGCACTGTGCTGAGATGCTTTTGATAACATTACTCTGTTCTCCTCCGGCATGTTTTGAAATTTCACGAAAATAATACCATATCGAGCACTTTAAGCGAGAAATTATATTTAAATACCGAAAGCGATGTGTGAATCAGTGAAATTTGATCGGCAAATATTTACGACGAACTCGGCGATTCGATGAATAAACAATCAACGACTTATTTTTTATTTAGCAACGTAAACTTTTTAACCGATATTTGGCTTAAAAACCATGTAGGCTACGTTCCTTGAAACACCGCAGAAATCAGACTAATTTTTATAAATGTATTGGTAAATTCGAAGTTTTATCTAGATGCGCTATTTTTCTTCGTGTAGAAGATTTGTCAAAAAGAGATAGAGATGGTGGAAAAATCGCAAAGGCAGCTCTGCGATTCACTACTCCGTTTCATCTCAATATCAGCGTTTGATATCAAAGTGTACAATAATTAAAAGAAATTTACAAAAAAACATTTTCATCGGAGGAGAATCACGCGATAACGAAATCTAGTAGAGAATAATAAATAAAGTAAAATAAGTAAAAAATACACCACATCTCTGATGTGGTGTACAAGAGAGGAGTGTTTATTTATTTTAAGTCGCGCACGAGAGGCGCGCGCATACGTATACATGTACGTGCATACGCACACATATTAAAGATAAAAGGTAATACGAAAGAGTGAGTAAATGGTACAGCAATCGTCACTGCATTAAAATTAATCTCGATGTTAAAAATCATATTTCAAGGAGCAATCGAGCGATCATTAAACGCAAAAAAGTCCTTCATTTTTTTATTTTTAGCACCAATTTAAAGGAGCGTTGGCCATTGTTGGCCATTGTTGGCCATTGTTGGCCATCTCTTACTTAGTCCATGCAACGCGCATGATTCGCAGTCATACCCTTTAAGAAAAACGAGATGCTCATCAAATCAATAGCCCAGAGAAGAGCCATCGCACTCCCTCTAACAAAGTTTCATTCTTCTATCTACCCTTCAGCGTACAATCACCCTTAAAAAAATGCTGCACTTAACCCACCGGTTTTCTATATGCATAAGTGCGCTCTGTGCCGCGTGAAACATTTAGCTCGGTGGGGTGCGATTGTGTCCAACCCTCCGTATATTTCGTTTCGTCTCTCTTTGCTCGTCTTGTTCGCTCTCTTCATCCCGAGGGATCGTTACTCATTCCCCTATTGTGTCCCGTCGGAGTGATTTTCTACCCGAGACTCCGACAACAATTCTAGAGTAGAGATAAAGATTCGGTGCGTATGGGTGCGCGAGGAGCGTAAAGTATGAGTCAGCGACACACTCTCAGACGGTTACAAGCGAATTAGAAGCGTAGTTGACTGATTGATTTAAACGGAGTATCTGTCGCTCGTATATCCAGTGTCATTTTTTATAGCATCGGTGTTTTATTTTATCGGTGGTCGAGTGGAACTGCTGCGCATTGTTAACTCGGGAGATTAGGCACAACGTAAAAAAACCTTTTCGTTTCGTTTCCTTTCACTTTCGAGTACTATCTCGG
Organism: Wiebesia pumilae; assembly: GCA_018907045.1. Lineage (NCBI taxonomy): Eukaryota > Metazoa > Arthropoda > Insecta > Hymenoptera > Agaonidae > Wiebesia > Wiebesia pumilae. The sequence continues at coordinate 583,254 of JACCHZ010000192.1, read as the reverse complement.
TGGAAGAAAATACGTTGTTCCGATATATTCTTCCAATTCTTTCATCTCGTTCGAAAGATTACCGCGCGGCATTTTAACGATCGAATTTCCATTCGTAATATCCGATTATTTAATAATCGTAAACAAGTACGGCGTAAGGGTATCCGTTGCGATGTAAATTTATTCCGCTAGCATTTGAGTTCCCATTCGAGGTAAAATTGAGAATTCGGATTTTCAATTACAATAGTTTATTGTATTAGCGATTGGCAATTGAAGTGAAATGAGCGACGTCGTACAAGCAGTATAACATCGAAATAAAATGTATCGCAAAATAACTCATTTTTCAATCGCGTTAGGCCATTAGAAAAAGCGATAATAAGAAAATTAAACCTGTCGTTTGCAGAGCTAATTTATTCAAAGTCACGATGAAGAACCGCGAGCCATTTAGAGTTAACGAGACGATAACCTCTCGTTAACGTATTTTTTCAGCGTCGTATATTATAATATAAGTAATCTCCTGCGCGATATTTTAATCTAAGTTTACTTGGAAAAGCTTTGCAGATAAAGTCATACGCATTCACGATAACGTAACTTTTCCATCACGAATAACGTAGGACAAGTCCTCTTTCAGCCACAATACAATGAAATACTTGACCGAAAACACGCGCGAAGATAATATTACCGATGCCGTTAAAGTAGCTGTTAAATATAAAATCACTCGAGTGTGCAACATTAGAAAGTAGAATTGCAAAAGGCTTATAAAAACGCTCTTACCTATAAGACGCGCGTAAGAACCTTAAGACTATTGTAGATATCTTAATAAAAGTGCAATTGAAGCTGGTGAGCTCCGCAATAAGAGAGAGAGAGAGAGAGAGAGAGAGAGAGAGAGAGACGGAGAGGAAAGTAAATTTGAATAACAAATGAAAAGCAGAATTGCTAATCCGAATACTGACAAAGGCTGGACCAAGTTAAAGACAGGAGGGAAGCGCGCGGATTGGAAGGGAAAATGTAAAAGCAAAACTCATTACACGTGCCAGTGTCCCCCATTGTGGGAGCGAGTTGGATGAGAAACGAGAGAAACAAGTTCGCAGGCGTTCTGCAGGCAAGGATTTTTGGGGTTGTAACGCGGGTCCGAAGCACTGAAATATCACGTTGAGAATAGCTATTGAGGCTCGGACCTGTGTCAGGCGCGGGGGGGGGGGGGGGTTGAGAGGGAGGGAGGGGATCGCCATTTGGGATGGAGAGGGATGAAGGAAGCGATGCGAAATTAGTTGGTATAGTCGCGGCAATGGTGCATTGGATTATCGGGCTGCAGGTGTTTACGGTGTCGGTGTCGGTGTCGACCAAAACGTGCTCCACGCCGCGAAGTGCGCGTTTCATACGCGCACACTCGTCGTTTCTTCTTTTTTTCTTTCCACCCCCCCCCCCCACGTGCTTAGGTCGTTAAGTGGTCGGTAAGAGAGGAAATACTTCGCTTTTTCTCCGCGAGACTTTTTCTAACTTTTTATCTGTATTCTCCTTTTATCCGCGCGAATGACCGTGGCGAGCTCTATAGAATTTTCAAGGAATTTATACGTGCCTGGTGCATGGGGTCATAGATCACGTTAACTTATGGATGGCGATGTGAAAATGACAGGGTGCTTTTATTCTAACAAACGGAATTTACGTAACTTTGAATAAACTGATGTAGCGGAGGTATTATAAAATTATCGTTTATTATTATTATTATTATTATTATTATTATTATTATTATTATTATTATTATTATTATTATGCTGCTCCAATAATAAAACTATACGATCATTTTTTTTACAATTCACAACGTTTACGCGCGAAGGTAATGTAATTTTACCCGAGAAATGATTTAACTCGAGCTTTCAAGGCAGGCATTCAACGTTATTTCAATGATAACATTACATTTTTGGTGTTGGATTTTTTTTTTTCTTTTTTTTTTCCTTTTCTTTTTCTTTTTCTTTTTCTTTTTTCTTTTTTTTGCTACTCTCTGTGCACCGAGAACATGGTAGAGAAAAAATTAGAACAAGTTTAATAATCGCGAAATTTAAAAATGAGCGCGTGTAAATTCGTAATATATATATTAATCCGACGTGATGCTAAATTAAATTAATTAAAGGAATTAAAAGATCGAATGAAAAAAAAATGACAAGGAATCCTATAAAATCTCCCTTACGAATAGGGAAATTAATTACTATCGGACGCATGCGTAATGGGCAAAGCTACGTGTTCTATCCTTGTTTTTCTCAATGGAGGCGCGCGCGATATGCGCGAGATAAGTAAGATAAATGAAAATAGGTGCATTTGCGGTTCATCCACGAGCCTTGTGTAATACACGTAAGCCGCAGTTTGCTCCCCTGGTTCGACAAATTTATCATTAACGATGAATGAAGTACGAACGAATGCGGATAAATGCTCCAGATGGAGCTAGGATTATGGTCGATAGATGGCTCTACGTGTGTGGGAAAACGCAACTTCTATTGCCCCTTGGAACTTTCTTTCAACGTTTAGAAAATTGTCACTCGCAAAAGCAATTTCGCGTCTCTTCCGCGATAATCATACATTACGAGATATATACCGTGAAAACAATGATATCAGTGGCATCTACGTAAAGCTTTGAAAATACCGTGAAACGAATATCGCGTGCCTAATTCTTTTTTCTCAACCGACCATTTTCAAAGCATTCAAAGTTTAATGTCTTTCAAAATATTCCCGCCGCAGTACTCACTCTGCATTGCGTTGGCGCACAAAGAAATATTTCAAAATTAAATGTTCTTGAGAGCGTGAATTTTCAGTCGCTTCGCCTAGGAATTTCATTATTACTCACTCGTGTCTTTTTCATTTTTTAAACGTTTAATAAGTGAATAGGCGAAAAAAGGCGAATAACCGAGCCGAGATACATTAGACCTCTCGATTTTAACGTCATTCGTTGGTCGTCAACGTCTTGGATTTTCATTATAATTTCTTCTGGCAGTTCGTGTTTTACGATGGAATATAAATTACATACAGACGGTTTTTCGTACTGTTTCGGCTGTTTACGTACTCGCGGGCATTGTCCGTTTGAAACATTGTAAATGCGTGTCTCTGCACATTTGAAAGATGTCCAACGCGCGCAATAAATTAGCACGGAATTATCCAACTATGAAAAGTTATAATTAACCGATTAGAAATCGCCTGGGAAAGGGTAGAAAAGGATTTTCAATTTCAATTCGAAAATAATATTTTGTTTCTCAATATAATATCATCTTGCGCGAACAAACATTGCTTATTCCCGAGGTGATGAAATATTGCAAAAAAAAATTGAAACTTCAAACAGCATTTTACACGGAACTTTTTTCAAAGCGCTTTTTAATTAAATGTATCATCGTGTTTTAGGTAGAACAGCGGTAGCTGCGAAGCTAATTCTTTATCGCGGTAGGAAATGTTCTAAAAATACACTTGTACGCAACGGTGGTAAAGATATTGATAAATACTCGATTCAGTTTTTCGTTCCATTGGAATTATATACGTTGGGAATTTTACGAAGGTACATTCAGGATTTAACGCAGTCCTTTCTATTTGTTTCTTCAAAATCCTCCGAGCCGATCGTCCTATGTAATTTTGATTAAAATTAAATACCCTCTGTCATTTTCGGAGTTTTAGCTATGGCAAACAATTATCGATAACAGCATTATTGAAGCGCCAATTACACAAAGAACTTACGATAGCGATACGTTTGAAAACCATTTGCGCGGAAATTGCAAGATTTTATCAAAGAACTTGCGGTTATACCGCGAGATCGCGAATCAACTTGATGCAGGTACACCCGCGTACAAACGCACGCGCTAACGTACAGATAATTACTTTTCACGAAAGCCCGGAAAAGTTTTTAATTTCATTTCATTACAGCACCACCCTGTTCAATAATCCAAAAGCACTCGAGGTCTTGCCGCGCTTACGCACGCGCAATATTTCGTAAAAATATCCCGCTATAAAAGCAGTTTCTATTTCAGCTGAAATTTATATTCTTAGAGCTCGCTAATCTGGAGAGGCCAGCAACGCGCTAAACTTTACTTTGCAATGAAAGCTTCTCGAGAACCTTTCGTCTTTTGTCAATCGAAAGTATTATAGTCTCCGTTTTGCTTTCTGAAGGCATTACTTGCTCGCATACTTTCTCAAAGTGAGGAGAAATAAACGAAAATTGCGTAAGGGAGGTAAGTATGTAAGGGAGTCAGCAGCGCTCCAAGAGTCCCCAGAAGAATTAAGAATTTCGTTCATCGCGGTTTATTCAGCCCCCAGAAGAGTAGAAAGTCTACTGCACCGACTACGCACGGCATAAAATAGCTGGATGCCATTACCGTTGCGGTAGTACAACTTTCCAGCCCCGGCGAGAGCGTTTGCGCGGCTTGAAATAGAACCTCCTTTCCCGAGCTCAACGGAAGATCGACGTATGCGCTTCTTCGCGGAAAAGCGGCGCGCGAGGATGAAAGCCGTGAAAAACGATACGCTTTTCACGTGGGTTTATTCTTTACGTCATTTCACGACTTTACTTTACTTTACTTTACTCAACGTACTCGACAAACTACAATTACAGATACGTTTCCACTGCGTCAGTCCAAGGCGACTCCGAAGAAAGTGCCTTTGAGAATGGACAAAGGCTCTCCCAAATTGTTTACTGTGTAAGCTGACTTCGATCGAAGTAATTCGGTGATTGTATACGTGGCAGGTCCTACGAGAATTTCACTGAAAATTAAAACTTTCAATTATACCTGCTGCAAAAGGTTGTTAATTTTTAGATGAAATTTTTATCTAAACTTTTTTTTTTTTTTTTTTTTTTTCCCTTTTCTTTTTTCTTTTCTTTTTTTTCTTTCCCCTCCCCTCCTCCTCCTCCAAGCATATTTGAAACGTTTGTAAACTTATATTCAAATCTTACACGTTCACTTTTCAATGTGTACGCATCTAATGCAACGATAGTCGGGTGCGATTGGATAGAATTTTGTTAATAACATTATTGTTATTAACCAAGTCTGGGCGCATAAAAAATTGAAACTTTGTTGCTTGATCATTCGCGTATTCAAGTAGATTCCTGTATTTTAACAAAGAGATTGACGACGCTAAAAATGACATCGATTACGTTAATTCTTATTTAGAAGGTAGAAAGGGAAGATTAAATTATCTTTTTTATCGAAGAAAGCCTTTTACATAATTTATTTGTCGACGACGTTATTGAAAGCAGGTGAACAAAAAACAAATAAATTAATATTGAATCTTGTTCCTGAGAATCGTGTCTTTAATGTACAAGTTATACTCTTCTATTTCATGATAAAATTTTTAATACAATGTCGTTGCTAATGGGCAACCAGTGGAAAAAGTATACAGCGAAGGAAATAATAATTATATTCTCACTCGGTATTGTACACATCTTCTCTTTATTGTACCGACGGCTATGCGAAAAGTATGCGAAAAGTATGCGAAAAGAGGAAAACGAAAATATGAGATTCCGAAAGACCGAGAAATAAAGCGCGTCAATTAGCAGCAGAAAAGAGCTTAGGTTCCGCATATTTGGGTTCGTGACAAGAAGGGCCGAATCCGAAGCTGTAATTACGATCCTAGCTCTCGGAGAAGACGTCCGACTGTCCCTGCCGATTAAGATTGTAAGTATTGCTCTCGTCTTTGGAATGTCTCTCTCTCTCTCTCTCTCTCTCTCGCTCGCTCTCTCTCTCTCTCTCTCTCTCTCTCTCGCTCGCTCTCTATATAGCGTACACCGCCAAGGCGTAAGTGAATATAATCGTCTTTTTCCGCATTTTCCGCGTACTTATGCCCGTCACTTTGGTTCTTTCCTACATTTCCGAGTAAGTAAATTGCATATTTTATAAGTATCGCTTTTCTCTGTTCATTTCTTCTTCAATGAGACAAAAAAAGTCTTTTACTCCGTATACCCGTACACCCATACTCTGACAGCTCGGCTGGACCGGGGTATAACAGCGGGCAATCGATCGACTGCCCGCTAAATAATTAGATGAAAACTCGCATGCGTAATTAAAGCACCTGGAATATTCCAGAAAACTATGTATCTTTTTTCGAATATTCATACGATGCGCGACACAAGCATCGAGTCCAACGTATAAACAAGACGCTGTTTTTACAGGCGGCAATCCAAAAACGCATAACCGGCGACACGCGTGACCATATCTAAGCTAAAAGTTTGAGGCAACGTGAGCGAGTACAGTCAGCGTTAAAAATTTTCAAACAAAATCTTCCTAATTCCATATCTTATTCCTGGGATGGGAAATTAAGCTTGTCTTATCGGTTCTTTTATCGCTCTCTTTCTTTGCTTTTCTCTAGCTCGCTGAACCCTTGTGTCGTCGGTTGAAAACAAGAGTAAAAATACACATTATATTTACTCACAATTCCCTCGGTGCTTCGCTTTATTACTTATGGATAAAACCGTTTGTAGAAATTGTGCATAAAATAATTTAACTATAATTTGTAACGTATTAAGAAGCTAGTTATGATATCGCTGTTTGTATCACTGCACTATTTAATTAGTACACAATGTTTAGTTCATCGGAAGCTTTTCCAATTTTAGAGTTTTGCCTCCTTCGCCATCATCTAGCGGCTTATTAATATTTATAAGACGATTTAAAAAATTAGACATTATCATCGTTCGCTGCGATTGTCCAACCGATAGAAGAAGCGAATTAATGACTTATAACAATGACCTCTATTACGATTATTCGTATCACAAATTGAAAAAGTTAATTGAGCAAAACGAATGAGTCAGAAGCTCTTGACAGAACTGCAATAGAGGGCCCCAAATATTGGCCAAGAAACCTCGCCGTTACAGCGATGAATAAAATATTAAAACCACTTGAAGTAATAACGTCGTGATCTAATCTAACCTAGACAAGACAGTGCGCTTATACCAGCACCTGTGCAATAAATACAAAATGAGTTTACCAATCACCGCGGGCGATAAAAAAGCTCTGATGAAAGTGCTGAGCATGCAATCACGGCGACAATAATTCAAACTTCGAGCGCGAATGTGAGGAAAGTGAATGTTCTTGGTACGATGGACGAAACTACGAACAGCGAGACTTTTACAGCAAATCGTTGAATTTGCTCAAAATACGAAATCTCTTTTAAAAGAAAAAATCAAATGCTTTGGATCGGCAAAGGGTTTTAACTACAAATTCGCACACAAATTTACAAATTTTTCCTATATTTCATCTGGGACTGTAACCTATAAAGTAGTTTGTAGGATACGTTACGTAGCTTAAGTGAGGCTATATAAAGCTACTTAAGAGATAGAGTACTTGAAAAAGTCACGCGTGGAAGAACGAAATTTAGATCTGCTTTTAAAGAACTTTGCTCCATCTCGAACTAGCATATTTCTGTCGAGTTGATACAAAGTAAATCTGGTGTGATACAAATAATCTCTGAAGGATCTAGTCGGTATAGCACAAGTATTCGTAATAACTGCCACGATATGAAAAATTACGAAAAATAAATCCTAGATAATAAACTAAAATCTACAGATAACCGAGGAAATAAATCGTACTATCCGTATGGTGTACGATGCATTTACAAAACCATTTCATCCTGGGCACTTAACTGTGAGTTCGTAGGAAGAATAAAGTCGAGAATTTTTATAACCGCGATGAGAGTACGTCTAAATGTGTCAGATTAGGAATCCAAGAAGTGCCAAGATGTGAAATATCTTATCTTCCAGAGTTGAGACTCCATACCGATGCCACGGAACCCCATACACTGATATTCGGAATTAAACGTTCTTTTTGACATTTATAACATTAGGCACGTCTATGTCATGACTTGAAAATGAAATTTCATAAAGAATAATTATGCTTCGTATTACCACGAATAAAGATCAATTTCACGTTGAACTATCAATCGGAATGTTGAACCAAATCTTATTTAGAAAGTACAATGAAAGATAGTTTTCATCAGCGTTCCGTAACAAGTATAATTGCACCAACAGAACCAGCTACAATTACGTTATGAAACCCTATTGGTTTTCTATTTCGACTTTAGGTTCGTTGAAGAGTTCGGAATAAGGAATACCGTGTAAAAGATTGTAAAAGAACTCGCGCCTTGCACAAACAGCGAGATAAATAACTGGGTACTTTCCCCACTCTTTGATGGTTTACGAGTTGAGTTGACCAACGTCACCGATAACGAGCACGTGCGCATCGAACATATTGAAGACATTTTGTTTGTTACGCGTGCTCATGCGCAGAACTTTTATCGAGAACGATCCTTATGTAAATACAAATGGATACAAATGGATACAAATTATCCTCTGAAATACAACGATAAAAATTAGCGTACAGCAACCCCTTGCTCTGCTTCTAAAGAGACACGTTAAGAGGATTTCCTGGAAGATCTAAAAAGATATGATGAAAAGTAAATCAGCGATTCCCCCCCCCCCGCCCCGCCCCGCCCCGCCGCGCCCCCCTACGCCGCCACCGCGCCACAATCAGGTCAAATCAGGTCAAGAATCAGAGTGGATGAGAGATGCCGAATCAACTACCGTGGATTATCTTTTACATTCGCCTATAAGGATGAATTAGATTTTTTAATTTTATTTTTAATTCTTCGATCAATTTGTATTCGATTTATCGACTTCTGAAAATGGTTTGCATTATAAATTCCAGAATCAAAAGACACATGTATCTTACTGAATTCTGAAGTTAAATTTCAAAAAGCTCCTTTAAAACTGTAATTTCTACGTATGTTAAGTCACGCACTTGGGCGAAATTACACGATTACCATTTGTTCGCCTAACAATTGATATCACATCGAAGGTAAACTCTTAAAAATACTTAAATAATTATCTCCGGTTATTGAGGCTCATGGGTAATTTGCATATGAGATATACTTTTTTCACTATCCACAGCTAACGCTTCGCGTAAAAACGCGTAAAAAGGCTGCAAAGGATAAAATTTAGAGGTGTAAACATCACCCAGGAGTTCCTGGGCCCAAGCATAAGCATAAGTTCAGAAGGTACGGGCCCAGTTTGCTTCGTCCGCTTTGTTGATCGCGGTCCCGCGCACCTATGCACCATGTTTGCGAACTATCGACGCACTAGCAGCGCCTTACCTGGCAATGTTAACTGCCAACAAGGTTATTCCCCGGTCGTAGCCAACGGGAAACGGCCGCAAGACTCGAAATCGTCAAGAAAAACGAGAAAGACGAACCGCTGATGTTCGAACTCGTTCGAGAAGCCGTTCTAAGTAAAAAATTACAAACCACTTTTTCAAGAGCAAGTGGTGCTTCTACACCTATTTTTCTATACCTATTTTTTTGAATTCTCTAGTGAAAGCTTCTCTTTCCTCGCATTCTTATATCCGTAAGGTTTTCTTTCTTCGTTGAAAAATTTCTCTGATTTCTGAAGACATTTTCGAGGCAAAGCGTGGACTTTAAGCGACCAAGACTTTATCTTCCTACTTATTACTTATCGTTTTTAATGTAAAATATCGATTACCTACTGTAACATTGTATTTTATAAACTTGAAGAATGTTAATTGGCAACGTGATAACTCGTATGGAAGAATTTCGAATTGGAAGAGTCAAATTTGCCTTGCGATTAACTTCATACAAGTATAATGTAGTAAAATATATTTTTGTCATTTAATCGTGTTGATTAAAATTAAAAAAAGAGTCGACGATGACGGTAAGAAATAAGCAACGTTGACCTTGATTTGTAAAACGAATCTCCACCGTAGAAAATGAATACAACGATTGCTTAACTTTTAAAACTCTTCTTTTCCAAATGAATAATACTTCCGAATTAAGGATTATTAATTAGAAAAACAGTAAGTTGCAAGATGTGCGAACATTTGCTATGCGAACAATCCTCGGGATATAAAAGACGACTACAACTTTTAGTTCGGAACAGTTATATTATCATAGCAGGCGCAGTGCAAACGTAACGCAACCAACTTTTGGTTTCGTGACACTTATTCACGTGAGAGAGAGAGAGAGAGAGAGAGAGAGAGAGAGAGAGAGATAGCTGCATCAAAGAGAAGTTTACCTACAAGAGAAAGAGAAGGTAGCGATGATTCTTACTTATATTCACTTTTACTCGCAATAAGCTTCTGGCGTTTAAGAGTCGCACGTATTACGTAGAGTGTAACTCTACGTAAAACCAGTTACCTGTCGATTAGAAAATATTGGGAGCATTCGAAACGAGGCATATACATACATATATACATATATATATATTAATTTTTTTTTAAGTAAATAATGCGTACACGTGATTATGATTCTTGATTATAATTAATGATAATTTATATAACGTTATAGACCAATCTGTGCAAACGTGGTGACTTGTCTTGTAAACATCGTTAAATGACAAGTACAATATACGAGAATGAAATATTCTCGATTGAAAATAAAGATATATTGAAAAACTATCGCGGAGTATCGTCTTGCATCGGTACTTAAATTAAATTTTTCAAATTAATCGTTCTCAAAATAGTTGTCAGCTTTTCATAATTGCTTAGAATTGTTATCGAGACAAGCAGTGATTCCAGTTTCGTTTGATTAACGACAAAATCTTATAAACAACTCGGTACGGAGTGCTCGAAAGCCTTTAATAGTACCGTTAGGAGGGGCAGTTTTATCTCGCGAGCCATTACAAGAGCGTGTAAAGTCGAATGAAATTTCCAATGGAAATACCTGCATAAGTTGTAGCGGATGCGCGTCACACCGTTTCCTTTGGCATTAACGAGCACACGACGCTCGTAACGCTAAAGCTCCCCGTCGCCGCGTAGGCGATATCATATTTCCCTGTAACGGCATGCAACGAATTCGTAAAATGTCAATCGCGCGTATCCACTCCTCTACCCGCTTCTTTTACACCATTTTCATGAGCACGCGTCACACCGTCGGCGGCGGGTGGCGGGGGAGGCGGCGGCAGATCCGCGCGTAATCTATGTAAATAAACACGTGCCATAAGAGCGCATCGTGCACCTCGGGACAATGGTGGGATCGAATACCGCCACCGTTACGCTCCTTGGCGTTGCATTTCCCACATGCGCTCGCGCTACTTCGGGACTCGTCTTCTGGATATACCGTGTCGTCGTTCTTATCGCGCGATCTTTCGGTTAATAAATCCGCGATGGTGAATCTTGGCGCCGGACAAGAGATAGGAGAGCAGCCGCCCACCGGATTATTAGAACGTGATTATTAGATAATTATTAGAACGAGTACTGGAATCGAGAACGAGTCTCGTCGTGTCACGTCGTGTCACGTCGTGTCACGTCGTGTCAGACCGCGTCTATAATTCGGATCTTGGACCCGATGTGATGATCTACGAATGCGTGCACGTGTCGAGGGCGCATTGCATAAATTCGATCCTCGAGGATGAAACAATTGTTGGAAATACTTATCGATAAGCGAGTTGTCTCGTGAAATTACGAGTCCTTTATATACGATTGCGGTTTCTCGTGCAACATTCATTGGAGCGTCCATCATTCGAATCGGTAAACTCATTTGGTACATTTTTCTCAGAGGATTTTTTTAAGCGAATTTGTCATTTTCTCCATTATTCACTGCTGCCCGTGTACTATTAAACGTGTACTATTCTATTGCGATGCTTCTTTCGTAAGCGAACCATCGCAGAGAATCACCTCGTTCACGGATTGACAGGTGAGAGTATACCGTTCGGTTGCAACGAGTGCGGCCTTTAAAAATCTTATGAAAGAGCACCCGACGAAAAGTCAAGAGATTACGAGATCGGAAGAAAGCAAGAGTGGGTACATCTTGAAGGAAAGAGAGAAGGTGCGTGTACGCGAGCGCGGAGTGACGTGTCGGGTGACTTAGGGTACGCACACCTAAGTCGCACTCCGAAGGCTCGAGGAGAAGCTGCTTCACATAGCTCCTGATCTATTTTCGCGTGCGACTCGTACTCCTGAAGCCGGGTTTCTCGAACCTGGCCCGTCTCTCTCCTCCTCCTCCCTCTCGCGCTCTCTCTCTCTCTCTCTCTCTCTCTCTCTCTCTCTCGCTCTCTCGCTCTCTCTCGCTCCAAGCCTCGAATGCACGCACGCACGAACGCACACTTTAGCCTCTTCGTTAGAAGAGAGATGCGCGCAAACAACGTGCGCTCGGCGCGTTTAATGCAGCTGTGGAATCTTTGCTTGGAAACGCAAAGTATTATGAAACCGCTATAAATTTATTCTCTGGTCGTAATTAACGAACGAATTAAGCACGTTTTTAAGACTGACAATAAATTTACCAGCAATATGCGGGATTTCCTTCTATCTGCGCGTTGTTACTCGAACGTACGGGGAAAAAGGCATGTAAATGTCCGGTACATTAGGCATGTAAATTTACCCCGGTATCGCAAAAACAGGTACAGATTTACCTAAGATTCGGAATTCTTTTAATTTCATCAACGAAGAAACATTTCGTCGTATGGCCTATTGAGCAGGCTATATTAAGTAGACATTAAGAAAACATATCGAAGATTTGACATCGAATACGTGACGGAAATTGCGGATAAAAATTTTTAAAAAGTGTAGAAAGCGCACTTGCGCAAAACAATTAAGCCTATTGATATCTTTTACGTCGAACGATATCGTTGTAAATCAATTAATGCTCTATTCGGGTTAATTAATCAATTAATCGTAATACGTTTTTGGAATAAATTCAGGTTTATATTTTGATCCAATATCCATGCGTAACTTTATAACTCGTTAAACGTTCTTACTCAAAAAAGAAGAAGAAGAAGAAGAAGAAGAAGAAGAAGAAGAAGAAGAAAACTGTAGCTCGTCGAAATTGCGTCGAATAGCAAAAAATTCACTAGTGCTAGAAATCACTTTCTAAATACGAATCAAAACTTTTCCGGCGTCCACGAGTTTCCAATTTCATTTTGAAATTGTAAAATAAACAGACCTTCTTCGTTAAACTGAAAATCTAGAGAACAGCGCACTTGCACTTTCCATATCATCCTCTCGTCTTCTCGTGTATACAGCTAAGAATATCTTTACGATCGTAGTTAGCTGGCTATTCTCTCCGAGTATGCGAATTATGAATACTAGTCGTGGTTAGTCGGTTAATTTTGAAAAATTCACGTAAAAATAAAGTTACATATACAAAATAAAGTGTCGCATTCGGATGTACGTACACGCGTTAATTAATCTAGATTTAACAAAAGTATTCGGAAGTCTACTTTAAATATTTGAAGTAACAAAGCTATACTTAATATCATCTCTAAATCCTCGTTAAACTTTTCTAATAAAAATCCTTTTTACAATTCGAGCTATCATTTATTATTTTTCACGCGTTCAAATTGCATTGGAAACGAACCGAATATTGTTATTTTGATAAGATGGCTAAATACGTAGAAATTAAATTTTGAATTTAGTTTTCACGCAGTTATTCACGACACTAACAATTTGGCTGCTTTTAGAAATACCAAACGTGAATAATATTTCATTTCCTGCGATAAAATGTTGATACGTTCGATAAATTGCTTAAAGTAATTTCATTTGGAAGAGAATGTGATCTTTTCCAATGTGAAATACCACGCGCTAAAAGAAATTAAAAACAAATTATACGATAATTATAACATTTAGATAATTAAATGACTTATCAAAAAGACTTAATGACGTTCCCCTTTTCATGAGAAGATTAGGGAGCATCTTGTAAATGCTTATTTAAATGCATCTGATGCCTTATTCCATGAAGAAAAATGAAAAATATTTTCATGCGCATAATAAATCGGTACAGTACCTAATAATAATGTGAAAAATGTGCCTCTTCATATTTTGCAATTCATGATTACGATGATATTTTTTATTGCTTCAAATTTTCCTTTACCTTTACTTTTTTTAAATAATATTTTCGACTTTGATTTCGTCAGGTTGAAGCTTTTTGTAAAATATTTTACGTTCATGCGCGTATTAAACCTTTAACGCTAATTAAACCTTCCTTTGGACGCCGACGTTGCTTCAAAATGAGCGAATTACTCATACGCATAGGCAACGATATAAACAAATCAAACTCTTGATAAAATGTATGTTTCAATGTCGTTAACAGTTATTCGTGTAAGAAGAAATCAAGCGTTGTATGTGCACAGACAGGATTAAAAACTTCCTCTACTTCTTGAATTAACATATTACTTTTTCAGAGTGAGTATTCCATTAGTTATTCTATATTTAGCTTTTAACGATAACTTTCAATTCAGTCAAAGAGTACTAAAGCAGCCCGCGACACTAAACGTATCATTTAAAACTTATAAATGATATTTTCATTGCCATATCATTTGTATTTTATTTAATTCAAACTGCCTTCGAGGAATGTGCTATCAATGAAAACATTCGAGAATTACACAATAGACGATCGCGATATCGAATCGAAAGGTTCGTCATAAAGATAGTGACAGCTGCAGCAGTTAAGGTCTACGATGAAATCGATAAAAAGTGATTTCCACGCGTAGCAATTTTATTACACACGGATAATGTGCAAAGATTTGCACATATTTGCCGATTTTTCTCATCGGATTAAACGATACTTAAAATTTCTAGATTTAAGATGCTTGAAAATCGATTGAAATAAAGCAGTTACCTTATTGAAATAAAATTCGAATATGGTAACTTTACCATACAGTCGTTCTATCGAAGATAGAATTCGGGAGAATTAATGTTAATAATCAAAGAAATAACTTTGTCTTGCGTGTGAACGCTTACCGTAATGTATCCTTAATTAACTTCTCAATTATCTTACTCGATTATACGTCTACCATTAATAGATATATCACATCATATCATATCATATCATATCATATCATATCATATCATATATATATATCTCTCTCTCTCTCTCTCACACACACACACACACACACACACACACACACACACACACACATATCATAATAAATATATCATTAACAATCATTAACAATCATTAAAAACAAGCTTCATAAGCGTATTTTATTCCACGCTGTATCCGCTGAGCAAAGCTCGCTCTTAAACCTACGAAAACCCTAGGAAACCCCACGTATAAACCACGTGCAATAACCAGCGGCAAATCTTATCGGTGCAAACTTTCGATTTGAATTTCAATTATAAAAGAGCACCTGCGAAAGTTAAAATCCATCAGATGCTGAAGCTCTTTAAAAATTGTAACGAATGTACTGCATCGGTCCGCCCACTCGTATCTCCTAAGAGCCGTGCAACACGAGGTGAGCGAAGATCTCCTCGCAAGATCTCCCGGTGCATCGCTCGGCTCGAGTGCAGCATTCGGGTGGTGCACGTTGGTTCGTTCGCGGGCACATTTCGGCTTTTCGAAATTTCGAATTCGATTGCGACGCTTATATCATCACGGCAAGCCTGTGAAAGCGACGAAGGTTTTTCACCTGGTCGGTGTTCACTCGCAACGACTTCGCTCTACTTCTAAGTTACGTTACTCGTGTCTCTACTCTCGAGTAATGAATTACTCGATCCATGCTCGTATAATTCATTTGCGCAAATGATTGCCAAAATACTTGTATTTTGCAATTCTTATAGCTCTACACTTCCTCTCCTTTCTCCTTTGATAAACCCCCAATTATTACAACGTCATTTATAGACCGCGTACTCTCGAGGTCTAGAGGAATGAAGACGGATTAGAAGTTAAATTTAGCTGCACTTTGCTCGTAATATTACGTATACTACGCTCGCTTTAAAACTCATTTTCAAACCGGCGATTTAAAACCTCGCTCTAAACTGCAACGAATAAACGCATGTGTCGATCGCTTAACATTGGGCAATGTTGAAATTCACATCTTTTGCCGACGTACCGCTTCAATGCTAATGAAATAGATTACAATTTTCATTAACGAGCTCAACGTGGCCGATCGTGGCCGATCGTGGCCGATCGTGGCCGATTGGAGGGCACTCGGAACGGAAAAAGCAGAAAACGCATGCCAATGATGTTGCGAAAGTCCCTCTGACAAAGTACACTCGACTAAGTTAACGTACGTACTCGAGTGTTTGCGTCGGTGCGCGGAAAAGTTAGAAATTGAAAGGGTGACAAGCGGAGAAGGAGAATGACTTTTTGACCGGAAGGCTTTTCCTGCAGGTGAAACCGAGGAGGAGTTAAAGCGCGTTACGAGCATCGGACAATGCGTAACGGTCATGCCTTGGAATCCTTGGGCGAATAGCTCCGATGTAACATCAGCTCGAGCAAACTGGGCTTCGCAATTAAATGAGCGTGGTGCGCGACTCTAGGACAATGCAGATTCACTTGTTCGCGAAGACTCGAATAAAGCGAGCGAGGGAAAAGGGGTCAAATGGGGGGGGGCAAAGGGGGGGGGGGGTAGGTGACGGGGAAGAAAGGGAGAAGAGAGAGTCTATTTGTAAGTAACGCGTTGTTTTGCTTTTCCTACAATTTCTTTTGTTCCTTTTGTTGTCTATCGCTCCGCGAGCGACTTTCATCTTGCGTAAGAAAAATCCCGAATGGCTGCCAACGGTGAAGAATTGATTCGTCCGTTACGAGACGAATAATTGAATCAATCGGATTAATTCAATTAATAAATCTTGCCTTCGGTATTATTAAACTGTTGACGAGCTCTGTACTGACCATTAGGATGGTCGGTACGTAGTATTTCTCGCGCCCAAAGATTTACAGTTGGATAACGCGAAACGTCGTGCAAATAATACATATAAAATACATTGCTTTTCACGACGTATGCCAATGCATATCAACGATCGACTTTGTTAATTTCAATAATTAGAGACGTAGCCGAGTGTTTGTAACGTCGAAGAATAAAATGTAAACGCTCTCTGTTTAATTCTTCTAACCGAAGAATTAGAAATAATTTTAATCGACATTTCGACTCGAGGCATAGATAGCACCGAGATCGAAAAAGTAAATATTTAAAACTGTAAATGCAAATTAAACCAACGAATAAGATCGTAAAATCCATAAAGCTGCAAATGACGCGTCAACTGTACATACAATGTCGGAAGAATCCAAGCTCGTTGATTCGAAAAGTTAGTTCTCCGACTATTTTGCGCGTTACAAATGGTATAATAAGTTTGCCGTTAAAATGCGTATGAAAACGTTTTTTACTACATTTCATCAATCGCACCGAATGAAATTTAATTTACCAAGTAGAAGAAAGAAACGCTCTGGCACATCGACGACAAATTATCTTGCTTGCTTTGCCTTACCCACGCGTGCATGGGCGTATCTCCTTCGTAAGTCAAACGACAAATAAATGCTCCGCTAATGTAGCCGCTAATGTAGCCGCTCTAATGTCTGACGCCTCGTTCTTCGCGTATTTAAAGTAAACGCGAAATAGCATTCGAGGAAATTTTCATCCTAAAAATGGAGTTGCGAAAAGTCGAGGAGAACTCTTGTCCTGTCCGACAGCCGTATTGCACTACTCCGCGAGTAAAGAGGATTTTCGTCGAGGCCCAGATGCTGTAAACCGGGAGTTCGCGTAAACCACGTTCACCGAGAAGGACTCTGCGTCCTGTCGATGGAGGAAGGGAGGGAAAACAAATACAAAGGACGGGCTAATAAATCATAGACTCGCAGCTTACTTTCCCGATGACTCGGTTGCGCAACTGCGTGACGCGAGCCCCGCGATCCCCGGACCACAAAATGCACGACCACGGCGACGGAGGCGCCTCGGCCGCCCCCAACAGTACGTGCATCGTCGCACCCTTCTGCTTTAGCAAGATCATCGCCTTGGCGACCTCGGCGCTCGCTCCTCGCTCTCGATCAACTTCGGATTTAAAGAGCAACTACTCTCCTGCTTCTACCATCCCGATTCTCCCAAACATATTCTGCACATTTTTAAATCATCGATTGACACTCTTCTTCAAAACGTCTCTTTCCTCGCACTTTCCTCGCACTTTCCTCGCACTTTCCTCGCATCCTTTGCATCATCAATCGGCTTTCACATCATCGACATCGGCCAATTCGCCAACTTTATTATTCTCTCCGAGTTCCCCAAATACCAATCGACTCTTCCTCTCGTCGTGTCTTACTCTGCACGGTCGCAGAGACAAGCGCGCGCGCGTGTGTTGAGTTTTCTTTGGGAAATACAAGGTCCAGGCCCCGAAGAAAAGCAAAGGTTTCGTTTGCTCAACTTGCATCAGAGAAGAGAGGTGCGAGTGTGCTTTCTCTTAAGGCGCGCGCAACCCGTTACGCTTTACGTAACGCGTCCAATGCACACCTACACAGTACACCCGAAGCTCATAGAGAAGTTCTGCGCCAAAGATCGAGCACGTGGAAGGTCTGAAATTCGTAAGGTTATCGTGGATTCGTCCAACTCGACGCGTCCGTACGCGTAAGGATGGCGCGTCTCAGCAGCGGCGACGGCGCCGAGCCGACTGAATCGACGTACGCGGAGGAGGACGAGCAACAACGTCGAGGCGTCGCGAGGCGTCGCGACGCGTCAGCTGCTGCTGCACTGCGCGGTCCACGTATTATTTAAGCGGGAAGCTGTGCGACTCACCCCACCCACCCCACCCGTAGCCCTCGTGACGCGCGATCGATTTTTGCCATTTTGAAACAAGCGGGGCGCGGGGCCGGGAAAATCGCGATCGACGAAAACCGGGGAGGACGCCTAATCGATCACTGTCGCCGAAATCTCGGTCGTTCCAAGAAGTTACGCGAGATGCGCGATAATTACTCGGGCGCCGCGAGCCGAGATCATGATACGTGTTCGAATTATTTCTAACGTTCTCGTGTAAAAAATATTTAGGGAAAATTTTGGGTGCGATAGTCGCCATTATCAGCTCGCAAATATTAAAGAGGATGCGTTTTTTATAATGAAAATCTAAATCTTTGCGTTTTATGCAGTTTTTCTTTTCATTCTTTTATCATAGATACCGATTTTTAAATATTGCCTAAAAACGATTCTGCAATAACGAACATTTGCATTGATCGTATGAATATTATTAAATATTATCATATCAACATTATCTTCGTGCGTGATATATAAAAAAGGGTTGTAAAAGCAAGACCTCAAAGTTATGCGTTTAAAACGCTTCTGATAATTTTTTTTAATCAGTTCTCTCTCTCTCTCTCTCTCTCTCTCTCTCTCTCTCGTTCAGATCAAATTTCCTATAAACTGAAAAAAGAGACAAAATTTTCCGTTCCGATTTAACAATAAACGTTAATGTTTTCATTGCATTAAATAAGATACATTTCACAGAACAGATTTTTATGAAGCTTTATATGCATCAGAAATTTCATTCTACTTTACGAGTTAAATAAATTTTACATTAAATAAGATTCAAAATATTTTCATGAAAAAGATCGAGCCAATGTTGCTACCCTGCAAAATGCATTAGTTAATCGATTTTTTATTCTTTAATTACTGTTCTTAATTTTCTGCATGTCTACCTAATAAATGTAAAGAATTCGTAACCCTTGCTGGACTTTGTACAAATTGCTTCAGTGTCGTTAAAAAGGTGAAGACTTGTATTTCTAGAGGTTGGTGCCTTATTTAAGAGAATAATCATCGTGCGAAATCTAGATAAATCACTTCGTATACATAAACAGCATTCTAATATTAAATGTTCAAATTAAAATTTTTCATGCCGAAATAATTAACTGCTTTCGTAGCAAGAGCAAAGGTCAACTCTATCTTGGGGCCAAATCTTGAAAGAACAGAACTTGCTGATCGGCACTTTTGCTACCCAGGTAAGAAAAACGGCATTCCCATTTCCGAAGGTTTCAAATAGGTAATTAGGTCTGGAGTAAAACTAGATGGCTCTGATAACCTAATGAAACTACAACCTGTTTTTGAATGGGTTATAGTGAGGACCGGTATATACCCAACCTAGAACTCAAGAAGTTGTCTTTCGCGTTTATCACGTCACCGGGAACAGAGTTTTCTTGGCTCGTTTTCAGATTCTGTGAAATGGAAAAAGCTAAACCCGTGCGAATTTGCATCCTAAAGAAGAAAAATGCTTTGCGTACTCAACAGCCACGCAAGAGACGAAACAGGACACTTCATTTGGTATTTACCATCTCAACAAGTACTTGCAATTGTAAATACAAGCTCAACAATTACAACAATTAATGTGGAGTGAATACCTGACACGACTACTAATCAAATTTTAATTATCACGATATCCTGCGTTTAAATAGATGAGAATAAAAAAGTTCGTATTGTCTGTAATACCTCCTAAGCAAATGATAACGACGTATTGTTGAATAAAATCCTGGTTCAAATTATAAAAGGATGATTTCATTACGTTGAGTCGCTGGTTCTGTTCTCAGTGCCTTCTTTTGCAGAGATGAAAATTGTGAAGAAAATGTTACTGTTCAAAGGCGATATAGAAACGCAAAGTTAGCTCATTTTACAAATTAATAACGGTCGCTTAAGGCACTATAAGTGCACCTTATGACCAAGGCTTTGACCAAGGCTACAACCGACTCAAGAAGAGAATAAACAGTTCCAGAAAGAGCAGAAATTCTCCAAAATAATCAGTTCATAATGAAACATTAGATTTAGCTGATAAATTCATCGGAATCGAGGTGCAAATAATGTCAATCTTCTGAATGATGACAAGAACTAAGAAACTCTACATCGAAGAAAGAAGGTAATAGTCGAAGATAATGTATTCCCAACGCTAAAACTAAGCGAAATTCAACGACAGATGACTTGTTTCAAAATTTCATCATTAGATGTAGAACATCAAACTATACTATCAAAAATAACCTAAAATTATAGGCGATTTGGTTGGATGGTTGACTCTTGCTGTAATAATAAATTTATATATGCTGTAGAATTTATAACACCAAGGTTTCGATTACGATTTTCTGATCTCTGCAGAATTACAGCAGTCTTAACTGTTATTTATATCACAATTACTCGAACTAGAATTGATTAAAAGTCCTAGATGTTTCAGTACTTTGAAGGAATTTCAATAGAATTTTCCTGATTCCAATGCCGCTTCATTTGAAATAAAATCAAATCGTATTATCTCACACCAGGTGATAATTAATGTTCACTGTTGTGCTTTCGCTTTTCGTTCATTGATTAATTTACCACTGGCGTAGTAATTCTCGATCAGCAGCAAAAAGTAAATAAAAATATCATCGACAGAATTCTTTACCGTCGATTGCTGGAAGATGAAAGATCTCAACATGTCAGAATCAGAAAATTTATTTTACTCAATAATCACGCAACAAAACTGCTTATGGAAAAAGATCAACTTCATGTACGGTCGCCTATTGCGGTGATATTCGATTCTCAAAGGACGCAATTTTATACATAAGATTGAACATTGATGTATCAGGTGAACTTGTTGGCGACAACAAAGTTAATTCGTAATTAGAAATCTGATGGTGTCTTATCTTGATCTCAGCACAGGAACCTCTGAAAATACACTAATGCTTGTGACAGATGACAGACCTTCATTCGAATGCTCAACTACGTTTAGACGAGTTCGTACCTGCTGCTACGTAGTTATTTACCCGTATTATCAAATAACATCCCTGTATAAACGGTCTCTCCAGATTATCTGCCATAACGCAAGATCCAAGCGACAGAGACGTTCTGGTACATACTTTCCACCACAAACTGAAATTTTTATATTATCTAACCGTTTCAATAATATCCTTGGAGTTTTTCCTGATCCAACACTATTGTTCTGACTAATAGCGCCCTGTTAAGTTAACTCACTCTGATGAAGAGATTTTTAAGGAAAACGTTAGCTTCGGGAATTATTTGGTTCAGACTTATAGAAAATTAATAATTTTAAATTATTAATAATTTTAAAAATATTAGAAAAGTATAATCAACAACTATTTCTGCAATATTGCTCATTATTGTACAACACTATAATCAGTTTACTGATATGTACTGCAGTTATATAATATTTTCAATATATATATATATATATATATATATATATATATATATATATATATATATATATATATATATATGTATATATGTATATATGTATATATTTCAACTATTGCATTAAAGATAACACATTTAATATCTAAGATTTAATAAATTATTTACAATTCAGAACGTCAACAATAGATAAAATAACTAGAGTAATAATGTTTTCTTCAATCATTGATATACAAATAAACTAAGGACAAAATTCTTCATTTTCCGTAACTTAATGATTCATTCTTTTAAGATAAGATCACTGCAACGATAAATAATAAAGCACACGGCTTCGAGTAAATTTTCTTGTTAAGTAATTGTAAGAATAAAAATTACATCTTTTTAAAAATTCGCAAATAACCAACATTTGAATTACCTGTCAATATATTATTTTTTCTTTCATACAAATATTAGGTTACGCATACTTAATAATAATTTTAATTGAATCGGAAAATTCACTTTTTCAAATCAGTGTTAAATTAAAGGTCTATTGCTTGGTCGGTGTTTTTATGTGTGTATAGTATGCATGCGCGTGCGTGCGTGCGTGCGTGCGTGCGTGCGTGTGTGCTCGCGTGAAAATGAAAAACTTCAAATAAATGATATTTTTGTATTTTTACTTCACCTGATCACATATTTACTCACATATTTACTCCTTCACATATTTACTCTTTATTTACAGAATTATTCAGGTTTAGAACTTGTAATAAGGTACGCACACAGCCACCCGAATACAAAAAACTTTTAAAAAAGTAATACGTAATTTAATCTAATACATCGTTAATAACTCATAAATGTTCTATTTTTTTATCATCAATTGTACAAATAAAATAATACAAAATGAGAAATACACGCAAATAAAGTACGCAAATAAAAATAGTGTTATTAAACGACGATAAGTTGTTATGAAACAAAATTATTTGGGTGTTTTAAGAACAGATTCCGATGGGATGTTTTACCGCATAAATACGAAGTCCGTATTCTTTAAAATCGAAAGATCTCGAAAACTTTACTTATCGGTGTGTCCTGCTTAAGCAAGGAAATAAACGCGTACAAGCAGACCATTTATCAATTTACTAAAAATGTGCACGTCGCTGTATTAATAAGCTTTCTAAATTTTCTAAATAAAAGTATCAACTTAGGGATAAAACGCGCAACTTTTCCCGCGTTCGACCGTCACAACACACTCGTGTGATCGATATTTAGCCTTGGGCGTTTTTCCCGGAGGAAAAATAGTCGCGCGCGCGCGCCGCTGCAAATGACATTCATAGGGGGAAACTCGAAAAAGGGTGGTCAGGGACGCTTTTTCACCCCTGAGCACGAACTTCACCTACGGACCCGATCGACGAAAAACCAGTGGGAAACGGCGGGCGGGCGGGCGGGGGGGACTGGGGTGGACGGGGGGCGGGGGGGGGGGAAACCAATGGATGCCGAGTCCACATTTCAAAGGCTCTCTACGAAAAATAAAATACACAACAAGTATCTGTCCTCGCGATAGATTCGCTCTAGACAAAGAGCGAGAGTCTACTACTCTCCGTCTAAATCCTCCGCACGGAGAAGTAAAAGGGTGCTGGCCGTACTCCGCGACTCGGTGCTCCTCTGGAAATTAATTTTCACGCGCAGAGTGTCCCCGGTAATTAGCCTCTGTTATTTATAGAGCGGCGAGCGAAGATATAAAGAAATCGGTCGAGGGCGAATGGAAGTAGAAATGGAAACGCGCGCAGAACCTCGCCACGAATATTACCTTTCTCGCGCCTGGAAAAACGTCAAGTACGCCCGACCATATAAGGAAACTCGCGTGCAGTGTCTCGCGCTCACTCGCGCGCTCCGCACGAGAGAAGGAAGGAAGGAGCGAGGCGGTCAAAGCGCACGGGACGAGCGCGTCGATGCGCGACTCCTCCAGGAGCCCGACTGACAGCCACCGAGAGGCTCGCGCAAGACTCGCGCAAGTCTCGCGGAGGACTCGCGGAGGACTCGCGGAGGACTCGCGGAGCTGGGGACAAAGGGAGCGCACAAAGGCTGCGGTACTCACCGAACTTTGCGGCGAGCTGGAAACGCTCGGCGAACGCTGCACGGTTACGAGGGCCATTGCAAGCCAGGCGCAGTGTCGACGGCGTTCCCCCGCTGGTGGGACACTCGCGCGTGCACTCGCGACGGCAAAATATTGGCGCGTTATTGCGCTTGACGTGGGCCGCTCAGTCACGGCAACGGCGTCAGGAGTACCGGGATGCCATGTTATTTTTCGCGCACATCGAACGGCATCACGCTCCGAGCGGCCATCTTTCCAAACATACACGCGAGAAGCACTGGGAGGGGAGATGTACACGCATGCACACACTTGCATCGGCGGCGACCTAAGCAAAAGAAGGATGGAGCGACGTCTGACGTGGTACGAGCACCTGGCGCCATCTCGCGGCGCGCCTCCCCACGAACCGATGCTCGACGGTCGTTGCATTCGCTCGCGCTCGCGGTTTCAGTGCCTTTGGGAGTTCGAGTGTCGACGGCGGTTTACGATAACGTAGTAAGTTGGCCTTTTTGCTGCACGAGCCTTAACCGGTGAAATTGGCTCGTTGATTTAAGAAACCGAAGGTAAAACTGTCGCGAGTGTCTTGGCATTGTCGACAGTACCGATGATGTTGGTAGGATGTTAAGCTGCTTTACCGACCGATAAACCGGTATTCCTCAAATAACATTTTAATCCACGAGTTTCACGATAAAATGTTTCAACGCTGCCTATAAGATTACTGTTATTATCGTGTCGTCGTCGTCGTCGTCGTCGTTGTTGTCGTTGTCGTTGTGTTGTCGTTGTGTTGTCATTGTGTTGTCATTGTGTTGTCGTTGTCGTTGTGTTGTCGTTATCGTTATCGTCGTTGTTGTTATATTATTGTTATTATTATTATTTAATTACAATTAATTCGTGTTAATTGGTGCAGTTTTAAGTACGCGACATATGTTCAATAAATTTAAAGGCACGTGTGAAACGCTATAAACAATTCATCCAGAGCAAATCGTATTTTTACGCATTTAGAATATTTCGAAATAAAATATTTTGATGTTTTTCTAAACGTCAGAGCTCATTAATACTTCGGAGTTTCTTAGAGAAGACAGCGTTATCAGCGTAAAAGACATTTTGACAGGTAGTAACTTCAAAAATAGATTAACCTACTTCTTCCTAACTTGTTGCATGTTACATTTTCTTCAAACACCTGTTATACTTATATTTTGTGATGTATTTGAAGAATAATCGAATAATCATTAATGGTCGCTCACTGGTATGCTCTCTACGATAAATAACTAAACATAAATATTAAAAAAATATTTATATAATGTATAAATACTTCAATATAACGAATTTTACCCAGATATAGTTTTAAGCAAATGGTATTTATTACTTTGACATACGTGAACATTCCATGTTATTTTGAAAATTTATTGGTCCTCGACTTTATATATCTATATTACACTGTATTTATTAATTAACTTATAAACCTATAATATCTAATATGTTACATTAACAATTTTATACATTTACGTGGTAAATTTTACATTTTTTTTGTAAAATAAATCCATGCGATATTTATTGTAGTTTGGATCTTTTAAAACAATGTGCTTCCAATGCCATATTTCAGCTATGAGAGCAATAATGCCAAAAATAAAGCCGATTCCTAAAGCAACGACTGCTCCTTGAAGTTTACTTAGATCTATTAATGCTTTCTGAGTGCTACCTTCTTGACGTAATTCTAAGATCTTAGATTGCTGAGTAATATCGCTCAACCATTTCTTAACAAAACCAGCCTCTACGATACGTTTAACCTGAAATAATATTCGATTGATTTAACGCCGTATTGTTAAATCTGTTGTAGCATTTTGTATAATTAAAGAAACTGACTAATTTGTCAACGTGATTTTTTAACGGTGAATGCTTATCCATCCCCAGAGAAATTGGCATATTAATTACACATTCTTCCATTATGTGCAAATTATGTTCGAAAAACTTATGCTTATTATCTTGAGAGCCATTTTTTTGTAACTCTACTTCTAAAATTTGTCGCTTAACTCGTTCGTGTCTTAGCACATGTATATTTTCATAGTAAGATAGGGTTCCATTAGCAACAGCAGCAATTGCGTCTTGTTCATCCGTTGTGACAACAAATCTGCTACTAAGTTTTTGCAAGTATACATCAGAGGAATTTATGAAGAAATCTTTCATTTCATCGCTCCAGCTACCAACAACTGTGGAACTTTTTACTAATTGTGCAATTGTGTCAATGGTAACTCTAGCAATTTAAAATAAAAATTGGTTACGACATAAATTAATCAATTTTAGTTAATCGCGTTTATCAATATTTTCTAATATTATTGAAATAAATAAATTACTCTTGTCAAAATTTGAATGCAGTTAATTAAAAATATTTATCTTATCTATGGTCTTACCTTTAAAGAATACAATTTTTGAAAACTATTTCATTGCAATATAGAAAAACCGTGCGTCAAAGGGTTTTTAAGGTAACATATTAGATATATTTTGATTTACTTATACACACTTTTGTATTTTCATTTTACACTATAGCATAAAATCTTTGTAATGTATTTTTTGTAATTTTTAAATACGAAATTTTACACACAAGTTTTCATAAATAAAACATTTAAGCTGTATAATTAATTTTAAAAAATATAAAATTCAAATAACATTCCAAGTTCATGCATATCTATTGATTATTACAAAATTTTGCACATATTAATTCTATATAAATGATAAAATAAATTGTAAAATATGGAAGGAATGGAAAAAATTCCAACGCAGAAGGAAAAAAGATTTAGGAAAGATTTATCCGTAACAACAAATAATTAATAATTTTAATTTTCACAATTGAAAGCTCAACCTACTCTACTAATAAGTATACTACTAACTTCTTTGATTATACTCTTATGATTTTTTTATGATTCTTTCCGAGTGAAATTTGCACTAAAACACAATTATTATTTATGTAAATTACTTGCGAAATTATTAAAATGAAATGTACGTTAAAGTTGAAAAAATAACACGAATTTATAATGAAAAAACGCTAAGCTGTGTAGGTATGTATACGTACGTATACAATCGACGCTCGAATTGCGACAAAAAACAAACTTTATAAACGCAAACGCAAACAGATTTTCACAAACGAATCGAAAATGATAGAAAATTGATGCTCAATGACATTGAAATTATTTATTAACGTAATTTTCGTTACTTAATTATTTGATTACCTGTCAATTGAATTTGCAAGAGTTGCTGTCATACTTGCTCGATAGGTGACTGTAATTAAAATACTGAAAATCCACCACCACCCAATCAATACTCGCAAAGACCAAGTACTTGGTAATAATGGCAACGAAACTTGAAGTAACATGCTGTACGTGTATAAAATACTGTTCTGCAGGTCAGTGAAAAGATACAAGCCATTGCATTCTTGAATTTTGGTCGATCTTTTTTCAAAGAACCAAAGCTTCCTAATGTTCGATATTCCTTTAATATTCCGCCCATTGATTGAACCTTCATCGACACTAACTCGAATCTTATAAAAACGTGAAAAAACGTAAAAAATTATACTGGCTAGTAATAATGTGAAGATAACGGCGATCCACGTGTACAATCTATGAATACAAAAGTATATGTTTTAAATACGTAAAAGAGAATTAACGTTACGTATGCTTTATTAAGGAGAGTAAAGTAATTGCTTATATTCGATGTTTATGTTGAATTGTAACTAAAGGTTTGAACCTGAAGGGCAATATGAGTAGCTTCCAAGAATTTTCAGTAAGTGACTCGAGGGTCAAAAATGTCAAACATTCTGTATTGTATGGCCACGATAAATCTAGAAGTTGAAGATGTCTCATAGTATAATATAAGTCTCCAAGATAAAAAACAGCATTTCCATTTTTAGTTTCCCCGAAAATTCCTGTGAATGTTCCATTTTTTGTCTCGCCCCATCTCTCGCTTTGAATGTTAGGAGGTTGATAAAAATATGGCTTGAAATTCAATGCATTGGCTATAATTAGCAACATCTGTAAATTCCATCACCTTTAATGAAGATTAAGTTTAGTTTTTTACTTTTTCCTACATTTCAGAAAATTGTTAACTTTTACAACTACGACCTGACGTTAGCACGTAACATTTATCAAATAAAGGATAGAACATACTGTCTGTTTCGGCTGAAAAACCTACCTGTCACTTGAATCTTTGAAAATTCGAAAACATTTTATCAACGAGTATCACAAACAATTAAGATAGAATTGACAATTAACAGTGTGTAAACGATCCTGCAATCGTTTCGGTTAAAAAACCGTCATTTATCAAGATAAAACTAACGGTAAAAGAGTTGTGTTTACATGTCCCACGTTTTACGTACTTCAAATTCTATTCCTAATGGCTTAGAATTGGAGTTTATCCCAGTTTGCTTTTTAAAATAAGTTTGCGCATCCGTTGTTACCGCAGGAAGATGTTCAAGCACCGCTACGCTGAAATATTCATAATTATTAAACTTAAAACACTTGTTATTTTAGTCATTTTTATGCACCCATTGTACCCATTCAAAATCAAATTTTATTAATAGCCTCGTAAATAATTGCAAATATTTAGTTTCAACATATTTACAATAGTGTTGAAGTGAAGTCTATTTTTTTGCCTTGAAAACGATTTTTTTTTTTTTTTTTTTTTTTTTTTTTTTTTTTTTTTTTTTTTTTTTTTAATGAAATTCAACCGAAAGATTACATATTTTTCAATTCAACCGGAAGCGTAAACATGACAAAATATTGTAAAAAATAAACAACAGAAAGCAAGTGATTGCCAGAGAAAGACTTATTTCTTTAGAGAATCAGTCGTTTGATGTATGTTGAAACTAAAAATAGACGAAACAAGTCGCATATCAATTCTAGATCTTTACACAAAAGCTCAACAATATTTTGATATTTTTCATAACGAACCGCAATTTTTGCTTCCTTAGATCGTCAGTTTTCGCAGCAAAGTGATTAATCCCATAACGAAATCTGTTTTGGTACCAAGTATCGATGTATTTCGTAACGACCAAAGCTTTCGTTCGCGCTGGAAAAGGAATTGTGTTGAGATCGAACCATTCGTGCTTTTGCAATTGCCGATTAGAGCGACGTTTGAATTCAACGTAGTGACGTATGAAAATGACGTTGATTATTCTATTCCACAGATACCGCATATCGGAATGGAAAATACGAAAATCGTAAACTAACAGAAACTTCCCTTGCGTACTAATAAGGCGTTCTCTAAAATATAAAATATAAAAGAAGTGTAACGTCTCGATCGTATAACTGATCAATCTGAAATTTAGCTTTAAATCATCTATTATAAAATACTAGTCCTTTCTCTGAGGACGTTATTCAACTAAAATCAAAAATTAAAAAACTAAAATCGGTAGTTTCCGCTTTCTCTCGAGGTAATTTTTAAATTAAAATTTTTTCGTTTCATTTTATTCGGATAATCCAACTTCAAATGGTAATTCTCAACGCAGATTGATAATCGTTATTCATATAATTAATAAATTATAGAGGATCATAAGCGTGCGCGCGCGTGTAATATTATCGCAAAGCTAAAAATTCCAATTTTTATAGAAATAAATATGATAAAATCTTGTAACTGCCGTAAGAATTACTGCTGTAATTAAAGTGAAATAACAGACAAAAATCTTTTATTCGTGTTTTGTATATGTGCATAAAGTATTTTAAATATACTTAATTTTATTAACAATTTACGAATCAACACTTTTAACTTGACCAAGTTATATAAAGGTTTCTAGAATCAATTTTTTCTACCAATTATCTCATCAGTTTAAATTTCGAAAATGCGTGCTTTGAAAAATATGTCAGACTGAAGTCGAACTGAAACCGATTTCAATCACAAAGTACAATCTCTTAAATGCATTTAGCGATGGGATCTAATCTAATATTGTAAAAGAATTAGCGAAAGAAGAAATTTACTTTTAGAATCATATAAACTCAAAATAAACGGTAGATATAAAATTTTATCGGATTACCTAATATTCTATTAAAAGCTACTCACATTTTCAGAACGATATGATTTTTTAGATAATTATCGTCTCTGAAATATAACAAGCATAGATTATATAAATACGCAATATTCAAACAAATAATACCTTTAGAAAGTAATATATTCTTGCAAGTTTTATTCACGGAAGATGTTGCTTTTAATAATTTCTTATTAAAGCATTTCTTTTACAATACAAAATTTAACTTGTATCTACACTTAACATTGTAACTGTTGATCTTGTTTTAATGTCAATACCTTCGATTAAAAACGTTTTTCGAGTTCCAATGAATCAATTCGATCAATTAATTAAAATAAAAAAGCTTTTACGTTATCATATTTAGAATTAAATACCGTAATGGTCTCATCTATTTTAGAACGTGTCTAATTTTTTCTTAATATTTTAATATTTGTATAAAAAATATTTCTATTCGGCGCGTCTAAATTACTGCTAAGTAGAAGTTCCTTTGAAAAGGAACCTAGGGTTATGTTATTAAGCATTTTACTGTTATTGATTTTCTATGTCGCGTTGAATCAGTGACTTTACATATCATTCGAAATAAGTACTTATAAGCAAATTGAATCAAGTATAGAATACAAAAGTAAAAATAGATCAAAAGTGATGACGGTGCGCTCAAACAGAAACAGCTAATTAATTTCAGGGTAATTCTGGTA
Source organism: Wiebesia pumilae (assembly GCA_018907045.1). Taxonomy (NCBI): domain Eukaryota; kingdom Metazoa; phylum Arthropoda; class Insecta; order Hymenoptera; family Agaonidae; genus Wiebesia; species Wiebesia pumilae. Next base: position 552,676 of record JACCHZ010000192.1, on the reverse strand, counting down.
TAACTCGATCCTTCGTTATGCAAATTATGACTTTCATTCTTAGTAACTAGTGACGTCTATAAACAAAACATGATTACGTGAAATAAGTATGGATGGTTTATATTACGCGCAATTCATTAATATGAAAATGTGCTTTAAACAACACAGCATGTTTTTTAATTAAAGATATTTAATAATATCGATAAAATTTATATTTCTAGTGAATTCTTTAAAAAGGAACAACAATTATAAATCAAATGTAAAATAATCTTAGTAAATTTCTTATATGTTTTGAGTTTTTAAAGAGAAATTAAGATGCTTTATGAATATAATCATTTTCGAAAACTTTCATATAAATTCAGTATATCAATGGTTTACAATCAATCAATATTACTATTCATTCATAAGAAAGTATTATTAGTTTTTTTTTCCCTTGAAATTCGTAACTCGATATACTGGCATTTAACGTTAAAAAGTTATTGTGTTATTACAGTCTAAATTATAGAGTAAAATTTAAAAAAAAAAAATCATATTTGACTTACTCTTCGGTGTATCGGAGAAAATTTGCAACCTGTAATCCATTTGCCATCAAAATAAGATAAATATCGCAACCTACATATTTACTTTCCTTTAAAATACGAAGCAATCCTTTTCGTGGAGGAGAAAATTCTTCATTTTCTCGAATTAGAACCTAAATTTCATATTTAATGATTAGCGTAATAATAAAAATATACTGAAATCGCTTGATTATGTACGCGTTGCATAGAAAATGTAATATTTTCACTAAGAAATAATTACCTTGTACATTGGTAAATAATTGTAAGCTGTTATCTGACTTATGTCAGCTTTTCGGCGATAGTAAGTGTCGACCAATGATACGATGCATTGACTACTTTCGGCGACCTCTTCTATTAGTAATTCAACTAGTGCTTTTAATTGTGTACTTGATTGCGTATAAAAGAATCTGAATAATTGTAAAAACAGAGAAAAAAAAATATATATATATATTGATTTTGAAGAAGTTATTGAAATTATGTTAAATAATTTCCGTAATTTAGACGGTAAATCACCTTTTATTGTCGGCAAATGAACGTCCGATCGAACAAAAAATGATTACGCTTAAAAAGTACATTATTTGCAAACGAAATTAATACCTTAGACAATATTCTTGTTCGTTCATTTATTTTGCGGTAAGAGAACTTATATACCAAAAGTCTTAGACTTACGTATGTACTTGGGCCATGCAATTTTTTATTTAGAATACTCTGCATATTTTATAATCTCATTTGCATTGAGATAGTTTGAAAGCATTTAATTTATGTTTCTCTTTTACCGTGATTCTTGATCTAGCAGTATTTAATAAATAATACAATTCACGGATTAATTGAATAAGAAATGAAAATAACTTGTGAAAATTAGATGATTCATACGAACTTTGAAAACAATTCTATTAATCGTAATATTTTTTACGTAGTAGTTAGTAGGCTCGTAATGATAACGTTCATTCCTGTTGCTGCATTTCTTATAGATAGATACATTAACATTGGATAAATAAATAATATCTTTAAACATATTATGCGTGTTATTACATAATCGAAAACAAGAATATTCAATGACTGTTTTAATGCACTGAGATTCAGCTGCTGAGAAAGGTGAAATGAAGAGGTGAAATGAAATTAACGATCGACACTGCCTTTCAATTATTTGAAAAATATTTTTACTATTCACTTAGTTTATTTGAATAATTTTCTCTAAATATACAATTAGAATTAATGCTCTTAAAGTATCTAGTTTTAAAATCTTCGATAAACGCTCGAAGTTGAATTTCATAAAGCTTAGCTCAAAATCCTTTTTATTGCATGGGAATTTAAGGATTAATAAAATTATTGATATAATATTGCCTTCGTAATAAAAATATTACCTATCAGAATTTGATAAAAATCAAAAATTTATTAAAATTTCATAAGTTTTTGTAATTTGTTTGAATAATAATGTAAAGTGAGCTTAAGTGTCATGAAACACCAAGTCCGAAAGCTTCCTCGGGTAAATTGACGTTAATAAAGAAGAAATAATTGCGGCAGAGAAATGGGTATTTTTCACGCGGTATATTTTAAAGAGCTTACAATTTGCAAGTCTAAAAGCTACCGACGTCTTCGAAACAATATTAACTCATTTGTTCTCTTTTATTTATAATTCAACTCAGATGTGCCTTTTTTCACGAATAACGGTATCTAAATCGTGTACGTAATTCACAGATAAAAGATTAACAATAATGAGATGTTCATTTTCAAATCTTCTTATAGTTTTAACTATGCACAGATGACGAGGCAGCTGCCTTTGGTAATATACAAATTACAAATCAACATATTTAAATCTATTTACACGCCCGTGTTTCATCAAAATTTTGTATGAAAAAAAATTCATTGCATTTGTATTATATGTACACGCGCGCTACGAGCTTATGAATATTTAAACATTTCAAAGAATTAATACGATTTTTGTATACTGTATATTACACGACAAATATCACCTACAGAAAGTTCAAGAGATGCAATACTCACAAAATTAAATCTTACTTAAGTTTTAAGGACCAAATCGGTGAGAATGAAAGAATAATTGTAAATGAGTGAAAAGTATTACGTCGTTTATGCGTTCATTTGCGTTACGATAACGCATCAAACAGTTTATAGCAAGAGATTTATTTTTAAATAGAAACTACCGAATAATAACACTTTGAATCCTACGGTTGCGAAGCGTTATATAAAAATCGATGTGCGGAATACCGTCTTCTTCCATATATTTTCTTATCCTGGCGAGGATGCAATATATTCGCGAAAAAATTCGAGTTTAAAAATTTTGGATTTTGAAAATTCGTGTTCTGAATTTTCTTGTAAATAATTACACTGCTCGATATCGTCCGTGTTTGGGCTTATCTATGTATCTGCCAAAGTAAATTAAAAAAAAGAATCTGATTTGAAGCGAACGCGTTTGAAAACAATTACTCTCTTTTTAAACCGATTTTGTCATTGATAATACGTGGAAGCATCAGGGATCTTATATTTTAATTAACCTTTAACTTCATTCGCTCCATCGAAGGAAATTTTATTAAAAAGTAAAAAGTACTCTATATTTACTCTCTATTACTATAAATTGAAATACATTTAATTATTATAATTTCAGGAATGCCTCTCGACAAGTATAAATTTAATCCTGAAATATTGATGTGCTTTCATCTAGCAATAAAAATAATATTGTTCGAGTAAGTGCGCTTACTTTACCTAAAATTAAGATTTACAATTAAATTGCATTCAAAGATTTTATTTTGATGACGCGAATAAGTAAACGTAACACAATAAAAATTATTATCGAAAGAATTAAATTTCAAGCGTCTACGTGCAATATTTAATATGAAAACGAAATAATTTAAGTTTTAATTTATAATTGGTAGAATAAAAATTAAAAATCATCGGTTAAAATGATTTCACCCAACTTTGCAGCTTTGTACACATGATCCATTTGCAATTTCCTTTTTTCATTTTAGCCAACCTTACAAAGTTTTTATCTTCAAAACATCATTTAGGCGTTTCTTTATAAGATATTGAAGTTAGAGCGGGATAATCTATAGTTAAAAAAATAATAAGAGAAATAATAATCCAAAAAATTCATTTTTGGCATGGTCGGTACGTTCATATGTTAAAAGTAAGCATTTATAGTATAGTTTGTGCGCATTTATACCGAATTCAAATGCATTAAAATTACTCATTGACCTTGTAAATTGCGAACTAACGCCGCGTAAGCAAACGCGCAAAAGTTCGTTGGAGTGATAATCAACCATTTAATTTTTAATCGTAGTTAATGTTATTGATCTTCATCGATCGAAATCCACAATCGTGTGTAAGTTTGTAACGTCTGCATTCTTTTCGGCGTATACACAATTACGATAACGAATGAGCATTTTATAATTGAATACAAGTATTTTAAATTGCAATTACGCCAGTATATATATATATATATATATATATTTGTAAATTCATTATAAATATTAAATAAATGAATAGCTTATAAATAATTATATAAGCTCACGAAGTTTAGTGGAAGGGGAACTTGGAGATACTTTTATTCCAAGCTGTAATAAACTGTGGAGCAGTATTCGCTGATAAACTTATTTGGACTTTGCAAGAGAAAGCAACGAGTGATAGTGGCACATTGCTTTCGTAATACATTAAATATTTCATTCTTAAATTATACACTACCTGATATAGTATAACGAAACAGTGAACTCGAATTTAGATAACAAAGATTTTGCAAAGTTTTCTCAAAAATGAAAAGTTTATCTTTTTTTATTAGATATACATGGTAATTACATAATCAAAGATTATTATCTGCATGTGTGTAGTCATTGAGTAACTTGCAAGAAAACTATTAAGTTTATTTATTCATTTCAGGTTAGTGTAGCGATGTTCTTTATACTTTAAATAGCTTCGTCGTGCCTTCTAATGCGATTGATTCCTTAATTTGCTTCAATTTTCGGGCTTTGCTTATTTAAATTTTCACGCAAATAACAAATAACAAATAACAAATAACAAATAATAAATCGCCATTATCTTTGGCAAAACGAGTATCGTCTAATTTTTCTCATTCACGATTGCAGATTTGACGAGTTCGGATGAAACATTTTTCAACGATGAAGAATTTAATACATGACGTGGCGAAGGGGCCGTTGGATGTTTATCGTAAAAAAGCTACTTTCGATTGGAAGTCACTGAAAGTACATTTTGACGGAGAAGAATCTATTCAATATCAGGTAAATATTCTTTTAGACTCACGATCGCAAATTAATTCTGCGAGCAAGGATTTAACTTCAATGTTCATGTCCTCGCATTATCTTGTGTATAAAATATACAACAAAGCAGTACTCAGTTAAATCTCTATTTCTCGTAAGACCAAATTTTCATGACCGCTAAATTCAACTAATGCCATACTGCATCAAACGTTTTGAATGGATGATTTCGGATAAAGTGCCTGTAAAAACCTACATACTCGCCCTGAACACGTAATTTATTAATTATTTAACGGTGATTTTTTATAATGTACTCGGTCAATAAGTCCACGAATAGTAACGTGACCCAATTTTATTCCACTATACGAATTTTCTTGATTGGAATTAGACAAAGAGCGGTGATTTTCTAATAATAGTCTCCACTATTGTTTTTTACTATTTAATTCGGACGAAGATTAAGCTTCAAAGACATTTTCGAATTTATTATGTTACTTTATGCAAAAAGACTTTTTACACTAATTAGTTTTTGTAAAAGATTATTCATTTAATGTATATTTATATACATTTGTTTTAAAAAATTGATCTTCTATTTAGTTAGGATATAAAAATATTTTTCAATTATCAATATTAAGTATTCATATACAATCACCATCAAAATAAAAGTGTTTTGTAAAAAGCACGATTTTAAAATTACTGATAAAATATTCGATCTTTGCTGTAATACGAAGCAAATTATTATAATTTATATTATCGATGACTCGTTGTGGTAACAAATAATTTGCCAGGCGTACTTTGTAAAAGCCCTAACCTCTCTTATACCTTCTTCCCGTATACCTTCTTAGACCTATTGTCATTCGAGCAAAATCTTTAATACAAGAAACGTGCTAATCGAAGCTCAACTGGATTATTTATCGTCCATCGACCAAAGCATTTAATTGCACGGTATTTAAAACGTGAGCGATCGAGTGTATATTTACGTTAAAGCTGTTGATGCAAACGGTAAAGTATCAATTCGGTTATTTTGCGCTAAATTTAAAATGGCTTTGATAAAAATTGTATCGACACTATGTTTGAAATGATGCTTGACTTTACTATTATCAAAATCCACATCACGTGCCATAAATTTTGAAAGTATAGTATTTGACTCGGATTCAACCATAGTACTTCATTACGTGCTGAATATCCGCATTAATAGTTTATTGAAAAATGATTCTTCGTAGCTTGCAAAAACCAATATGAAATGAGTAAGAAAAAAGAAGAATCGCTAAAATCTCGAAACGAAAAAACATCGTGAGCTTTGTGACAAAAATGCCGAAAACAGTTTTTAGAAAGGAACCAATTACCCGTTACTTAAAATTTTTGCAATAACTGACCTAAAACTGCAAATAAACAAACAGATCGATCAATCAGTCAAATTTGATGATATTATCAAACTGTGAGCGATTGACACAGCAAGCAGCGTAAGTAAACGATACATTCACAGATTACAATAAGTTATTATTACATGATGTGTGCGCGTGTGTGTAGAGTAATGAATTTTTTTTTATTAACTTTTTAATTCTTTATAAATGTCATTTAAATTTTCTTATTCTTCGTAGTAATTTAATTTGTATTTTATAGTTCTAGACAACTGCAAATAGTAATACTCCGCAAAATATTATTTTCCCTATCATTGATGGTAATGAATCGTATTTATCTTTTAGATATAAACTTCAACGATTTGAGTAGTTAGGTAAATTTATCATTTATCGTAAGAGCGAATAAGTCAATGCTCAAAATCATTGGATCGATCTTGTAATCTCAACGGCGAATGTTTGAATATGCTCAGTTACAAGTACACGCCCTGTATGTTCAGCCTAAGGCAACACTTAATTATATCGTTATACCCGATTTTTTATAAGATTTTCCATGAAAAATTGGATTATATATATTCTTGCGAAACTGTAGTGTTAGTTTTAAGATCTTTCTAATAAATGATTTTCACGATTTATGGTTCCTTACACTTTTATATTTAAAATATTATTTAAACTTTGTTTCTGAGGGCGTTACTAAAAGTATATCAACTAAATAGAATAATTGACTTTTACAGAACAATCTATGGTCTTTTATTAAAAGTCATCCTGTTTTCAAAACTCCAACGACAAATTTGACGCTTGATGAAGAAAGAAGAAGATGCTCTGCACAAATCAATGTTGTAATGAATAACTCAATATATGTAAGGTTGCATTTTTACGTAATTCAATAAATCTGTGTACACTTATTAGGTCAATAATAATTTGAAATGATAATTTCTTTAGCATGAAAATCAAGATTGTATGAACTATTTATTTTTCTACAATCCATCATTAGCTGTTAAACTAGGAGTTATGTACGGCATGGTTCCGATGGTTCTCATAACTTTGGGCACAAAACATCATCTCAAATATTTAGAACAAATACCCGAGGGAAAGGTTATGACTAAAAGAACAATTATTACTAATACTTGAATTTTGCTTGGCTTTAGCAAATTATGCATTTAACTTATAAGTTATTTGGTCACAGACCTTTCCTATAATCAATGATTAACCCCGATCAATAATGAAACATAAACAAAATCACTTTTTAGTTTGCTGGGTGTTTTGCTTTAACCGAAATAGCACACGGAACAAATATCAAGGGTATGCGAACGCAAGCTACGTTTGATCCTAAAACACAGAATTTCATTTTACATACCCCAGACTTTGAGGCAGCCAAATGTTGGATCGGCGGCTTAGGTATATCTACACCTAAATTAATTGTATTGCTTTTGAATAACCATTTAAAAACTTAGTCAAGGATTTCAACATTTCAAGGGAAAACTGCAACTCACGCAATTGTTTATGCCCAACTTATTACACCGGATAATGTAAACCGTGGACTACATCCATTTATTGTGAAGGTTCGAGAACCTGATACAATGCTACCGATGCATGGTGTAAAAATTGGAGATTTAGGAGAGAAAATCGCTTTGAATGGCGTTGATAATGGTTTTGTTATGTTCAACCATTATCCTATTCCTCGAAATAGTTTATTAAACAAAAATGCAGATGTGACTCCTGACGGGATATACGTCACACCTGTAAAGGACAAGAAAAAAAGATTTGGTAATGGAATTTTCAAAAAATGATAATAAAATGAATTATTGTTATAATGATGTATATAGGTGCATCTTTCGGAGCCTTATCAAATGGTCGTGTCAGTATCACTTCAATGTGCTCTATATATGCATCTCTGGCTATAACCATCGCTATTAGATACTGTGCATCGAGAAAACAATTTGGACCAAATCCGAATGAAGAATGGCCCGTTATAGAATATCAAGTGCAGGTAAAGCTGTATAAATTGTTATCGTTTTTAATAGTTTACGTTGTTGTGCTGTGAGTTGTGCGGTCTTGAATGCAATTGATTGCATAATTTTTTAATTTTTTAATTTTTTAATTTTTTAATTTTAGCAAGGTCGATTACTTCCACACTTATCAGCCACGTATGCAATGAGAGTATTTTCTAAAAATTTCTTGCAGTTTATGGGAAAATTTCGAGAACATTTAATAATGCAAGAAGGCGATGATTTAGTGTCGGCAATGGGTATGGAAATACATGCCCTGTCCTCTGCAACTAAACCTCTTTGTGCATGGACGGCTCGCGATGCGATACAAGATTGTCGTGAATCATGTGGAGGTCACGGATATTTGAAAGGTGCACATAATTAGTACACGTACATTATTGTTTGTTTAAGTAACCAATAAAAAGCCGAATTATTATTAATAATATTAATAATTTATAAGTATTTAATATATTTCTGAGGTAATTGTTATTAAACGGTATTGATCGAATTATCAGAAAAGTAGTTTTACAAATTTTTCTATATTTTATAAAAGCCCCCGAAACTATCTATTAATGCTAAATTAAGAATTAAATTTAAAAAGTTCAAACTTTGTGTGTTATGTTGCGCTTCTGGATCTGTATGATTTAAAATTTAGAAATCAAATTTTATATTTTATATTTTTCGATATTTTATTTAATTAATAATTACGATATTTCTTAATTCGTCGTTTGTTATTTATGAATAAAAACAATGTTATTCGTTTTCTTTATTTCAGTATCTCGACTGGATACTATAAGACAAGAACATGATGCAAATTGTACTTATGAAGGTGAGAATAATGTGCTAATTCAACAAGCAAGTAATTGGTTATTGAATCAATATTCTACTGTGTGCGAGGGCAAAAAAATTTTATCACCTCTTGAATCATTAAAGTTTCTGGAAGATATTGATAGCATAATGAAGATAAAGTTTAATTATCAAACAGTGAACGAAACATTACATCCAGAAAGTAAGAAAAATTTTTTAAATAGAAAATTCAGAGTTCTTAAAAAAAATGTTCTTAAGCATGGTGTACTTTAAATTTCAGACTTACTTATATGTTTAAGATGGCTTACCTGCTATTATATTAAAAAAACTTATGAGCTCGTACAATCACTTAAAAAAAATGGATGTAGTGATTTTGTTGTAAGAAATGACTCTCAACTTTTCCACGCTCGAGTTTTAACATTAGTTTACGGAGAGGTAATAAAACCAAAGTTTTTCTTAATCTTCAACAATGATGTTTTTATTATATTTACCGGACTTAGGAGTCGTCAAAACTAGTTTACCAGTAATTTATAATGTATTTTAATAAAATTAAGGCAATTTTATGTTTAGAAAATATAAAAATACGTTTTTAATTACGATAGAAAAAACGATATAATCTTGACGATTAAAGAAAAATCTATTTTTACTGAAATTTTGATTTAATAATAAATACTAAATAATAAATGCTTGTAATAGAATTCACAATTTTAGAACAAATTCTTTTATACATATTATTCATCGAACTTAAATTGTTTTAAATTTTAAATAAAAATTTAAAGGAAGCTGTACCAGTTTAAATTGCAGAAAAGTAATCAAATATGTATCACTTTTATACCACATTAAAGAGTGTCATTTTTACTATAAAACATTTTATTATACATAATCAAAATATATTGCAATTCGTAATCTAAAAATTGATTTGCTATATAAAATCATTATTGAGGGAAAATTATTAGTTATTATTATTAACGTAATCATCTAAAAAAATATTTTGAAAAATTAAAAACTTGACAAATTATGTTTTTTTGTAAGGTAAACAAAATAGCAGACTGGTAAATTCTTTATTAATTAACATATTAAAATCTTTCAAACACATTTTTCATTTATTAAAGAAAAATTATAAATTAATCATTATGACAGTTATGACAAAAATAATTTGTAATTTTTGAAATTTCAGAATATTTATTCATAATTAAAGCTCATAATTCTTTATTTTGCTATTAAGAATTTAATTGGTGGATATTTTATCTGTACTCCTTTTTAAATTACAATTGAAAGCGACGTAATTATTAATGTTGCTTGTTCTATAGCATGCCTTGGTTCAACAGTTTATAAAAAATAATAATGATCCAGTTTATGACGATAATGAAAGACTCGTGTTGAATAAATTATGCTCTTTATATGCTGCATGGGGTATTGAAAAGAGGCTAGGCGACTTTTATGCTGGAGGTTTTGCATCCCCTCATTGTAAAATGGACATTTTACTTCGCCAGGGTATTATTAAATTGTGTAAAGAACTAGTGAATGATGCCGTATCTTTAGTTGATGTACTGGCGCCACCTGATTTTATTATTAATTCACCATTAGGAATGTCCGATGGAAATGTAAGAAAATATAGATTATTAACTCGAACAATTTTTATTTTTATTCGCATACTATTTAGTAAATTTTTTTTTCAACAGATATATAAGCATTTAGAAGAAGTTTTAAATAAAGATCCACAATGCTTTAAACGTCCAACATGGTGGAAAGAAATTTTACAACCAAAATTGTGATAATTGGTACTATTTTTAATAAGAAAATATTTTTTATAAATGTTATATCATGTATGAAGAAACTTTTACATTTTATATTTGATTTTTATACAAATGCAATGATTTATGAAGTGTTTCACAATTTAAATATATATGCTTATATTAAATATTTACAGTTTTGATAATGTTTCATACTTTTTTAATTTTCTCAATAGTAGATATTTAATTTAAATTTTATTAAATATAAATATTAAAATAAAATGAGTTGATGTATTTTTAATTATCATATATCACAATTATTTATAATTCTATATGCCTGTTTTGTTTTTCTTTTAAAAATGTTGTTGTATCGGCTTCTTCAAACCACTCTTTATAAGTCAGTTCTGGATCTATCATCCAAAATTTATGGAAAGAAACTGGTTCTTGAGAAGCAAGGAAAGATATTGCATAATCAGTTGGCCTTGCCTGTAATTTTACAAAAACTGTATAAAAGTAATATATTCAACTATTTTTATGAATAAAAATTTATTTCATTATTACCTGATGCAATAAAGGAGAATGTATAACCTTTATTTTCAAATGTGCCAAACAAACTCCAAAGAGAAACATATCATCAGGTGTAGTTGCACTAGGACACTGACATTCTCTTGAATTAATTATATTTTTTACAAGTGGAGTAGATAAAACTACACCAGATCCTCCAGTTAAATAATCATATCCATAAATTTTCATTGTTCGATATCCATATCGCTCACCTAATGCCAAGGTATTCTTAGGATTGTAACAAGTTAGTATTTTTAATAGACGTGCCAAACTAAACAATTGCCAAATATGATAAATTAATATATTATCATAAGTATATAAATAATCATTTTTATATTTTTAATTACCTTAAAATAGTGTCATCATCGGTAATAACTAACCAATCTAAATGTTTTTGTTCAAGTATCGGCGCAACGTGTTTTAAAATTGCATAAGTTTTTGCACAATGTCCTTCATCAGTTCTAGGAACCACATAACCATCCGTTAAATGTTTATCTAAGGAAAGAAACTTTGTTGATATTTTGAACATGAAAATTATGAAGAATACAAAATCCCACTCTACCTAATTTGTCAGTAAAAAATCCTATGTTTTCTGCATACTTTGCCCATGTTTTACGAATAACAGAAAGTCTTTCTATGTGATATTTTTCACACGTTTTAATAGCAACAAATACATTTTGCGAAGATGATATGTTTGCCTAAAATAAAATAATACTTTAATTAATATTAACAAGTATGCTTTACCACTAAGTTTGTGTACAATATTAAGAACATTACGCATGGAAAGAATGGCTTAGCATATGTTGCACAGTTTTCATTATAAACTGTACAAAATTCTGGTACGTGAGTTAATCGAGCACCTTTACTTTCATTCAGAATAAATGTAGAAAATTCATATGATGCATCAACAGAAAAATCTACATTATTGGAAATAAAATCACTAGCTTTATTGGATAATCTATAAATTGAAGGATTAAACCAATTTAATTAAATTAAATGTTACGTAATATATTTACAGTGATACCTTTTTAATAAATGTTTTGAAATTGCAAAACCAGAAGCTAAATTGGGATATTTAAATTTTTTTGTATGTTCTGCATAATGATGTATTATAGTGGGTTCTTTATCATATAAAGCATTTCCAACCCATAAATTCTGCAAAAAATTGAAATGAAATTAACAAGTTTTTATTTTTATTTCTACTTGTTTACTAAAACTATCATATGCAAACATTACTTACTCTGTAGATATCTATATCATATTTATCTAAAGTTTGCAAGAGTTTACTTAATCGGATGACTGTATTTTCAGTAGAAAAGAAAAACCAATATCCAAAAATATTTTCATTATTCAAATATGTAATTAGTGGTATTAATGTCCAGGCACCATAAATATCTAATTTATGTGTTAAAATTACTTTGGGTGGATCCTAATTGAACAAAGGGCTTTATTACCTTATATAAATTGACAAAATTATATAAATGAGAAAAAAGAAAGAATTTACATTAAAAACAGTAAGTTATAAAAAAAGTTAAATAGTGGAAGTAAATATGTAATATTTAAAAAACGATTCATTCAATAAGTATAGTGATTTATTTTATACAAGTTTTTATACTTTTTCTAGCGATTCCGATTGTTGAATAATATCAGATTTCAATAATTCAGCTTGTGCAGCATTGTAGCCTTCTTCTTGACTCAAAATTATTACCACTATTTGAGAGGGCTCTGAACGTAATTATAATACTTATAAATGATTAAATCATTAATAATATAAGGATAATAAACGTTCATAAAAATATTTACCTAATGAGTTTATAGAAGAAATTAATGTTAGATAAATAAATAAAAATGCCAACTCAATACAAAGCATATTAACTATGACATAAAACCTATAAAAATTGTAATAATTTTTGAAAACTCCACATTTTATTTCTAATTTGATAAAATATATTTTAATATGTTTACACGTTTATACCCAAATGTAAAAGAACTTGTAAAAATTTAAACCTTCTTTACTCGACATTGAGTAAAGTAAAATTAATTAACAATAAATGTCATAGATTTCTCACCATAAACGGTACGAAATTAACAATATGTAACTAGATAAAATATTAATTTTTGCCTTGAACAAAAATACACTTATAATATCTTCGCAACATTTTGCTTATTACATTTCATTTGGTTAACAAGATTTGATAGGATTTCGTTAGTATTTAAATTATTTCTATCCATATTACCTACCTATCGGGCGGTCGCGAAACTAAATAAAATGGCTTAGTGAAAGAATAATTTTGAAATTTTAGTATAAATAATATTAAGAAAAATTTATTGCGTGTTTGACCATTTGAAAAGAGATCTTTTAACATATTCTTTTAGTAAAATAGAAAAAGACTATGTTATTAAAGGACCATATAATTATATGCACTCAAATGCAATCAAGTATAGAAATAAATTATAAACTATGAACATACTTATTTTGAGTTTCTGAAATCACAAATGATCTTCAGTACGGATATTTCTTATGTATAATAGGGATATCTTACCTAAACAGCAGAAATTGCTATACAATTTTGCGATTATTCTCATTATTAATGAATGGATTAATATTTAACAATTGAATAAATGTTTTATCCAATTTAAAATAGCGTAGATATTGTCTTTCTGTATGAAAATTCGATTCATAATTTTCATTCCTTTTCAATCTAGTAATCATTATTTGTTCGTAATATGTTTTGATGAGTTACTTTGAAGAAATTCTACATAAATAAATATATTGTAAAAAATGTATTATCGAGCGCAGCAAAATTGCTTAATTTATAATATAAATTAAGTAGTGACAAAATAAAATTTTTATTACATAAATTAAATCATCGTAATTACCAAGCAAATAAATTAGAATTATGGAAAACGACTCGTTAATCGAATGATATTTGTTTTATTATTGTTATAATACCAATTGGCATGCTTGTTATTCGATATTTAGTATCTTAAATCATACACAATTCGATAAGATACTATTGAAAAAAATGCAAGTAAAAATGTTCGATTAGTATCATTTTTTATAATTTTGATAAAGCTCTCTCCTATTCAAGGTATTTAATCATTATTTCTGGCAGTCCGGATGTGACGTGGAATTTTTACACCTATTCATTAGTAAGACTTCCAATTTAAATGTTAGACAGCGTAACGCAACGGTCACGGAAATGCATTCGGTAAAATAAACTCGTTGAAAAAAAACAAAATTGCTAGTATAAACTTTTTTTAAAAAATGCCACATACGAAATTAGATAATAATCGGGATTTTGATCTGTTTAAATATAAAGAAAGAGCTTCGATTCTGAGTGTAAGACCTGCAATACCGTAAGGTGACGCAGATTCGGTCATTCGCGAATGGAGTAATTACTCGTCAAGCTTGCTTGTTGCTCGTATTCGCTAGACATTATTTTCGTCGCCATCACAGCGACGAGATCGCGATTTTTCTGCGTGGTGCTGTCCGGTCACTATTTCCCATCCTTTCGTCGAAGCATCGGCGACCGGGAGGCTCTCTCTACAGAGTCCGAGCCCTCCCATAGAATCAGCCATCCAGGTCGACTCGTTTCGTCCACGGTCAACGAACTGCAAGTGTTTTTTCCGCATTTGTGCAAGGCGACTCATCCTCTTACCGCCTTACGAACCCTCGGTGAAACTTTTCTCTCTCGTGCTCGCGCGAATTACGCACTTGCAATCGAAAGGCGAACCGAAGGTCTTTTGATTAAAACTTTTGGAACCGTTAATGAACATGGCTTATTGAAGAAAATGAAGGGCCTGCAGCAAGTTTACGTTTCTCCATACGGAGGGGACCACCTCATCTCAGTTTGTGCGTTCGTCGGTGCTGTTAATTCTAAACTTGAAGACGGCCAAGAGTCGTCGTTTATTAATAATAATGGACAAAAAAACCAAGTATCAGCAGTCCAATGCCAAGGGGACTGTTGTTGATACGAAGAAGAATCAAGGTGAGCTTTTTATTACTTTCGGTATTATTAAGTTCTTCCTGACCTTTTATACCTTCGCAATGTCTGCGACGATTTTTACGTCAGCTATCGACGAGGCTACTTATGCCAAAATTTTCTAAACTTTTAATTAGTTTTAATTACTTTACCTTTGTATTGCTAATTCTTACGCTTTGAAAGTCCATAAATAACGTGCCGTTTGTTTTGTTGCCGATTACGTTCTACATTCAGCACAATGAACTTATCAATCTAATTTTATTCGATAATCCTTGATATTACATTATAATTGTCAAATGAGCGCACATTGAAAATATAAATAATTTCAAATCTTAAATATATCGATATAAAATGGAAAAATGGGATATATTTATACTATGATTATACTACGCATAAAAATACATATAATTTCTAAAAGAACTTTATACGATTAATCTTATATAAAATTATAAGATTATAATTCAAGAAATTCCAATATTGAAATATTTGTTGTTTCATTAATTTTTGAATTATATGATCAATTACAGTGAAATTTATTTACTTTACAAAAGTTGATGATTTAAAGATTAAAATGTTTTTTTTAACAATTACGCGTTTCCACAAAACTTAGAAATATGATTTTATGTGAAAAATCTAAGTAATTTGTTATATTAATAGATTTAGTTTTTTCAAAAATATTTTATAAATTATTATATTAGATGCTTTTATTGGTACTTTATTAAATATCAAATGGATTAAATTATTTAAAAATAATGAATTAAATATCCTTGTTTAGTTGCTATTTTTATAAAATAATATTGTATCATATTCTGTATTATGTTATTTTAAATAGTGTATAAACTTATTTAATAATTACAAAATAAAATTATTTTACATATTTCTCATAAAAATATCTTAACCTTGGTGTTTGAAATGACATGTAATTTATTGAAATAAAATTTGTATATTCCAAATGAATAGAATATTTTATATAATATCAAAGTATATATTAGTTTTAAAAATCCTATATACTGTTTGTAGAAAATAATATTAAAAAATATATTTATATCTCAAATAAAATTTTCTTACGTGTAGATTCTGTTATTTTTTATTGAAGGTAAACTGTTCGAGCTATTAATTTTTTTTTTTTCCAAATTATTTTAATTGAATTTATAAATTGTATGTTTCTATATATATATATATATAATAAATTTGCCGAAATACTTTTTAAGGCACTTTTGTACATCATACTCGCTGCTTGATTGATATACACATTTGTCTTAAGTTGATTTGGAAAACTTAAACTTATGAATGAAAAAAAACAATAAAAGCAAAAAAGGTCAAATAACATAAGCCTATCTTTTATAAGTTGAAAATCAAAAAGTGCACATTATATATATATATATATATATATATATATATATATATATTATTTTTTTTATTGTTTTTAAAACTTTTATTGTTTTTTTCATTCATAAGTTTAAGTTTTCCAAATCAACTTAAGACAAATGTGTATATAAATCAAGCAGCGAGTATGATGTACAAAAGTGCCTTAAAAAGTATTTCGGCAAATTTATTATTAAACTAAGATTATTATTAAATTATAATAAATCTTATTGGAAAAATATAAAACAAAAAGTGCATGGATTAAATAATTGTATATTGCTTTAATGAAGTTGTCTGAATTATTACCATACATCAAGAATTTATACAATATAGAGATCAAGTATTTTTCATGCAATACTTAATATTAGTGGGCAGTGAATTTTATTTGTAACAATGCAAATATTCTAAATGTTTTCCAGATGTAAAAAAGGAATTTGAAGATAATTTGCAATAGCGTACTAAAATGTTAAATAGTTAAGGGTTAGTTAAAATCCTTAACGATTTTTAGTTCTTGTAAAGTCCAGTAATTTCTCTTTATTTTTGTACACTTTTTAAACAAATTTGATTCTAGAAGATAAAAGAAATTGTAAAGATATATCAGAATACATTAACTTACAAAATTTAATCAAATATAAAATAATTCATTGTTATTAGTTTGAGATATTGAAATGTAATGTAATTTTTACATAAAATTGTATACATTAGTGACACACTAATGTATAAAATAATTAAAATAGTGTATTATAACATTCAAGTTCAAATTGTATAAATTTGTATAGATAGTTACAGTCCTTACATAGTTTAGTACACATTACATGCAATTAATTAACTTTTATGAAATTCTTCTCATTGATTTTATCAAATTGTTTTTCACATTTCAGATGTCATTAACTCTAAGCTTTTTCCCAAATCCTTGCGTAGGCGTGAATCACCTAGTTCAAACAGTTTTCCCAAAAATGATCAGCCAAGGAAGTTCAGTGCACAGAAAACAAAAAACTTTGATAAGAGACCAAAACTTAAAGGACATTATCATGGCAGTTCAAAGGAGGATTCCAAGGTATAAAAATATTTTTATTTTATTTACTTAATAAGTATAATTTATTTATACTTTTTATTTAAATTATATTTAATATAATTTATTATCAAATTAGAAAGTCTTTTTATTTTTAGGTAGTTAAAGACGAGTCAGCTGAGCTTGGCTCAGTAATGGTTCAAGGAAGTAAAAAGCAGAATTTGAATCACCTGCTAAATTTTCATTATGCTCCGCGAGAAATGCAGGGTGGATGGAACCATGGCAGAACAAGTGGATACAATAGCTGCAATTATAATCGCTGGCTTCCAGCTATTCAGCGACATAAATACAATAAAGAACAATTTCTACAAGCAAAGTAAGCTTACAAATATTTTAGAAAGAAAAGAAATACTGTCGGAAATTAAAATGTTATTATATATACAATCTTACAATATATATATTACATTTTGGTTAGTGTTACTTATAACTGTCTATTAATTCTGAGATTCAGTTTTTATTTTCAAATTGTTAAACAAAGTCTGTTAAAATTTAAATTATTATTAATAGTATATTTTATTCAATTTTAGCTGCCAATTTGTTGTTACTGCCAAAGGAGATTACTCCCTTTATTTAAATGATCCTGATATTTTGGTTGATTGGAAATTAATACAGCAAATCGTAAGTATCATTAGTTCGTTTTATTTTTATGCATTCAAATATATATGCACTTATGTATGTGTGTTTCTATTTAGCGAATTCATAGCTCTGACAATCTATCTTGTCCTATTTGCTTATGCCCTCCTGTTGCTGGGAAAATGACACGATGTGGTCATGTCTACTGCTGGCCATGCATACTTCATTATCTAGCACTTTCTAACAATTCGTGGCGCAAATGTCCTATTTGTTACGAGTCTATCCATAAATCTGATTTAAAGAGGTAGAATAACAATTGCTTATTATTACTTTTAATAATATTTTAAATAAATTTCAGAGCTGCTTTCTTTTATTTAGTGTTATTGAAATAACTGAAAACGTTTTAAATATCGGAGATGACATTTCTCTTCGTCTAATGCGTCGAGAAAAAGGAACATTACTTGCATTGCCAGTTGATGATACTGAATTTTTCCTACCAACTACATTTTTACCAGTTTCCCATAATTCTTGCCAACATATTTATTCAAAATTACTTCTGGCTCAAAATAATGATGTAAGTTCTTCAACATATTTTATTAAAATAATTATTTCGTATGTATCGCTTACATCATTAATTAATTAATTGTATGAAAATTTATAAATGATTTATTTTTATTAAAGATTATGGATATTATTGAATCTGAACGTATTCAGTTAAGGACTGAATTATTAGAAGATTCTCATTCACCCGAAAATTGTTTCATTGAGCAAGCTCTGAGCGAATTATTGATCAGAGAACAGCTTCTTTTAGAGGTAATTAAATAATTCGAATTTATATTTAGTTATTTTAAAAGTCAATATTATAATGTAATTATAACTCGTATTCTTATCTGCAGAATATTCTTGAAGTTGAAAATAAAGTAAATGATCCTGCAATGAATAACGAAAAATTGGAATGTAAGGAAGAAGAAAATCTTAAATCTATAAAAATTGAAAATAAGACTGAAGGTATAGAAAACCTTCGATTAATGCATGATTTACATAATAAAAATGAACAATTTAAAAGCGATTTAAACGTGACTGCAAAAAACACAGAAATTGCAACCAAATCTCAGAAGTTTTATTACTTTTACCAAGGTAAGTTGACTATTTTACTATATCTCAAAATATGATTAATTTAGAATAAACATTTAAATGTATAATTATACATTCATTTCCAGCCGAAGGTGGACAAAATGTGTATCTTCATGCAATGAACGTAAAAATGTTAGAAATGCAATACGGTAATTTAGAAAAATGTCCCAGAGTAATTTCTGGTAAATTAATAGAGAAAGAGGTAGGCAGCTTTACTGAAGATTTGCGACGTCGAATGCGATATCTTTGCCATTTACCAGTAACTAGCCAATTTGAAATCGTAGAAATAGATCTTCAATCCCCAACCATCTCAAAAGAAGTTTTGACATATTTTGAAGGTTTTGATAAGCTTGTTATAATAACGTTTATAAAAGAATAAGTATTTGAACAAATTCATTTATTTTACATCTCTTATTACGTTCTTTTTTTAGAACAAATTTGCTCGCGTCAACAGAAAAGAAAGCGCAGAGAAAGAGAAGAACGAAAGAGAGAGAAAAAAATTACTGAAGAAGAAAATAAACGTATGGGAAAATATCCAACTCCAATAGTTCACATTGAATCACACAAACATTTTCCTCAATTTCAACCTGAAAGTGCTGAGTGCGTATTTTAATAGTTCAAAAAAATTCTAAACTTTTATAGCAATTTCTAATTCATGAAAAATAAAATATATAAACCATATCATTATAAAACTAGGTTAATTATTAAAGTCGTGTGCCTACTGATTTAGTGATATTTTCATTTGAATTATAATGTAAAAATAATTTCAAACATTCCTAAACTTATTTTAAATATATAAAAATATCATGTATTTAGAATTAAATATTTGAATGTATAGTTAATTAAAATTAATTTAATTTTCAGATTTAATATGCCATCACCGTCAGAATCTGTCATTGCTTCAAGTACAGCAAGTAGTCCATCTATGAGTTCATTTGATGATATAGTATCTGAATTGGGTGGAGAAATCAATAACTGGTCAATTTCATCGGATCAGGGCCCATCATTTGCTGAAATGCTGCGAACCAATGGATCAAGAAAATCAGTCGCTTGGCCATCATTAAATAGTGCAAAAAAAGAAAGTTCTAATGTTTCAGTTGCTGAAAATGAATCATCTGCAAGTGATTTTGAATTAAAAGAATATGTACCTCCAGCTTATAATCGAAATTTAGGAGATGCTGTAGCACAAGCTTTAGAAAGATCAGAATTACTAAGTCAAGGAAGCAAATCAACTGATAATACAACTAGCGGTAAAAAAAAGAAGAAAAGGGGAAAAGCAACATTATTGTTTGCGAATAATATGGCTCGAACATCTTAATTTTATTAGCATCAACTAGATATCACGTTACCTTGATTAAATCTAAAATTGGACTTACTAATTACGATTCAAAAAATTCAATCCCAGATATGTTCAATGACATTATAATGCAATTTATACTACTTGTGTGATTTTATTTATGTATTTTTGATGTTATTTTATGCAAACAAAATTTTTCTTGCAATTTTGAAAATAAAGATCAGTTATAAATCAAAGCTTGTTGAGTTTTTTTATTATATTCCGAACGAGGCTACAACATTGCATTATTCTTGATCAATAATCAGCTTTGAAATTAATTAATAAACGCAATCAAATTTTAATTAATCCCATATATTTACGTATATTTGTAAAAACTATTTGATATTCGGTTTTGAATCGAATTTTAAATAGTTCATGAGTCTAATTAAATTAACAATTTTGTTATTTCTTAAAAAGCATTGATAATCAAGTTTACTTAGCCATGAAGTAATTTATTAAATAATTTAAATATAAGATCTTTTTCTTTGAAAGAAAACGTACATATTTTTTGTAAATTAAAAATTCATGGAAATTTTCGTGTTTTCGTGAAAATTCGTGTTTATTTAATACAAGGAAATATTTAAATATCGTTATTAGCTATATTGATTTCTAATTTTTCTAATTGACTTAAGTTAATGGTTAAATCTTTATTTCTAACAAACTTAACTATTTCTTAGGATATACTGTATAATATCGACAATTTCATATTTTTAATTATTGAATAAAATGACGAATCATTTACGCAATTTGTTGATAGAATGTAATTAATTAGTTTTATTGTGAATTAAATAAAATATTGACAGTGCAATGAAAAATCTCAAATATATAAAAGTATTTTTAAGCGCGTATTGAAATTGAAGTAAATCTGCAAATCTAATGAATTGTATTGATGTCATTAATGGTTCTATCACCGTTTATTATAAACCTAACAAGTTACTATATTGTGAACCTATTCATTTGTACCACTTTATTTTTGTTGAACCTTAACAAACCGTTTATACCTGGTATGCTTATGTTCACACAATATTCCGAAAACCAACGAAACAATTAAATATAAAATTACGGTACACAATTATGATTACGAAAATATAAAAACAAGTTCGTTATGTTGCATCACCATTTAACAAATACCAATCACGCAACGTAATCTACAACTTTGAAAAATTTACATTAATTTTTGGATAAAGTTCATTAAAAACAACATTTTTTCATTGTACTAAAGCATTAATGTTTATTTCTTTTTAAACAAAATTTTATGATAACTCTTGATTAAATATCTTGTCTATAAATGAAAATTAAGAGTATGAATATAAAATTAAAGAATACAAATAACTGTCAAATCTAAATTACGCGTCAAATATGCAGGTATACTATCACATTAAAAAGTTTTTATCTTGACATTTTCGTCGTAGGTAATTAAAAAACTTTTTCATCAAATCTCGTATTGTTTAATTAAAATAGTAAAGAGAAAATGAAAAATAAAATACAGGACATTATGAATGTATTTTATCACTGAAACACCGGATAAATGTTTTGAATAAGGATTATATATAAAAGCTTAGGATAATTAACAGGAAAATGCTTCATACATATAAAGTACTATTTTTTATTTTCCATCTCCTCTTTTTTCTCGGATAGTACGAAGTTTCAGTGCTATTTATTTTCTTGTCAACTCGTGATTTTTTTAGCCATCTTAGAACGCACGGCTTTTAGTCGACTTCTTCGATGGTTGGACCACCTCCTCCGGGTGCAGCACCACCACCCGGAGCTCCACCGGCTCCTGCAGCACCACCTGGACCAAAGAAACCAGGCATTCCACCAGGTGGAGCACCTCCTGAACCTTGGTACATCTTGGTTATAATAGGAGTGCAAATTCCTTCTAGTTCCTTTTGTTTGTGCTCGTATTCTTCCTTGTCAGCCAGCTGATTAGCATCGAGCCATTTGATAATCTCGTTACATTTGTCAAGGACCGTTTGTTTGTCCGTGGCATTGATTTTGTCTTTGATCTTCTCGTCTTCGACAGCGGTCTTCATGTTGAAGCAGTACGATTCAAGGCCATTCTTTGCAGAAATTGTTTCTTTTTGCTTCTCATCTTCGCTCCTGTATTTCTCGGCCTCATTCACCATACGCTCGATGTCTTCTTTACTGAGACGTCCTTTATCGTTCGTAATAGTGATCTTGTTTTCTTTACCAGTTGATTTATCGACTGCCGAGACATTGAGAATACCATTGGCATCGATATCGAACGTTACCTCAATTTGAGGAACACCACGAGGCGCTGGTGGAATACCACTTAATTCGAATTTTCCAAGAAGGTTGTTGTCCTTAGTCATAGCACGCTCACCCTCATATACCTGTTATGAAATATAAATTTTGTTAGAATTTATATATTATTAAAGACTGTATTGTAACGAGAACAATCAATCAATAATCATTAGCATAATTGCAATTAATTAGCTTACGCCTCTATTTAAACTGACTTATTTTTCAAGTTAGAATGGTTTGAACAGTATTTTGTTTAAAAGGATAA
This sequence comes from Wiebesia pumilae, assembly GCA_018907045.1. Taxonomy (NCBI): domain Eukaryota; kingdom Metazoa; phylum Arthropoda; class Insecta; order Hymenoptera; family Agaonidae; genus Wiebesia; species Wiebesia pumilae. Next base: position 529,474 of record JACCHZ010000192.1, on the reverse strand, counting down.
CGATGAAAAATGCATCAAAAGAAAATATATAAGAACATACACAAACACACACACACACACACACACACACACCCCAAAAAAAAACATAAGAAAACTTACGATGGTAAAGATGCACATTGAAATATGTTTAGATAAAAATGTTCTCTTATATGTGCGAGCAAAGTTGGAATTTTAAAAAAGTAGAAAAATATTAATAAATATTAAAATTAAATTGAAGAAAATATGGATATGTTAATTTAAATGTCAGTTTTACATAAAAAGTACATTTTTTGAAATTCTAATACAATTTCATTAAATAGTTTAAAAAATAAATCACATTGACAAAGCAGGTTTATAAATCTTCTTATTTATCTTAACTTAGAAGGAAATTACATGATTTTGAACTAGGCAGAAAGGGCAAATACACACCTGAATGAGCACACCAGGTTGATTGTCGGCATAAGTTGTAAAAGTTTGTGTCTGTTTGGTGGGGATGGTGGTGTTTCTCTTAATAAGAGCAGTCATGACACCACCAGCGGTTTCAATACCTAGAGACAGGGGTGTAACATCAAGGAGCAGTAGATCCTGAACCTCCTCGGACTTGTCACCGTGTAAAATGGCAGCTTGGACAGCAGCTCCATAAGCTACAGCCTCGTCAGGGTTAATGGATTTGTTAAGCTCTTTTCCATTAAAGAAATCTTGAAGAAGTTTTTGAATTTTGGGGATACGAGTGGATCCTCCAACGAGGACAATGTCGTGAATTTGTGCTTTGTCCATTTTGGCATCGCGCAGAGACTTTTCGACGGGTTCGAGCGTGCCTCTGAAAAGGTCGGCACAAAGTTCCTCGAAGCGAGCCCTGGTGATTGACGTGTAGAAGTCAATTCCTTCGTACAAAGAGTCGATCTCGATACTAGCCTGAGTCGACGAGGAGAGAGTGCGCTTGGCGCGCTCGCAGCTCGTGCGCAAACGACGCAGGGCTCGTTTGTTCGAGATCAAGTCCTTCTTGTATTTGCGCTTGAACTCCTGGACGAAGTGATTAACCATGCGATTGTCGAAGTCCTCGCCACCCAAATGTGTATCACCGGCCGTTGACTTGACTTCGAAAATGCCGTCTTCAATGGTGAGGATGGACACATCGAAAGTACCACCGCCCAGATCGAAGATAAGGACGTTGCGCTCGCCCACGGCCTTCTTGTCAAGACCGTAAGCGATGGCTGCGGCGGTGGGCTCGTTGATGATTCGCAGCACATTCAAACCGGAGATGGTGCCGGCGTCCTTGGTTGCCTGACGCTGCGAGTCGTTGAAGTAAGCGGGCACTGTGATCACGGCATTGGTGACGATCTGACCGAGGTAGGCTTCGGCCGTCTCCTTCATCTTTACTAAGACCATCGAGCTCACTTCCTCGGGGAAGAAAGTCTTCGTTTCTCCTTTATACTGAACTTGGATCTTTGGCTTGCTGCCGTCATTGATTACCGTGAACGGCCAATGTTTCATGTCGGCCTGGACGGTGGCGTCTTCGAAGCGACGACCAATTAGCCGTTTAGCATCTAAAATTTAGAAATTATGATCGATATAACATTAAGAAATTATATACGGTAATATTTAGACAACGCGATTAAAGATACAGGCATCCATCGCAATTATTAATACTTGGACTTCTGTTCAATGCGTAACTGTGAAATAAAATAAAAAGATAATATTTAGGTAAATATTAACGTTCAAACACGATTACACGTTAATGGAATGATCACGGTAAATATTATCTATCCCCCTTGAAACAATAAATAATTTGAAAATCATCAGAAATATTAATCTTACTAATAAAAAGGAACGATTTGTCTCTCTGAACGCGTCAATGAGAAAACGTTAACAAGTACAAGTACACTGGGGATTTCAAACGACTGGAACCACGATGAAAAATGGAAAACTACCAAGTGATGAGTCATCGCAGTTTCGCTATTACAGCGAGTTTCCTTTTCGGTCAATGTAGCTCACACAACTTATAAATACGAAGGCTCAAAACTACGAATTATAGTAATTACCGAAGATGGTGTTGTTGGGGTTCATGGCGACTTGATTTTTGGCGGCATCGCCGATGAGGCGCTCGGTGTCTGTGAAGGCCACATAACTCGGCGTGGTGCGGTTTCCTTGATCGTTGGCAATAATCTCAACTTTTCCATGCTGGAAAACGCCGACGCAGGAATATGTCGTTCCTAAGTCAATACCGACTGCAGGTGCTTTAGCCATTTTTGTTGCTTTGCCTGAGTACGGAGAACAATTTCTATTAGATTATTGGCCAATAGCAATATACGAATACTTTCGAATTATTCAATCAAGGTGCATCGCACTTGACAAATATTCGATTAAAATAAATAATATTTGCATTCCGAGGGTCTGCGGTTTTCAACTATTTCTCTTATCGAACTAATCAGATCGCTCGTTTTTATTAATCTATCGTCGCGAGAAACATCGAAGGAAAATACGAGTGCAACGAGCCGATAACAACTGGACGTTCGGAATCGATTTGTTTTACAAGTAAAGGAAAATGTCGACGGTTGCCTCGTGGTGGACGGTTTTCTCAATCCCGAACGTTCGATTAATATAATAAGTGGAAGGAAGACCGATTGACGACCGCGATCGCGTTCCTCGGTCGCGTGCCTCGATCGCGTGCCTCGATCGCGCAAAAGTCTCGAGAATGCCGCGCGTCACTTCGATCACGGAAGCCGACCACTTTGAGAACCGACGACGTACACGAGAATAAAATCCTGGATTTTCCTACCTGTATATTGTTTCGATGTTAGGCGTATCTAGTAGACACGAAGAAGTTCTCTCTGCAACGATTCGCAACGTGAGTGAAGCGCGGCGAGGCTGCGCCCCTATATATAACACGGCGACCGCGACGCTTCTGGAACATTCTCGCCCGCGCAAATCGCCAATCGACCAATCGAAGTTTTCATTCTTCCATGATGCGTTTTCCATTGGCCGGCGTGGACACACGAAGCGAGTCAAGCTCAAGATCAAGGCGGCGCCTCGATTAGGCCGAGATTCGCGTGTCTCGAGATCCGTCGAGCTTCCCGTCGGGTGGCGAAAATTTTTCCCCGGACGGGACTCGAGTGACGTCCTCGAGGAGTGCCAGGGCACGAGGAGGCGCGCTCGCATGATACGAATTATCGAGCGGAAGTTGGAAGCGAGCGCCGGACGAACGCCTCGCCGCATCGGTGCACAGGCGAAGTAGATAGAGCGAGAAAGATGTATTACGTACGAGTCATTGTTTCTGGAAGGCTCTGACCGCGTGTACGCGTACGCGTACGTTGTCCAGAGTTCAGAGGCGTTCGCGCGCGCGGGAAAAAAGATGATGACGAGCCCGCGACGATAATATCTACCTTCCCTCGATCTTTGCGCTTCTTATCGACAACTTTACACTTGCGACCTTTGTTTTCCCGATGTCGTTCGCCACAGTGGCGACCGACGCCAATGACTCGCGTTATCTCGCGTCCCTTAACCGACAAACTTTTAAACGTGTTTCCTGTCTTGTTTGTGGGAATTGGCCTTGCATTTCCTCGTTGAAACGAGCTTGAGGCAGAAATTTATGAAATATCAAGTGCGACTTTGTATTCGTTGAGAGCAGCATAAGGAGATTGAAAAATGCCTTGAATTTTCTTGCCAGTGTTGGCACTGCTGCACGTTGAATAAGCACTCGGATTTTAATTTTCGTTTAATCGGATAGCAAGGCAATATGCTGTTATAATTTTATTCATAATTTTATTCATAATTTTATTCATAATTTTATTCATAATTTTATTCATAATTTTATTCATAATTTTATTCATAATTTTATTTCCCCTACATTCGGATTTAAGAGCATCTCAAGTTTTAACCGGTCCCTTAACGTTACCGTTAACTCCTGAACGTTATTGTAGGTTATTGCGGAAAATGCGGTAGTGGGTTTGATTATCGTTGGTGGCGATAATGATGCATTCTTCATCGTATTGCGTTCTAATTTGAATAGCAGTTTTGCCAGCGGTAAGAAAGATTGCCAATGGAAGGATGTAGGGTTGCAATGCGAATATTTCCAAACGGTACAAGGCGCGTTGTAACAGAGAAGGAAAGAGAAATCGATTTTGCGAGCCTTACTTACCTTAAATCTATTCTACGAGCGTTGACTCAGCATTAAACGGCAAAATCTGGAAGACTTGGGAAAAAAACTGCCCAATAGGATCGTTACATCGAGCTTCAAGAACGTCGTTAAATTCTTTATAAAGGAACTATCAAGGATTGTTAAAATTGTTTACTCAACTAGTTGTTCTGTATACATCGGCTGTTTATGGCCGAGCCTATTCCACTTTTAAGGAACGAGAAAATTGCAAATTTCGCGTTTTATACGCGATAGAAGTAAAAAGTGCGAAGTAAGGCGCTTCGAAAGATCGGATAATCTGCAGCGGCGAATACACGATAATTAAATTAATATATCGGAATTAGAAAAGACATGAAAATTTAAACTCGATAATAAATTTTACATACTTTGCCTTTCCATGCTGACGAGTCGTAAATTTATAACGACGCGAAGATTGCTCGCGTGGTCGTAGAGTACATGGAGACTGAATTTGTTTGTAGTATCTGTCTTTTGTTAGCCTTCGGAAATATTCGTTCGTAATTTGAAAATTATAGTCCTCTGTTTTATCGCGTGCAGATTAAAAAGAAATTTAAGCCCAAATTGCACGTATTAATAAAAAAATAGCGATAAAAAATAAGAGGAGAGAATTGTACTACACGAGTTATGCGATAGAAATTTGTCCTCGTCGAGTCGCAAAGATTAGTTTTTAAAAAATGTAGTCGTGTACAGCAACGCGACGAACTTAAAGAATTCTGTGCAATGATTATCGTCAACGTGTTATTATTTGCATTCTGTATTCTACCGACGATACAATTTTCTGATTTCAACTAATTTCAAGGCTTATTAAAACTTGAAATTCAATCATGCCCCTCGTCAAATCTTCCGATGCGCTGGCATATCTATATACGTACACACACGCACGCGCACGCGCGCGCGCGCACGCACACACACACACACACACACACACACATATATATATATATATACACACGCATATTTCGATAATAAACACAGCCAACTACTAATAAGCTGGTACTGGCCATAATGATCAAGTTTAGCGGAAGTTTGTCTCGCGTCTTTGCTGACAACGATGTAGAAAAGGTGATCGTTCCAAAATAAAAGGTGATCATTCATCCGACATCCAAGGCAGTTGCGTGCGCAAAGATTTTTCTTCCCCCTTCTGAACTCTTTCATCTTACTCGCTCGCTCTCTGCGTTCTTGCTTTATGGCAACAGCTGCGCAAGGATAGCAACTTGTGGAAAATGAACGCGAGCACTGCAGCCCACGAATACCATAAACGAGCGAATACTTGGAACATACTTGGAACACCTAAAAACCCAAGTACAATATATTTTAAGTTTCACGAACGACTCCATTATTTCTGGATTTCCATTTTTTTCAAATTATTTTATAGGTCCGTCGAACCCAATACTTTTCCTTTATGAACGCGAATTTTGTTTACATGATAAAAATTTAAGTGGCTGCGGCGAACCAGCGATGACTCCAATAAAGTAAATCCGATTATCTTTGCACTTCGAGTGTACGCGAGTCGTGCCTGAGCGTAATTTATAATGTTAGTCGATTTTCACATTTACAGATTACTGCATTTTATCATTCAATCGCGAAACCTGGTGCCTTTGCATAATTATTTTTTATAATATTTTTGATGCGATAATTCAATGAGGCAAAGGTCGTTTCACCTTAGTTTTCTTAAAGTATAACGTCGCAAATAATCGTACAAGTTTCTGCAACTTTAATCCAATTTGATGAGAAGTTTCAACGCTTACGTAATTTCGTGTAATATTTCTAACGGAATAAAGTAAAGAATATCAAAGGCTAGCTCAATTTCTTTTACATTATTTTGGAAAATTCGCTCAAAAATAGAAAATTTCGATCGTAATGTTTCATCGTACTTTATAATTTTCCCATCCTTATTACGGAAATGCTGCTGCGATAAAATGAAATGTTACTTTTTACGAAGCCTAATGTTGCGGTATAGCGTTATGGAGCATATTTTCAATGCAAGGATTAAAATAAAATTTATTAAATAGAGCATACGCGAAAATGGTCAAATTCAAGTAAAATAAGAAGTCTAGGAAATTTTTGTTTACTTTCTTTTAGTGAACTGCTTCGTGATAATTTGTAAGCCGTTTTACATGTTTATTGTTATCAATCCAATGTGAAATGCTTCACTTTAACAGCGTGTACCGTTAATTATATTTTTCATAAAAAAAATAGTTGTTTAGTTTTTTATCGTTTATTCGTTTCCTAATGAATTTAATCAATTTATTTCTTTTGCGCCATATGAACGCCATTCATTTGTTGCTTAATGTTTATATAAAATTGGAGAAAAATCGATGATTATACGAATACACATTGAGTGCATTGAACAATTTGCATTTTCTTTTATTGTTTATTGAGGTATTTTGTAAGGATATTCAACGTATGACATACAGCTTATTATATGGAAGAAATTACGTTTTTTTTAACAGTCGGTGATTCATACAGAAGTGCATGCAATGTTCCCTCTAAATTGGAAAATTGTTTTGTACGTCAGAGTGTTTGACTTAGAAAAAGGAATTTAATAATAATTTACCTTTACTTGTAACGTAACTGACTATTTGCAAACATCAACAAAATAGAGTAATACTTTCTCAACAATAATATTTTCTTTTCTTTCCCTTGCTATTATTATTATTGTTATTGTTATTATTGTTATTGTCATTGTCATTGTCATTGTCATTGTCATTGTCATTGTCATTGTCATTGTCATTGTCATTGTCATTGTCATTGTCATTGTCATTGTCATTGTCATTGTCATTGTTATTATTATTATTATTATTATTATTATTATTATTATTATTATTATTATTTTCTTATTTAGATAATTAGATTGATTCGATGAGTGAATATATTTTTAGTACGCTTTTCTAATCTGAAAATAGATCATGCCATCCTTATAAGTCTACAATGATTTCTCTTCCTCTATCAGTTTCGGTCGAATCGGTCAAGAGAAACCATTTGTTAGATCATATAGACACAACTTACGTATGCGTTTAAAAAAATATATTAAAGTTCATTAGTTGCACACGAGACTATTTTGTCATCTTGTCAGTTAATTATTTATCAGTAAAAGAGAAGGTTGTAACGGTGTACAGCAACATCAGGCATCGTGAAAAATTGCGTGAAAATTTGCGTGAAAATTTGCGTGAAAAGTTGTGCTTTGAGCCAACGAATAAGTTGGCTTATTCGCAACGAATGTGTGAAATTTAGGGCATAATTCGATGGAAATTAAGATCAACCTTTGAACACGTGCGTCCATATCATTTATTTACGCTTGGGTGTGCCTGTGACCATTAGAATACAATTCCACTTAAGAAGAAAGCAAGAAATAAAAGACGAATGACATTCGAGCCAAGAAAAGGTCCAAGGTAGCGCGATTTGCTTATAGTAGCACATAGTCGCTAATCATATAGCACTGTATGTGTGCGCTTGCGCGTATACGCGGTGCCTAACGCCTATCATAATTCATGATTCATCGGCAAAATTCTGACTGCCTGCGACTTCGCGCATCTCATTCTCGCTGGCGCTCAGACGCGCGCGCGTGTACGCATGTGCCCACGCTTTAAAAAAATGCAAGCACGTGTCTCGATGAAAAGTCAGAGTCGTGGAACTCCAGTCGCCTGAAGTTGAGAATTGCTAGCGGTTTGACGAGGATCTCATCTTTCGCCATCTCGCGGCCGGCAAATCTCGAGCAAACTTCGCCGTCGGCAAGAACGGAAACTTTCGGCAAAAACCGACACTCGCGCACGCGACTAACCTGTGCTAAATACTTGTAAAACAAGAATTCTACTATCACGATACGAACGATCGTTCTTTTTTACTTTTTCCCATTGCCACTGTTACTTTGGAATTAGGCAAATAATTACTTTCGCAAGATCTTTTACTTTCATCCTAATCAACTAAAAACTGACGCTCGTGCGTTTAATAATATCACCCCATTCGTGTGAAATCCCTTGTAAAGCTTGAATTTATTTATTTATCTTTAAGCAACCTATGGCTTTTAAAGAAATGCTGTAAAGCATTTTAAATTGAAAAAAATTGACTCAAACCAATTCTTTCCGATGAATGTAATTGAAAATTGCATTCGTACAGATCCAAAATGAGACTTCGATCCAATACCGCTCGCAGATTATTTTGATTGATAAGAACTTTGATTTATAATATCATAATGTCAATAATTACCATAATGACACTTGTGTTTGGTCTATTAATATTTTGTACGTTTATTTGAAAATGAATTAATTCAGTCGCGTGTCTTCGACATCTAAATAAATAAAATTATAAATCATGATCACTGTATTAAGTAGTACATCGTTCAACACTATCAAAGGCATTTGTTACATTCATGCGCCGTGTAAGTAAAAGTAGAGTTTTGAACATCAGTGTAGTTGTTTAAATTAGATTCGAAGTCTTTCTACTATAAATATAATTTATGTGTCAAGTTCAACTGAGATCATTGGGACACGATCGGAAATCGAGATCACTATTTCAATACCAACCTTGGCAACTTTTATTTTTATATAAAAGAGTAAACACTCATTCTTTTTTCTCATGGAATTAATTGTACATTTTTAATACGTTAACGTATTTTCTTTACTATTAACGTATAATCTTAATATTTATTTTTATAACAATTTTGACTACCGAAACATATTAATATTACCGACGATTCATTCAACGTCATCATTGTGTTATATAAATACTCGTATATATTGGAAAATGATTTTAAAATGTGTATCATTCCGAATATACCGACAAATTAATTAATGTAACTACATCGATGCATACCTATTAAAATGTACATGTTCGTAAAAAAATATTTCTTCAATTATCACAGTATTGAATAAAACCACGCAATATAACGAGTACAGGTGACATAAGATTTTTATTATAAATCAAATCTCTGTCCGTTTGAAATTTATAATATTCATAATACTATGATCTTTATATTTATATTAATTATACTTTATCTGTAAAGATTCATATTTTTCATAAATACAATTAGCAATGTAATTATAATATTAGCATAGTAATTAGAACTATATTTGCTATTTAGTTCGATATTCAATTAATTTTAATGTTACAATTGCTACTGATTTCGTAAACTTTACATTTGAAGTAAAGTTTACTCTTTCATAAATTAGAAATATGATTGACTTCTCTGAAATACGTAAGACATTTAATGTTAATGTATATATAAAACGTAGCTCTAACGCTAATTAATGGCGCTAATAAAAAATGTTGAAAATAGCTAATTTAGTGATTTAAAATATTTTAATTAACTTAATCACTTTTTGAATACATATGTTATCAAATCTTATCTCAACTATTAAAGATACATTCGCGCGATTGTACAATGCTTAAAATAATTTTAATTTGCACGTTCCTGGGATTTCCTGTTCTCGTCTTTCATCTGTGTTCTTAATCTGTGAACACTTTTAAAGCTGATTTTAATACGTGTAAAATGAATTAATTTGTACGAATGCAATAATGTAAGATGCAATTTGTACGAATGCAATTTGTAAGGATGCAATAACTTAGACAAGAAACTGAGTGATTATATTAATATTGTTAATATAAAAGAATGTTATTCTATAAGGGTTTGATAATTGAAGAAATATAAACATTATGTACGTGTTCTTACACGTATGTGTATTTCAATAGGTACGTTTTAATGTAATTATATTATACTCGTTGTAGTGAATTTTTTATACGTTAGACTTAAGTAAACGTTATAATGAAAACATTTTTATACCATCATTTTAGTAAACAAGTGAAAATCCCTTCAATACACATATACGTATATACGTATATATATATATATATATATATATATATATATATATAATCCCATCAACAGGTTTCTCTTGTATTTTCATTTTTCACTGAATATTTTGGTATCGTTTGCAAATTGCAGTAATACGAGCAAACCCCCCGTTGAAATTCCACGAAGGCGGGTATTGGAGCTTATTGCAATTCGTAAAATTTCGTAGCGCAGTCGCGCGATAATCGTCAGTATCTATATTGTGCGCGGTGTCATCGTTCTCAAGGCATATTTATTGAAATACGTGGTTAGAAAGCGGGACAGCAGACCCGCTAAACCGAAGTTTAGGTACATCAGCGATCTCGAGCAACTGTTGGTGCACGCGCCTGCGTCGATAAGCCTTGGACATTCGAATGCGCTTGATATTCCGTGTGTAGGAGCTTATCGCGTGGTTCACGTGACGTCATATCATTGGCTTGTAATCTCCAGTTCTGCTTCCGTGCTTTTGGCGGACGTGTTGATTTGGCCGGTTCCGTTCGTGTTCGGCTGTAAGTTATAATGCAAGTAGAAATATCGAAAGGAATTTGAAAAGACTCTGATGATTTTCAGACTCTTCGACGTTCGATTCCGTTTTTATTCTTCGTAGGTCAAAGGAACGAGTAGGTGAACTCTGGCTTAGTTCTTAACCTAGAAAATTGATTTAATTTTTTTTATTCCACCACAATGGAGTTATCAGAATCCTGTCTTTAAGATAGAGTTGAATATTTTATATTAACCAAAGGAGTGAATATAGTTAACGTAAAATGTATAGCAGGCGATGGGTCTATTGTTTGCTTATAACGCTGTTAATTGTTCTTGTTACATATGTGCCAATTGCTTCGTGCGTAGAAGTCATTTATGGCATAAATGCAGGAGGAGAAACGCACATAGACAGTCATGGGATCCGTTATTTGAGGGATCCCCTTATGGGAAAAGTAGGTACTGCTTCAGATTATGGAAAACACTTGATAATCAGTAGGATTAATAACATTGACCAGATATTATATCAGACCGAGCGTTATCATCATAGTACTTTTGGATACGATATACCTATTAGTGAAGATGGAGAATATGTTATGATTCTTAAATTTTGTGAAGTTTATTTTAATTCTCCTAATATGAAGGTAATTTCGTTTACATTGTTTTTGTATACATAGATTTTTTTAAATGTAAAATGGGCAAATTATGCTCGATCGTTGTTTTCATCGATAGGTTTTTGATGTTGTTCTGAATGGAGATCATACGGTTGTGACCGACTTAGATATATTTGAGAGGGTAGGTCGAGGCATTGCACACGACGAGTACGTTCCATTCAAAGTGCGCAAAGGCAAATTAATATACAATGAAGAAGAATCGGACATTCTTGGTGGTAAAATAAGAATTGAATTTATTAAGGTAAGCTTACTGCTCGTGATTTCAAATGAAATTTTTATCGTTAGATAATCAATTTGTAATTTTAATATTGAGTAAATATTATAAGGCATAAAATAACTTGAAAGTTATATGCAATAATGTATACGGTATATTTCTCATTATTATTTAAATTATAATTCAATGTAATTAGACTTATTTACTTTATCTGGCTTTATCGTGTATTTAGTATTGTACAGTTTTTAATGAAGCTTCTGATTCGGTTAATATTTAAATTTAGTGGTCTAATTAATGTAAAGAACAAAAAATCATTTTCAGTTTAGGTAATATCTTTTTATTTTAATGAAGTAATTTTATATTTTAGGGATATCGAGATAATCCTAAAATTAATGCCATAGCTGTAATTAAAGGAAGTCTCGATGGTGAGATTTTTTTCATTCGATATTGTATTTAATTAAAGAGAATTTTTTTAATCGCTGCATATCATGTTTCATGCGCAGATGTTCCACAATTAGGACCGATTCCTCAAGAACCCGAAGAGTATCATAACATGCAAGATGATGAAGAAGAACCTATAGTACGTACTAGGCATACAAGTGGACCTCGTACGCCAGACCCTTATTCTGTTGAAGATTCGTCTATGTTGCTACCTATATTCGTTGCCATTGGAGCTTTTATACCTCTATTATTTTGCTTATGCAAATTGTGAAGAGGCCAACAATGACACGGATAAAACACAATAAGAGAATTGTTTTTTTGAGATGTACTTAAAAGTCCGTTAACAAAACTTTTAATACAGTGTTCTGTTTAGATTAAATGTATACATTATTTAAATTTGATTTATTGCGATAAAGTCTATTTCGATATTTATTATTTATTTTATAAAACGCACATATTTAAAGTGTGATATTTTATACGTGCAATCAACTGATTTAAACAGACTGGCCTTATGCACTTGAAACTTGACACTAAACCAATGTAAAAGACTTACCACATTATCGAGTGTTTATGTATTTATGCAAGATTAAGACAAAATATTTTATTAAACACTTTTTGGAATTTAAGTATTTTAAATTACACATTTGCAAATAAAGTTGTTATATATTAAATCAGAATAGATAAAATTTTTGTTTATCCTTCACATTTATTATTTATTGTTAATTTTTTGTTCAGCATAAAAATTATTTAAAAATCTTATATATTAACTGAAAATTCAAAATTATAATTTTTTATGCTAGCACATTTATCTTTTTGTTAATTTACTGAAAATAAACGAACGTTTTTTTATAATGAATTTGAAATTAAATTAATTCAATAATTTGATCAATGTTTCAAGTTAATAGATAATAAATTAATTATAGAAATTTCAAAAAATTTATTTAGGTAATAAAAAGATAAAAGAAAAATATCGTCGTACTGAAAATGTTTTCAGAATGTAGAAAAAGACCTTGTAAATTTTAATTAATTAACCAAGTATTGCTTTTTCTACGTTCGTGAATAATGTTATAAGTAAAAATAAGGTAAAAAAATACAAGGATACAAGTGATAAAAGTTAAAGATTTATTCAATTACAATGTTTTTGTCAATGATTAAAATAAAACTGTAACAAATGAAGAAAATGTTCTCTTAAAATTCTAAGACCGAGCACACAATGATTTACACTAGAAAAACAATATTAGAAAAAATTCGCAAATTAAGATTTTTTTTATAAACTTTATTCCTTATACTGTTGAATTTATTTAATAATAAGGTATCACATTAAATCAAAAGGTGCTGTACATAAATGGTAGTACGTATTAAAATGGTGACGATTTCGTTGGTTTTTACTCAACTTTAGATAGGAACAAACAAAAATAAATAGGTTCTTATTATCAAACATGAGTAATCGTTATATGAAATATAATGCACATACAAAAGTTATTAAAAATATAAAAAAAAAAAGAAGAAGAAGAAGAAGAAAACGTCCAGTTTCGTTTATTATGGAAAATATTATACTGCCACAAGGTGGAATTTACCAACAATATATGCAAAATTAATTTTACCACATCTTTGTTAATTAGGAAGTCGAGTGTGTGTGTGTGTTTCTGTGCAAGTAATTTCGTACTACGAGCATTATCAATTCTTTATCATCAATTACATATCATCCCTCAATGACGTCTCTTCGTTTATTTGAAGGCCTTCAACGAGCACCACATTATTACGCATACTCAGAGCTTGCATAAAATATAATTATAATAATAACGTCACTTCGAACGCGTCCGATTATTTACACAACAAAAGTTCAAGCCTTTTATCCACTGCCGTGTTTTTCTTTAAGTTTCAATAGGAGGTTTCACAGCACACCGAAGCAGTCAAGCATAAATGTGAATAGTTATATAATAATAATAAATGACCTTTGAATATAGATTGATATATCTTGCCTTTTCTTCCTTAAAATCATATATATATATTACGTTTTTTTTCTTTTTGTATAATTATATGAGTATATTAAAAAGTTTCCAATTCAACGTTCCCTAACTACTACTGTGGATGCACATCGGGGTATCCGTCCTTCGAAACTTAATGCAAAAGAAAGAGAAGTAAAACTATTGGCCTTAACGTTCAATAGTATTTATAAGCTATGCTGATTTCTCTTAACAGAGGAAAAAGATTTTGTATTTTTTCCGTTAAATAAAGAGAGGGAAGAGAGAGAGAGAGAGAGAGAGAGAGAGAGAGACTGTGTGTGTGTGTGTGAGAGAGAGAGAGAGAGAGAGAGAGAGAATGGAAGAAAAGGAGAGCGAGAGAGCAGATATAAAGAGACAGAGGACTTCCCCTCTTTCGATCAGCCAATCCGTAATTTTCTTCACTCCGCGGTGATAAGCTGATTATCGGTGAGCGGTTCGATCGGCGAGACATCCTTCTTCGGTATATCCTCCTCGATATTCGTTATTACAGTCGTCGTTGTGTTCGTATTGACCTTGGTCTCCTCTACTTCGCAGACACCATTCTGCACAACTTTGGCAGTGACTGAGCTACTACTGGTCTTCGTAACGGGCGTCACCTTTGAAGCAAGTTTCGCGGGTGCGCTTGCCTTTGAGCCGGGCTTCGCGATCGGCGTTAACTTCTTCGCGGGCGATGCGGTAAGATTCGTTGAAGGGGGTCTCGGAGCCAGGGAGACGCGCTTGCTCGGGGCGCTAGATGTCGCGGAGGAGAGTCTAGCTTTTGGGGTGGCAGAGGCGACACGACCCGAAGATATCTGCTTGTTAGCTGTTTCCTTGACCTGTTTGTCGATCATCGGCGATTTAGCGCCTGCCGCCGGCTTCGCCTTGACCGTGGTGGTATTGAGCGTGGAGGGAGGCGCGGTTTTCGGTCTGGCTGCGCCAGAGCTGTGGCTTGTCGAGTTGAGTTTCGGCGTAGCGCTGCTCGTTCTCGTCGTCACGGCGGAAGTCGATCTTGGCTTCGGTGCACCAGTGTCTGCACTCGCCGTTGTCGCGCCGCCGTTCATCCGTGCACTAGCGGATGTTTTGACTAGGGTCGTTCTGGTGCTGCTGCTGCTGCTGCTGCTGGTGGTGGTGGCGGTGGTGGTGGTACAGTTGCTGCTGGTACCGATCTTCGGCGGTTTTGCGGTCACTCGGGACGTGGCTGTGGATTTGCCGAGATTCTTGAGTTCGCCGTTGGTCGTGGGCTTCTTGTCGGTCGACGTTAAGGTGACTTTCGAAGTGACGTTACTCAGAGGTTTGGTCCTTGGAGTAGCTGCGCGAGAAGTCGCTTTGGCGGCGGTCGTCGAACTAACCTTCGGAGCATTCGCGGCTTTCGTTGCGGTGGTTGTCTTGTTGTTCGGAGCGGTGGCGGTGGACTTAGTCGCGAGGCTCGGGGTTGGTTTTGATCGGGGCGTCGTCGATGCAGATGCAGGCGCCTTTTTGGCACTTGCGCCAGTTGGTCCTGCTTTTGCGATGCTACCAAGCTTTGTTGGGGATGTCGGCGTCGTTGGTTTCATTCCCGTTTTCAATGTGACTGTGGGCTTCGAGGCTTTCGAAGTTGCCGACACTGGCTTTGTGGTTTTCGCCGTAGTGTCGGCAGCCACGGATTTTGCGAGAACTGCCGTCGCTATCGCCGTTGCTACCGCAGCTTCGCAGGTCGCCGCCGAGTCTAGAGGTGCAGCGTTTTCGGGAGGAGTTTCCTTCTTGATAAGGATGAGCTCGTTTGTGACCTGGGAACTTTCTTCGAGCGGTGGTACATCGGTTAGAACAGTCGACGGTACTTCCTCGACGTCTTTTTGCTCGTCTACGAGATTTTCTTTTAACATTTTGGATTCTTCTGCATTAGCGTTGTCCTTGACCGAGAATTGTTCGGGGCTAAGCTGCTCTTCGAGTCCAGTGAATTCCTGCAGCGACTCGGATAGATTTATCGATTTTCTCTCCAAATCCTCAACTACGTCCTTCTGTATATTCTCCAATGGTGATTCGTTTATTTTATTTTCCTCGGCGTTGACAGATGCAGGACTGAAGTCTTCCAGGTGATTAGTTTTTAAGAAAAAGTCGTCCTGCTCGGCTTCGTTCGATTCCTGCTGCAAAGCTTCAATGGCTTCGGAGATAAGATTCTCCTCGGCGAATTTGCTCGTCATGATCTCGGGCTCTTTGACAGGTGATACGAGTACCGGCTCGTCGCTCTTCTGCTCAGCAGAAGTAGCCCCGAAGTTCAAATCTAGAGGATTTTGCATCACCTCTTCGCGAATATTATTTTGCACGCTTTCGGTCTCCTCCGCTATTCGCTCCAGATCGACATGTAGGAGGTGTTCTTTCGTATCCTCTAAATTGATGCTCTGCATATCACCGACTGTACCTTGACCGTTGTATTCCAATTCGGTGGATACCTGGACGTAATCAGCTGCAAAAGGATTATTGCTGGCATATACGGGCAGGTCGCCCGAGGACAAAAACTCCAGTTGGCCACTTCCTGTGGATGAGATTTCAGTACGCGCAGCCGTGTCGATCAAATTCTGTTGCTCGACTTGGAGATCGTGCTCGCCGTTGCGTACGCTCATAAACAGATCTTTATTGTCCGACTCTTTCTGCTCGACTATTGCCGAGAATACCTCTGCGCTCTGCTGCTGTTCGGCATCAAAGTTCTCAAAGTTGAGTTCGATCTTGTCCTTGGCGATGTCGTCCTCGTCGCCCGCGATAACCTTGTCGTCGTTTTCAACGAGGGTGCCGTTCGGTATGTCGTCCATCAGGTCATCGTCGTTGAGAACGTGGACCTTGTTCAGATCTGGCTCCTGCTCGAAGGCGCTCTTGAAGTCACCGGGGGTCATCGAGGTGACCATCGCGTTCCTCGACGTCAAAGAGAAGTCAAAGTCGCCACGATCGGAGCCCGTGTAGGAGCAGTCAATCGCGGATATGCCAGTCTTGTAAAACTCGCTCATCACCGAATTATTGGCAGTGGAATCATTGAACTCGGCTTTGATGGAGGAAATCTCCGACTCATCGAGGTTTGGTTCATGAATGGCCTTAGGCTGCTTATCCTCCTCGAAACCATCGAGAGGATTCTTTTGCGGGGACGAATCACCGTTGGAGTAATCGCTGATGTCCTCGATTTCGCTAGGCCTACGGCAGATCTCCTCTTGGAACTCCTGCTCGCTTGGGATTTTGTGATTTTTTAAAGCGCGTTGGGACTGTTTGAGTGGCGAGCCGGCGATCAGGTCGCTACTCATTTGCGTCATTCGCTCCGGGATTGTTGGAGGCGTGTTGGAGATAGGAACGAACTCCGCGGCGTTTGGGTTTAAGTGGGACTCCATGTCTTCGTGCTCGACGACGATCTTCTCGAGCTGCTCTTGCTCTGGTTCTTCGAAATGTTGTCGTTGTTCGTGCACGCGCTCCTCCTCTTCGATATGCTCCTCGAGCTGCTTCTGTTCTGGCTCTTTGTCGAAGGAGAAAGTTTCCTCGGGAATCGTTGCAGCTTCAATCTGCAATAGTACAAGACGACGATGAAGTAATTATGCGCGATGGTTAAGAGAACGATCAGCGACGAGAAAACACTGATTAATAACTCGGTTTTCTAGACAATGTGTTTTTCTTGCAATAATAGTTATTAGTTTTCTCGTGCTCAAAACTTAATACAGTTATATTGCATTATACTCATTTTACAACCGTTTCTGTGTATAACGTAATTTATGAACTTAGATGAACCACGGAGTAGTATCACGGTAAAAGGTATCAAAACCGAATTATTGTAGCAAAATTGTAGCAAATTTTTAGGACTAGGTAAAATGTACGGTAACACATTTAATAAACAGTGTACACGTAAAAAAATATTAATAGTTGTAATAAGGTCTCTTATATTGTTGCAGATGTGCCGCTATAATAACTAAATGTCTATGATAACGTAACATAATAGGATAATCAGGCAGGCTAACGTTTATTTAGTGTTGTATCATTCAACGGTGAAGTTGTAAGATGGATTTGCGATGGCCAACATTCATTTCAATTTAAGCTGTATATATTTATCATGCATTAAATTAACGATTAAAAATTTCAGTAAAACTAAATACCATAAAATTAAACTAAGTTGATTAATTTAAACGGAAAACTTTAATCAGTAATCATAGTAATCATTTGTTGAAGATTTTTGATCATTAATATATTTTTCTATATTTAAACTATACGGAATTTCTTATTCTCATTATATGCTTTCCTTATTTAATGCGTGTTACCATTATGACAGAGTTAATGGAAAAGCAAAATTAAGAGTACGCGAGTTTGTAATTAATTCAATCTTAAACATTTTTAATTTTCAATTAATCAAATTAGCATTCATACGTTACAACTGACTCATTATGACACACACACACACGCATACGCACACACACACACACACACACACACACACGCACATATATATATATATATAGGCAAGAAAAGATCAATTATTTAAATTTTTCATTGATTTCAATAAAATATTTTAAACAAACATCTTGATATAAACATTTGAATTATTATATGTGTCATGTTGTTTATTCAATTATCAATAATAAAGATCTATTCTATAAAATAATAAGTAATAATCTAATAAAAAGATAAAATGTAATCATTAACTTACATAAAACATTTTATTAATCACTCGCCTTACGTAAGCTCAAAAAGATGCATAAATGTTTAATTTTCGAATATGAAAAACAATACATCAGTTTCATATAAAGGATGTTTTTATGAATTTTGGTTTAATGTAACATAAGTGTTCCAAGTTTTGTGCCGCTTTTTAAGTTACAGTTGGTACTGCAGATTTTGTGCTAAAAGTTTACACTACATATCTTTCAGACAATATACGTAAATGTAGAATAATATTTTATACTTTCTAATTAAATCTTTTACTTTGCACCTATGGAACGCGTATTTTTGTAGATATATAATCAATATTGCAATCTCTCGTGAAAAAGAAAACGAAACAACATTCTGAACGCTAAATGAAATGAATGAAATCGAATGTCTACACATTAGAAATCAACAGATTTTATCTTATTCGAATAGAAATGTGTTGAATGTAAGCGAGAAACGTGTGTTTGACCATGATATATTATTTTTTAACGAGCACCTAACCAAATATATCGAAAATAGAAATGTTAGAAATTAGTAAGGCTTGGGTATGGTTCCGATTTAATTGATTAGCAAATAGCGAAACTCCGAAAATAATTAAGTTAAAGAAACTTTTTGGTCCCCGCACGAAACCACGTTAACAATACGTAATTGAAGAGGTAGCTGTTACTCTTACAGCTGCGGTACTAGTACTTTTACCGTGAAGCCCGGTTCAACGGAAGCATCGTGTGCTGAGAAAGTGCAAAGGGTAACAACAACAACAACTTACATCGGTTTGCTCGAGCTCTTCTTTGGGCTCCCGCTCCTTCGTATCTACGATCACATGCAATTCGTCGTACACGGCAGTAACGTCGTCGACGTCGGCGTCGGCGTCGGCGTCGAGTTCAACCTCAACCTTAGCTTTGCTCACAGGCTGATTAATCAAATCGCTGTCCTCGAATGGCTTGGGACTGCAGAGCTCCTTCTCTTCTTCGCATTTGTCGGGCTTTTCCACGAGGGTCGGATCTTTGGTCTGGCCGATGACGTTGACGGCGCTGGCGCCGCTCTTATTGTCGTCCGGCCGGTAGTAATTCCACTCGTCCTCGCTGTCCTCGCTGTCCGCTACATTATCCGCCTCAGGGATCAGTTCATTCTGATTACTTTCTGTAACAGGAGACAATTAACCACCGTTAGGCCTTTTTTTACAAGCACTCTCAATGTATTCGTCCTACACGCAAAGACATTTTCGATCGAAGTTTTGAAAATTTATTCGCGATTCGGAGCTTACAAAACGTTAAAAAAAATTAAAACAAAAACGAATACCTCTCAGGTTTTCAGCAGAGGCTTACCTCGAAACTTCTGTGTAAGAATTATAAGAATTATTGCACCGACACACGGTAAGATTAATATTTAGATTATGGGTAGAATTAAAATTCTCGATTAACATTTTATATCTAAGAATATTAAGATAATTGTCGTAGACGATACAAAAGCATTATTGGAATTACTTTTAAACGTACACACCTATACGCACGTATTTAATTCGATAAGTAATAAAAGATGGACTTTTCATAAAAGGATAATTATTCGCCGCTGTTTCTTATTACCGTTGTGCCCATTTACCCGATATCGACTGGAATAATCGAAAGCTTTCTTATCGTGTCGCCTTAACGTGGAAGAAAAATATTTACTACGTAAGAAAATCTATACTTCAACATTGAAATATTGCAACACACGCCGCCCCACATTGCCGTTAGTACGCGACTGCCAAAATTAGTTCAAACAAACCAACGAGCGCTGATTAAAAAAAAAAAAAAAAAAAAAAAAAAAAAAAAAAAAAAAAAAAAAAAAAAAAAAAAAAAAAAAATCGATAGGAGCTTGGATCAGCATGACATTTTAATGCCATTTATCCGATTGAAATGCCCGCAATAATTCTCACTCGAACAACGAAGTTTCCCACATTAGCGTGTCTTCGTCGAGGTGGTCGAATCGAGAGGAAACTTCACTAAATAAGGCGTGCAGTCACACGCGCACCTCTCCACTGACACTATTTTTCTAATTTCGGTCTGGAAACTGTGGCGAACGCACGAACGCAGCGACGAAACTGAGGCTGCAGTTGGCGAGCGTGTGGCAAGGAAGCAAGGGGTTGAGTGTCCTATTGATTTCCCCAGTTCGTTGATCGCTAGGTGTGAGAGGGACCGAAACGACGTTACACACCCTTTTGGCTGTTCGATGCCCAAACGAGGTCGAGACTGCAAACGTTGGGCCACGGCTCCGTGCGCGAGAAGAAAGGCCGCGGCGCCTACCACCAGCAGGATGAAAGGAGTCGCACGGCTGACGCGAGAGAGGAGGGATATGCATTATCGATCTCGTCCAGAGAGGGAGAGGCCAACAACCACCCACCTGTCCGCCCGACTCTTGCCCACCACCCCCGCAGATTCCCTTGAGACTCGCGCAAACGTACCGACCTCGACTCAACCTCCGATCTGCAGCTTCGCATTTTATCCTTCGGGCTTTTTCCCTTTCATCCGTTTCATTATTCCTTGGAAAATCGGATCTTCCATTACGCGAATAGGAACACGATTCCAGTCTCCCTGAAAACATTTCAAAACCTCTGCTGGCTTTAACGATATTCGACCACTAACTAGAAGAAATTGTCAAATTCATGTCAAAGATAAAGATAAAAAGCTTCTTTTCGTACTAAAAGGTCAATCTTATTTCAGGTGTCCAATACATTTTTGAATTATTCTACAATTAGAACTGTTTAATTGAGTTAAGATTTTTAAGATTTATTGATATTCTAGCCAGTGCGTACGAAAACTCAAGTCGACTACTTATTTAATAATCTTCTCCATTTTGTCTGCAATAACGCTTTCACGATTTTCAAAACTCGTGCTTTTTAAATAATTGATATTTAACAATTCTTAGTTTCTAGCATGTAAACATAACAAGAATTATGTGCGATTTCATACTTGTCCGCAAACTAAGCTATGAAAGAACATCGGTGTAACAAAGGTAACAATGAAAGTTAATATATCACATTTTTTTAAAATGGCAAGGAACCATGAATTTATAGATCCATAAAAATAAATTAGATCAGAACTAAAATAATGGTGACGTATACGAAGGGTATATATACTTTATAACATAAAAGGTTTGTTTTTCGTGTTATTTTTATTTTAATTTAAATTATTTTTCAAATATTTAATTTGATTTTATCTATTGACATTTATATTTTACTAATTTTCGTAAGATTTTAAATAACACATAAATGGATAAATATTCCGGGCCGTGATAATCACAATCATGAAGGGAAAAAAAAAAAAAAAAAAAAAAAAACTTATTACGATTAATTACTATTTTTAGAGTGATATTATATTTAATAATATTTCCCTCGTTAATCTTGCAATTTTTAATAAATATTTTTACAGGAACAACGAGAGCACAGCAATGTATACGCAATCATTAAATGCAATATTCAAAAATAAATTTAGACCAACTAAAAGACAGAATGAAAAAGAAAGAAAGATAGAGATATAGAGAGAAAAATAATTGTTTTATTCTTAAGTGCATGTGCAAATATACAGTACAGATAAATAGTCATACGGGAGCTCTGCTAAAAAATATTTTACTCGAGCATGAAATAAAATAAAATTAAAACACTAATTAAATTATATCAAGTTTTGAGTGCCACTTAATTATTTACATAACTTACATAACTTTATAATGTTTTTATTAAATCTGTGGTATTTTACAGAGTTGTTTTAGTTTAGTTTGGTTGTGCGTTCATTTTGTACGCGATAAAAAATGAAAGAATAACAAAGTATTCGAGTGCAAAGTATACATTTGTAATGTAGTCTTTTATAGGTTGTCACAAAAACGCAGACCGTAAACTCGAAACATTTAAGATAAAAATTCATAATTATGTTAACTGACTTACAATCTACTTCTTTTTCTTATGAAAGCGGGCATTTATAATACAATTATTTTAACGTTAAGAATCAAGAATCGTATGAAATATATATACGTGTAAAAGGTTAATATAAACTACTTTGGAGAAAGAACATGGAAAACTATTATTTATACGGTTGAGTTATGAATTTTGTTAATTCTGTGCTTTTACTTAATGAATTTTTGATCGAGATGATATATATATATATTATATCGAAACATTTCATTGATAAAGTTATTAAACAGTTCCTGTCATGGATTATACCGTTGACGTGTAATTTAAGATTTTTTCCTAAATGTGAAAATAAAAGTGATTAAAAATGGTTGTTGCCTGACGTCTAAGTAA
Source organism: Wiebesia pumilae (assembly GCA_018907045.1). NCBI lineage: Eukaryota > Metazoa > Arthropoda > Insecta > Hymenoptera > Agaonidae > Wiebesia > Wiebesia pumilae. Next base: position 506,801 of record JACCHZ010000192.1, on the reverse strand, counting down.
CGCGTACCCGAAATACATTATAAATGTTTACGTCTAATCGTACTTAAAGCAGATAATAGCTAATTTTTAATTCCTTTATTAATCATTCTCTTGAATTATAAATAATATTCCACGCAGTTGTGCATTCTATTGGAATATATGGAAGTTTAAAAATAATTAAAATATCTGTTACATCGAAAGGATTTCATCTTCGATTGATTATTATTATTCGAGCCTCAAGAGCATTAAAACTCGCAAAACGTTGCATCTGCACACGTACTAACGCATCGCTGTCTCTTATTATCTCGTGCTCAAGAAATAGGCCGCTTAAATTAATGTACAATATTTTAAAAAACTAGTTGTTGAGATTCCTTATAATCCAGCTGATAACAGACTATTGCTTTAAATACAATGTGTTAATGAGAAAACTTAACCAAAGGAACGGGTAACGTAAATTATAAGTATCTACCAAATAAAACTATCGTCCATTTATTGCAGAGATTGACTATTAACCGTCCGTCTGGAGCATCGAGCTCACTTTGGTTATTGGCTTTTTTTCCCACGTGCACCAAGTTTATAAATATGACATTAGCTTCCGATGGAGCGATTATCACGAGCCACGTTCAAGTTTGTAAAAGAGGTCATCTCCCCTCATCTCATCGCAAAAGAATTCGGTGCATATGTAATTTCTGCAGCGTGTCGCGCGTTCTTTCGCGATATTGGAACTTAAGCTTATACGCACACACCCATCCAAGTTTAAACGAACGCGATGAAAATTTCAAGTTCATTACAACGTATCTCATTGTGCGTATGCGCACGAGAAAGGTGGCCGCGATTATTATTGGAATTATTAAATGTCCGCGTGACGGGCGGAGGGTGGGGTGGGGGAGCGCGTTACGAGTAAGGAACACTTAATAATCATTCCTTTCCATTTGCTCAGCATCTACGTTCACTAGGCTATAAAAGCAGGAGGGTACACCGAGGAGACCCCCGGAGCGAACGAGATAGAGGAGACGGGCTAATTTTACACGCGCGCGCGCCCTCGGAGAAGCTTGACGAGCTTCAGGAGTTTGGCAGAAGCGGGTCGACAACTGCGAAATCTCTAGCGGTTCGACGCGTTCGCTGTCACTAGGAACTTTCGCAGTTCGAGGTACGAGGATGGACGTCCAGACCCCGCGAGGTCGACCATCGGAATTCCTTCGGTCGTGGTACGTACGACAAGGTTGAAGTTTCTCGAGCTTTTGTTTTGCTACCTCGAAGGGTAATGTAAACATATTCATGAGCCATTCCGAATTTTTGCTACTTTAAAAGACCTAACTCATCGATTACTAGGATGTTGCGTCATGGAAAACGAAATGAATATTTCAATGATGCATCCCAGCGATTGATTTACATAAGCGACCGTTCATATAACAAGACGCTGTATTTCGCACTTAGTGTCGACCGAATGCAATCGTTTACATTTGCACATCATTTGCGTCAAGGCCCACTTAAAATTCCCGTTAAGAGTCCCGATACGAGGGGCATCCTTCGTTACAAGGCCGAATTCGACGACGACGACGACGACGACGACGACACGACGACGACGACGACGACGACGAGACGACGACGACGACGACGACGGAACAAAGATTATAAACGCGCGCGCAAAATCTCTCTTCTTTCTCTCGTTCGGTCGCACGCGACTGCGATTCATCTGCCTTATTTCGGGAACGAGGGCCGAAAGGGAGACTCTGCGAACTTCTACTTTATCGGGGTCTTCGTCATTTTTCGTCATTCGCATCTAATCGTGCATTTGAGATTTGTGAAATCGAACCACCGGGAATCACAATTTATACGCAAAGGCTACTTGCTCCGACTTGAAATTAGTCGAATCCCTCCGGGAATCGTAAGCATTCTTTTTATGGGACAAGCGAGCTAAGGAAAATAATCTGCAAATTTTAAGGCTTACGTTCCCAAGGCGTATTAACAAAATATGAAAAAAATATCAAATACGCGTCTAGAGTTAAGCGTCGTTTTTAAAAGGAGAAATTCCAACAAAGTTAAAAGAAACGAACTCGCGTTACATTCCAAGAATGTAATGTTTCTTGCGACAATACTTGGCGACCGTATCAAGAGTTTTAAATCGACGGTACATTCTCTGAAAAATGCTTCCTTGCAAGCGGTACAACCCAATAACCCACCCACCCAACAATATTTGGTTCATCCGCACGCAATTGCTTTTCAATGGATCTTACAAAAATTATAGCGACGATCCAAATGCGGTAAGCCTCATTTTCGGAGAATCGAACGGGTGCAACTCCTTCTCCATTGCAATGAAATTCGTCATTCGTCATTCGGCATGGAAACGAATTCAATAACCGAGAGACGATGGCTTAACGCCATTATTACACGACCCTACGACCTTCATTTACCCGCAGGCAATCTCGCGCTCTACCGCTAATACAAAGTTTTGCGAAAGTCGCTCGCTCGAGCAATTGCCAATAACGCCTCCTTCGAAATTCCGGATGACCGGTGGAGTTGGCAGACTCGCAAGACGATGCCCTTAATGGCTGATCAGGCCGAAAACGGGCGGCGGGCGGCGGGTGGCGGCGGGTGGCGGTGGCGGGTGGCGGGTGGCGGGGGGGGGGGGCGGCGGCGGACTTATCCGAGCGCGCGTATTGCCACAGAGGCTGTGTCGAGCCTCGCGGTCTGATCGGGAACGTGATTTATAAGAGCTGTACTACTACCGATCGAGAGCAGATTATGTACGTGGGATAACTATTCTCGTGGTAGTCACGTACCTCCTCCCGAGAAACGAACGATTGTAGGCTGCGTTTGATTTTCCGCGACCAGAGCGCAGCAGCACCTTAGCAGGAAGTCGCTTTTTTCCGCGCATAAAAGTCGCAAGCTCTCGTATCACCGACATTTTTCACAATTACGCGCGAGCGAGCGGTTCGTCGTTGCAAGTCCAATGCCTTTCTTTTCCCCGTTATGCGACGAGAATACCTTAGGTACGCACGCGTACCTTTCCCACGTGTCCTTCTCCGAGCGCGAGAGAACGTCGAGAGGCTTTTAATAGCTTTATCGTCGAATTTACTCGCGCGTACGTTTAAATATTCAAATACCGTGGGGTGACATTCGCTTTGCCGTGAATCGACCCGGTATCGCATGTAAAAATGTACCGCTATTGCGTAAATGGCCGTACATTGGAACGTTAGAATAATAAATACGAATAATCGCGACTTGCAATAAAATCTCGTAATTTACTTTTATCTTCAAGGAATGCCTTTACGCATTATCGCCTCAGCTTTATCAACTTTGCATTCCATAAATCAATCTCGCTCTCAAATACGGTCGTTAGGATTAACTTTGTAAATTAAATCGATAAAAACTTCAAATGGCGCTGCGCTAAATACAAATTAACGAGATGCCCGGCGAATAAATAAGCAATCGCGCGACTACTGTTCGTCTATCGCGAAGGAAACTCCGTACAATGAATTGCACGCTCAATTTTCCGAGGATGGGGATGGGGATCGTTGAACGTCGGTGGTGTAGGCCCCCACACGCGATTACGCGCAAAACCCACGTAAATTAGACAAGCGGGGTGATTCACCGTTCGCGAGGAGGAGAAGTTAATGCGCGCTCGAGTGAACGTCGAGCGCGAGTTCGGGTCGAGGGTCTATAAAGTATTATAGTTATGATAGGGTGTGGTACGATCGTACCTTTACCTATATAGAGGAAAAGACATTAATCTACACAAGGGACAGGAGAGTGTATCACGAGTGACGCTGTCAGTTACAAGCTCCAACAGGTGCCGAAATCATCGGGGATCGGGATTAAACGATGAGAAAAACGAGCAGCGCCTACGAGAGTTCGGTGATTTGTTGTTATTTACAATCGGCCTCGGCCAAACGAGAATTAAACTGTCACGCAAGCAGCGCACGATTTTTGACAGCCATCGACCGGTTATCGCACTCACACGGCCATTTTTACCGCTATTTCGAGTGCCGATAATTCGATGCTACCTTAACTTATTTATTAAAGATTATAAAGTATATATACGTATGCATGCGTGCGTTTTGAGATTTTGTGCGGTATTTAGGCAAAAAGAACCAATCAAACGATCAACTAACGTCTCCTGTTACCGCCAAGATTGCCAGCTGATGTAATAATTTGTATTTCACGTTGACATACACGTATAAACCTTATTAATTTCAAATGCACAGGTTGTCTGCCTTAGATTTATCTAATGTTTATCCAAGCGCTCGAAGCAAGGTGTAGGAAGCTACGGAAATTATTTTTCAGACCGTTTGAAAAACACTTTCACAATAGAAATTCTCGACCTGCGCGTGCATAATTTAAATTTCTGCTTCGCAGCAGAAGGTTGCTCAACCATCCGAAGGTAATAAAAATTAGCTTCACTTTAACGGGTAAAATATTATCAGGCGAATATTACCTTGCGAAATAAAATTTATAAAATTGTTCGCCGTTAAAACAGCTAACTCTCAATTTTGTATTGATTCTGTCGCGAGTTGCGAAAAGTTAACGTTTCTCGTTTACGAAGAAAATTTTTAAAAATTACTGATAAGTGCTTTTTCATCCGCCAAGCATCTTAAGCCGCATCTTAACTAGATTTATGGTTTACCGTAAGAGAACAATCACAACCAACAATTTAAAGTAAACCGTAACAACAATCGCGCGCAGACGCAATTCTACAATATAAAACTTGTATTTTAATTAGCGCTTTTATTCTTCGTCGCTTACGTTGATTCGTTGCAAAAAACACTCTATAGGGCAATAAACAATAGAAGGCAGGGGGGTTTTTTTTCTCGTGTATTTACGAAGCAGTAGTAAAGGCACTTGAGTTTTATAAGTTGCGCACATGTCGGGCCTTCATTATTTACGGGGCTGATTCACGCGATAAATTTAATCCCCTTGATAGATATACTATCTATATAGACAGAGATATGCACAGGCCGAGTGAGCCGAGGGAAAAATTAAGACCGAAACCTCCGCGAACAATGCGAGCTTTTGTTTCTTTAAACTTGGTAATCGCGTTGGGCTTTATCGCTATTTGCTGGTACGGACGATTAACGTAAATTGCATCGTCGAGTTTATCGAGCCAAGGTCATCCTCCAACAGTACCAAATTCACAAGGAGTAAACCGATTAAAAATACCTACTTTACGCGAGCTCAAAGACTACTACTCATTTCGTGATATTAAAGATGAAACTTTTACGATTACACATTTTTCACAATTACGTTAACGATCCTGAAAATTTATTAATATACAAGGACTGGAGAAGCTTGTTATCATATAAGTTATATCTTCGACAATTAGCAATTATTAAAGCAACTGAAAGATTTGGGTTAATAATGAACATACAGTGCACGATCGATAAAGATTTTTTCCGAAATCGATTGCATCGTTCAAAAATTACATAAAAGTACGCAAAATGAGAAAAAACGCCGTAATAATTGCAGGTCCTTGATGAAGATGCAAAATATAGTACACGTTTCGAGACATATTTTCTCTTACGGAAGAGAGGGAGAAAAAAAAAAAAAAAAAAAAAAAGTAACGCACACACGCGTGTGTATACAAAAATTGAATTTGCATTTCTTTGTACTTTGTAAAAATTGTCACGTTGTTTTTATCATTTTATACGGCTTTAGAAATGCTATCTGTGTACCGACGTTTGAAAAAATGTTATACTCTTATTAGAAAAATCATAAAGATTATTTTTATCGACGTTACACATAAAACAAAATTAAAATATTGCTTGAGATATTAAACAGCCACGTATCAATCAAGATAAAAATATATTTAAATTCCGAGAGACACAAAGTATCTTCGAGCCAATAAGTTCATTCGTCCATCTTCGATAATTGCTATAAAAAAAAAAAAAAAAAAAAAAAAAGTAATAAAAGAATAACGCTTTCCTTGAATAATCTGTTCGACTGTCAGACGTTTCCTAATCAAAATTAAGTATTTTTTTTGTTCGTATTGTTTATAGATCAGTTGAAAAGCTGATATTTCTTTGGGAGTAATTACAGATATGATGCGCATTTGCCAAGATCTTATCACGATAGAAGTTCGTTTAATAGCAGCAAAGATAAAAATAGATTAGCGAGGTTTTTGGTCAATTTTTATTTCGGTCATTAGGGCTTATCAAGTATACGCGCACTCAATATATGAATTCCACCTTATCATAAGCTTTTGTACAACACCTCATGTTTTCAAGAGAGATATTTATTTGTTTATTTAGCAAAAAGCATAAAGAACGATAAAGAAACGGTGATTTAAAGGGCATTTCTCATTACAAGTTGAACTCGAAGAAATTAATTTTTAACGTATGAAATACCTACGACGTGAACTTTTTTGCAAGTTTTCAATGATATTCAAAACTCTAATCTAAAGTAATGTCGAACGTTGAAAGCTGCATAGTTTTTGATTTTGGCTACTTTGTTGTCATTGACCCAATCTTTGATTATTTACCTCGGTCTATTTTACGTTTATTTAACGATGATATGACAAACTATTTAGCAGTTCGCGCGTGCGATGCATGGCGTAGCGGGATATTCAATATAACGCCCCAAGATGTCGTCATTTCTCTGTCAAATGTAATTCGCCGAGCGTTGCAAAAATACTATCGGCGTGGCAGGAAAAAGAACCAGATATAACGACGCATTCTTATGACAAATATTCCGCAGCTACGTGTACGAGACTATCTAACTTTCGCACTTACTAAATTTAATCATAATAATAATAATAATAATAACAACTCTGACGTTTTTCGCGCAAAAACGTCAAAAGAGTAATATTACAATAAACAAAGATCGCGATTTTCCCTTAATTTACAAATACCATTGCCTACACAGAGTATTTGAATCGACGATAAAAATGAGAAATCCAACGCAAGTCTATAGAAATAAAATAAAATTGCTGCCTTCGTTAATCGTCTACGTTAATAGCAAACGTACATTTTTATCGCGCACTTAAAATAAAAAGTATGAAACTGTAAGCCCATTAGAAAGAATATTCTCAATCCTAGTATTTATCAATTCCAATGGATTAAACAAGCATGATCCGTTTAATACACTTAACGACTTATCGTTTAACACCAGCCACGAGTTTCTTTACCATTTAATCTTATACTTTCACGGTTTCACACCAAGTTACAAGTTTACCGATTTACGCGCAAAAAGGCGTTGCTTATTAAGTCTAAAGGATTTTCAAGATAAATAGTTTTAATAGGCTAACACGGTTGCATCGACATATCCAACGAATGTTCTTTCCATCGCGATTGAATTCTTAAAACGAGCGCCTTAGCTCGTGGACAACGAAGCTTTGAAGATTACAAAAAGAGAATGTCCAACTTACGGCAAGCGAAAAATATCTCATTTATTATCGTTATTAAGAAACTGCTGAAACAAGATTAAGCTTTCTCTCTCCGCGATTAGCATCGAAGTACTCGAAGGGCGTCGAGTTTTCCGACGCAGCAGCGACAATCGTTTCAAACTCACAACGTTAATGGGCACGAACAATTTTTGGCTCCGAGAAGAGACGCTAGAGACTTTTAAATTTCTTGCGATGCCATTTGCTTAAAATAAACCGTAGCACGTGAATCGATGAGAAACCGCACACCAAGTTCAAGTCGTCAAGAACTTTCGATATCTCTCGTGGACTCGTTGGAAACAAAAATAAAAGACAACGAAACAACGCGAAATACTATAATTAACCCACACGCGTAAAACCACGACGATCGTCGATCGTTCGGTTAAATTAGCGATAAAAATCAGCGGACTAAGTTTTTCTCTTACGCGGTACATCAAATTAAATCAATCGGTACTCCAAAGGCAGTCGCCGCGAGACGGTAATCAATTGGAAATTAATTAATCGACATTGTAACGAGAAAAGAACACCGAGGAGAATAATCGAACTTGGTTTACGGGGAAATCTCGATCGTTTCCCGTCTCGCAGTCGCGCGCACACCGATGGACAAAAGTCCAGGCGATGACGCCTCAAGGTAGTCTCCTCTGAAAATTAGTTCGACAGAGCGACCGCGATAAAGATCGGTTTGTACGTTCGGTTTCGCGCTCAAAATAACTTGGAATAAGTCTAGAATTCGGCAAGGCGAACACGATCGCCGAGCCACTCCTCGATTACGTCAGCTTAGAGTGGTAAATAAAATTCGCCCACCGCTCGGAGACAGTGAGTGGAAGATGTCAGTCGCTCGGAGCCGTCGGAAAGCCGTCGGAAAGCCGTCGGAAAGCCGTCGTCGTTCCTCGTCGCCAAGAGCAGCGGGGAAAAAATGCCGGTGTGCGCGAGCGTAAGCAGCTGCAACGGTCGCGCGAGCCGTCGGAGGGGGAGTGTAGTCTCGATCCTTCTATTCGAAGTAGCGCGCAGTACGAGGACCGTTGGATGATGGAAGTCGTCCGGTGCACCGGCAGGTTAGATGTCGCTACGTTGCCGATCGGAGGAGCGTCCCGGTGGGTGGGAGCGAGCCACGGAAAAAGACGAGTCCCCAATGCCGGAAAAGGAGGGCGAGGAGGACGAGGAAGGAAAATGGAGGCGCCCTTGCCAAAAAGGAGAAGGGCCCCGTTCGAAATTCAAATACGCGCGAGAAGCGCCCCCCACACCCCCCGCCTAGCTTCCACGAAAATAACCGTCAGCAGCGCGAGCGCGTGGACCTTAACTTGGAGCGCGCACTCCCGGATCGTCCGCGGCTTTGCCTACCTCTCAGCTGCTCGGACACGCTCCGGTCGGTCGCTCTGCTCCGGCGTCCTCCTCTCTTTTTTTTCCTTTACCAAGTGCGGGCGCAGCTTTTACCTCGGTCGCGAACACCTCAGCTCTCTTCCTCGTGCACGGAAGGGCAACTACTGGGAACGCGCGCGCGCGCGCGTGCGCGCATACGCACGCACGCGCTCTCTCTCTCTCTCTCTCTCTCTCTCTCTCTCTCACTCCGACCCCCTCCAGCCGTCCGATTCGGCGACCGGCGCTCTTGCTTTGTTCGAGGTTCTTCGGCGTTGGAGGAGAGGGTAGGGAGACCGAGAGAGGAAGCGAAGGCGAACGCCGCCCTGTTTTCGGCGACGCGCGACAGATAAGACAGACACGAATAGCGCGCCAAACGTAGACGCGGACCAAAAGTTCTCTCGATCCGAGCTCTCGACGAGGTGACGAATCGAGACCAACTGCCGAATCCCCTACGGTCTCGCGCCTTCCTCCCGTGAACCTCCTCCGCCGTTCCTTTGCCAGGCTTTCCTCTCTCGCTCGCTCTCCCTCATTGGTGCACTCGCGTGCGTGCGTGCGTGCGTGCGTGCGTGCGTGCGTGCGTGCGCGCACCAACCGAAAGGAGTTCCGAAAGGCACGCGCGGATGCCGGTGTCCCGACTCCCGGTACTCACGAACGTTCGTGCGCGGGCGCACCGGCGCCTCGAGCCGACCAATGGCGAAGCGCAACGCCTCGGACGGCGGTAAATTTGAATGTCCTTGCGGTCCTCGACTCCGTATCCGCGTACCGCTTCCAACGGAACTGCGATCGGATGTATCGCACTATTAGAAACAAGACTCGGTCTTCGCGGCAGAAACAACCGATCGATTCCGTTCGATTCCGTTCGATTCCGTTCGATTCCGTGCGATAAGACACTTAACTCCATTACTATTTTTATATTGCACTTGTAGCGTAATTCCCATACTCCATTGACTTTAATCACGAGAATGCACGAGGTTCCTGCAATTATCTTTTATCGAGTTTAATTTACGAATACGATGCGCTTTATCAATAATATCGATAAAAGATCAGTTTTATCGATTTACAAGTCTTACGCAAAATAAACACACAATGGTTTTAACGAATAACTGGAATTTAGGCGGCGCAGGATAAAGTTAGCGCGCAAGAGAACTTTTTGATATGAAAGTGGCGAATAAAACTGTTACTGTATTAATGTATAGTAAAAATGAATAAAAATAAAAATACACGTTGCATTACCTTTAGGTAATACGCAACGTACTAATTTCTCAATTATTTCTCAATTATTTCTCAATTATTTCAATTAGAGGAGATGCCAACGACAAAATAAAAAATACGAATTATGTCCAACAGTGGTACGTTATCGTTATGTTATTGGCGTAAAGGCCGATAAAAACAAGAATCGCTAAACAGGATATCCCCGCACTCGTCAACGTCAAATACTTTAGAAAAGTAAGCAAGAAGGCGAAAGAGAGACAAGCGCAATCGCGCCTATAAAAAATAAGCTTCATTGTTAGCAGGCGGCCGTTTGAGAATTGACGCAACGAGATTGCAAAGAAAGAGAATAAGAAATGCAAGCGCCTATTTCGTAGCGTCGCCGATAGCGTCGAGCTGCACTTCGTTGAGACTTGGATTCGCCTACTCGCGGCGACACTATTCGCGTGCACGCTGTCGTTGCACCGACAAAAATAACCGGCGATGCATCGGACCAAGGAGGAACCGTCGTCGGTTGCTAGTACCACTCGACTCACCAAAATCAGTCGAAAGCCTACCACCTACTAGATATTCCGCCAACCTAGAACCTTCGTCCTCGATGGTTGGCGAGGTTTCCCGGTGATCGGAGACTTGGGCATCTCGCTTTCGTTGCGATATCCGATACTTGTATCGGTGTTTCATGTTGGAAGTTAACGGAACACCAAAAAATGTTCCTCTCGCGCTGATCCGTCGCTCTTTCAATCGATCTTTAAGGTACACTCGCTCGATGCACCGAACATTAGTAAGGCTACGGACATTTTTAAATCACTGATTATTCGAAATTGCAGGCAACCACTTATCAAGTCTTCAAGCATATCAATAAACTACACCACGAAACACTGCCTTACAGGATTTAATCGACTCTTACTTCTAGCTTCGGAATTTTTTCTCTCAAAGAAAACTGTATCACGGGTACTTGTTAAGCGGCATAACCGACTTAACTCTAAACAAGAAATTCGTTTTGTACTCCGACAAACGACAACGTATTTCAACATATTTCAATTGATATCGTTGCCTAATAATGAATGGAAACGCGTGGTTTTCATTTTGACCGAGAATCTCTTTTATAAGAAAGTATCTTTATAATAAAATACCTACTAAATTGTATAGACTAAAGACAATTTCAAATTATTTTTGTTTTTGCCTTATTAGAAATAGACATAAACCAAACATAACAAAATTAATATCAAAGTGTTTCCGCTGTGTTCATACCGTCATACTGAGTTACTAAAATAAAACATTGCCGGCGATAAGATTTTTTCAATAACTCGTCGATTCTTAGCTTTCGCTACGAAAACGTTGATAATTATCGAGGGAACCAACGGTTACACAACTGTTACATTCAAGTTTTATAAAACCACACAATAGTTTGAACAAATATTACGAGTACAGAATATTGGAAAACAACACATGTTCTAACCTTGAGGCGTGAGATGTAATGGCAATTAAGAAGCAACGAATTTCGGTAGAATAAAGGCATCCGTATGAGAAAAAAAAAACACGTGTATCGTTAAAGAAGTTGCTTACTTTTCAAATTTACTTTTAATTCATTAAACGATTTAAGAATTTTTATAGTAAACATTTTACAGTAAACCAGAACGTTTTTAGTTTATCATTGTTTATTTTGCGTAGTCGAATATTTGCATTTTACCAATCTTCATTGGGGAATTATTCGTAAGTTGTTGAAAATTTAGAAAAATTCTCTCTCACTCTCTAACACAAGATGTTTAAGTAAATTCAGGATATTGTACATTTTATCGACGCTGAATTAAATCAAGTCTGCGTAATTATTAAATTTAAAATAATTATTATTTTGAGTATGCATTTTTAAGGAATTTAATTTCAGTGTGCAATTATACGGTGTATAAAAATGTATAAAAATGTTGAAAGTAACGAAATGTGATTACAATTTACCGCTATTAAGCTGCGATTGGAAAATAGTAATATGCGATTAAAATTTACGTTTTATAATTTTAATAGTATTAAAAGAAAAAGCATCGCAAGATTCTACTTATGATGCTTGTAATAAAGGAAAATAAAGCGTTAATAAGATTGAGCCTTTCCGATTTTAAGTTTAATCGTTTTTTCAACACCTTGTAGATTAATAATAATAATAATAATAATAATAATAATAATAATAATAATAAAATAAAAAAAAGGGACTTAGTTATAGTTATTTTATTTCAATGCTAGAGCGAAGTGGCGCCATTTGCAAAATATGTTCGAGATATAGGTGTGACTCATTACGAATCGTTAAGCGTTACGTGCAATAAGTTGTAAAGCAACCGTTGTATAAGTTAAGTAAAAAATGTAACAACAGCCTTAGCGATGCTTCTTGTGATCGCAACGCTGTTCCATGAATGTGCCGGTAACGACGCGAACAACGACAAACATAACTGTATCTAATCTAATAATTATTTTGTGCTTAGTAAAGTATCTGCAATATTTCCGGAGATAAATATTCAGTACACGTCTTATTGCTTATCAGAATAGACTTATTTACTAGATTAATTAAACGACAAGATAATTCAGCTAGGAAGATATTTTCTTTCGAATCAAAATTTATATCGCATTTAAGAAGCATAGCAATTAATTGTCGATAAGATACTTTAGCGAAGATCCACAAGAGCACCGAGGAACAAGTAGAACTTTGATCGATAACCGATGTCATTCGTAATTTTATTCATTTCATAAATCCAAAAAAGCAATTATACAATACAGGAACCTTTATCGACTCTACTTTGCTATTCCTTTTTAGGTTCGCCGATCCGTTCGGAGCACCAACAAAGAGTTTGGGTCGAAAGCATTAACCTCACTTACACGCTCGTTAACTAGTGCAACCACACGGTGACGCGCCCCCTAACCCCGGAGTACATGCACCAAACAACGATGTTATCGACCATTAGGCAATACACGAGAAATCGCTCACTCCACCCCCTTCGTACATATTTCTCCAATGATCGATGACCAATTAAAATATGCAAACACCTGTCGTAACGCCTATTTAAAAAGAGCGTGCAACAGTCGGACAGAGAGCCGCGATATATCTTGGTCTGATTCGCGCGGCATTGTTCTGTGCTCGTCCTCGAGCAAATGATGGAACGACAATCAGTGCAGGAAGTGCAGCGACTCGTGACGTAAAAATCTACGTGCGCAGAAGCGCACCTCGACTCGCGGGGAAAGCGAGTTCGAGGAGAGTTAAGGAGGCGCAAGAACCGCGAAAAATGGGCTCGATTATCACGAGACCAATTATCCGGGCTTTTCACGTGTACCACACCACCCCCCCCTCCCCCGATGCGTTGGTACGGTGCGAAGGGAGCGAGGAGTCGCATTTCGTCGACGGGTATAACGAAGAATCGCTACTCTCGCTCTCGATCGAGTCCGTGGCACAAAGTCCGTTTTTTTTTTTTTTTTTTAATTTATCACGCTAATGATGCAATATTATTTTTAAGGACAGAAGTAAAGTTGCTAACAACTCGGATTTTTAATTGGCATAAAAATAAAAATAAACTTTCTTTGGTATCACGCGCACGTACTTGTGCTGTTTAATCGTTGCACTTGATCATGATTCCATGAACTTTTTTAATTTACTAGGCTATGAAAATTACGACGAAATTAACGTACGAAAATTGATTACGCTGGGGAGTAAACGCATTTCTTGCGTTACCAATTCAAAGCGCTATTTCAAACAACCAATTTCCAATGGCTTTATGAAAATATAAATATTACTTGGGGCATTACACTTATGATAGAATAAATTGACCGAATTTAAGTTAGTTAAAAGATACACTTGCGCAGTACGCACACCTTGCGAATTGTACATTCGTTTTACAGGATAAATGAAAACTCATACCCATCAACTTTCTCATAATTTAAAACGAATGGAATATCTTTTTGTTTACGAAAGGATTATATTTGCTTTGTTAAGGCGATTGGCAAAACCATTAATTTTATTAAATCGAATGGCCGTAAAGTATCAGTGAATTCAGTTTGAGAGAATAAATTTTAACGAATGTAAGATCATTTATATAAAGATGAATTACATTGCACTTTACTCGCAGACATTCCAAGTTTGATTATTAATAAAGCAGACATTTAACGATATTATTGCAAATATTTAGCGAATGATTCTTTCCAATGCTATTGAATTACAAGGCGTAGTCAACACGAGCATCCGTTTATTTAACTGGATCAACGATTAAAAGATAAATCGATTAGAATATTACGGACAAATAAATCACAATAATTTCACGAAACGAGTTTCCGCACTGACAAATCCTTCCTACGATATTTTTCTCTCGCTGCAATAATTACCGATCCATGGCGAAGCGTACGATCGAATGTTCGCATTCGTTGACTATCTTTGCCCGCAAACAGGGAAAATCCGACATTTTAATTTTTGCAATTTTTGTAATTTAATTTTATTTCAGTCGTTATTGAAATCGACGAAAGACTAATGACTCTTATCATCAGCTCTTTCGGTAGAAATCTAATACTAGTAACAGTTACTTCATACATAATCACTAATGAACAGTCGTACGTGTACGTGTATCTTTCAAATTTTATAAATTTACTTTCATGCCTATCGAACAAGTGTAGGTAGTTTTAGAAGCTGATAATTACAGATTTATAAATATCGTATTTCACGATGTTATCGATTTTATTCATCGATTGGTAATATTGGCAATTAGAAGTGTAGTTTCCTATAATATTTTATTACAAAAATTCTTTTGGTATCGTATTTCTACTTAAAAAAAAAAAAAAAAAAAAAAAAAAAAAAAAAAAAAAAAAAAAAAAAACGTTAAATCCTACATTCAACGTAATTCAACGTTAAATGTAAATCTTAATTTATATTGCTTTTCAATGAACATATCATTAGATTTAATATTGCCACAATCAAATTCAAGTTTCCAGCTTCGTATAAATACATTAAGCATAAAATGTACTTTATCCATTATGTATTTTGTATTTAGCTTGCAATTTTCATTACAAGTACAGTCAACGTACCTTTATCCTATATTATTTTACAAATTCAAAGTCAACGATTCGAAACTTTTATGGTACTTCTAAGCTTGACTTCTCATATTATCGAACCATATCAAATCTGTTTAAAAATTGGATTCGAAAAGCATTGCGAGGGATATCGTGAAATAATTCAATGAAAATAGTTTAAAATACAGCCGCCGCCGCCGCCGCCACGCACGCTTACATTATAAATAAATACAGTCCGAAGCGAAAATACAACGAACATAATCATTAATATCGTCCAATTCCCTTTATTCTTCAGTCCTCGTTCTCTGTCTTCGCGTCTTTGCTCTGTTTTTCACAAGACAAAAATGCCTCGCCAGGACTCTTCTTCTTCTTCTTCTTCTTCTTCTTCTTCTTCTTCTTCTTCTTCTTCTTCGTACCACGGAGGGAAGTTATTCCGGTGTTGCGACTGAACGACGACGAAGATAAAAGGAAAGAACATGTAGCGTATTCGAGGATGCCTTGGGCGTTATATAAATTGCTAGACGGTTACGGGACCGCGTTGGATTGGGTTGCCAATTGATCATATTCGGGCATAGATTCGACAGCCTAGGGAATTATATAAACGACGATCGATCAATTTTCGCATTCAAGCGAAATGTTAATAAACGATAAAAGCTTTCGCTGATATCGCTCGACATCGCTCGAGTTTGCGCACGGAAAACGCGTGACCGCCTTTAAATTCATTTCGACAACATTCAAATTAACGATGGTGCTCTCGTACGTTTGACACCAACATTTGTGGTTCACGTTATTGGAATAAATTAACAATTTCTTATCGTTTGCCAATTCGTAGCTTCGGATTTATCCTATAGCTGTTAGGTGTCATGGTATATAGATCGACCCTCCCCCTTTACCACTTCTGTAGAGACAACAGACGTTACCGTAAGAGACCGTTGCAGCCATGTTGTTCCTTAAGGACAGCGACTGCGAAATCACATTGAGATAATTGCGGAGGTTCGTACTTTTAGTCAATTGTTACATTTGCGTACTCGGTCTGCAATTAGATGAATCAAAGGCGGAGGCGCGAGTTGGATCTCATTTCATATACTGCGCGATTAACGTAACATAACTTTACTCGTAATATTAAACTCTTTTCAGCATATCTGCGATTTCTCTCCGTTGCGCGTCTATCAAAAGATCCGGAGATCGCGTTTGTCGCGAGTTGCACCTGATCTAGCGGGGATCAGGACGAAACGGGAAGCCCCCCTTCTACCAAGGAGATACCGAGGAAAGCAGACTTTCCTCGAAGGAAAGTCTGCCGAAAGGACGTTATACTCGACGCCGCTGACAATAGCGAGTGATTAACGCGCTTGATATTTACCACTTTTCATAAAAAACGGAAATGACATTACAATCTTAATTTAACGAGTGCCAAGAGACAGTGTCAGAAATGTGAGGAAGAGAATTTAATAACAGCTTAACTTAAATTGAGAAAATTTCACCACGCGAATTTGTCGTATTAAATGATCGCGTACGAATGAATCCACCCGAAGTTGATAAATAAACAAGCAAGTTTTGACGGTTTGGAAATTTTCAAAATTTCATACCAAATGAATATTTTGAAGCGATTAATCCAAGTCGCGAGCAAGTCGAAAAATTTACTTTTAATCCGTAATCTTTTACAAAAATTAAGGCCGACTGAAACTAGTTATTAAGTAACTCTCCAATTTTTTTAAGTAGTTTAGGCTAAATAAGCCCAATCCACGACGCACGAGCAATACATTGACGAGTACAATGTTTTCCGCCTTAAAGAAGGATACGCAAGTGAAATGCAAGCGAATTAAATTGAAGCCAGGGATTAAATATAGACAGGCCAAGATTAAAGTATCAGACGCCAACTCCCTATTGGCACTTTCGAATTAATTTTCAGCGGAGATCGCGAAGCACATTACCACCTCTGTAGATCCAGAACCTTCTGGCGTTGTGATGCACGAGGGCAAATTGTACCAAGAGTTAACCTACGTACATGGATGTTTACACTTCGATATACGTACGCAGCAGTAAAGCGGCGTAACTCGGGTCAGCGATTGCCATGCGAACGCTATACACGCATACGAAATAGCGATGTACGTGCCTCGTCGAATGCTCAACCGTTAACTATAATCTTCGTTTACTTACGAAAGTTACGAACCGACGCGTTACATCCCTCCAATATGCCCTGTTTTCCATGGTAAGTAAAGATCGAGGTTGTTCGTTTGTTATTCGCTCATCGATCCAGCTTTTAGCCAGACTCTAATTTTCGTTGAATATTTGTTGAAAAATAAATAATACCGAAGACGGTGGATTTACTCTTCTTTTGCGTTATCTTACTCTATTGTTGGTTGAAGCTTAAGGTTTGCCGATAATTCCAATTATTAGTTCACACAATGCGAACGAACTTTAATAAACCGATGGTTCTCATAAAATTGCGCAAATTAATTACATAAAGTATTTTCCATTTAATAATTTGTTGGCCTGCGAAAATGCGGACGACTCCTTTTATTCGAGTAATATGACTTTTCTTATAAGCATCGATAGATTATCGATGCTGTAAAGCGAACGAAATGAAAACTAGTTTTGAAGAAGAAAATTACCAAAAAGAAAAACAGAAGAAGAAGAAGAAGAAGAAGAAGAAGAAGAAGTAGGAAGGTAACGTAAATCTTTTCTTCTAATTTGTGTCAAATTTTACCGAGATTTATTTTACTTTTATTAATAATAGATATTGTCCAACGTATATAAAAATATGTATCAATGATATTACGTTAATCTGGAGTATTCGTTGATTTTACAGAAAATAATTTTCACTTTCACAAATTCTCATCCATGGTAGAGCTTGGTGAAAAGAATGTGAAAGTGCTATTTGCGAACCAAGTCTAATTACACGAAAGTTTAATTGTTTCAATTTACAGTAAAAAATTTCTTTTGTTAACAGTTTTTGAAAGTTTTTTCCTGTACTGTTTGTACTTTCTCATAACACTCGATAAACGTTTAATATCGTTTTTAATTGGGCCTAGTGCAGTGAAAACGATACAACTATGCATAAACAGTTGAAGTACTCTAGTCCACCGTTAAGTAAGAATGTTAAGTTCGAGGAATCAAATATTACACATTTATAAAAAGTCAAGAGTATCACATCCGCGAATTAGAGATTACAGGTTTCGTTTAAGTTTGGATACGTAAATCTGACGATAAAATTGGAAATCTCTTACTTGACATTGGTAATAGCTAAAGTTTACGTCACTCATAAAAACGAATCAAGATTTTTACGTTTTTCCACTATTTACAACAATTTGGAAAATAATAAAACGCGTTTACCGATGCCTTAACTTGTAATACTTCATTTCAAAAAATTGCAACTACACGTGAGAATAGGAATGAAACGACTTTGTGACGCGAGGATGTCGAACGGCTTAAAGAAGGATACGGATTTCCAACTGACAATGAAATAACGCTAAATTCACGAAGAGATGGTAAGAGATGGTGGCCGATAAATTGTGTGCCTGTAAGTAAATCGAGAGAAGGATAAACTTACTGGTAACGTGGATGTTATAGGTCGAGAAATCATCTTTCTCGCTCAGGACGGGCAGATCGACCAGAAATTCAGGGGACTTGGTCATCAGACTCGTGGTTTCGAATTGCTTGCCAAATTTGTCGTGGATGTCATCGACGGTGTCAACGTTCGTCTCGGGTCCAAAGTCCACGTCGTCGTCGTCGTCGTCGTCGTCGTCGTCGTCGTCGTCGTCGTCCTCCCGCTCCTCCCGCTCCTCCCGCTCCACCCGCTCCTCGTGCTTCTCGTGCTTCTCGTGTTTCTCGTGCTCCTCCACCTCCTTCCCCTCCCCCTCCTCGTCGTCGTCGTCGTCGTCGTCGTCGTCGTCGTCGGCGTCGGCGTCGTTGTACCGCGGCGGTTTGGGCCTGTGCCTGCCGTTGATCGTCTCGAGGACGGCGTTGGTAGCGCAGGCCTCCGCGAGTCCGACGTCGCGGCCGTTGGTCTGCTGTAGTTGCGAGAGCGGTTGCTGCTTGCCGAAACCAAAGTCAAGGTCGTAAGGCTGCTGCTGCTCCTGCTGCTGGTAGCCGGGCTCCATGCTCGAGGCGCACTGCACGGGCCGCGGATTGAAGAAGGACTTGGCCGCTATCTCGGCGGGCGGCGTAAGGAAAACGACGATCACGGATATGTTGTCCCCGCACAAGTTCTGCTTAGCCCAGTTCACGAGTGCCACGCTCGCCGAACTGTAATCGCCTGCAAGCAAACACCATGGGAAATAGCTGTGATCAGCGGCAAATATTTACAACGCGTACAAACAATGGACAAACGACAGTGCCGTAAAACAGCCGGGCAATTCTTACAATTGCTCGTCTCTTACAAGCAATTTCATGATAAAATATCGAGTTTCGAGACGTACTACGAGTTATTTATTTGGATTGTCTGGAAAGGAGCTGGCGAGATTGATTTTTCATGAAAATTATTTATATCGCGCTCGGTAAAAGGCCTTGAGATTGCGAAAGTCATCGGGCGTTTATTACCAGTGACACGGTGAAATCCTTTGAATCGTCGATCCGAAGGTAAGCGATCGCCGGATATTTATTACTCGCGCTTGCAGTTTCCAAATTCTTAACGAATAACGTCGAGGAAGAATTAAAAATGCAGCAGAGGTAACGGTAGCGGTTGTTTAGCCTCTCGATAAGCGTATCGCGAGTTACGATATTTCAAGTTCAGCCAAAGCGCGATAATTATTATCGGGCATTTTCATTCGCGCGCATCACGCTCACGTCCTCGGCACAACTCCGAGCTTCCGCGAGCTCGATGATGCATCGCAGCCAATGCGTCCAGCATCTCCTGGCAAAGCGTGTAATCTTAAATATAGAGGCCGTGGATGGCGAACCCACGAGCCCTCGTATTAGGGACTCATTAGTGCGGCGAGAGTAGACCGTAACTCAAATCCCATTACGACCTCGACGCAAAAGTGCTCGTACGCGGATGCGGCCAAAGTGCTCATCGGGAGTCGAGTGGCCTGATTATTTTAACGCTCACTTCTTAAATGCCGATAAAGAGAGTTTGCGGGGAGTTTGTGGTAGTTGTGGGGGCGGGGGGGGGGGCATGTTAGTTGGCAGTAACGTACCCGGCGATGTGTAGCGAGCCAAGAACCTTGCGTTGCAGCACGATGTCGATGTTTAATGATTAAATAATTGACTACTCCGACATTTTTGCCTATAACGATGTTTGGCATCCGAATGGGTAAGCGAGCAATATTTCCATTATTAATTAACTTGGCTTGATGAAAAATCTGTGCAAACGTATCATCGAGTTGTTACCAGGGTCATATTATTATTATATAACATAATGTTAACGAGACGTATTAGTTATGTCTCTGAACGATTGTTCCTCCATCACGGCGGTATTTTTACAGAAACTCGAGGGAAGCGCATAATTGAGCTAGATTCGAGCTCTGAAATATTCCAAGTTTATTGGGAGGTACGGTTGCCTCATTTCGCCAACTTTGAAAGTTCGTTCAAGCGCGTTGGACAATGAACTAATTATCCACCGGCGCATTCTAAAAGCCAGTGGAATAAGTTGGTCGTTTCGCACGAGGTACGCGTAAAATATTTAACACTCTCAATATTCTATTCGCTCGCGTATTATTAATTATGGTATTTACATCCATTTACGATTACCGGGAAAAAAAAAAAAAAAAAAAAAAAAAAAAAAAAAAAAAAAAAAAAAATCATTTGAATTACGAGATTATTTGCATAAAAATCTGCATACTCTTAAAAGCTTTTAAGCTTTAATGCTTGATTCAAGGTTGATAATGGCTACTTAATTTAAATACTGTACGTCGTTAATTCAATGTCTACCGGTACTTTTTGAGTACGCTGGAATGGTATCCTTCGAAGCAAGAGGCTTGCCAAGAGAAATTATTCCTTTGACTTTTTGACTTTCGCGTACGAATGATGCGTGTTTTTTTTTTTTTTTTTTTTTTTTTTTTTTTTTTTCTGCAGATCCTCTGAATTTTCGTTCACTTCAGCGACGAGGGAGAAGACTGAAAATAAAAGGAATCAAACGCGTCTCTCGTTTCAAAAGTAACAGACATTTATTTTGCGCTATAACGGAAAGAGAACGCGAGCCAAATAAAGCGCGGGATAAAACTCATGACGAGTTATCCTAGGAAAATCAACCTTCGCCGCGTTTCTTTCTGCGTTGGTACAACTAGATAGACATCACGAAATCTGCAAAATATTTTCCAACTTGGCTGATTACCTTGGTTAAGAAGCACAGGTCGGTAAATTAGATAGAAGAAATAGAAGCCTCCCCGTACAAAGAAAGTGTATAACGTCGATCAAACGGAAGATACAGAGTCAAAGTGGCCGCGGAAGACGAAACCGCTTGGTAATAACTTTTATTCTACGGCAGCGTGCATCCGCATAATTAACGAGTCCAAGATAAGCGCTTGCGAGTGAAATAGTTGCGCGAATTACGGCGAAAATTTTTTGCTCCCTCGTTCTACCGACGGAAATTCCCGCGGTGGTTATTCTCGCAGCTGTGCTACGACGACGTTTCTCATACAGACGAACTCGATTTTGCAAAAGTGCCACCGATCCGTGCATCCATCCCACCACTCCGGAAGAATTTTCTGCTCGCAAATTTCGCTCTAAAGTCTCGCCTCTGAAGCCTCTAAAATTAAATCGGCCTCATCTCGAGACAATTCACTTTTAAAAGAAGAGCACAATTAACTTGTCCCTTTTTTATTCCAAGCATTCCTTACTTCGAGTCTTGTACCGAGTGAATATTAAAGTGAGCGCAATCGCGTTGAACGCGCCTCGTCAAATGTCAGCTAAGCCTTGACAGATTTATATCGAGCTTTTTCTACGCGCTTGATGCAAGGTTGATACAAAATTAATTTCCACACTAATCGTGTAAATACCGATTTGCGATAATGTTATTTTTAACTCGTGCACACGTATACGTAACCCCATAATAACATTACAATGGGATTTTTATAATTATGTAATAAGTCGAGAGTATTTGAGATATGACACTTTGATTCAAAATTTAAGCATTTAACGAGTAAACTTTAATAATGATCGCCGTTCAAATACGTCTCGCAATATTTAACCGATATTAGCGCAAAGAATGTTCGCTAATTTTAAGTACTTTAGCGTTATATGATTTAAATATTTAAGATCTCCTGAACGTTATACAGTTCGTTGGAATGGTACGTGAGGGAGGGAGGGAGGGAGCGAGTGAGGGGGGGAGGGGGGGTAAGAGTCTGCATTCCTTTTAGACTATGTAACATACTTATTTCAATTTTGAATTCGTGGCATACAATATGTACGCCTACATGCATACATTAACACAGGAAAATTATTCACTTCCTATTTGAATACTGAAATTAATATTAATACTGTAGTTTAATAAATTTTACAGAACGCAATTTTTATTATTCTCAAACGAAATTTAATATTTATTTTCCATAATTATTTATAACAAATTCTGAACGAAAATTTTGATGCTATAATTTAAAGGTAAATCGATCGATGTTCGCTTAGCCGCGTAAGAATTTTTTATTAACTTAATAAATGGTGGTGCAAATTATGGGAAGTCAGCGTAGTAGTGTCAATTCAAAGTGTGTCCAATAAACTTAAAATACATTTGTACATATTTATTAAATTATTCGTCGCAGAGTTTGCCTCGGTAGCTGCTCTCACTAATCTTCATTGCCTTATTTCATCGTTCTTATTTACTAAATCGTATCTTATCTCATTCTTCAGTCTTACGAATGCTGCATCAACCATAGTATTAGTGTTCTACCGCTCTCTTCTCCGCGTCGTCGTCCCCTTTTAGGTTTACGTCGCCCTATTCTTTTTTATTGCACATGTAAGCGCATTAAGAGGGGATTCCCGCTGGGATCGCGTAGTCGTCGCCGTCGACGTCGCCGACGTCGTCGTCATCGCGGGTACAACGACCTCAAAGAGCATATTCCGTTTGCGCATTTCTTCTGTTTCGTAGGGACATTTCCGCACTTTCCTCGAATACTAGCGTACATAAGATGACAGGCTTACAAAAGCTTAGTGAAATTCTTTTTAGAGAGAGAGAGAGAGAGAGAGAGAGAGAGAGAGAGAGAGAGAGAGAGAGAGAGAGAGAGAGCGTAGTAAAAAGAGAAGAATTTTCTGTTCTTTAGGGCACACGACCAATATTGCATACCAGATGAAGACCATTTTTCGTTCTACAATTCTTTCACAGATATTACCTCTTCCGACTTAACAAATTATCTAGAATTATATCTTTTTCTAATTTTATGCACCGATATATTTAGTGCGAATGAAATAAAGTAGTTTTTCAATATTACCCAAGCGAATACTGTAATTAGAATAAAATAAGCAGCAGCACAATAAACGATCGAGCAGTTTAGCGCTGAGTCATCTAATATAAATTTCAAAATAGCCGTTAAGTGATTAATGCATACTTATACATTATAAGTACCATTTTTAATATGCAATTCCCAGTTATTAGGTACGTAAAAAAATGTACAGCTCATTTAGGATTACAGTACGGCGAAAGCTATTATTGCGTAGAAAGTAAGTGTATTGAATTACAAAAACAATGACTTTATAATTCCTCGGAAGAGAAGATCGCAATGCTCAAAGAGTGCAATAAAAGTTTTGCCCTTTGTATCCACGTTCTATTGTATCAACTATTGCATCAACTATTGCATCGACGTATCAACTTATGATACGTCGGGTCTTCATTTAACAGTGATTTAACGCTAATTTCATCACTAGGTATTTTGTTAATTAAAACTGTCTTCAATTTTTTTTATTTTTTTTTTTTGTATTTTTATTTTTTTTTTTGAAATACCGGCTACGTTCGATGAAATAAATACAACCTCCTCTACCGGTAAATGATCGCAATCAATGAATAGATATTCCTTTCGTTGAACTGGAGGGAAGTAATTTTCTTTTCAAATAAACAACGAAATTTCTCGGAGCCGCGCTATCTCAAATGAAGGAGAATTTATTTTACTTTTCCGACTGCCTTCGTGAATCACGATATTTATTAGGTTCGATAAGGTTTGCGTATCACCTTACCAACCAAGTACCCCCCACAGTTCACCCCCAGTGCTAAAATGAGTCAACAAGCTGTGTGCAACAGTACAATGGTCTCCGTAGGAAAGGTTGCCGAATAAGCCCCTTCGCATACAAATTCTTGGCGTTAGCTCGTCCAAGGTCAGTGGCGGGTTTATACGAGGGTTTCGCGTACTTGTGTGATGCAATCGCGCCTTACGAGCGGATATGCAAGCGCGATTGCCTCGGGTGATGCCAGACGCTTGTCACGTCCTGCCCATCTGTATTACGATCTTGCGTCGAGAGCACAGTTGAATGGACCTTGTCCGTGTCTTTGCACGCTAATGGAATGCGTTCTATTGGAATTTTATGCTCGATTAAACTCGGTGTCAACTCGGCAGGTGTCAAACGACGCAGTCTTTTAATAACAAATCACTGCTGCCAAGCTTATCAAGCTTCTTCTGTACGTCGAGCCTAACAATGGCGCGGAAGAACCACGCGTTAACCATATCATACATTTCGACCAATCAATAGCATTTCGTAACGATATTATTTTCCTTTTCACACGCATCGCGTTTACGCGTCGATGCGCATTCAAACGATTACATATTCTACAAACGTGTAAATATCGATGAAATAAGCCTGCATCTTCGAATCACTCGACTTCGGTCGAGTGTCGTATATTATGAGACAAGGAGGGCATTGGGTGCGCAGAATTAGGACACTCAACATACAAATATACACTTAGCTAAATAATCCAGAAAATTCTTACGTGTATTTTCAAAGACATTTATTTGCGCGCGCGCGCGTGTTTTTTTTACAATTGCTTACTCGAGAAAAAAATGATATATCCATTGACAAGAGATAACGACGCAAATAATAAATATACCATTACATTCTTTTAGAAATAAAATTTATTTCAAATGCACGTCTCGTGTCTTTCGAAATAGAAGAGCAGAATCTTTATTTTTTATTAATATACTTCGTGCGTAAGTTTAGCTAATATTTACCCAAATGCTCGTTGCTATGTATACACGCACGCAGTTATTTATAAACCTTGCTACTTAAAGGAAAGTACATCCATAAATAGCATATAATAAATTTGAATGCACGAATGTCACCGCATTGAAATTCTTTTAAATGTTCATTTATGAACGAGCATGAAAATTCAGTATCGTTAAAATAAGAATTCCAAAGCTTTCTTCCTATTGCAGTTGTTGTAAAGGAAAATTAAATTTTTCCAACCGTAGAAAGATAAGAAATTACTTCATTTTTTTGAGATTTATGATCCTGCTAATATTCAGCGATGTAAAGTACATTCTTACCGACAAGTTAATAACAAAAGTTAACCAAACTTTTGTGGATACTCGTAACGCCAAAGTGGAAATACTATCGGTCAACGGATAAAAGTGAATATTACTGAAATTCTCTCGTAGTTCGGGTATACGTATTGTTTATCTACGTCTCGAATTCGAAAACGACTAAATTTATTTATTCTTCTTAGATTCAACAACGTAGCATTCAACAAGGTAACATTAGAACAAGCTCGAAAAAGAAATATAATCAAATTTTTTTCATTAATTTTAAACAGTAACATCGCTCGATATTTTATCGTATGTAACCGATCAGAAAACCTTTGCCATTAAAATTATGATTCTTCGACGTTAAAAACGTGAATTGGATGCTTGAACGATCAACACTACGTGCAAAATGGTTAAAAATAGTCAGATCGAGCTTTTATACGTATATACGTATAAATTATGGTAACAGCTGTAAGTAGAAGAATCTTGAAGTAAGTTATTTTTACATTTACCATTGGTGTACGTGCACCGATGCGCGATTGTTGTGCCCAAAGAAATCATTTGCTAATATGCTTCCGATTGAAAAAAGAAAGAAAGACTGGAATAAATATAAGACAATGGTAATAGAGGCCGAGTAAAAAGATATTAGAATCCGCAAATCCTGCGAAATTCTTTGATCAACAAACGAGTCGCTGCCACTCGTACCGTTCATAGTCCTTTAATCTCTTATTCCGCTCTTGCAGCTCTCGTCCTTCTCCCGTAACCGCTTCCACTCTTTCTTTCACTCTTGGCGCGTAACGCACGTAGGATCAACGGGCGCTCGCGTGGTTAGGCTGATTTATAGCTGACGCAACTTCCTGAGGGGCTGGTTTTTAAAAAAGCGCGACGCGTTTCCGTACCTCCGTGAGATTATTTATTGCGAGTTCTGCGCGGAGAAGTGAAGAAAGAGAAAGGCCCAGATAAACAGATAGAGGAAGAAAGAAGCAGCGAGTGGGGCGAGCGGTTTCAGCAATCTCTCTCGCTCTCTCTCTCTCTCTCTCTCTCTCTCTCTCTCGCTCTCTACCCGAAGGCATGACGAAACGCGCGCGCACACACTTGATCTTTGCATAATTTTCGATAAGGAAGTATTCGTTACACGAACGTGGCGCGAGTTTCGCGTGCCTTTTGCAAAATAGATGCACGGAGGTGTAGCTGCAAGTTCATATGTGATCGATGTACACGTAGTATGCGACTTGGATTAGTTGCTTCAATCGTCACGAATACCTCGGCGCGAATGCACTAAACTCATTATCATCGCTCATTAGAAAAGCTTCGAATTCGACAATCAGACCTTGCGCTTTATTAATTATACGATAATTTCATTCGCGAGAAAGTCTATTATAAGTATACCATCGATACGGTGGACATTTTTACGTAACTTTACGCATTTCCTGATGATTTCGAGCGTCAACGCGTTCGTTAAATGTACAAGTGTATCGATGGCTGTATTGCGCCAGTGCATTGCGCCTCTCGTACTAATTGTCGTTACTCTCCTTAAGCCTAAGATAAGCATCGCTTTAACGAGCCAGATGTTCATCTCGCCACCCACGCCTGCTTCTACCAATAACCCCAACAGACCTCGTAATTCATCGTCATTGCGTTAAAAACAGCTTTACCATGTTAGGATCTATTCACGCAACGATCCATCGCTAAGGTAACAAAGTTGTCGTTATACGTTTATATCTATATTACGGCTCTAACGCGCACTCACCAAATTAAACATTAATTTTCAAATAAATTTATGTATCCCGGTCGTCTTTATAATTTTACACTTGCACTTTCTTCGAGCCTTTATATTATTACTACAATTACAGAACCAAAAACAGTCTTACTCGCCTTAAAACAAAGTAGAGCACAATCGATGTACCAATCACATTGAATTTTCTAATCGTACACGGTAGAGCCTCGATAATTCAGGCGTATAATGTGGCTTTTTCGCAAGTTGAGAACACTTTTAAAAATTAAGTCATTTATCTGTACGCGGTCGGTACCGAGAAGGACGCACAAGGCGTTGGTGTGTTTCGCCCAGAGTTTAAAGGCCGTAACATTAAACTCTTAAACCTGCACTCCACCCTAGATTTCTCTTGACAATGTACTTACACAAAAGTGTCGCCAAGCGAGAGCATCTTACAATTCCGGCGCTCGGATAACGGAGATAACGAGAGCAAGGAACGGCGCATAAAGCGGATATTGTTTCAACAATTGCGACCCGCGATCTTGCTTGCGTTATTCAGCTGCCAACAGCCTCGTGTCGGAATATATTTATGACACTCAGCTTTTCGGCGAGCGTTCCGATCATCTAAACCCATCGCGATGTCGCCTGATGACATCCAGAAAATAAAAGCTTTACCAACGTATACTAATCATCCGTATAATAGCACGCGAATGCGTCTAAAATTTATATTTTTCCTTCTCGTAGGGGAAGAAAAAAGAAAAAAGAAAAAAGAAAAAAGAAAAAAGAAAAAAGAAAAAATTAACAAACAACGAACGTTTCCAAGAGTTTGGCAGAAGGAAGAATGCGCCAAGAAAACAATAGTACAATGAATCAACCGATATCTAGCGAACGGATTAGTATAAATTCGTTCGGAGCCTAATTATTCTTTAAGATTGTATCTTTTTTTGGCACACTTCGAGAGAAAATGAAATAAATATAAATACTTAATACGCGTTGACAATTGTACGCTAATAAAACAAACATTAAAGTTTGACAATAGTCTCATATCGTATATGTATAGTAGTATAATGTATAATCAGCCAAGCAACTTATTGAAAAGTAAATTGTTTCGAGCAATTTATTTTGAGATATGAAATTACATCAAAAAAAGAAGATACCAATGAACATTGCAATGGGTAAGTAACATTTTTAAGGTGTACGTGAATTTGTTGTTCCATTGTCAATGGGCTGTAATAGCCTTTACTTCTACAGACTTTGTTCGAGGTCGAAAGATTGTAGATGATATTAGGTATTAAAAAAACACACACCTTTTCCTTTTCGCCTTGCGTATTATAAAGCAAAATTGTTTGTATTTTGGTTGAATAATCGTAGTAGTAGTAAAGTATATAGCGGCGAGTGTCGTAAACGCGCCAAGATCTTGAAATGTCCGACGAAGAATGTTCTTTATTCTCAATGTATGTTGGAAGGAAGGCAATAAAGAAAGCCTTGTTGCTGGACTTATCAAAATCGAACGACGTTTCCAAAAGAAATGGATGCGTAATGTCGCTCGAACGGCGAATCGTACGGTAAAAGAGGGTAAAAGAGGGTAAAAGAGGGTAAAAGAGGGCAAAAGAGGGCAAAAGAGGGCAAAAGAGGGCAAAAGAGGGCAAAAGAGGAGAAATTACGTGCGTGGATCGTTTTACACCACAGGCAAACGTCACGCCCGGGCGAT
This sequence comes from Wiebesia pumilae, assembly GCA_018907045.1. Taxonomy (NCBI): domain Eukaryota; kingdom Metazoa; phylum Arthropoda; class Insecta; order Hymenoptera; family Agaonidae; genus Wiebesia; species Wiebesia pumilae. The sequence goes on along the minus strand of JACCHZ010000192.1, from coordinate 478,044 downwards.
CGCGTCACCGACACGAGAGCTCGACCCTTTGCCGATCGAGGCGGCGCTTCACGTGCGTGCGGTCGTCGCTCGACTGCGCATGCGCCAACGACGATCGAATCCGATTGGCTGAGCTGTCGACCCGGCAACACGTCTCACCGTCGGTCTACCTCTGCCCTACCAGAGTCGGCACTGCACTACTGCTACACCGTCGGACCACTAACTAGGAGGCCGACAACGGTTGCGTCGATCCCCGGTTCCGAAGAAAATTGAGAAAAAATTCTCAAAAAGCTCCGCCATTGTACATTCTCACCCACGTGAATTCGGCAATTTCTATCCGAGTAACGTGTTAAAACGAGACTTTCCCGTGGAAGAAACGTTTTCTCGTATCGCCTCGAACAAAATAGATCATCAGAATTATAAAGTACGACTGTAACGAAAAAAACCTTCTCGAGATATCGAAATAATGCTGAGTTCATAAGAATGCTCCGTTCTCGCGTGTACGTATTAAAGTTTCGAACAAAAAAATCAAAAAAATATTTGAAATATACTCGGGACGAAAGAAGCATTACTCTGCTCGAGTATAAAAATCTTTGATCGATTGCGCTGTACAACTTGACGCGGTGTACCCCGCAAATACGCGAGTAAGCGTCAGTCGATTCGACGCGATGATGTCACCTTTGTCGGCTGACTAATCCAGCCGACGCGTCTTTATTTCTTGTGTGTAATACCACGAAAGGGATAAACAGCCCCGACTGAAGGTTTTGCTCCCCTTCGCACTGGCCTGTCCAATTTATGCCAGTGTTCGCTTCGATTGCCGTGGCTTATGCTACGTGCGCTTATTTCTGCGTGGGTAATGCCGAAGTACAGACGGAGCGCACGCGTGAGTCAACCCGACCCTCGCTGATTTTTTCCCTTCATTGTGTATCGCACTTCATTGTGTGCTTTTACCAGCGTACGCCATTCGAAAACGCGTCCTGCGCCATTTTCTAATGCGATGATTTCGCGTAGTTCGATGCGAAGTTTTACTCCAACGTCGCGGCTTCGTTCGACCAGAAACAGGAAAGGGAAACTTATTACATCGGGAAAGAATTTATAATTTCATTTGGAGTCGGTATATCGTGATAATGCCGATCAGTGACCTACTCTCGTTGACTGAGACATAAATGAAGAAAGGCGAATCTTGTAAAAAATGAAAACGAATAACTCGAATACGAAGTTCACGAGGTCTATTAGTTAAGCGCTTCCAATCGATTTCAGATAAATCCAATCGATACCGATAAACTCCGTAATTAGTCGAGGATTTTTATTACAAAAGCTAAAAGTAACAAACACGCGTCGCGTAATTTTTATTTTCACGAAGCTTAAGAGTTCGTCGTACGTACAATCGTCGTATTTATCCTCGAACTCCCAACCGAACGTGTATTTGGTATGACCACTTAAAAATTCTCTTTCTCAAATCCTGCAGCTCGCGATGAAATTGGGACTCGTTTCACACAGTGGTAAAATTAGACAATTTCGAACCAATTGCCTTTAAAAATTATCTAGTTTCCCACGGACTATTGTACATTGGAGCAGAAATGCCAAAACTAAATAGCAAAGTTGAAGAAAAATCTAAAAATTACGTAAATTGTATTTATACTCGTTGCAGCAACGGTGAATCACAAACTCCTAGGCCTTTTTTTTCATTTTCATTCGTGTACGTCAAACGCTGATAATTCAGTATCCGATCGTTTGCTCAACGATATACTTTTTTTCTTTACAAAAGAAAATATTTGATTTTTTAGTCCCATCAACAGCTAAACCATTCCAGCCAATCCATTCGGAAATAGAAAAATTCCAAAAAATTCCATCCGCACGTGTAATGGAGTGGGAGTGCCAATCAAAGCATTAATCAAGAACTAACTAGCTCTCCTTTTTTCGTTTTGAGCAGCAACAACGCGAAACTCTAGATTTTAAAGTAAATGTCTCGGTTCGCTTTGGATTGTTTTTCTCACAGTTACGGCGAACCAGAAGTTCCACAAAATACGCAACCGAAGAGAGCAACCTTTCTTCATTCTCTCGTCTAGCTTGCGACTTTTGTGTCAAGTTACAAAGAAATATTTAGTTACCGTCGTCTCGCTCTCTACATCGATGCATCCATCGGACTATACAGAGTAACGCGCACGCGGCAGCAAATTTTTCATCTCGTTGCAACAGCGGATAAATTTTTGCAAAATAACCGGGTTTCTCTTCTTTGATGCAAAAGTAAGTAAAACCAGCCTCGCGGGATACGCCCCTTTCATCTTACGAAATTCTTCGAGTGGTCGGCACCTGGTTCATCATTAAAACCATTAAGTCAGAAGTATAGTCCAATTTTCATATATTGCAATACAATGAAAACTTGCAATTAGAAGCAGCGATAATATGAAATGGGTAGCTCTTGAAACTTTTGTATCGTCTTGGAACTGCAACCAGAAATGGCGGGTAAATAATTTTAATCGGGTATACTTGGCCGAGACTCAGTTCCAAGCTGAGCCAACATTATCAATAATTGTGTATCGCAATCGATGCACTTGCGCGCGGGCAATGCAAGTGTTTCTGTCGCTTTTGTTCGGCTTTGAGGGTTTGCAGGTAAATTAGTTGGACGCCTTCTTGGCGGATTGTCAACAGGAGCATTGCTTGATCACGTTTTAAGACTGGGCGTTAACTTCGCTCATTTCGTAAAAGCGGAATTAAATATTACAAGACAATCGCGAATTTCGTAGATCACTTTTGCGGCATGGACGGCAACTTTCTCACTTTCTGTTCCGTTAACTTTTTCAGTAGACCGAAACTGAAACAAGTGTCGATTATGCATATGCATTTTCCTTGCTAATTCCACTGCTAAAAGGTATGTTTTACAATTCGATACACGAGCAAGATTTTCAAGCGAGAACTGCGCGCGCGCACCTAATGCTTAAAAACATCAATAAATTAAAAAAAAAAAAAAAAAAAAAAAAAAAAAAAAAAAAAAAAAAAAAAAAAAAAACTCGATACTTGGATAATAACGTTGGAGCAATGCAAAATCTATTTTGCTGTTAATGCGATCTACGGACACTGAAATTGAGGAGCTCCGAGAGCTGATGGCGTTTTTCTTCGCATTTTTGCCCTCTTTACTAATAAGTCCTTTCACAAACACCAACAATCGCGCGTCACCGTATCGCCTCTTTCGAATGATTTGAAATGAACTTCAATCGCAGAAAGCCTAAAAATTCATCCTAACTTAATGCGCCGTCATAAACTGTTAAAAGTCTAATAACCCCTATAAATGCCAATAGCTTAGGTCCTCGAACGTACAGGAGGTACCTGTACGGTGCAGAGGGAATAGTAAGTTCAGAGTTAAGACCTTATTATAGGGAGGCCACGCCTTGCTAGGATGGTAGACTTTTTTTATATGCAACGCGGGGCGTAAAGGTGTTTTATCGATTTGGTCGTCGAAAAACAGTAGGCCTCCGTGTGCGAAAACTCCAAGGATCGGCTCGTTCTCTTTATCCTTCCTTTCTCGTAGCCCCACAGGCCGATGACACGCGCTCTCTTCGCGGATCAATAAGAAACTTTGGCCATTCTCAGGCAGACCTCCAAGGCTAGACCACTCCTTTACGTCTCTAGCCCTTCGAGGAGAAGCTTCTCATTTATTCGTATTTGAAATATTTGGAAAAAAAAGGACGATCGAGTTCCGTTGCTGGCCGTTTGTCGCTCTTCCTTCTTCCAAAAATTACTGTACTTTTACATCAAGGCTATTCACGTGTACTCGACCGTTCGCGAACGATCGGTGCACGAGATGATGATTTCGTTTACGTTATTATTATTATTATTATATTAAAAAAAAAAAAAAAAAAAAAAAAAAAAAAAAAAAAAAAAAAAAAAAAAAAACAAGAAGGAGAAAAGCCTAAATATCGCGATATAACAATACAGCGATTGTAGAGCGAAGCTAATTTATCATTGGGATAATTTGTACGTTGCTTTTCTAAAATTGTATTTCCAATGAATTTTAGCCATTTACGATTGTTAATTAAGAGTCGAAAGTTCATTTAAATTCGTGATAATAATCAGAGTCTTGCAAAACGTTGTACACCTGCTAATTAAAATTGAACGTTAATTTTGCATGTAATTTTTCCACAAAGTCGTTAAAAATAATTCCTTTGGAAGATAAATTTATGTCGGCGGTAACAATGGACTCGATTTCATATAATGTACGCTGTGTATTAGGAAGCTCGCCGTTAATTGAAATTAACATAACTTAATTGAGAAAGAACTCGAGATAAAAGTTTTTCAAACGCGAACTCGACGGTTAATCGTCAAACGAGTTTTTGTAAAGAGTTTGTGCGAAGGGAGGATAAATCGATTTGTACGACGAATTTTTTTTCTTCGCCATATATAAGGTAAAGTAATTGTAGGTATAAATTGCAATTGTGATGAAATCGTGTCTACAGGTGAAAGCGTTAAAAGACCGAGGCAAGAGTGATGCCTTAAAAAGTTAGGCAGGAAACGATCGATTATTTTCTTAAATTATAGAGCTAATTGAGAAAAAAAATTTACATTCATTACGAGGGATAATACATTTTACATGGTTTCACGTTGAATATCTACGAAGTACTGGTATCGATGGCACTATTTTCTGGAATACGATTACTTAATTATTATAAATATTTATTATACTTGGAGAGTTTCGAGAGATTCGACGAGTGCTATTTATCGATAAGTTTTATTTTAATTTGTGCATACGAGATCACCAACTCTGTATAAGGATATCGAATCATCTTTACTCTTGCATTTTGTTGGCAATTAGTCTCGAGTATACGGGCTTATAACTTAATTTTCCATATAATTTTTCAATTTTTATAAATTAAGTATAATCGCGATACGGAATTTCGTCGTGGTCTATTTAATAAGTAACTTGCAGCACTTTCAACAAAGATATTTAATTTCACAAACAGATCGGATTTTACGTTGTTTCGAGGACATAATATTTGCCTGATGCATTGTATACTTTTTAAAACTCCTAAACCTATCGAATTTACAAAAGAATATGGCTTGTGTAAACGGCAATCGGACGACTCGAATAAATCTATAAAATAGAAACTTTCAATTATCAGTAGTTTTCTATGAAAAACGAAACGTTCAAGAAAGCCAATATTTCTACAACGATCTAGATCTCTTCTGTATAACGTGTGCGTGCGTGCGTGCGCGCGCGCGCGCGAATATATATATATATATATATATATATACGTGTGTTCCTCTCTCTCTCTCTCTCTCTCCCTCCCTCGCTCTCTCTCTCTCTCTCTCCCTCCCTCGCTCTCTCTCTCTCTCTCTCTCCCTCTCTAGCTCTCTCTTTCATTATGCGATTGGAGATCGGATATTTTAAGCGGTCAAGCGATAACTTCAAACGCAGTTTTTTCATCGTACATTACCAACCGCTAAGAGAATGACAGAAAAAAAGAGAATGTAAAAGAATCGGAAGTCAAAGAAGCGTATCGAATAGAGCGAGGTTACTCGTACAACACAAGTCCAGAACTCAGGAAGAAATAAAAAACAAAATGTGATAAGAAATACAAAGATCATATTCTCGAAAAGTGGCTCACCGACTGTTTCTCCCGATTGTTAACGTAGGAATGTTCATTTTTACGTTTACAAACGATTAGAGAAGAGCCGGCGAGCGAACAACTCGCGTAGGTACGACGTGAAAGATGCTAATGGTCAGGTACAGCAGTAACTAGTTTTAAGACCAGCGATATATTATAGCGTTTTATGAGCAGGAGTCTCAAAATAATTAAATTTAAATCTAAGTCCAATAATACGGATTTTTATTACCGACCGACACAGTATCCGATATATCGCGCTTATTATCGAATTTGAACCGTCAAATTCGCCGGTAAATATTAAACATGAAACGTTTATTGGAGCTTTGGTGCGAGTCGGTTTCGTGCGACATTGGACAAAATGAAAAACTGAAAACGCTCGTAAGTTCGTTTTGGATTGCGCACTTTGAATAATAAGAGTAGGCACATTCTATCTCTTGTACTCTCGCACGCGTTGCTACATCGGTTAGTATTTTTAAATATTTCCGGGCATAAACCGTAAAGCCGAGCCTTTCACGAGCGACAGAGACGCGTAATTTCAGGTTCTCGCGAGTAGGAGAGGAGAGGAGAGGAGAGGAGAGGAGAGGAGAGGAAGGGAAAAAAAAAAAAAAAAAAAAAAAAAACCGCAAAAGCCAACGAGGGCCTTACAAAGACCGTCTCGTCTCGGTCTATCAAGGCTGTCACGCGAGCACTGGACAAGAAGGCGCGCTTCCTTCGTCCCGTTGTTGGGCAGGATAACGGTCGGGCCAGGACTCGAGATCCAAATCCAATACAGTGTTACAGTGTTAGAGTGTTACAGCGTTACAAAGCCACTGACCGTGATCGATGAGGATGCGTTGGACGATGCTCGGACACCGAAGATCCCTATCCTTACCAGCTCAGCAGAATCGACCGAGCTGCACCGCTTCGCACTGGAAGCAGGAGGAGACAGCAGACTCCCCGGCTTTTTCGCGCATAAATAGCGCACGTGCACAGACACAGTTAGAAACAAACGAAAAAACAAGAAAAACAAGAAAAACGAAAAACGAGCGGCGTCTAGGGTACCGACGGGTCGAGACGAGGCAAGGGTGCGCTCTCTCTCTCTTTTTTTTTTCTTTTCGAGGCGGAACGGAAGCAGCGGCAGAGGCACGCGAGTCTGGTGTGTTTCGGGCGTGGCGATTCGCGATCAACTGGCGCGGAATCCACGAGAGACGAACGTCGGAGGCACCGGTCCGTGAGTCACGCCGCTCTCTCTCTCTCTCTCTCGCACTCTCGCACTCTCTCTCTCGCACTCTCGCACTCTCTCTCTCGCACTCTCCGACTCGCACTCCACCCCCGTCTGGCGGTTCGCGCCGCCCCCACCGCCTCCTCCGCCGCGTCACCTTCCCTCTAGTGCCAGGTTTCGCCGCGCCGTAAGGCCCTTTACTTCTCTACGCTCCACAGCCATAGACGAACATTATTCTCGGAGTCGTGCGCGCCCACTACTTTCTATACTTACTCCCGCTGTCTTACGACTCCGAGGGATCTTTCTTACGAGCAAGAGATAGGAATCCGAGGGAGGCGACGAGGAGCCCGGCGTTTTGTTTTTGTGGAGAGGAGCCACAACTGACGCGCGCAACCGAGGGGCCGAGGGGCCGATGGATTTGCGAGTCGTGCGCTGCTGAATTGTTGCAGTGGATACGATCGCGCGTACTCTCTTCTTCTTGCCTTTCTTGCCGTTCTTGCCGTTCTTGCCTTTCTTGCCGTTCTTGCCGTTCTTGCCGTTCTTGCCGTTCTTGCCGTTCTTGCCGATTCAACGGCAGTTTACGGTGGAGCTGGACTTTCTGTTGCAGCACTTTTTCTGCGCCGATGAGGAACTCACCGATGGCAAAACGAATCGGCGGGGATCGCGCCTTCGAATCGAGGGACAAATTTCAAATCGAACGAACAACGACGAAAACCTTCTTCTTCTTCTTATTAATATTGGTATTGCTATTACCGCTCCTTCAACAGATGCGTTACCGAAACAAACCTACTTCCGTACTCGTGTTCGTTCCCTTAGAGACAACGAGTTCGCGCACTGGACTGAATAAAGGCATTTTTCTTTTCGAGAAGACTCCGCTACTTCTCCACTCGCGAACAATATTCGAGAAATTTCAATTTCTCGTCTTTCTTAAATATCTTGAAAACTGGATACAAAACCGAGTACCTCGCCTTTTTCATCTCTAAGCGTTTGCGACATTAAAAATAGAATGAACGAAATTTATTGGAAGAACTAGGCGATTCATAAAATGAAAATAAAAATACGACTGTAAATGCTGTTTTCTTGTAATGTAACAAGGCAATTGCGTTTCATATTTGTTTTACTCTCGAAAATTATACGTTATGGATCTTTTTATTTATCATGGGTGAAAAGTTGCTTGATAACAGGTGAAACGGCATGACGTGTCACACAAAAAAAAAAAAAAAAAAAAAAAAAAAAAACAAGGTGTGGTTCAATTGGTTGATTCGCGTACATTTGGTTCACGAGCTTTTATAAAAAAAAAAAAAAAAAAAAAAAAAAAAAAAAAAAAAAAAAAAAAAAAAAAAAAAAAACACAACAACAACAACTTGAAACGAACGAAAAAATATGAAATTTCTGTAAAATATAAAGTTTTGTAGTGACACGGATAAACGAGATGAAATGGGATATCGATATGTAAAAAATCCAAGTGCCGCAAGAAAGAAAACTCGATTATTTTATATAACAATATTTTAATACAAGCGTTAATTGATCCAAGTATTATTCAGCTTCCTGTACAGCCTCTAAATTCATTAAACAGTGTCGAAACTAATTTATTTGAATGGCCATACACGTTTCAAATTAACTTTCACGCTCTCTTGAAATTAGGAAAACAAATTGAATTCGAATGTTAAGCGACCAAACGAAGGGTACAATTTCCAATGGAAAACGTCAGTCTATAGCGGTACTGCTTAAGTACACCAAATGAGCTAATAAAAAAGAATAATATTTATTGGACTCGTTGATTCGTCATCGAAGCTGTAAATATTTGCCAAGTCACGGACGTCCTGCTAATTCGACGCAACAAACTCTCCTACAGCGTCCTTCAGTGCCATAAAATGAAGATTGATATCAAACATTACACATCTTTCATCGTAGCATCAAAAAGCGTTTAGTAGGCAACTTTTGATAGATGTATTTCGTAACCAAGTCTCTTGCTCTTAAACTAATTTTACTTCCGCCTGATGTAATTGCTCTAAGAATTTTTCCGAATTGACTAAAAATACAAATGCCCACTTGCCTCGTAATACAAATATCTGTAAATTATAATGATCTTTTACGATTGTGCGTGTTTTATTGGGCACAATAAGCATTCCTGGGATAAATCTTACCGATTAATTGATCGTCAGTCTCCACGATGCGAATATACTCGAAGTTTCATCCTAAAATATATAACTAGATAAGAGCAGATTTTAAATTGCTCAGAAGGATTTCACGTTAAGCATGTTACGCATCGTCCACGTCATATATATATATATATATATATATATATATATATATATATATATATATATATATATATACACGTATTTGTTTAAACAATTGCTGCCCAATACTCGTAGGCTTGGGCACACTGATTTTGTAACAATCTGACAGAACCTCGTGTGTTGGTACTTTCGTAGCAGCCGACATTGGTATTGGTAATGTCCGATGTCGAATTTTATTGTTACAAGAACGCTCGGCCCGATCGCGGTCAGTTTCTTATTCGCCAGTCTTCTATTTATACGTGTATACTGCGTTTATTTTTCGACGAGCAAATACCGGCGCATGAATCGTGTGCATACAAATGCGTTCAAAAGACAAGATCTTGAACGATTAGTTGCACACTGACGAAATACTATTACTTTTTAGTGCTGTGCGAGGCTGTCTGTAGACAGAGGCGCTGTCTACGTTTAATTTTGATTATACGAAGTAGATTGGTAGTTAAGTACAGCTAATTAGTTTGCGAGCATTTAAAGTATGTTCCAACGATGTAGGATTGATTTATATTGGAACAGAGTTGGAATCGGATTTTAAATTAAACATTACGGGTAATTTGCGAAAATACTTCCTCAGAGGACACCGGTAATCGCTTGCTTAATTATTTCGAAGTATATTTAATCTTATGGTATTATGGTGGTGGTTGTTTTAATGCACCGAGAATAGTTAATAGGTATTAAAAAGACGGTATAAGGAACATGAAAATACGTAAATATGAATAATCGATGTTATTAACGGAGACCTATTATTTCAATTAAAGAAGTAATTTAGTAAAATTATACAGGGTTATCGTGGCTTATTATTAAAAACATGTACGTTCTTCTGTGTGCGCTGCTGCTGCTGCTGCTGCTACATCGATGAAAAATTATTGCGAAGACTCAAGGACGGCATCCACATGGATGTTAAATATTATATTAAACGCGATCTCAGATTTATATTACATTGCTGCCTTATCAGTTGGTATATTGTCATTTTCCTCGCCGTACACAAGATTATTTGCGGAAATTAAAAATTAAAAAAAAGTCAACTAATTTTCCCTCCCGTCCACTAATCCTTTTAACCGAAACGCAGTACACGAATTTTTTGTTAACGATTTCTTCTTGACCACTGCCATTATATCGATAATTGCAAACATCTTCACTTTAGAGCTTTGGAATAAATCGCGAATAAACTAGAACTACGATATCGCTCGTATGAAACGTAATTTTTCCATCAAGGTAGCGAATGGTTTAGCGAGCTTGAATTAAAAACAACGTTGGAAGAACGTGCAAAAAAGTTACCTTATACTTATAAACTGATGAAATCGCGAACTACGTAACTCGCATTGAAAGACGAGTAACTTACGCGGATGCTGATATCATCAATTCGTTTGGTACACGTAAGAAATTCTCGTGGTAGTTAATACGATACTTTCTCTTTTTAGAACAATAGAGTTATAAATAGAAGATCATCGTAAAATGTACTCTAACAGCTACTTAATAATTTTCAAACAAAATCTACACCAATAGAACGCAGCAATTTACGCCCGATTTTTCATACTGTTTTATTTACATTTGTTTCCGCAATAAATAATTATGCACACGGTATACATTTATGGATAATAAATGAAAGGACAGCGAAAATTGCTCCCCCCCCCCACCCACCCCATACTTATTCTTGGGGGTTGTTAATAGAGTGACAATAGGCAGTTAATAAATTATACAAATTTTTTAAACGAAACAAATGCATAGGAATTTGCATTCGAGTTGTTGCTCTTCTTACCCTTTTTAAGATTTATTTCACGAATACTCGGACGAGCAGAGGCTTTATCCGTAATGATAAAAAAAAACACGTAAATCATTTCAACGAGTGGAGTAAGAGAAATGGCTGCGAAACAAGTGAAATCACGCGCGAATTAAGTCGATTCCCTTTTTCAAACAACCTTTCAATATTCTCAGGTCTAATTTAACCTAATAACATTACGTAAGAAACGAAGACATATGATGCTAAAAACGTATTTCTATTCCCTGAACACCGATAAGCTGCAAGACTCGGCACTGATACACAGACCTTCCAACTTCTTTTCCACTTCAACGATGTCAACATCAACACGAACAACTCTTGGAGTTGTTCTCGCAGAGCTCGCCTTTTCCTTCGAATATTTGGATTACGAACGTGCAAAAGACACTAGATGTTCTTCCAAAAAAAGCCGACACAGAGAAACAATGCAATGCGAAGCTTTACGCGCAAAGTTGGCGATGATCTTGTAGAGTAGGTTTCACTCGTTGAACACGCCTCAACTCTTCTCGAGAGTGTCGCCAAGAGTCGCTCGCATAAACTTTAAAAATTTCAATTATCAGACCTCATTACCGATCGAGTACGTCCCGATTGAAAAGGCAACTACTACCCGACACTGTCGAGCTCATCATAGCCCATTATAAAAAAGCTGTTTTATCAAATTTTTCGTTGGATTTGAGTTTGGGAATACTTTGTCACCCGAGTCGCGTATGCATTTCCGCGGATGGCGGTGCTTAGCTTACAACGGGGCACGAAGGCACCGCGGTGACTTTCCCGGAATGCAAACGAGCGTGGAAAAGCCGAGAGGGCAGATCGAATTGAATACTCTGCCCGAATAAGACAATTTTGTCACAGGCATATTTTTTTTTTTTTTTTTTTTTTTTTTTTTTTTTTTTTTTTAAGAATAAGGTGCGCGCGCATTATTCGGCCTGTCCTCCCTCTTCGGTCTCTTAACGAAATTTAACGAAATTATAAAGAAAAAATGTTAAAAATTATTCACGAATAACTTTAAAGTGCCGTGGAATCGCCGTGGAATTCATTGAATAAAGTACCGCGTGCTGAACAATCGAACAATTTACGTCAGCTAAGCGGAAGAACGTCACGACTAGAATTGAAATTTACAGTAAATTAAATTAACTCGTGCAAAAGATTGTCAACGCTCTCGTACGAGGCGATAAGAGTTATAATCGCAATTTTAGTCGAAGCTTACGTTATTACCGCATTATTTATCGATCGAGCCGAGAACAACGTTGGATGTGTCGAATAATGCGAATAATGCGATCAATGTCATTTATTTCTTTGTGTCAATTAAATACTCGAACACATTACTTTTTCTTTTGAATTATTTAGTATTCTTTATGGATGCAATAAAATCTCATGACGCGCAGTATTTGATTAATGATTGCGCTACACGATAAGAATATCAACAAATTTTTAAACAGCAAATAAGGAGGCGGATGCGTCGATGAAAAAGTTGAAAGCTAATGCCCGAAATCCTTTAACTTTGTTTTTGTTCGAAGAAAATGTTATCGATAGCTCGCTATATTTAAATATCGAATAGCACGATTGTTTCGTTAGGACACCGTTATTATTTATTTACGTAAAAATGCACACGCAATTTATCAATGCAACTTTCACTTTCCAATTCGGCATATTAAATCTTTAGTATTTAATTTCCATATGTATCTGTACTGGTCATTTTTAAAATTCAATCGCCCTTTCCCGTTGTATTTGTTTTCATTTCTGTGCATTTTTCTCGTTTTAATACGCGAATAACAACTAATATCTATAACGAATTAATCCACGAGTTCGTTTAAGATTCATTGCGACAGAATTGTCAGTAGCAACATTGGAACTTTGTTAATTGGTACATTTACCTCCCGAACACCAACAATGTGAAGAATAACGAATTTGAGAAAGGAGAATAACGTCGGTGGGAAAAATAATTCCATCGGTTAACACGCTGAGAGTTATTATTTCTAATCAAGGTGATCGCTTCTTAACAAAGAATAAGTAGGGGAAGGCGGATGACGGGCATTAGTTCTTCACAATTCAATCGAGATCAGTTATCACCTTACAGTTATTATCAATAATTGCTTTCTTTGAAATAAAATAATAGTACACTTGGGCATTTAAGAGCCTTGCTTCTATAATAATATCCCTATTTAATGCAGCAGTTAAGAGCCAACGATAACAGTCTCTGTGTATTCTTTTGCATTTAAATCAATTCCTCTCGCAAAAACCATTACGTACGAATGTGTTATCTCCACGACGCTTGATTCGATCGAATTCGATCGAAAATCTTGATTCGCGTTTCAATAAAATTGAAATATTTGGTAAAAATATCCCGAGCTGCTCTCGTGAAAACTGAGTTCGGTTAAAAGATGAAAGTAAAAGCAAGCATAATAGCGATCGTGAATGGGAAAAAAATTCCAGCGAATAATCCACGTTACAAGCGCTCGCAAAATCATTCGGCGTAATTCGCAAGTTTAACCATCTAAATGCATCTCAAATATTTTTACTCTATCGAAGCGATTTATCAATTACAAGAACGGAAGAAAATGTCTATTTCGCCGCAGCAGTATCCATCCAGCTTTCCCTCGAATCCTCAAAATACTCAAATAATTCTTAAAATCTCGAACGCATTATCCTCCCCGAACAACAGTCCCAATATTGCATTCGAATTCGCGTTTATCGGTTAATCGTAATTGAGACAACGAAGTCACTCGTCGTCATTGCGACTCGTAGACGCGTCGCCTATTTCGATCGCTCGATTAATTATCGCGGTAGTGCACGCGTACGACTTATCTCATTTTCCGACAAAAACAACATTGTGCGATCGTCGATGGAGACGGTGTTTCGGTACTGTCACGGACAGATCACGCGGGAAAGTTGATTGTCGTCGGGTAGCTTTCCTCCACTCGTCATTTGCATTTTCATTGCCTCGTGTGAGCGCGTCACGTATCGTCACGCGCGAGTTTATTCGCATTAACGGTGCTCGAATACCCGACTGCCCTTACTTTTTATTTCAATAGCACCCGAAGCAGGTGTGGAAATTCGTAAAGGACGGAAGTGGAAATTCAACGCAATACAAGTCGACGAACGGATACTTCTTTATTCATACGCGTGATCGATAAAATTATAGGATAACCTATAAATAAGTATCGCCGTGCAAGTTTAACCGAATGTTCATCGGATTCGTCGGACAGGGCGAATACGCGGCTCAATCGTTAAAATTATTATGCAGGAAACGTAAACACTTAAAAATAGTAGTAGCTGAAGTAGCTGTAATCCGGTATGATAAACCGACATCGTCGACTGTACGCAGAATCCGAGACTTCAAACGAATACCGATTTAACCACGATCTAACAACGCTAGAACAACTTTTAAGATATAAAAACTTTTCTTTTCGTAGTTTATATTTAAAATAGACCGAATATTCTCGAATATTCATGATGAGCGTTAGGCTACGCCCGTCAAGACTTAAGACACAAGAATTGCGAGGAAGAATTTCAACGCGATGAATCCTGTTGAAAAAGGGCCATTTTTCTTTTTTTGCCTTTAAAAGGACGCGCGCGTTTACAAAATTTAGAATACGTGGCTTTTCTCGAAAGTATACCGTGTAGGTGTAGGTGTTGAATAATTGAACGCATTGAATCGGCAACAAGAATAGCTGTCGGAGTCTATCTTTCACTTTGGTCGCTATTTCTACTTCGAGTTAAAACAAAATTTCAAGACGTACAAAAAGAGCTTCCCGCCACACATCAGCGACACAAGATCGCTACCTTTGATAGCGCTGTTTTTAGAAAATGACAGATAAAAATGAATAAAGTACGCGACGCAATTGTACGTGGATACGTACAATGTAAATACATCATATTTCTTATTCTGCAGCTTATTCGTCGGCTCGATCCTCTGTCAGACTTACACGCCAAAGCTCTTATTACTTCATGCGAACTGCACAAATTAGAATTAAACGATAAACGTAAAGGTGAAGTTTGTTAAGTGGATGATAATGGTCCGTTAATGGTACGCGCGGCAAAGCAGTTTGAACTCGTGTACCGTCGGTATACCGTCGATTCGATCTGCTACCGACTTTTCTCCGTATAATAGAGTAACATAAATCAGAAAATCGAGCGACGCGAAGAAGAAAACAAGGTGCAGAGGAATTCGAGACGAATTGCGCGGACGCAAACTACAGGATTGCGAACGCCGACGTTTACAAATGAGCTTATCTCATTTGTAATATCGGCTGATGAATCGCAGGAGTAATCAATTGTCGCGGGGTACATGGTTACGGGGGCAAAGTAAACGAGCGTTATGGCGGCAAGGAGATGCTACGTGCACAAAATTATATCGGCAGAGCGCTGCGCTTACATTTTATAATAAGCGCCGATGAGTAAGTACTCTATGCGCCTTATCTATTATAGGTTACGCGCACGCCATGTACTATTACTCTTCCCGCCCCACGGAATACGATTTAATAGACCTATTACTTTTCAGTATAATCATAGGCATTTTATACGGGTGAAGCGTGGCGTGGCGTGGCGTGGCGTGGCGTGGCGAGACGAGCAGCCAACGCTTCGTTTTTGCTTTCGTTGCACGCGGCACACGCGATTCGCGCGTGTACTCGGTATGTACACGGTATGCATTTCGACTCCGCGGTACAACGCCGTCGTTAAAGTCGAAAACTGAATAACAAGGCGCACCTTGCCGCGATGGTTCAACACTCTTCACCATAAGTTTTCATTATCTTTCCTATCGATTCTGCGCGTCTCTCTTTTAAAGCCTACGCAAGTACTCCATTTCTCTCCATTTGTTTTCTCATTAAAAATAACATATCTACTCCCAATATTTAGTGCATTGCAGCTACGTCGAGCGGTGCACGCTTGTACTCTGTAGGATTATCGTTTCATTTGAAAAATCCTCATTAAACGTCGGATCGTGAAATTTTATTCTTTCACGGTGAAACTCCAGTTCAGCTAAATGGAGTCAAATGCTTCGCGTAGGTAGATATCTTACGATGATTATCAGCAACGCTCCTTCAAGTGGAGCGTAATTTAAATAATTTATTCCTAATTTCACATCGTCGACTTGAAATAGTTACGAGTACTCGTAAATCCTAAAACTTTCGATCGGTCGTATCGACTTGTAATTACCGCTTGGTGGGCAAAACTGAACGCAATCGATTATCGGAGTCCAAAGTTCAAATAAACGTGCATCTGACGTTTACTCTTAAACAGCGCCAACTTCAAGAAGCATCACAAGCGTGCGTCGAGATAAGCTAGACGCGAGTTCATTATCATACGTGCGTAAAGCAACCATGAATTAATAATTGAAAAAGTAGCGAGTCGGTACGAATAGAGGATTCACGATTTAATGAATTTAAAACTCCGTTTTATGATAAAAATCGTTGCGGAGCCTATCGATATTAACAACGGCTCTCTTGTTACCAACTAGAGCCAGCAAATGGTGCAGCCTTTTTGATAAACATTTCTCTTTCATCGAAATCCTAACTCTAATAATTAACGCTAGCAGCGCTAAAACAGCTGTGAAATTTCATATTTTAATCTCTATTAACGATACGATAGCTGGGTAATTATTTTTAAAAACGAGTCAAGATGTAGAAGCATTACGGTAACTTGCTCGTAATTGTCTTTGCGACAAAATTGTACGAATGCTGACACGTAATGTTGGAAAATCAGCACGCCATAGGCATTACGAATGCGGAACACCGGCAGAAATGTTAAATTCATGAATCCCCATTTATATTATTCTCACTTCTCGTACAATTATATAAACTTAAACAGACATCAATCATCGTTATACGATACTTAACAGCTTTTTTCTTGGAAAGTATATTATTCGTATCCTTTGGAAAGTTTGTGCGTAGAGCAGATGAACCATCGAGCCTTGAGAGATGTTTCGGCTAATTTAAGTAGTCGTATAAATGCAGGCAACGAATGAAATTCAATTGCAACAAACGATAAAATGCTCACTAGCGCGCGATTCCCCACGATATGTTAATGGACGAACGCGACGGAGTTAAAAGTACGCGTGTCCCGGGCGAAAGAAGCGAAAACGAAAGAAATTAACGAATCCGTAATAAGAGAATCCGAGCGTTGTTGCAGAGACGAGCTCGTGCTACTAATAGATAATACTCGTAACGCCTCGATTATCCATACTTTGGTTAGGCTATTATATCCATGCGAAGCAATAGTCGACTTTATTTGTGATGTCGTTGCGAATGTACCATAGTTATTTTTAAACGGTTTGATTGGCCAAAACAAGCGAGTGTCTTTCATCTAAAACTAAAACCACGACTATCGCGTAAGGAAAAAATTATTTTCTCAATTTCGAAACTCGACGTACATTACACGAATAATACATTACGAATGGTCATTTAAATGGAGTTTGCCAAATATAATGCGCCTTGAAGTTGGAATAATGTTCGAGAGACGTTATCCAAGCACTAACGATACTAACATGGATTTTAAAGGGTCAAATTTGAAAGCGTTCGCTGCTGTCTTTCTCGGCGCGTTAAGTATTTATAAGAAGCGAAAATTAAAGTAAATTCGTAAATTATACTCGTTATTAATATCGTTAGCCAAATTAGCAAAATTAGCAAAATTAGCGGGAGGAGAGATAGAGATAGACGAAAGCAAGATCGAAAAATGTTTAATACTCTAATGCAGAAAAGTGATTATAAAGTAATATGTACTGTCTTCATTAATATGAAATCTTTCAATGCTTCATGCGCGCACACATGCACGCCTGTCATATATCATAATAATAATGGATTTCGCACAGCCTTCGGTCGTTAGTTCGCTCTTATCGTCGTTAATTTTAGATTAAGCTAATCTCTTACGATTCGCTAATTGTTTGCCACAATGCGTGCAAGAACCGACTTTCCAAATGCTCTATCTCGAGCATCGGAAGGTAAAAGAGAAATGTTTACATTTTTTTTATCTTCGCCTAATTGTCATGATGTAAGTGAAGTAGCGTGACAACAGCATCGCGTAATCGTCGTTAATAAATACGCGCTTCTACATAAATTTACAAGCATCGTGTAAATGCATTCTTTTACGCTTTTTTTTTTTTAGTTGTTAGTTGTTTCAAGACAACCTTTTCTGTTCGGTAATTCAATGATTACTTGTTGGGTTATTCGTGTTCTTTTGATTTCCTTGACGGTTTCGATGAACTAATCCGCTATGAAGAAATAAATCGTTCTGATAAAATCGACAAAATACTTTGATTCGTCTAAAAACTGTCAGTTCACTTACAGTTTAAGACGAATCATTCGGAAGCATCAATTTACTCATAAACCGATATGAAACGGAAAATAATTTTTTAAAAACATGTACGACTTTCGGTAATCGAGTTAACGACTATTGGTAGGCTGGCAAAAATATATCTATATATTCATAATCTATCGAATCGATGAATTTTCACTAATTAATGTAGAAAGAACGTGTTCCATTAAGTGGGTTATGTTACTCATTTCTTATATACTCTACTTACTCTTGCAACAAAAAACATACACCTAAATACGTACGCTAAAAAGTCATACAGCGTTCCTAACGAACATTCTTTACTTCGAAGGCAATCAAGTTGAACATACTTTGCACATTCGCGATACATCCTCCAGTTATCGTCCGTTTTAAGCATTAAGAAAACAAATGTATCGCGGCTACGTATAGTCATATCCCGGTTATATCCCGGTTGTATCCCGGTTATATCCCGGTGCTCATTATACACGAATATATAATTTACAAAGCATAACCGAGTGATCGATCGATTGGGCGCGCGTGAAAATTCTTCTCGGAGTCCATTAAGAACTTCTTTAGCTCGCCTACCAATGAAAAGGGGGAGAAAACCGAAGAAAGTACGCAGCCCGCGAGTATAGAAAAGAAACGCGCGGTCTAATTAAAAGGTTCGCATGAATCATTTGCTCGATTTCACGCGCGTTATCCAGTCGCATGTAAGAAACATCGTTCAAATAAAGTATCCGACTCAACGCGTACTAAAGTACTCTCTTGTACCGGTGAATCCAGTGGCACCATTGAAGCTTAAGGCGAAAAAACCACTCCTCGTACTTTCAAAACTCGAAGTTCCGAGTCAAGCGTATTTGTATCCAGATGTACGCGGTTTTCCATTAGAAACGTCAATAATTCTACTTCTTGAGATTTTTCGATCCCATCGTTTTCGACAAACGACAGCACCGAAGATTCTTTTACACGCAGACATTTCCTCGACGAAAGTTCTCCAAATTCCCCCAAAAAGACAATCGAACGTAACGTTAACGCTAAAAGAGGCTTTTGACTCGGGAAGAAGAGCCATGTAGTCCGTAGTGACAAGTAAAACGAGCACGTCGTTTCAATCCAAGAGTTTCAGGCATGGAAATCGGCAAGAGTGCACGGCAAGAGAGATTCAGGGTGGGAGAGACAATTATTCCGACACCGCGAGCACTGCTGTGATAAAGGAGAAGCCAGCTGAGGCTAAAGAGGCGAAGAAGAGCGTGCACTATTCGAAGGAGGCGGAAGGAGGTGGAAGGGTGGGGTGGCGGCCGCGAGGAGCAGGTCAGTCGTGACGTAACATCCGGGAGAGCTCCTCCTGGAAGGAGTGCAGGAGCCGCGAGTGAATTCGCGAAGCGTGCAGAGCGGCTCGTTCGGTCGGTGGGGGCTTCTTCGAACGTCCCTTTCTTCTCTTCCACGTAGGCGTACCCTTCTAACCCGTATACACCTTTCTCACGGCGCTCCGTCTCGCTTTACTCCGCTCTTCTGGCGATTAGAGAGCAATAGAGATCAAATGCGCGCGAACTCTGAAATTAAATGCACGAACTTGTAGCTTTTGGATCGTTGTAGCTTTCGAACGTAGACGACGATGGTATGCCGCCATTGCGGTCCATTTGTCGACGGAGGCCGAGAACTACGCGCGCGCCGTGATCCTTTCATTATCGATACGAGCGCCCCAACGGTATTACCATGTTTCAACCGTGAAAATATATTGTACACGGACATCGCATTTGAGGCGACGGACAATCAAAATTCTGCATTTCTTACCGCGATCCTTGCGAAGATAAATTTTTGTAAATGCACGTTGGTCTTCTCGAAATAAAAAAAAAGAAAGAAAGCAAAACTGGCATGCGATTCAAAAGGTGCGATTAAAAGGTATTAAATCGAGCCCGAATACCCTCTCTGCGGGACAGAATTCAATTACGACTGGTAGAGCGATAAAACGGAAAATGTGTGGTTAATTCGCTCGTTCGACTCGACATGTTATTTTATCTTAAACGTTTATTCTCGGCACATAAAATACGGAAGCTAATTGACCGACACTCGCAAGTCGTATAAATCCTGGAAGTCTCGTGCCAATCGACGAGAAAAATTTATCGAATCGCAAAATGGAAAGAGGAAGCTAGAGAGTACAGATGGACTCTCGTTCGGTGGACTGATGCGAGCTAAGAGAACAAGACGGACGAGGCGGTAAAAAGGTAACGCGTGGATCGCGAGAGCAACGCCGGGTAAGAAAAAAAAAAATGTAACCGATCGAGCCGATTGTTCACTCGACTTTTTCGACTTTTTATCTCGTCTCGGAGGACGTGACGTCTTTTCTGCTAACACGTAACGTCCGTCTCTTGGCTCTAGCTCCCGACTGGGGGTTCACTTTTGCGCTCGCGTACGCGACTCTCGCTGTACGAGCAGCCGCATTATTACCACATCGCGCATTCCGAGTCGGTGATTCATCCGCGAGTTCTCTCTCTCTCTCTCTCTCTCTCTCTCTCTCTCTCTCTCTCTCTCTCTCTCTCGTAGCTAATGGATACGCGCTTGATACGTACGCGAAAGAACCGCGCGTTTCGGCTGCTCTCGAAGACTCGGTGCGGCCTAATATAAAAGGCTCGAGGCCTACGCGCTACAGTATAATAAAGAATAATTGTACAGAGAATGTTGTTTTCATCGAGATTGTCATTGTAACTGTAGCGGGGTAAGTGGAGAATATTCAGTTGCTTCTCAGACGTTGTCAATAACGAGCTAGAGTAGCTATCGATGATATTGGATTTTCAACGCTTCTTACCGGAGAGTAAGTGAATATCACTTCGAGGTCGAAACTTCTCTTCCCTCGTTAATTAATGCACGAGGGACAATTTCCCATTAATGTATCAATGGATTCCATCGTGTCTTTTTGAGAAAATGAGCGTGGACATTAACTCGATTTAAATTGAAAGTAATGACGGATTCTATTGATAAAAGAAATCTTACCAATCGTTACATCGATAACACCGCATTTATATACCAATTGTCCGAAACCATTTGAATCCTGTTAATCGTTGTGGAACTTTTCCTTCGCATCACGCTATCCAAGTAAATCTTACCAAGTACACATGTATTTGTCAATATTTTTACTAAGTTTATTGTCGACGAAGCATTGATATTTGACATTCCTCCGATCAATAGCTACGTAACTGTAAATTAGCTTACTTTATTAAATAATAAAAAAAAAAAAAAAAAAAAAAAAAAAAAAAGGTGGCCAATCTTGAAATTTGAATAATCAATCGAGTTTTAAAAGGTTTGACACTTCTGGTACTTCGCTAATTATCCAGCTTGAAAAGAAATCGGTTGAAAATGCCAATCACACGCGTGCTGGTAAAAATTTTGACGTTGGACAGTGCAAGGGTTTCATATCCCTCGTTTACTCAAACGATGCAAACAAGAGGTTTCGAAGGTTTCGAAGGAAACCAGGCGCGCGTCCTTATTAATTGAAGCACTACACCAAAATCAATGACGACGCATGGAACTCTGCTTATGTATTCGTACGCTTGCCAGATGACATTGCGCGATCGCCACAATAGCCAACAATTGCTCCACCTCGGAACAAATTCGAGAATGATTTATTTTTTCTTTTTTTTATATATATATAAATTAATTAGTTTGAGTTAAGTAGGAGCTGCGGGAAAAATGTGAGGAAAAACGTATGGAAAAATGTTGGCGTTGGGTTTTTAGATACACCACAGGTCGGTAAGCTTTTCATACTTCTATCCTAATAAAAATTTGAACGAAATATTTATACGACAGTACTTGTGAGAATATATTGATATATTTCAATGTACTCCAAGCTGTCTATTCAGAAAAGTGAATCACACTTTGAACAAATTAAAACACAGTTTATTCTGAAAAAGGTATGGGTTGTAAAGTCAATTGACTAAATAGTTGAACATTTTATTTCATCGTGCATCGTAGTGACGTCACTTGAATCTCACGTACAGGCTAATCGTCTCAATCGCTTATTCGCATTTCATTCTCTAAAGGAGCAATTACTTCACATTCGACTGATAAGTGAAAAAAAGAAGAACCTCTCAGTTTCTGGAGCTACCAAAAAGAGCCATGAAAGAGCCGTGAAAGAGCTTGCAAGCGCAAAAGTTAAAAATGTAATAACGATGACTGAATACTAGCGACGCGACGATGCCAAAATCCTCGGAAAAAGTGCATAATGAGGCGTGAGTGTACTCTCGCACTGGAGAGTATGTATTTCTTTTACGTGCGTACAAAGCACATTGTACTCAACTACAAAGATACAAAGGGAGGGGAACACCGAGATAATCATGGCATACGAGATGAGTTGGCCGAGGTCTCTTCCTCGTGCTCAATGAATCTTCTCTCTCTCTCTCTCGCCCTCGCCCTCGCCCTCTCTCTCTCTCACACACACCCTCTCTCTCTCTCTCTCTCTCTCTCTCACCCTCTCTCTCTCTCTCACTCACGCCCCCTCTCTCACGCCCCCCCCCTCTCTCTCTCTCTCTCTCTCTCTCTCTCTCTCTCTACAGACACACGCGCGCGCGCGCGCACGCATACGTGCACGTATATTCGCAACGGCGTTAACGGCTCCAGTGACTCACAACGTAATTGGGAAATTATAGCCGTACTTACGTATACATGTATATATACGTATGCTTTCGAAGAGAAAGGGAGTGACGACGATCCTTGGTGCACGCAAGCCGATGCGAATTGGAAGGTGTACGTACGTATATAAATCCGGGGCGAGACGCGCGAAATGAAACGGTGCGGTCGGCTCGAGCGTGTAATTATGTGCATTGCGCCCGTGCAACATAAGAAGACGCACTGCCGCCGAGTCTGCCTTGAGTTTTTACACGTTAGAATACCCGTCCTCTTTCTTCTCTGTATCCCATAGAAGTAAGCAGACTTGTATCGCGTGCGCTTGATGAATGCGCGATTTTTCTATAGGCCTTTATTTATGGCACGTACGTCGTCGTACTTTCTTTTTGGACTTTTTCCGCTTGAATTTTCGCTCCTTTTTCCAAGCCGTTTTTTTTAATCAAGTCCAAGTAATTTGGTCACAGTGATTAATTTGGTCAAAGTAACCAAACGTTACTTCGTACCTCGCGCGTTTCAATATTCGAATGTGATTCACAGGTAAGTACGCGTTTCCAGGGAATTCCCAAGTTCTTAATAATCAGCGCGTCCATATTAATTACCATAACTTTTAGTCACGCGTTTCCGAGAGTTTTTGAGTAACGCGAAAAACCTCAGCTGTTTGGCCACCTTAACCCAATTTTGTCACTAATTTACCCCAGCAAGTTATTTAGGCTAAGGTGCCACGACAAGTAAATAAGACGAAAACCTAGTGATCAACCTAGTGATCGACGGTTGGCAAAATGATGGCAAGACGTTGTAAAATAAAAAATAGACACATCGTTATTCATGCAGCTAGAGCTTTAACGGGTTATAATTAAATAAGTAACCAGTTTGCGATATCTGATGACTATATCGAACTCAAGTTTAATTACCGCAATATGTGGCTGCTTTTCAATGCGGACAATTTCGAGGATAGCCAATTGCAAAATGATAAGGGACTGGAGTACAAACGAACATAGTTTTGCGCTCTTTCATCCGCAAGATTCGGTTTACCATCGTCTGGCGTCATAACCACACGGACAAACCACTCGGATAGAATCTCGGCAGTACTTACTTCGTTCTCCTCGTGGTCATAGTAGGTGAATCGATCCTCCCCCAACTCTTCTCGATGACTTATCCAAGAGGCTTTGAGTTTGTTCGGTTGCGCGAGAAAGGGCAAAGTGACGTGTCCAACCCTCTGAAAGTTAGGGGAGCATTCGGCGAGGTCGTTATTTGGGCTATTTCAACAGTTGCTGTGCTCGTGCTTTACTATTTTCATATATTTTCATTATGTCTGTTGTACACCATTTAAAAGAACAAACATTACACCTTTAAGAGTTAAAACTACTCGTGGAAAAGTGTTCTGTCGTTTTCGAAATTTACTGCTGGGAAAATAGAACAGATTTAGATAACTAATGGGCAAAAAGCTACAGGCAACGCTAAGTTAACCGAATTAGTTCCTCGCGCGTAAGATTAATAAAATTATATTACAACCGCTACTTACTTGAACAAATTTTATACTCGTCTCTAGAATAGCTAATGAAATGAACTCGTCCCAGTGGATCACTGGATATTATTTACCGGTAAAGTGCGCGGTAAAATGAAGCCGAAACTTACGTATTCGTTGTAAATTCGCTCGCTTTCATTATTCGAAATTAAAACATTCGATCTCATCGCTTAATCCGAATAATAGCAATGTAATACAATCGGCTAATCACCGCGATACATCTAGAAGCTGAGAGACAGATATCGTTGATCTAAGTCAAATTATCGTACACTCTTTTACTTAATATAAGTGTGCAAGAGCTTACGTGATTTATACAGATGCGCTTACTTCGAAGTGTTCTCAAAGCTCTTTCAACTTGAAAGGTGAATCTTTTGCCGATGAAAATGAGCGAAAGAGGACTTTTTTACTTGACAGTCGCAGTCACAAAAGTATTGGCAATCAAGATCTAGTGGTAGTTTTTCAGTCGAGTTTTCCAGGCACGAAACGAACGAGCACGAGACATCCTCTAGCGGAAGAATAAAGTCTTACGAGCCGCGAAATCGAGGGAGAACTGGTCGATGCATACACATTCGATGGGATTAAATGAAAACTTATTGATTTTTCGCCGATCGACATAAGAATTTACTACTTTGGAGTCTACGATTGCACGAGAACTCATATTCACTTGTCAAAGATCACCGGATATACGTACGTAAGTAAGAATTGAAAGTGAAATCATCCGAGAGCATACGTTAAAGTTTAACTGAAATTTACTTTCAGAGAAAACATGCAGACGTATTAAGTATGTCAAAGTATCGAGGAACACGTAGTTAAACTCTTTTACTTTGACGCGAGAATGTAGAATAAATTCAACGAGTACAAAAAAGATGCGAATTAATTAAATTTTGTACTTGTGCGAGAATTAATTGAAAAATAAAGATATCCGGAGAATATGATTTGGCGGTCAATTTTCTGCCTGCTCGAGGAAATCCTAACGGAGATGATGGTCGTATTTTTTACGATCAATTAATAATTATCCCATCTATGAACGATGTCAAAGGTCGTTTTTAATCGAGTGAATCTGGACTTTCTTAATAATGCAAAGTAACGAGGGAAGTAACTATAACTACATTAGGCAAGAAAGGGTATACCTGTACGTAATTAGATTATGCATATATCGAAATCCACGCGAACGATAAAATTAATTACAAATTCAAATATTCAAATATTCAAGTATTCAAGTATTCAAGTATTCAAGTATTCAAGTATTCAAGTATCCAAATATTCAAATATTCAAATGTTATTTAAAAAATTCGAATCTCTTATTCGCCCGCAAAGCTGTTTCCATACTTCGCTGCTCTTTTTCATAGATTTTTGTTCCTTTTGCAGTGATTCGCTGCAAGTGAAACTCGGCAAATATCCCATTAGTTAACGTTCGATCGACCGCTCGACTATTCATCTATTCCACATAGGAAGCTGGAAAAGCAAAGTCAATTTTGCGCGGATATATTAAAAACATAGCAATACAATCTTTTAAGTACGGGATGCAGGAGTGGAGCAAGACGCGCAAGTACTTATGCCAATGAATTTTTAAGACGCGTTAATTCCTAGGAAAGTTAATGGTAAAATGCGTACCCGCTTCTGGGATTCAGTCGGACTGCAAATGCGGACGAAGCATCGGTCTATAAAATACCCGGATAAAACAAAAGGCAACCGAGCACCTGCCCAGGATAACAGACGCGAGTCCAAATGCTCACCGAGCCGTGGGTTACCGAGGATCGATGCCTCCAAGCCACGCCGTGAATTTTTTCAATCTATAATGCTCGAAAAGCACGGCTCACCTCTTTTACAATGCCATCGCGTTACCGATCTACCCCATCTTCGTCGTCTCTTTCCTCGTTACTCCTCGTTGATCCAATCGATCAACCGACGGACTAAAGCGCTTAAGGCTTTGGAATCAAGATGCGCGAGGATCGAGGATCGAGGTCCGCTTCCTTTTCTGCACGGACTCGTTGGATAATTGAAGCTCCGCTCGGCTCGATGCAGTTTCTCGAGCCCAAGACCAAAGCGATACCTAATTTATGATATATCGACTCCTTTGTTACGAATGTACAATTTTACGAGCCTAATTACAATCGCAAACGCTTTAATGCAGGATGTACCGTTGCGATACTTTTCATATACGATCACGATTCACCATTTTCGCCTCTAATCGTGTTTAACGTATGCGTGCTTAACGCTGAAGAGTTCACATTTGATAAGCGTCATTTTAAATTAAATTCAACGCCGAGCTCGAGTGGACGATCCGCCAGGCATCGAATTGTTTAACAATCGATGACATTTGAATAATCGTCACCCCGTGAACATCGACAATTGTCGCACGTATATACATATACAACGCACTCAATATCTTAATCCGATTGTATCACAACCGGCTATTACGAATATATTTCATTTTACGCGTATTGCGCCATAATCCTACGTAAATACACGTACACCTACGAAAGTCTAATTATACAAGGCCGTTGACGGACCGACGCAAAACGCCTCGGAAAGTCTATCGATATTTTTCACGAGCGGTGCAACTACATTCGCAATCGACAAAAACCTAAGAGAAAAGCCATAAAAACAAGCACCCACGTTTATTATCGCGCCTCCAAAGTCAGTACACCGAACGTAAAAAGACTCTCCCGGTAATCGATCATTGAGCGAAAAGCAGCGTGACGTCGAGAGCGCATTTCACTTATCGAACGCGCGCCGCGCATCTCCAGCCGACAACCCGACAACCCGACAACCCGACAATCGGACAAAATCGCCCTCTGGAAAGCCCGAGTCACTCGATATTTCTGCGACAATCCGTCGACTCTCCGGCATTTACTTCGTAAAGCAACGGTGGCTCGCGAGCGATTAAAATTCCAGAACAATCGATGCCGCTCGCTCGCGATAAAGGTCGCCGAGGTCGACGAACTTGGACCAGCAGCCGTTCGCCTTCTACCTGTTCTTTTCTGACGAAGCTGCGATGACAGAAGTGGCTCGCGACGGCGGCTTTATTTCGGCACGAGCAGCACGAGCAGCACGAGCAGCAGCAGCAGCAGCAGCAGCAGCAGCAGCAGCAGCAGCTGAGAGTCTTTAAAACGACGCGCGTCCAGCTTCGGCGCTCCTCTTTACGATCGGGCGCGAGTCGCGGGTGGGCGGGACTCGACCACGTGCTCAAAAGCCAGCTTCTTTATTGCGAGTTGACTGATGCACTTAAGCAGCATGAACTCTCGGTTTACGCATTCCCTTCGAATCGAGAATGGCAGGCGCTCGACGGTGCCGCTTCCCCGGTGCTGGTAGAGCTTTATGGTTTCCCGGGGGCATTTGAAGCGAGTGCGCGGAGAGGCATAACGACGCAGTCCGAAATAGGCCGAAATAGGCCGAAATAGGCCGAATAAGCGTGTTGTCATTGCACTAACAGCGTGTTCGATATCCCTTCCGTCCGACGTACGAACTGGATGTTGAAAGTCCTACCGGTTAATCGGGTTCGTTATGGATCGATCCAAAGTCCCCCGGCAGCAGTTGCCAATTTCTCGGTTCCATCTTTACCAAGTAAAACGCACGCAGTCGCTACTGCAACTGTGCCCCATTGAAATTCACCAGCATCTACCCTTTTCCTTTGTCGTTTTACAACTTCAGTCTTTCGCTAACGCCTTCTCAACTCGTGAGGAAATGCGTGCAATGGTGCACCGACTTCGTGCTTTGAAACTTGTTGTCCATACGACATTTTCAATATTGATACGAATCGTCGTGAGGCAGCAATTGTCATTGATCAATTTGAAAGTAACGAGTATATGCTTGCGAAACGGTCTCTTTGCGCGCGCGCGCGCACATCGATGTGAAGAAACTCGTAACAAATTACAAAATATTACAATCCTTAGCAATCTTCTGATTCACTTTTAACGTGGTTTCGTCACGCGTGATGTACTTGCCCTCGAGGGTGTTCTAGTCGTATTGCGCACGCATCCTTATGACAAAGTTTGGAACAAATTTAATACGATTTTATTTCAAATTTGCTGGCAAACCGCTAACGAAAGTTAATGTTACATTGGAGGTATTCAAATTTTTCTGCACAAAATATTCTTGCTTACGTATTAGGCACATCTGGTGAAGCGGTAATTAAATAGAATATTAAACGCACCACTGTGCTAGATGTCGCTGAGAATTACTCAGAATTATACCTGGTTTTAAAACAACCAAGACCCAAATTTTCGCATAACGTTACGCCTAAACGTTATTTCAATATCTCTTCGATCGAGCACTTACACTACAATTTACGCCACACTTTCGTAAGTTATTAACGCTTTCGTGTTAATAAATTAAACGAGTTGAATTAATGTAAGGGTTTAGTCCATCCATTGTAAATTGTTATTCGCAATTAAGAGAAATTGTAAATTATAAAATCGCGGTGACGAAAGTTTGGCTGCTACGATTAGGCACCGCATCAATCTTGATATTAATAGTAATATTCCTAATGTAGACCTTCTATTTATTCCGTGTACATTTTGAGTTTAACTCCCCGTCTTTTTAGCGCGAATACAAGTTTCTATTGCACACAAGTGCAGATGACCCTATCGATAAAACGTTTATGCATAACGGATCGTATCATTAACGTTGAATGTGCTTAATATTGGTTTAACTATTAAAACATTTGACTATTGAAAACACTTGTTGAGGAATTTTTTAATAATTACCTCATTCGTCAATTATTTCCACAGTTTTTAAATAATTTCTTCATTTACTGGATTAAGCGATAAAAGTAAAGCCAACGCCAACTGACTACGGATAACATTCGAAGATTAAAACGTGTATTACGATGCATTTGTCGGTGTATGAGAAAAAAAATGAAGAACAAGCCACCGCACACAACTAGTAATATGCACTATGATAAGTATCGGTGCTTATGCAGCGGTCATGGAATAAAAATTATTGTCTGGGAAATACATCTCCGAGGATTCTTATGTGGATAGTCTTGTGCTCGACCAGAGTCGTGGAGGGATTTATTATTAGAAACAGCTTGGCGTCACTGCGCGTAAAAGGAAAAATGCTAAAAAAAGGGACAGACGCATCATTTTTGTTTAACTTTCTTTGCGAGTTCTTTGATAGGAACGCATATTCGCTTCGAAGCGTTACACGATACAAAGTTTCCGCGTATCTACCGTTACGGTATGAGTAAGTAGGAGTGGTGGCACTTTAAATTCTTTTCTTCTCCGTCCCTTCTCCGATCGTTTATTTTTATCCCCAACGCGAATGTTCCATCGCCAAAATACGTACACGGACTCGGGTATCTATCTTCTATTTTAGCCGTTTTCCCATCGATCTGCTCGTTCATCCGACGATGGACGAGCAAATGTCAGGTTTGTTTTCAAAACGAAGCGAGTAAGTAGGCAAAAATAATGTTCCTCGTGCATTGCTCCAAGTCGCAACCGGATAATTTTTACTTACTTATCTCGGCCGCGTTACATTGTTCGGAGCTCATCCGTGGACAGAAATTATTTACTGCATTTCGTTTCGAGCAAGAAACGAACTACGCTGGCGGATGAGAAATCCTCGTCTTCGGGTAGGTAATTTCTCTCGAGATTCAAGAAATGAATGCTTTGTTTTGCTGTGCGTTAAGGTCGGGTCTCTTGACCGTCGTGCGGCATTACGTAACGAGCAAAGAAATTAGTTTACGAAAGTTCGTTTGGCAATGACTTAAATTTATGGTCGAATAAGGATAAGCAAGCCTTACGAAACATTCGCGCACTGCCTGGTTATTAAGATGGAATCTAATTATTTAGTGGAAAAATAATTGCATCCGAGTTAAGGGAAAGAAGTTTCGGAGACACTGTGACTCGAATAATCGTGGAATCGAGAAGAATCGGCCACCGCGAAAGAATAAACGGCATCTCTGGTAATAATGTAAGATAAAACTACGACGAGAATTATTTGCCACGGGTATAATAAACATTTTGATATAATATATTATTCCCCCGGTCGTTCGAGCCATTGTTCATCGACGCGTACATGTCGGTACGTAATACACCAATGAATCCAAAGTCTCGGCAATCCAATAGCATTTGAAAAAGCAATACCGAGAACGCGTTCGACATTTTTTCAGGTCAACTCGATAGTCCTCCGCGAACGGCGAGGAAAGCATTTTGCAAACCGACCAAGCGGTTTGTTTTTTCAGCACCGTGAAAGCAAGGAAAGCACGAGCAGACATACAAAGGATGTGCCACTGCTTTCAACGATATCGGCGCGATGACTTCGCACGCAGTTTAACGGTTCGACCAACAACTGTGTTGGTCGTTGCGTTGGTCGTTGTGGGTGTTTTATTTGCGTGCTCATCGATGCAGTATTTAATAAAAGCATATTCGGATAACATTCCAGTCGTTTCACAGCCATTTCACAGTCATTCGGCTGTGTGAAGGATTAACAGACAAACACGAGCGTGCGTTACTTCACTCAGGGACAACATTATTCGTATTATTATAATTGCCGTTAGATGAAGGAGGTATTAAATTTTTTATCGGCTAATAAACACTGCATTGGAATGGTCGTGGAATAACGCAACTCTGACTTGTATCCATTGATTAAGATAAGGGGGAAAAGCGCATTCAAATAAGTGAAATAGGTCTCTCGTTTATTGCAATTTAGGTACTACGAGTTATCGGGAAAATTTATTCACCATAAGTTTAAGAAGCTCAACTTTGCTCAAGATTGCTCTCTCCGAAGATTTATTCGGATATAAGAACGGGCACTCGGATTACTATTAACCAAAGTTCCGCCAATCCGAGGAAATAAAATGTTAGATTCAAGAATTTACTTACAACACGATTATCGAGACTTTGCTTCAATTAGTTTTTATTAGCGAGACGTTAATGTTAAGAGGAGGAAAAGTATTAAATAGCGATCGAGGTAATCGCGCAAAATTGTCCGTTTCATGAAGATTCTGCCGACACAGCGATGCGAGTTCGTAAGGTTCACGATAGCCAATGGCTAACGAACGGGACTCGATGTAACCAACAGGAACAGCCGCAATGTGTTTCATCCATGCGCAACATGAGTTACAATTATTGCCATTATTACGAGGAACAATTTTCTTAGAATGAAACACCTATCCGAACCCCATTTCCTTTTGTAAAAGTGCGATTGTATTTCATTTAATTATCTTTCGTTTTACGCGTTTGTTGAATGTATACTTACAGGTGCTCGCGACTACGAGTTTATTTGTCTCGTGCAAAAATAATATTCTTCGAACAAAATAAGAAAAGTTACAAGTTTTAATGACGAAACCAAAACTCTCATCCGAACTAAGTGGAACAAGTGGAGCAGCTACGACTTATTATATGCACTTATTTATGCACGACATAAATTTTAAAAAAGATACCGCATACATTTTCTCAAGTTATATCCGCGCGTGGATATGATTTTACAAAAATATTGTTACAATCGGAGATAAAATATTATACGGAGAATAATGGATGTATCAACAATGACACATTATGTGAGAGTGGTTGCGCGTCTACGAATGGAGAGAGAGAGCGAGAGAGAGAGAGAGCGAGAGCGAGTGAGAGCGAGTGAGAGCGAGAGAGAGCGAGAGAGAGAGAGAGAGAGAGAGCGAGTGAGCGAGCGATGGAACGTGAGAACGACGAGAGTAACGTGGGGCGGGGGGGGGGGAGTAGGAGGAGGGATGTGTGCAAAAGAGGTGCAGAAATCATTTACTTATACTCTTCGAAAGAATGGCGCAGGACTCGTGCTTATTTTCATTTTTATGCAATACTTCACGATGTGTTTTTTCCATTGGATTTCCCATTTTGACTTTTAGCTATAATTTTACAAATTTAATCTTCTTTTCGTAAAACTGATCTTTAAATTATACTTAGAATTTTATTAACGTAACGTTTTAGTATTTCTTAAATATTTATAGTAAATCACGAATTCCTTGCAACCGAAACGACTTTGCGAGAGAATTCTGTCATTAAACCGGATTACGTAGGCAAGATCAAAGTGAACTGCACATTGTATAACTTGTATGCAGTTTTAAGAACGTAGGCAATTTATAGAATTTAAAGAAACGAATCGAATGCCACACGTTAACATTAAATATTAAATACTTAAATACCGAAAAGTGAAGATTGGATAGTGTCAACGAATTACAAAAGTTTGCAACTCGATAATTTAAACCCTCGTTACATCCTATTTCGATAATGTCCACTGTATTATTTCATGGTAATTCTATTTTATACATTCGCACATTTCGAGCACTTATTTATTAATATTTTGTCTTTGAAAATAAGGAACCTACATTATTTGTGAAATATTATTTATTTCAGGCGTTTTAATTGAAAATGTTTTCAACGCGAGTTCAGAAAAATCTTTACGTTTGATTTATAAAGGAAGATTTAAAAACGAATATCACATCAAGAGTTAATTTTAATACGTAAATTAAGATGGTTGATTATAACTTGCAGCAATTAAGGTTTTTAAATTGCATCCTTTGGCTTTCTAAATGAAGTCACGAGACTGACCAACACCAATCGATCGTTCTATCCTCGATGGGCGAAATTAAATTTCAGAGAATGTATTAATTCGACGTATACACGCGTACGCGTTCATCTCCGTGGAAGTGGAATGCACCAAGTACGTCTTGTAAATAAATATTCATATGCCTAACGGATGTACGTCCCACTTAAAGCAAATCAATTTATGGCACACGACGGCTCCTCTCTGAAATAATGAAACTTTGGGACAGTCACACCCGTTTTTTAAAATAAACGAGGTTTAATCTATAGCCATCTTTATGATACGTTGACAAAATTATCTCGATGTACATGTACATTTTCTCCGTTCGCCGATCGTGTAATTCTAAGCGCGCGCGTGTGTGCGACGGCCGCTGATGAATATTTGCAGAAAAGATAAGATCCGTCTTAATCACTTGCGTTCAATGACGCGGACGATGTGTTCTCTTTTTACTTTCCTGTCTATTCGTTTTACCAACGATATATAAATTATTATAATGGTAAATATTCTTTGAAAAATATGATAAAAACATCGAGAGTGAAAATATAAGAGCTTTAAAAAATATTTTGGGCGGCTCCCCCTTTAGATTTTCTTTTCGTCGATTTTTCAATTTCAATTGCTTTATTGCAATACCGCTTTATATATTTGAGATATACTGCCCTCGATTCTAGTGGAATCGCATTCGTTCGATACAAATTATTAAATTGGCTCCAAGTAAATTGTTTGTTAAAAAAAAATTAACTTTTGAGTTATCAAGCGTGTTTCCTTTATCCAAGAGCGTATATTTTTCAATTGTCTCCTCGAGCAATTACATCGCGACTATTTTGAAGCGCAGTATTCCCGAGTAACTTGCAGTGACTGAAATGTCACTCGAAGTGACTGAAATGCAATATGTGCGCCAGTTGTAATAAGTCTCATGAGCGCGTTAAAATAAAAATCGTCTAATAAATCTAAGAATACGCGCGTACTTTTCTATAAAATATAACACACACGTATCGTAAAATACGACTTACTTAATACGAGGCTTTTTAAAAAAATACGTGGGAGCGTATAAATTAAATTGAAACGGGTATATATAAAGATTAACACGAGGGTAGCTGTGGTCGCTTGCGATAATACATGTAAATGTGAAACCGGGATGTTCTTTATGATTTAATTTTATGATCAG
Source organism: Wiebesia pumilae (assembly GCA_018907045.1). Lineage (NCBI taxonomy): Eukaryota > Metazoa > Arthropoda > Insecta > Hymenoptera > Agaonidae > Wiebesia > Wiebesia pumilae. The sequence goes on along the minus strand of JACCHZ010000192.1, from coordinate 444,088 downwards.
TTGCGGGTGCCTGTACAATTACATTAACCGTAGGTAGTTTTGGTAACGATAACTATTTTCTTGTATATAAATCGAAAGATATTTATGATTTATTATTACACGCATGAGTTGTTTATGACAACATACATCTTGAGCGCATTTGCTCATTGCACCTTATTTTCTGTTCATTTTAGAGGGCAAGCTCTATATTATAAATAGAAAATTATTACTTAGAATAGAGTATTGTATATATATATATATATATATATATATATATTTATTTTTATTTTTTATTTTTATTTTTTTTTTTTAATTTCGCAATAGCGAATAAAAAATAGTACGTAATTGATTTATAACACTCTCTTGATCGAATGCTAACACAGAGATTTCGATTCGGACGATAACGGGGTAGAAGCGATGTAATGCTTACACTAATCGGGATAAACGTTGCACCACAAACAAAACAATGCAACAAGATGATGCAGAAATTTGAATTTTTCCTTTACAAATACAGCGCCAAGATGCAAAATCACCGCTAAAGAAGCTCTCTTCCAGTTAAAAAACATTGACGCCACTTCAACATTTTACAGTACCTTAGCATTTCGCTCGACTTTGAACTCTCGTGATATTCAACGATAGCACATAAACGCCAAGGGCTTTCTCATCTCTCGTCATTCTGTCTCTTCGATTCTGATTCGCTCAAGAAAGCAGCCTGTTACAGTGTCAGGGATGGAAAGCTCGGTAAATATGTGAAATGTCACATGAAATGAATTTCACCTTAAAGCAACCCATAAGCTTCGCTACTTCGAGCAATTTGTTCTCTATTTTTTAAATCTTACTTTCTGCAACAATCGACCCTCGATCCGCATCTCAGATTCATCGGGATTATTTGCCTTATTCATACCGTACAATTGAACGATCGACATTTTAAGCTGAGAAACAGCTGGTGACACTAGCACGAGTAGAAAATAACTTTATGATTATATCGCTATTTAAACGCAACCTAAAATACAAGTAACCTAAAATAAACGGCAAAGTTAGCTATTATTCATTGAATACTTTGCGCCGAGATTTAAAATGGGCGATTTCAATGCCGATGATAAACTTTCGATTATGGGTCTTAAAGAATTTTGTTTTTATAGTTAAAGCAGCAGTCGTATCGGGAAATATTAAATTTAATAATAACCATACGTCTGGTTATAGTATTTAAATAACGCTACGAAATATTTGTCGTGACATTGATAATCCAAGGGATATAATGACAAAATAATCCTGCACGTATAAAATGAAAATTCATTTCAGAAGAAATACTGGGTTAACGTTAAGATCAAGAATTTACTTGTTTACGGAAAATGGTCATTACATTCCTTCTTCAAAATAAGGTATATTTCGTTGTCCTACTAGAAAAACAGGTTTGAAATGGGATATAACTATTTCTTCGAGCTAAATATCAAATAATAATAACAGGTTGCTCGAGTACTTATCAAAATTTGTCTCAAAAAAAAAAAAAAAAAAAAAAAAAAAAAAAAAAAAAAAAAAGGAAAACAGTACGTGGATATAACTCAAATTTAAAAAGAACGCTCGCAGAGTTTCTAGAAATTTCCGTGTTATATTTGCAAAAGTGCACGTGACGTAGAAAGAGCTTTTCAGGCAGCAGAAAACAGCAGAGAACAGGAGAAAACAGGAGAAAACAGGCGATACCAGAGCTCAACTTCGGTATTATTCTTTCTCTATCACGTGTGTGATAGGGCATTAGGTTTAATCCAATTAGCCACCCATGCAATTTACCGCGAAATTTCATTAAACTCTCACTTAAAATGTGTATAAAAGCAATAGGGTTGCCAAGTTTCCAATTACAACGCGAATTCTGTGCTCTCGGAGAATCGCCGTGATTTGCGGTTTAGCATATATTTAGAGCATAGACGTATAAATAGAAGAGGAAAAAAATGTTATTTGAAAAAACGGCACGAATACGTGCGCGAATCACGCAAAAATATATCGGTTTCAAAAACACTTCGCTAGGAATCAACAATAATTCTCCCTCCGTGAAGAACGGTGTTACGTGTTCGAAAACCGCAATTTTTGAAAATATAGCTAATCGTTGAAAAACTTAGCCTCACTTGCGAATAAGTTCCAAATGCAAACTGAAAGAGAAAAAAATCGAAAATCGGATTCCGCGTCAAACGTTTAAATACACGGAGTTTGCGGGAAAAGGGCGACGGAGAAAGGGGATCGGTCAGAAAAGAAACAAAAAAACCAAAGTAGACAACACGGGATGCGAGGGAGCGAGGAGGGAGGAAGTAGACAGGTTCTGGAGGATGATTCACCACCAGTTTACAGCTATAGTATGGCACGCCTCGGTTTCCATCATGGGTAGGTGTACAATGCAGGCGCACTACCGTGCGATCGCCAAGCTTCGAGTTAAGATCCTCCTCTTTATATCTTACGCAGAATATGCAATATATCTGAATAAAAAAGGGCGTTTGCGATGCGAATCTGAAGAGATCGTGAGTCGATGCCGAAGTACCGTACGTTATCAGTGTATTCGCATTAACTTTTTCGTAAGCTTTTTCTTCGCGACGGATGATTTAAACTTTTACTCTTGCTCGGAAATTATCCTCCAAATATTCTGGATCGAATTCTAATCCAAGAATACGCGCGCGTAAGCTTAAGCGTCCGTGCGAACACCCACGCGCGAATGCTTTCAAGACATTCGCCGAGTGTTCTACTCCTCCTCGTGGTTGGTGTGCGCGCCAAATGCGCTTTCTCGATTATATCCTCCGAGAGCGTTGAAAAGATAACGCAGCTGTAAATCATCGAGGCGATCGTACCGATGGGAAGGGCAGACGCCGACGACTGCTACATTATATTTGCGATAGGCGCGTAATCCGTTCTGGTACTTTGGGGCTTTCCATGGTACTCTTTTCACTTGCAAGGCCTTTCACGGATGCACCGAGTGAAATTGCTCTGACTCTAGCTTTAACGTCCAGCGTACTTTAAAGCGATCGTGCTACATCTTTCTGCTCTCGCGCTTTTTCAATACGACAAGTTTTTCTCCCTTTCCCTCTTTTTTCATAATGCCGGCTTTCTGCCCATGTTCTATTCAACTTATGTATTCAACTTACCTCGCGATAATTTCCAATAATAACCAACGAGAAATGAACAATTATAATTTACGGTGCGCAACGTCGATGCCTTTGATAACGCTAATGCGACGCGCAACAAATAAGCGCTCGTATAAATGAAGGTTGCCGAGGTGCTAGGCTCGTGCAATTCATTGCCTACTTCATTACATATTATTTTGCACTATTACGCAAAACTTGTACCGTACGCATCGAGTACCTTATTCGTACTTGAGACATTTACGAATATTACGGTACAATCCGAAGCGAGCGAATTTGGAAATCAGTTTGTACCATTTGATAACCTCGGCGGTCAATCGGGTCCGTTTATTATCCGTTGCAACGAAATACGTTAACGCGATAATTCGGCATTTATCGGTTACAAGCATTAAAGAACCAAATTTCTTCGCGATTTCACGGCGTATAAAATCGGTTAAAAATTATTTGGCGCGTCGAATTTTAACGCGCACAATTTTATTTAAAGCGAGTGGCATGAAACTCAAACTTGAAGTGCATTAAAAATATGTATACACGTAGGCATTAATTTACGAGTACCTTAAAGAAAATTCCAAAGTTTCTCGAGTAGAAATTCTGCGATTTATACAGCGACTTGCAAATAGAATTATTACGCACGATTTCTTGACAGAATATTTAATTTACGCATGGACGCACAAATTCTTTTTACAAATTTAGTGGCTTGATTCATTAGCGATTTACTATGCGCGTTCGAGTAATTAACGGTACGTATTTCCATCACTGTTAGAGCTTTAAACGATAAGCGAATAATTCTAGAACCATCGAAAGAGCAAAGCGAGTGTGTCGTGAAAAAAATTGGCCTTTCTTCCTCCTAACCGACGGCCACGCGCAAAACCAATGGTTTTTGCGTGTTTTTGCGTGTTTTTGCGTTTCAGGTGTAACGAAAAGTACGGTTTTAAAAGTACTTTTAAAAAGTTTATTGCGTGTAAAGTAACTGGAGGAAGGGAAGGAAAGGAACAAATGAATATGCGTTTTTTGGTAATTAAAGTAGAAGCCGAATTCTTTTCCATTTTTAATTCAACAAATGAAAGCTGAGGATCAATATGATCAATATCGACACGATGTAATTATTATCGATGTCCTTGAGGTAAAAAAAAATAAACACGTCGGATTGAAATTTATTGGCATAACTAGCGAGCAACGCTACTTTGTAACTAATACGTTCGCATGAAAAAACGTTGAAAGACATTTTCACAATTCAACCGAACGCGATTACAAACGTATCACGCTACGTTCCAAGTAATTTTTAACGCTGAATATTGCTCGGCCTTTGCCTTCGCGTAGGGTTGCTCTTGTTAAATCACTTCGCACACGGAAAATAAGTGGGAAATAAAAGAGATCGTGGCAAGCAGCATTTCTATGATTTCGTCGCCGACGTTCCTCACCTATACACCTTCTCAGTTCTCGCGTGTAACCGACTACTACTCGCAACACAAATGCAGTCGTCGAAATACGCGCGGATGAAGCGAGCCCGACCACATTTCAGGATGTGACGGCAATGATAGAAATATGTCGAAAGCCCGAGTAATATCGCTAGCCCTAATTGACAGCGCAAGAGTAACAACGCAGTTCCAGGACGGAACGTAAACCTGAGACACAATATTGCGAGCTTCGAAAGCGAAAGAGCCAAGGCAGCGAGACCATCGATACGAGCCTCGGGCTTTTTTATACCGTCTTCTTTGCCCTGTCGTCGTCGATTACCTCGGAAATTCCACAATGGCAACGATTGTCCCATCGAGCGTGACCGTTCTGTGCTACTTCGCGGGCCACCGAGAAAGAAGGAGACTGAGGTCGTTTCGATTAGGGCCAGCATTCGGGGTGAAAGAGATCGTCGATGGCGTCGATGGCGTCGATGGCGTCGATGGCGTCGAGGGTCCACCTCGAACGAGACAAATTCGCCAAACAAACGAGCGCGCGCGCGTGTGTACGAAAAATACGCGAATCGTGCCGCGAATTCGATCGCGACGATAACTATCGCCTTTCCGTCGTGCGATCGAGCGTACGTTTTTGCACCTTCGTCAACGAGCTCCGTTGGTTCTTTTTTGTGGCTGCTGCCGCCGCAAAAGAGGTGCTGCTCTCGCGCCTTCGACGAGGAACCGCCGAGGGAGAGAAACGCGGATCCTCGGGATAATGGTAGAAAATCGAGATCTTACGTGGTAATAAGTACGCAATCGGTCGAACAGAGAGAACCTCGCATCTAGTGCGTCAAGTCGGGGATTTTAAACAGATTGAGTCTACATTAATGCGTTTTTATAAAATTTCCTCGAGTTACTCTTACAAGATGAGCAGAAGAAGGTGCGTTGGACAATGATCAAATGAAATGAAATCACGTGTACTCTCAAGTTGGATAAAAATTTATAAAATCTATTAAATCTTCTACCGATTAAAACAAATCGTTGATTAACCGTTAATTCGTCACGAGTCCAACTTTTTCTTCATAGATACGATAGAACGCTTCTGTGTTTGGTGCACATTTAAGTGTTTTATTGTTAAAAGGTAGCATTAAGTTAACCGTTTTATGAAGTGCACGTACAATTAAACACTCTTTGCAGAACTTCTGCAATGCTGCATTACAAAAATAAGGGACTGCAAAACGGTTTTTTTTTTTTTTTTTTCCCCTCCAATAGCTTTGGTAAATAACTCTTACCGAGTTTATAAGCATAAAATTGATTAACAACGAGTAACGTGTACATTATGTCGCCAGAATTAATTTGTGAAATCGATGAAATATTCATGTCTTAAATACTAGGATTAGAGAATTAGATTTAATGAAATACGCTGATAACGTTCGTTTATAACTAACGTTGAGAATTGAATGCGTTTCACGCTTATACATTTTTATTTTTACATTCAGGCGTAATCATTTTAGAAGATAAAAGAAAATGAACGCTCAATTACGCATTTTATTCAATTATATCGTCATATTTCACTCTGCTTTATGATTACTTCTACACGAGAAGAATACAATAAAACCTAATGTCATTTATTACAAATTAAAGATACGATTCATTAGATTTACGGTTAACCAAGTAGTTATTTCTACCATTAAAGGGTACGTATTTTTTCCGTATACGGTAAATAAGTGTGCCATTTGTAAATTGTTATAGAAAATTTAATGATGCCATCAAATTCATATTTCAAAGTCAGATGCTTCAGAATTTATACCTTCAAAGTATATGACACAAATATTTTATTTATTACATATTATTCCCACATAATTCTTCATTGGCCTACTACGAGTAAAATTTAGGTTATTTATTTTCTAATTTTCATGCACTTGATAAAAGAAAATTTTTTTTATCCTTTTCAACTCGATTCGTATGGTTGAACTAACGTTAAAGCAACTTCGTAAGATCGTCTAATTATGTATAAGCATATTCACCTAGTTCGAAAAGAAAAACCGGTATTATGAACAATTTTTCTGACACAATGAAGTACATTAAATAATCGTAAGACGTATTGGTATTAGCTCATTGTAACGCGGAAAACTTGAAGTGATTATACGAGTCTGAGTTTGGAAATTTGAAATGATTTCTACTATCGTAAAATTATGCTTGCAAAATTTGCATATTATAGAAGATGTAGTTTCGAGTCAGAACGAAGACGAATGAAATCTCGCGCGTAGAGTGATTCGGAAGCCATTAAAATGTTTTAACTCGGCATTCCTATTTCATTCTCTCCTTTTCTCAAGGATACGTACTTCGATACGTTGATCGACTCCATTTACACGCCAGAGATTTACTACCTCCCTGCCTACATTGTGCGTCATTTCCTCGAGTTTTATATAATGTTACTAGCGATATACCAAATAAAGAAAATCCGAGTTATATCAAAGTAAAGGAGACGAAAAATTGAAGAATATCGATGATATTAAAGTTAAGCGACAAAAGATAATAAGATGGAAAATTCACTGTGAAAGCTACGAAAGAAATGCCATTGTCATAATGGAGGAAAACATTTCCCTTCGGTTTGAAGGTGTCGGTTAAAAAAAAACACGAAAATATCGACTTTCAAAATATCGCGTTAACAATTCGTAGTTTTAAACGCAACAACGCGAAGCACTCGATAAAATTGTCGCAGATCTTTTTTCAAAATCAACAAACGTGATAACTAGCAATTACAGGAAATAAATAACGAGCTGAAGTGTCACCCTATTTCTTAACAAATGATTTATTTAACGTCTATCCGAAAATCGCACTATTCGTCAATTCCGACAGCTATTAAGCACGCGAAAAGTATATCGCTCGAACGATTAAATATCCCTTGAAATTTGGTTACGAGACGGAGAAAACCGCGGATACGTATACCGAGGCAACTGGCGGTAAAGGAAAGAACGATCACTTTTGACTTCTCACATTTTCTTACCACTCGTCGTCCAACACCTTGTAATGCTTCCGCGAGGATATTAAAAAAATAAAAAAAATAAAAATAAAAAAAAAAAATAAAAAAAAAAAGAAAAGAAGAAGAAGAAATTTCTCTAAAATCGAGTTAAGAGCGTAGCGTAGAGGAAAGCGAGCACACCAACGCAGTGGAAGTACCCGAACGCAGCCACAGATAGCAAAGATGGATAGATATTATAAATAGATGGATGGATCGATGGTAAGGCATGGGGTAGGGGGAGCGATGAAACTCGGCTCGCGGTCTCGGTTCAGTGAGGCTTGTCCAGTCTTGCTTGAGGGAGTCGGAGCAAACGCCTCGCTCACTCTCTCGCGGATTCCTTTGTTTAAGAAAGGAAAGATGCCTTATCGCGCAATATTCTAACGCGGTTGCCACGCAGCCTCCGCCACACAAGCCAAACCTGTTGCCAGGCGCGCGCGCGCCTAATGACGCCAGGAGGCGTGTGACGCGCAGTCGCCGCCATCGTCGAGAGCGTCGAGAGCGTCGACGTCGTGCTAGACCTCGGTCGTAAGGATCGGCGAACACGCGCCCTGTCCAGCCTGTCCAGCCGTTACCTCGTTAAAATATTAAAATCGAGCACCAGTCGGTGCTCCTCCACTGTTCTAACGTCGGTAATATCCTTCAAAAGGAACATTTTTCTTTGTTTTTACGTGGGATGGCAATTGCGTTGCTAACACACGTCATCGGGACGTTTCCAATGCGAAAAGCTACGTCTGTTATTTCGAATGCGCGTCCTTTCTTTATTCGCACGTTTCACCAGTCGCGTTTTAAAAGTTCTTCGTTGCAAACGGTATCGCAATTATTATCAACGTGGCAGTTGAGCCCGCAACACCGTATCGCAACAAGATACAGCCGTTGAGTGCAAAGTTAGATAAAACTTTTTGATCTTTCTAGGTTTATTTGTTGCGTTAATTGCTCCACCTGAGTTTGAACGAAGCGTCTTTGTTCGCATCGTTGCCTTCCACATCGTTATTTTTAAAATCTCGGTGTTGAAATGCCCAAAGCTTAAAATGCCATTTAAACGCTATTGTAAATTAATTTTGACTCGTTGATGCTTTGAAAAGTACGCAAGCGTACCAACAGAGGCAAACGCGAAATGTACGCAAGCTACCTAAAATGCAAAACATTCCATTTTCCTCCTATTTAATAATCGATCTCTGAAAAGGGTACAAAACGGTTGGGGCTCGAGACACGTTCCAATCGCCCCTAGAGTTCTAGTGAGAATTTCCAACGAAATGAACCTCCCCGAAGAAAGTAGGCAATCCAACACCCTCGTGCGAAAGCAAATCATGGCCAAATGAAGAATGACGCGATTGAGAGACGCGAAAGAGAGGGCGCCAACATCAGCAATGAAAAAAGCTGCCCCGAAATTTATTTGCTCCTCGGTAGAATTGCCGGTCCTTCGGATTCCTCCGGATGGTAAATTTGTTTCGCCGAGGGACAAAAATATATGCATGCGTGCATTTACGTGCGCCAGTGCGAAAGTTATGACGTTGAAAGCACGTGTGGCATGTCTGTCCTCTCCACTTCGTCACCAGATACTCGACTCTGCATTTTCCATCCTCCTCTTGTACTCTATAAGTGTCGTCTTTAGCTCGTTCCCTTCCTACCAAATGGTACTCTGCTTGTTGACTCTGAGTACCGCGGTCAACCCAGAAATTTCGTACGTGCATTTGTATCTTGCTTTGTCTAATCCCGTCGCAATACCGACTGTTAATTATTCCGTAAAATCAAAGGTCTTCGCGTCATTATCAAGTCCTTAGTCATTGTAAAACTTAGTCAACGTAAAATGTGAGCTTAAAGCACGATGCGACACTTTCTGAAAATGTAAGCACGCGAGTTCGCCGTCGACGTGATCCCGCAACTTTTCGTTTATCTTTCCTTATCCCTTAGCAGCTTCTCTCCCTCTCGATTCATCCTTCAATACGTTTTGTCTTCCTCCCTTCTTCCTCTTGCCATTGACCAAATGAACGAGCGGATGAACGCGAGGGACAACAGACAGAAGGGTCAGTGTTCTGCTTTGTGCCGCGGATATCCGCCGGATATCCGCAAAGGCGAATCCTCGCGATGTCTCTCTTGTCCCTTTAACCGCCTTCTTTCATGGGGCGCGCGCGCGCAATAAGTTCGAGGGGTTGTACCATTGTTACCCCCGCCCTCCCCTTGCCCCGCGCCAACCGAGCGATTCCACAATAGCGGAATGATCGTCGGATCGACTCTAATCAATTTCATTCGTTCCCTTTCTTTTGTAGAAACGTGCTTTCTCTGAGAATTTCCGTTTATCCGTCGAGCCTAGCCTTAATTTTCATACGTCAAATGACGCATACAGATTGATATTTCTCTAAAGAACTTTCATTCGTGCTAAGCAATGGATATTCTCTCGTTGCAATCGGGATTTCAATATTTGTCGGCGCTCGTGTTAAAAAGTGAAGTTCACGTGAGCCTAAAACACGTGTATTTTAAATATTTTTAAGTTCAATACCCAATCAACGCAAGATGATTTCAATCCATTTGAACGAAATACTTATAAATATCGCGTGTTCGCAAGTGCACATTTTTTCAATTATTTTAATTACTAAATACAAATCTGTCTGGTGCGGCATTTCAAAGAAAGAGACTTATAACATTAGCCATTATTAATAAATACCGAAGTAAAATATTATACATGCGATTGCAGATATAGTTTGCAATTGTAGCAATTACGTTAATGAATTTGAAATTATCATTTGTATTACTATAAAACTAATTCCCATTACTGCTAACCGAACAATAAAACGTTCTCAATTTGAAGCTTAATTATATTTATATGATATTATTTTATTTGCGTAATTGCATGCGCACGCGTAATTTACGAATGCGTAAATCGAAATTCAGGATCTTAATTTACATTTTTTTTCTTTCAAGGCACATACGTATAAATCAACGAGGAACGACAGGGATAAATGCGAAAAAAGGTTTACGATGAAAAAGGAAATATTTGTGTCTACGCTTTATTTTTTCAGCCGAACTCGTCCCCGTGTCCTTCGTATGTATATTTTTAGATAAACGAAATGAAGAGAGAAAGGAGTGACACGGTCTCGGTGGAGAAGAAACACATGCACTCGATTTATATAATTTATAGGATATATATATATATATATATATATATATATATATATATATATATACACACACACTGTTCAAAAATGTTTTAGTCTCGAACCGTACAAGATGAAATACAACTTTACAGAAAACGTGGGATACGCAGAAATATTCATGGCTCGATAAAACCAAATAACATTCACAATAATTAGGACTATAATTAATTTATATTTTTTCTTTTTATATGACAAGCTTGCTTCAACGATCTAAAATATCTTCAACTGCATAACTTTACCACCCTTTGATGGGCATTCAATGGTCAAGAAATAATAGTTGATAGATTTAGAAATGAATGTTACGTAAAGTAAAAACATTTGAAATTTATAACCGTTATTTGTAAACTTACATTATTGGTACTATAAATATACGAAGCGAACCTAAAAATTAAATAAAAATGAGAAATTTTAAATAAACATCGATCGACATTCGATAACATCTTAAAATTTTATAGTACTAATAAATTCTAAAAAGTAAGTTTCTGATATTAGATGTAATTTTACTTCTGAATTACGCTCAAATATATTTTAATCAACGGAGTTAATGTAGGAAATTAACTCTATTAACTCTATTAACCATCGATTATACGAAGCGTTGTTTTGTCTTAACGCGGCTATTGTTAAGGGAGAGTAATGTTTCTTAGGGAAATCAAAACGGCGGAAGAAATTTTTCCATTAAACACACTGATACTACGTTAATATATTAATCCACTATGAGCTTCTACTTGTGCGTGTGCAGAAATTCGATTCGTAATTAATGCAACGATTAGAAGATTAAAAATACATAACATAATAACAGAGAATAATACGGCTAATAAATTGTACACTGACTTTTAATAAAAAATTCACTCGCGCAAAAAAGATAAATCATCACTAATATTACTAAAACGAGCTGTCAACTAAGATGTCAGCAAATAAATACATAAGCAAGCCTGAAAAACTAATCACTCCTCATTGTGTAAACTATCGAATAGGTAATTTTTTATCTTTGATCAAAGTATATTTCGTATATCTACATTTATAAAAAAACTCCAATAGATTTCCTTGCACACCCAGAATACAAGTTATTACTACGTTGTTTGTTTATTTTTTTTTATAACATCTTTTTATTTGATTGAATATTGAAATGGAAGAAAATAAAAACTACATCGATTTACTTAAGATGCGTTTCATTAAAGCACTATGATTTAGTATTCACTTTTTCCTATTACATAGGCTGCCAACACAAAAACATAATTATATAAATATTAGCCATTTCATCGAAAAGAAGTAAAAGAAAGTAAGCGTAAAAATGGTTTGACTGCGAAAACAATTGCTTGTCCATTGATTTATGCATACGATCGATAAGTCAATTTTTACGTGTGCGAGGTTCGCAGGTGTTACATTCCAATCACAGGACAAAGTCGTTAAAGCAGCAACAGCTATTACGGTTTTTCATACATACAAACGCGTAACGAGACTACATTTATCAACATTTATAATAATTAATATTATCTCGGATGAGTTGAACCACAGATCCACGCGAATACATTCGAATGACAAGCGATCATTTTTTTTGCAATGTACTGCTTCGTTTTATCTTATGCAAAGCTTAATAAAATACGCGAATGACTAATAATGTAACTCGTTTAAATGACTTGATTCATGATATTTATAACGTCATAATTAGTGTATCATAGGAATCATTCTACTTAGTAAATAAACATGGATCACTTCGCAGCAAATGTTAGCATTACAATGTATTAGTAAAGTAATTCGATAATTACGGGTAAAATAATATTTCTGCAAATTTACTAAATTCTGATACTAAATTAACGTTAACGACAGGAATAAATGCACTCTAATCATTTACACAATATTAATTAATGTCAATAAAGCAAAATAATATAAATGTTAGATTAACGCACATCGTATAGTATTTATAGTACATTACTTGTATAATAACGAATATGATCATCATACATTATTACTGTTGTGAAAAAGGCCAAAGATAAAGGAAAAATGCGTTAAAACAATTTCCCGCGAAAAAAAATCGTTTATATATATATATATATATATATATATATATATATATATATATAATATAATCGGCAAAGGAAATCCTTAGGTTTTGAGATCGGCGAGACATCGTCTGATCTCAGTTTGAAGATTGTGCAAAAAAGGGAAAGTTATCTTGAAAATTCTTGAAAAATAATGAAGTAACGTGACTGAAATTCGGCTTAGAGGTATACACGGTAGGTTGGAATTTTTCAATTTAAGAAAAGCGATTTTTCCTCTAGTGGGGTACGTAAGGCTGTCTGTCTCGTCCGACCCTTCCTCAAGCACCGAGAGTCGTTATTAATGAATTTTTTCATTTAAAATTAACAATTAAAGTAAAAAATCTACAGTAATATAGACAAATTTTTTTTTTTTTTTAATTAAAGGGATACTTTTTATTGTCGCTTAGATTTTTCGATGAACATTCAAATATATTTGGCAGGTTCCCTACTCCACATTATGCAGTAGTTTGATAAATAACAAATTAAGGAACACCTCTTAAATTATTAATGTCTGAATAAATTCTTGATTAAGAACACATAAACAATGTTTAATACGAAGTACTCTACGATTAATCCACATATTTCAACCAGCATTCACATTAAAATTTAAAATTTCATATGAATCACTTAAGAATTTGAATAGCATTACTTGATGAATATATTAGAATGCTAATATAACGGACATAATTATATGTATATTATATACCAATGAATAATAAACTAATTAAACGTATGTATCATTTTTGAAAGCGGTGTTATCCAATTACCCATGTTATTAATTTAGAAAATATTTTAACGAATTACCGTTTTAAAATCTAATTACACGTATTCTTGAATTTGTCGTTCTCGAGCAATTAGGTTATGCAGACAGAGACTTATTCGAAGAGAGAATAAATCGACCTTGCATCGAGCGTACGAATAGTAAGTTATAAAAAAAGCTGCAAGTATCACAGTACTTGCATTATTACATTACAGCTTTGTATTACAATTTTATAACTATAAATTATACGTGTGTCGAATGCTATTCTTTACTAACAAGTGACTTTTTAGATGCCATAATTTACGCGAATGATGCATATACATTCGAAAGAGTGATTAGCGTAACGACTTCAAATTAACACACCATAAAGAACATTCTTATCTACAACTAAATATTATGAAAATAATGTGGGATTGCGAGTGGTGGTGGTGGAGATGAGTCCCGGCGATGCGCGGAAGGGTGAGAGGGTGTAGGTGTACGCGAGAGAGGAGGAAGTTGCGTAAGAGCGCATCGAGTGGAGTTTATCGTTCGTCGATAAATTGCAAATAAGTGTAGAGGATTATCTATTATTGATCGCTGGAAATAAATATCTAGAAGTAACTCGTTAACGTTGCGTTCCTTTTGACGAATACATACATTTATTCAAAGTTGAAAATCCCCTGCGGTCGCGAGGGAAAATCAGGAAAGGTCGAATAAAAGAAAGTTCTCGCGAGCGCGCGCGCGCGCGCACAATTGCAGCGAGGAATCTACAGGCTACATTAGTTTGGCTCCCGCGCGGAAGTGACGTCACGCGGAAGTCTTTACGCGGTCACATTCCTCGGGAGCGCCGAATGCACAATTAAACCACAAAGAACTGTCAAGACTGGTGCGCGCACACTCGGTGCAATTTAATTTTACGCGAGTTTTATTCCCCGGGAAATTGGCAAAAATACACATCAAAAATGCACGTAGACAAGGAGTGTAGGGCTCCACCTTCCACCGTTTTATCGCCAGGGCGAAGCAAATTATGTCTGTTTTAAGTGTAAGTCTGAGAAGCTGCGGCTTTTTTACTCCCTTCGAGGAAACACACCACTGAGACAATGAAACGTTTCATCCGAATAATTTACGGAAACACGCGAAATTTATTTTCACAAGATCAAATAACAGAGAACAGTCGGAAAATATTTGCCGTATTGTGTTCGTTATTATTAAGGACCGCCGTCGTGCGATTGATAACGGCTGCTTAACGACAGATCGAGTTGCGCTCTTTACCGAAAATCAGTCTCGAACGAAACTCGAGTGCTCCTTGCTTCTATCTCCGGCTGATTTGTGTAATTTTTCACGTCAGATATTACGTGACGTACGACGTAAATGGCCGAGACTCGGCAAATTCAGAGAGAACCGATGAACTCGAGAACAAAGATTCGGGTGGGTTTTGACGTGGTTCGTTTCGAATTTCAAGTACGCCGACGGGGTTTCCGAGTAGGAAGTCAGTTTCCGCCGGTTTCAGCCGTCTTCATAAAATTTTCAATGCAAATACCGTAATTTCCCTCGTAACGCACAATTCCTTAGAGATAATGTTCCATTGCACTGTCTAGGTCTGAGCGGTAACTTCCAAGTCGGTAAGGCCAAATGTAGACTAAACGCCCTTGACGAACCATACAATTCGTCAATTTCTTTTAATTTCTAAGTTGACCGCAAATTTTGCCCCGAAACTGAAAATTGAGGACGAGCTGCGCGCTTAGCGTGTCCGAACGTTACAGAAGCTCAAGGATAATTAAATTACGATGTAACGGAGGATGCACGCGGGCGGTGCATCGGAGAGTCCTTAAATTGGAACAAAAGTTACCTCGAGAACGTACCCACAATTATTTAAGAATCGTAAACAAATGGTTTTCTGGGAACGCACGTTGCATAACTATTAACAACTGGAAAGACCAACTAGCAATTGGAATGAATTACGTAGATTTTCAATTAGACGTAGATTTTCAATTAGACGTAGATTTTCAATTAACGTTATGTCATTCCGATGATACGGAATTCCTCTTCAAGAACAGTATTTACAATTTTTATAAACAAATACGGTATAGTTCTTTCCGCGTGTGACATACGTACGTAGATGAGACGATTACGACTTTAATCTTACTCCCTGTTCTCAGGCGGTAAGGATGTGCTTTTGTTTTCTCTCCCGCGATAAAAAATTCAGATACACTCGGAATATTCCGAGTTGCGAATAAGCTGCAGATTTGATTGCTTTACTTCGCTTGCCCTCCGCGTACATGCACTTTATTCAATTTTTCAACAAGTTCTTTAAATCTAAAGAAACAACGCTCAGCGAAGACGTTAAATTCTTTTGAGATTTCGTTTTTCACTAGATATATATTGCGCGCGCGCAAGCGTACAGAATTTTAGGATGAAAAGTCATTAAGATTAAGTTGAATTGCGCGTAAGAAGAAACGTGCGTAGCTAGATTTCGAGAGGAGCGACAAATTTCTCGTTATCGCTAAATTACGCAGCAAGCTGCAGCAGCAGTAGTGCTTGTCGGGTATGGAGGAAGGTGGCATTTAAGTAGGCGGTTAAGTAATTTCGATTTGCGATAAGAAAAACATAATGTACTTAAAATGTGCCCGGAGACGTCGAGAGAACGTGGCCAAGAAACGACTCCCGATTTGGTGCGCTTCTCGAACGCTATTTGGACGTTTCAAAAGTAGCTCGAACCCTGGCAGCCTTCGCACCACTCTCTCGACGACACTCTTCCGCTAAAAGCAAACGAAGACGGGGGCCACCGCGATGAGCTCCAGCTCGACGATCGTTCCCTCGGCTCGCTTACATCTCTGCCCATCTCTGCCCATCTCTGCCCATCTTCGCCCATCTTCGCCCATCTTTGCCCATTTTTGCCCGCGAGTGCTCCTTGCGATCTTGGTGGTACACGGATACACGCGCGCGCAAGCGAGTGCAACCGTTGGCTGCACTCGTGCTCCCCAAGCCGCGGACGACTTCGCCTCTTTCTTTGCGTCTACGCTCAAGTTCCCTCTTGCTTTTTACCGCTTACTCGGTTCTTAGGGAAGGAGTGCGCTCGGCGTACTTTAGCCCGTTGGATACGGATGAGCCGAGTCGTGGTGCGGGTCGATGATGGTTGGAAACGTCGAGTGCAGGAGGTTCTCGCGCGTCCGTAGCTGCGGAGCTTGCGTAGAGGAAAGACTTTTTAGAGCATCCGTTGCGAACACCGTTGGAAGGAATCGCGGATTCTTTTCTTGCTTTCTTGGGCGTTGTTACTCCGGTGCACCCAACGATCGCTCGAAATTTCTCGATATTCTTCCACGCTCCATACAACCACGCTCCTGTTGGATAAGGCACGATAAAAGTGTCAACGAGAAGTTACTCGACCTATTCGACTCGATTCTTTTATAATCTTTTATAGTTTTGGCATTGATATAACGCATAATGCATTCTCGAATAATTTTGAAAATCTCGTCGAGAACCCCCACGCCTTCTGTTTAACGATATTGCATTTTTATGTCAAAGAAAATATTCCACGACGGAATATTATTGGAGAATATTATCTCCTCGTAATGGGTATGTCTTAGATGCTCGAATAATTTTAAAAATTCCTTTGGTTTGCTCGTACCTTTGCATACGCGATCTCGTGCGAGCCGACGTTTGACCGAAATCATTGTTGTTCGTTAAGTCACGAGGCTAAGAGTATAATTTACAGCACTGCAAATACTTAGGAAAAGGATTGACAAGAATTACCGTTACTGATTTTTGTACAAGCAAGATTCTGCAACAGTGCACAAAAGTAAATAATTAGCGTGCCACTCGGAATTACACCGGGCGTTTCCTATCGCGAAGTAAGTTATAAAGCCCCAACTTACGTTAAAAACGTCGCCAGAGATAAAAGTGCTGCAAGCTTGCCAATACCCAAAATGGCAATCGTTCTTTTTTGCCAGGTGAGCATTTTCTTCGAGCAACACCCTAACGCACCATTCTCGCGAATTTTCCAAAAAATCCACCCTCCTCGAGCGCCACTTTTCAAACTCCGTGGCCCTTTATTCTCGCCCATTTCCGAGAGGATGATAACGAGAAACGCCGAGCGAGACGCGGCCTAGAATAGGCAAGGAATAGGCGAGGAATAAGCGAGGAATAGACGAGGAATAGGCAAGGAATAGGCGAGGAATAGGCGAGGAATAAGCGAGGAATAGGCGAGGAATAAGCGAGGAATAGACGAGGAATAGGCAAGGAATAGGCGAGGAATAGACGAGGAATAGGCGAGGAATAGGCGAGGAATAGACGAGGAATAGGCGAGGAATAGGCGAGGAATAGACGAGGAATAGGCGAGGAATAGGCGAGGAATAGGCGAGGAATAGACGAGGAATAGGCGAGGAATAGACGAGGAATAGGCGAGGAATAGACGAGGAATAGGCGAGGAATAGGCTTGTCACAGTCAAATAAAGAGCAACGAATAAGAGATGCGAATAAGTAGCCAAGAGCCCGAAGCTAGAAGGCGACAAGGGTTTGGGGGCGGGAGGGAGACTTACACGCGTGCAGCTAAGTACTCGGAGGAGAAAGAACCTCGTTGCGACTGGCATTGTGAGGCGAGGTTGACGCTTTGAAAGGCTCGCGTCTCCCGCTCGTGTTAAGCGTTCGGTGAAGAACGGCCTCTGGCGTACATAATCGCTTCATTTTCTGCTCTCGTGCGAGCGTAAACTCGCCGGTGCGTCTGTGCACTCTATGCATTTTTAGCGGCGGCGGCGGCGGCGGCGGCGGCGACTCCCAGTGAATCGAGAAACCCAGTGCAAGGAGTGCGACACCGCCGCGGTCCCGTTGCTGTTACTCATTTTAATAGCCTCGTTTAAAATGGAAGCCAGGATCTTCGTCGACGTTGTGTCTTCGAGTTACTCGCTCGACTTATGTAACGCATTTTACGCGCGAAGAAGTTATTTTGTTTCGGTTACGTACACGTCGTTACGCGTAAGGAGAAACATGGCAAAGGCGTCCGTGATTTCCGATGTTTTACCACGGACAACTCTGTAGGTATTTCTTTTTAAATAAATTTAAGTCCCATATTCATGAGCTTCCATATAAGCTTGCGGTTTCTCGAGGCAAACGTAAATTTAAAGTCGCTCAACGAATGTCTCGTCAAGTTTCAGATTTATGTATTGACTTAAGGCGAAGTTGCGTTAACCTGCTCGAATACACCGTTGATTAAAACTACATTTCTCGAGATTTATTAAGCGAAAAGCTCGACAAGGAATATAATTTTTCCCGAGCAGATCCATTTGTACAGATTTCGCGGCTTCGAGGCGCTTCAATCGAATTAAAATTAATGACCGCCCTCGAAGAGAAAACCCAGGTTCTCGTTTCCCGTGAATCTTAATTCAAAAAAGGGAAACCGCGTACCCTCGCGACAACGACGGCGAAGTCGTTGAGGAAACTCGAGTATTGTTCTCAAAGTCCCTACGCTAAGGCCCTTATTGAACTACGCCTACACCGAGGGCACGTGCCAGATTTTTCTCTCATTGATTCCGCCTTGTTAATTGGACTGCAGTCGAGTCGAGCTTCCTCGAGACTCCGCACGTTCCTTGTGCACTTGAATTTTAATTTTCGGGGAGAAGACCGTCGAGATTTGCATCTCTCGGTTAAACCTAATGGATGTAACGACAACCGATGGAATTGAACCGATTCATTTGTTATCGTAGAGAAACTGTTCGATACAGCAATTAACGCGTGAGGGTATCGTCGAAAGGTGCGTCGCCGCTTTTAATTTTGCTCTATAACGAAAGGCAATTTCTAACCTCTCTTTCTTCCTTTCCATCGAACGCGTGTGGTTAAAAGAAAAGATTGCTAATGCACGTTGTATTCGGATGTACCATTTTACGTACGCGATATATCGTAGATTTTCAGACGGTTGACAAGAAAATCTTTAACGAAAACAATCGCGCTTGTTAATCTTCGGAGGAAAAGCTTACACGAGTGCGTCAACGATTTCGTTACAAGGCAGGTGAGTTCGAAAATGAAAATGAAAAATTTTTCGTTCGTTCTCCCACCTCGGCTTCGCCGACATCTGCGTGTGCAAATTAATGACCAGTGTGGGTTGCAAACGAACGAATGGAAGAAAAGAAAAAAAAAAAAAAAAGGAAAAAAAAAAAGGTAGGGAGGCTTTGTGAACGCGTGCGTGCTGTTGAAGCGTCCGAGGAGGGGGTAAACGAGAGAGAGAGAGAGAGAGAGAGAGAGAGAATTGAGAAATTCGTAGGACACAATAGGAAACAGGGGGAACTAATTCGCTCGAATGCCGCGTGTCGTCACTAGCCTAATCAGCGACGGGATAGGCTTCTTTCTCTGTCTCCCTTACGAAGTATCGACTGAGATTAGGAGAGGGATGTTAATAGGATTGTAAGGGCTCGCGCTACGTTGCTAGAATAACGACCATTAGATGTGCATTATCGAGGATGTAAGAGGGCGACGACAGCGCATTGTGTACATCTACCACGGTTATAAGAAGCAACTGTTTCTCCTTATTTTTACCATTTACATACCGAGGGTTAAAAAGGATAAATGACATAGATGAATAAACTGTCGGCTCTAACGCTACGAACGCAAAGCTTTTTGAAATGTGCACGTAAGTGTGCAGGCGTACGTACAATTAAAATCCTCTTAGATTGGTAAATAACACCGGCTTTAGAATAGACTGTACAATAGGTTAAATAAAAGGCCTTTGAATTATTCTCCACGATAAATAACTTTGCTCGACTAATGTTATAATTCGGTTGGTATTGTAAATCACCGAGTGAAATTGACATTTTCAACGCAAATAATGGTCATCGAGGTGTATTTAACGATTGTTGCAAAAATAAGGCTTTTAATACTCATAGATTTTTTTTAAATGCAGTTCTTACGTATCTAAGAGTTTAAAATGTTTTGTACGTAATTCTTGTAATATAATGTGCAGCCATTAATTCTGAATGAAAATTAGTAAACGATACGCGTCGATATTCGGCTTGTGAAAGAAAATATCACGATAGCACACTTTCTTACGTTTTGAATTCGATATAATTTGACATCGCATAAAAGTACACGTTTGAATGACCACTGGAGTACGCGTCTACGAGTTCCATAAGAGACGTATTATTTTTCTGCCCACGGTGCACCATCGTTGTTGATTCGCCGCTTTAGGCTTTGTTTTGTACGTATTGCCCTCGCTTCTTAAACGGCAATTTTTATAATAAAATTAATTTATTTCATATAACCAAAACGGTGTTATATAACAAAATTAGGTATCCCGAGTCTCGGGCTTGAAACACGAATGTTCAGAAGATTTGTGAAAATACATTTTGGCTTTGAAATATTCCCTACCACCCACCCCGCCCCCGTTGATAATCATTACTTAACCTTGAGAAAATTTGCATCAGTAGGTAGCTTATGACTATGGCAGTCATCCTGTAAGAAACGTCGATACCACATCGTTATTCGTCTCTTATCGCGGAATCAATGGTTTTGTGAAATAAAATAAGGCAATGTACCTTTTCGTACGTGTGTCACGCGATGCTTCCGTGAAGTCCTTTGGCAACTTCTTCGATATGCTCGAGTTATGGATTTGTTGAGTCTTACACGTTGCTAATAATAATCATAACAAAAAAAATGACGGCTTACCTTGTAGTAACGATAAAAAAGTGTCGAAACAACTCGATGCAAACAGTTGTTTTTAGTCGAAATATTTAAATGGAAATATGAGAAATTGAGAGGAAGCAACTCTCTGCTTCGTCTGATATCGCACCGACTCTGACCTCCCGATCCGTAAGTGAGCCATTTTGCGAAAAGGCAACGCGATCTTTTTCGAGAGTGACTACTACATCGGAGGCGCATTTCCTTCGATACATTCGTCCCTGTCTTAGCAAACAGAGCGGAACAATGCCACGAAGAACCGCTGCTGGCCACGCGATTTCCTGCCAACTTGGCGGCGATCTTGGCCGAGCTGCGGCTCGTCTAGCGGAAGTTTCTTTATCCGCGATGGAGGAAGCGAAGGCTAACCTCAAGCGTCTTAAAAACTCTTCGCGATGCGGTCCAGTCGAGTTTTCTTGCGATCTATCCGTAATGTCGAGATTTTGTAAAAAGCAAAAAGTAAAAAGCAAAAAGTACGAACAGCGGCCGGCGTTCATTAACGGCTTCAAAATTATGCTTGAATTTGCTTTTCTTATGGCAGGTAGCGTGTACCAGCAGCTTACGAGCCTTCTGTAGCGTCTATAAATATTTCTTCCCGATGGCTGCATCCGTGGCCGGAGACGGACGAGTGGAATTTACGTGAATTCTCGTCTCGTTTGCGATCAAAGTTCAAGTGAAAGCTACCGGACGGCACTTTTAACAACGCGAGAACGAAGAGAACGAGATACGAGTTTTATTAATAATATAAACTGACGAGTACTTACAATTGGGCGAGGAAACGTATTCGTATAGAAGAGAAGCGACAATTTCTTCGGTGGCTCGATCCCAAAATCCATCGCAGGCAATTATTAAAAAGTCTTCACTGCCGTCGAGGTCTATTCGTTTTATTTCAGGTTCGTCCGAAACAAAAGGTTTATAATTTATGTCTCCTAGAAACAGCGAAAATGTATAAGTAAACAAGAATAAGTAAACAACGATAATAATTCTATGGGAAAAAGCTTGTATATTATAAATGGTTATTTATTATTATCCTTATCGCATTGCCTGCCACCATCGTATTTACCGAATACCATCAGCTTGCAAAAGATTTGGTAACGATAAATAGGCGTCAACGCGAATTCAACATTTTTAACATTACAGCGGTTCAAAGGCTGTTATCCAGTTTTTATTCTCGTTGCTAGTTTTTTATTCGTTTTCTTATTCAAAAGTAAGCCTGGCATAAGTGGTACGTCTTAAGGAAATCTATCGAAAGTTGCCGTTCGCTAAATTTCAATTTAGCAAAGGTCATGCTTATTCGAGCAATACTACTGACGGGTTAATTGCGTGGTTTTTTAACGAAATCATATCGAATATCAGTTTGAAAAACTTCTCCTTCATCCGCCACTCCTCTCGATCAATCGACGCGTTAAATCCTTCGTAGCTCTCGAGTAAAAGACAAAATTTGCCGGCCACCAATTGCCGCAAGTTGACCTGTGCATCAACGTCTTGCCTTTTTGCAGGCTACTTTACATTAGAAGAGAGACAGAGAGAGAGAGAGCGAAAGAGCGAGAGAGCGAGAGAGCGAGAGGGGCGAGAGGGGGGGGGGAGAGAGAGAGAGAGAGAAGAAACGAGAGATATCACGCAAGAGCTGCGCGCACGACTTGCCACCGAGAACACCCACATTACACGTTCGCCTCGCTCGTATAATTAAAATTAATGAACTAATTAAAGTAATGCGAGTGAACAAGACGACTGATTTTAATAATGGCGCCAAACTAACACGGCCACTTCCGGTTATTATGCGCGCTCTAGCCGATCTCCGTGGCAGAACTCGGAATCTATAAGCGAAGCACGATGTGCAGCTGCCGAGCGTGGCGTGAGAGAATGCACCTTCGATAAGACTCAGCTTTGCAATTTAACCGGTTCTCATCTCGAAGAGCGAGCCACCACCTGATAAGCGCCTCGTACCATTGTAATGCGGGTGGAAGTTCGTAGATGCCGTTTTGGCGGCTCTTTCTACGTGATTCCGCGTTCGAGGCGATGGACCTTCATCCATCATCATCCAATGCGCCGCCGCTTTTTTCTGCTTCGTTCAATTCATTCTTGGCACTTGTGCTTTAAATCTGCCGTAATGGATACAATTAAGAGGCGGTCGTTGCTCGCGCCGCTCATTTTCCAAATAATCAAAGAGTAACGGCAGCTAATGATTAATAAGCAATTTATCGCGACTGGCCTTATTGGACTGGTGCACGTCGGTCTTTTTAAATTTTCACGCGAAATCCTGCGTTTCTCAGGCTGAATATGTTCGATTAAATGTACATTCTATCGAAGAACTTTTGTAAATTCTGATATTTTTTTGGCACAGCACGAGCGTTAAGCTCCGAATAAAAAGCTTTTCTAATCGAATTCCGTTTAATATGAATTGCCCTCCGATAACGTGAAAATCTAAATTATTGGCAAATTTTCTAAGGGATGGAGAACGTGAGAAGGAACGTGAGAACTGACTGTCCCTAGCGAATTCGTACCCGATAATCATCGATACTGATTTCGAATTATTTCGTTATGCTTTATCCCACTTTGTTTCGTTTACGAACGTTTAAATAAACCCACGCCACCGCGGAGAGTATTTAATTTTTTCATATTTTTTGCTCGATCATTTTAATTGAAAATTCAGGGAAACTGAATGTTTTTTGTCAACTGAAATTTAAAGTTAATTTCAATTTTTACTTTTTAATTATCCAATGATAAATTAATGATCGCAGAGTAATATACTAGTCGGCGAATTACTTTGCCATTTTATCCTCCTAATAAACCTCCGACGACTTCGAGCATCAGGAATATGGCTTTTTCAGCTCAATTTTTAATTAAAAGAAGCACACGACGAACAATATTACAGGCATCGCTTCTTTAGGACTAACCATCAGTCCTAATACACATATTATAATCTTCTTTAGAATTTAACTCTGAAAAAGAAGAAAGAATTGACGCACGTTATAAACTTTGAATGACAATAGCAGTCGGTTTCTCGCTTTGTAAAAGCACTCGGAGGCTCGGGGTGATGATAGCAATGCTATTCAGAGGATGTGACATAAATGAGTAAGAGAAAATAGCCGATGGACGAGCGCTCGCTTCTCCGTTATAATCCTCCTGGTCGCGTTTGCCCGCAGAGTTCACCCGCACCCGCACCCGCACACGCACACGCTCGCGACAGTGTCCTTCGACAAGCGGCTGATTATAAAACGCGCGAGCGTTCCGTGCGTAGTTACCGAAGCGATAAGCTCATTGCTTATGCCCGCCGCTCTGGTGGTGGTGCGCGTGCGTGCGCGTGTCTCGCGCGAGGACACGTATGGTTGCGTCAGCGTTCCGAGGCTTCGGGAGGCTTCGGGAGGCTTCGGGAGGCTTCGCGAGGCTTCGCGAGGCTTCGCGAGCCTGCGCGACAGGATGCGAGGACGCGAACGCGCCCAGAATTTTCGAGTCGCACCAAAGACCCCCCGAAAATGGGCAGAGGTACGAGCGAGCGAAGAAGGCTTATCCTAAAGGAGAGGACTGTGCCTTCAGCCCACTTGCGCACAAGCTCCTTGGCTATATTGGGTGGCCGTTGGACGTGAGGCTCGTGACGCGCGACTCGCGTACTCGTCGACCGGGGAAGGAATTCCACTCGTTGAAGAAGGATTACGGAACAGAGGGAGCTCTGCAGTTGTTAGATGCATTTTACATTTGTCCTTATGCGAAATACCTACAAAACATTGCTCGTCCAGTCGAAACTCTGGGCCTCGCGATTCGTTAGCCGCGACTTAACTTTCGGCGTTCACCACGCGGAATTCTCTTCTGCCGGTGAAAATCCGCCCAAGGGGGATTCCATTTGTCTTGGTCCTTCGGTGTGCACCGTTAAAGGAACGAGAAGCCAATGCCATTGAACAAGCGAATGATTTTTAACGAAGAAGATTTAAAATACTGTAACGAACAGTCCAAGTTCCTCTTCGTCGATTTCAAAGCATCGAGCATTGCAAAGCCGATAAATGTTATTTGAAAGCCCAACAACACCTCCTCGGCACGCTCTTTCGCATTCTAAGCTCATATCTTACATCCGCTACGTCAAATTTAAGATTACTTTCTCATCTTCGCCTTCGCGTACCTTCGCGTACCTTCGCGTACCTTTCATACTTTAATGTTTTCCGAATTTTTCACCAGCAAGCCATTAGCTACTCTTTTTATACTCAACTACTCTTGCAACATCGAACGTGGTATCGAATTCGTATTGCTTATCACCCTGTAATTTACCGTATCATCTGCAATTTTTTCCCTCTTTGTTGTAAATATCGTTCCGAGTATTCCACATTAAAGCACTTTAAATTTCTAATTCTTGCATTATCGAAAGTCTTGTATCTTATGTGGACGTACAAGTACAGTGATATTCAAATGTTGTAATTTCTATTATTAATCGACGATGAAAAACTCTTATTTTTCCGATGCAATTCTTTCTCACTTTCTAGATTAGTATTTCATTTGTACTATTCATTATTGAACCGAAACATTATTAAATTAATTGGCTTTTTATAATTATCCTGCGATAAAAAGTGGTTAACACCGCTTTAATTATTTAATTCGAACCTTATACGATATCGGACATATACTTTGTATAAAATTAAATTCTGAAGTCGCTGATGAGTGCTGTTACTCCAATGATATTTATAAAAAAACGACGACGATTTTCCAGCGCAATTTGTATGGCTGTTTAACGCTTGCGTTCCGGATCCACTGTATGAAAGCGTATTATTTATTTATCCGTTTTACTCGATGTCCACACCATCGAAATTAAATACAGCTGTACCACGTGTTGAATAAGTTAATAAGTTTCTATTAATAATGGTTAACGCAGCTGACATTAGACCACTGCCACGAATATAGTACGTACATTGTTCATTAATGTATCGCGTGCGTATTTTGTTTTGAATCTCTTGTAAATGAATTTCTTACGAGCGCGATCGTAAACATTCGTCCAAGAAATTGTATTTCTGAACTACTCCGTGAGTCTGATTCTTCGAAGCAATATACATTTACTCGGTAGTATACGTATTACCGATAACGTAGCGGCATGATCTCCTTGAAGGATTCATCCAAGAGTAAGGACGGGAGATGGAACGCGTAGAAATTACGATGCCGATTAAATAATCCGATTAAAAAAGCAAAATAATAACTTTGAAAATCTATTATAAATTCCACTACTTGTCGAGCAAATTTTTATTCCAAATATTATTCTTAATGTCTCATTGATTTATAAACACTTTACAAGCAGATTCTTAAAAATGTGTGTACACGCGATAAAACGCATTCCAGTAATTACTTCTTTTTACAAAATAAAACATTATAACGGACGCTGTTCTGCAAAAACAATATTTTGTATCAAATTTTGTTTGCAGGTGTTTTTCGTTAAATACAAACTGCGGCTGGACGTGGTATCGATAAAATTGACAATTTTTATTTGCCTATTAATTTCATCATTAAGAAGTCATCCTAGACATCTAAAAGCATACTTTTAGATGTCTCCAAGATTACTTTTTAATCGCTCGATATTTAATCAATCAACTCGTAATAAGTTAAACGCTTCTAAATTTTTATGAAATCAAATCAACGGATGAAACATAATAATAATCCTCGTGTCGCATCGATAAAAAAATCTGTTACCTAAGGATTCGATTCCTTTTGTAAAAGAGTTAATCTTTAAAGACAATAAGACACACCTCAAGGATCAATACTAAAACTTAACGGGATCGCCATCTACCGGGAACATGGTATTGTAAGAGAAGGATAGTCGGTGTAGTGAACTGTCGGTGCTGTACTCGTACTGTGTTCGGTTTATAGCATTTGAGGCGCAGAACTGCAAGGACGCTGTTGCGGCTTATCCGAACGTATTTCAAACGCCGATTGACCTACTCAATATTCGTGAGTTATATCGAACTGCTTAACCGAAAACAATTAGCTGTTTCATAAGATTATTGGTGCGTCAAGTACAGTACATCGATAGTTCGTGCTACAAGCAGCTTTCTGATAAACACCTGTGGGTACTTTGGTACGTGTGTCACAGCCATATTCTGTACATATAGTTACAATTCCCGAAATTGTCTTCACTGTCACAGCTACAAATCCTTGTCGACTTCAAATTTTTTTTAACTAAGAATTTATACTTTGAGTCTTTTTAATGCTTTATAAATTTTAGGCAATAAGTAACGTGAGTTATTAATTAACGATTCTGGATTTAAATGAAATATACGAGGTTTTGCACGAATTACAATCTTTACCGCTAAAGAAAAGGAAACTATGGAAAAAATTCTATGTGATAACAATTTTTGGATCATCGTTTTAAAATTGTGCATAAATTTAAGAAACAAAATATATTTCTATTTAAAATAGATACGAGCAGATGCAAATATGCATTTGATTCTTGAGAGCTTTAAAACGTAAAATGTATAATTTTTTTAATTAAAATTGCTACTAGACTGCGAGAAAAACATTATTTTACAAACGCAATAACATTTCTACGACAAAATTGTACTATTCAGTGTAGAAAAAATTTGCTTGTGCTCAAAGTCTCGCTAAATATCAATGAACGATTTTTACTTTTGCCAAATATGCGAATCGATCACTTTATTTAATTCATCGCCATTTGATCACTGTAGAAATTTTCATTAAAAAAAAAAAAAAAAAAAAAAAAAAAAAAAAAAAAAAAAAATTAATTTTTTAAATTTTCTTCTTTATAGAATATATTTCTTAATTTTTAAATCACGTGGAAATTTTGTTTTCTTATTTACTTATTTTTTAAACCTTTATAAAAGCCAATGTATGAAAGATTTTGGAATAGAGGTTTTCAATTATTTTCTAATCGCTGATATAATCGCATTATTTTAGTAGCGAATAGCTAAGCAATATTAACAATGACATCCATATTAGAAGATAACAATAAAATCTTATTACCCCTTTTTTCCACTCGTTATTTTTCAAAACAGAAGGATTTCATTTATTTCAAGATCTATTTTTAGATAATTAATTTAAAAAAAAATCTTTGTAAACAGTTGTTTTTTGTAGCAAAAGGAAATCATACATGAGTAAATGTATAAGTAAAATAAATCAAAGTACTTTCTTTTTAAAAAAGAAATCTTATCTCTATACAAATTTTATGAGATTTTTTTTAAATCTCATAAGCTTTTCATTTTCTTAAAAGTTAAATAATCATAAAACGGAAATTAAATGAGTGGATTTTTTAAAATATCTCATACTGTTGCTCATTGATAAGAACAAATAAATTAGAGAGTAGAACAATTCTGAAAAATTAACTGAAGTTACTCACCCAATGATCTGGAAATGTTTAAAACACCATTGACTCTCCAAGTGCCATAAAAGATAAGTTCTCCGCCTAATGATTCTATTCTTAACTTTTCATCCTATTAATAATGAAGAAAATAAGAACCACTTTAGTTTTTACAATTATAAAATTATATTTTATGTATAAATATTCATTAACACAAGTGAACTTTAATTTTTCATCACAACTGAACTTAAATTATTAGTTAACATTACATAATAGGCATGTTGAATGAATTTATCAATTAATTAATATTCAATTGTTATTTATCAAAAAAAAATTTTTAATTAAGTATATAATTCACTAAATATTTAAAGTGTTAAATGCACCATGAGTGAACTTATGGCTAAAGTTTTGCGTGATAAAGAATTACTGAAATTTCGCAGCTATGAAGATTATTTAGAGTCACTCATAACAGCCAGAGATCTTTACCATTTTCGAAGCAAGTCTGTATCGCGTCGAATCATTGAATTAGGCTATCATATAGAAGGAACTTTAAACCGAGATACATTTTACGATCGCGTAGAATCAGTAAAAAGATACATATATCTTTTAGAGAATCCATATAGCTTGTGTTCTAAATTAATAAATCCAAAAGATGCTTTATTGCAAGAATTAGCAATTCGAGAAAAAGCAAATCGGATTGGTGAACTATGTACCATAATATTTATGCGATACGTTACATCACAGAGTCAAATATCTGGATATATTGATTACTGCTATAGATTGAAATCAGAGGATTGGCTGCCATATTTTACAATGACTAATGAAATAAAACTACGAAAAAATGATCTTTCTTACTACGACTGGAAATATCAGAAATTAATTTTGAACGAGTCTCCTAATTTTAAGCCTATTGTTGATGGTAAAAATGGATTTGGCTTTCAGAACAATTTTGATTTGAAATTTATAACTGTAGGTTCGAGTTTGACTTCTGATTCGGATCCTGCACGTTTATCATTTTACAGTGAAATATATGGACACGTTGTACTTTATGACCATAATATTCAAATTTGATAACATGAAAAAATTAATTGGTACTTACTGGTCTTTCTGGCTTATGAGGAATAGTCAGGTTAATGCCCCTTCCATTCTTTATTAATGCAGCTTGAGAATCTCCAGCCCACGCAACATACAAAGTCTTATCGTATAATAAAGCACATACAGCAGTAGCACCGCTGTTTTTTCTCTGGAAATTTTTAAATAAAATTAGCACCTAGATTTCATTGATGGAATTGGAAAAAAATTATTATACATTATACGAACATCATCACTTTCTATAAATCGATTATTTGTGGTTCGAAAAGCATCTCTTAAGGCAAATTCTATATCAGCAGGATAATATGGGCTTTCGATTAAATACTGATGAAGATGTGATGCACAATATATAGCAGCCTCTTGTCCTGCATGACCATCAAATACTGCATAGTAATTTACAACAGCATCATTCTAAAAAAAGTTTGTTTTAACAGCTAGATAACAATCAGTTGCTTTAATTTATATACTAATACATAAAAGGTGTACAGTAGTAAAAGAAAATATTTCAACTTACGTATTACCGCAGACTTAAATAAATATGTAAAATAAAAGTTTTTTTTATAATAAATGTCTTTTCTTTATATTGTATTCAATTTATTTAAAAAATAATGTAAAATTATTTCAAAACTTTTAATTTGTATCGATTAATATGAAGATAGGAGACACCATTTTATTTACTAGATTTATTACTTGATTAAGAATTACATTTAATACTTTCACCATATATTTATCTGATACATTAAATACTTACTTTAATACTGAACATTGTATGTAAATCGTGCAAAACTACAGATCGATCTTCCATTTTTCTTCTTCTATTTCTAATTGCATGTGAAGAGGCTAATGGTAGTGGTATGGACGGAGGTGGAGGCAGCAATGCCAATCTGCTATTGTCTAAGTAGCGTTGACATATTTCATTAACTTTATTAGTAACAGCTTGCATCAATTTTAAAGGCGAAAAAGCTACAATAAAAAATTTGAAGAATATTAATGCCTGTGTTGGTGTAATGATTTTTCTAAAATCATATAAGTGATAATTAGTGTTGTAAAGTCAATTCATTTAAATATTAAGTACTTATCATAATCATTATTAATTTATAAAACTAAAACTTTAGAAAGTTTATGTGCAGAGTTTAATTATTATTTTAAAGTTTAAAAGATTATTCTTTAAAATAAAATAATTTTTAAATAAAAACTTACTTTTATCTTCCATCCTGTAGCCACACTTTTCTGGCTGTTTTTGAAATAGTACTTTAAATTCATCTATTACCAATTTGACTAAGTATGCTTGTAAACTAGATGGACATATGCTGCAACAATAAGGACACATTAGTTACTCACCCACAAAAATTCTTTTATTTTAAATTACCGAATGAGTCTGACTTTTAAACAATTCTTTACAATGTACGTACTTTAAAAATTATTGTCTACAAACATTATAAATTATTATATAGTGCAAACATTTTAGGTTCATTAAGAACAGATAAATAAATATTTCTATAATTAATTATCTTAATTTTAATAAGCGAGGATTGTAGATTTTAATGTTGGAAATTTATGTTTAGGGACTGTTCACTCTCGTAAGCTTGGTAAATCAGAGGACTCTGTCACAATTCTAGTAAACAATTGTAAGTCAAACAGTAAATTGCATCGGCTCTTTGATTTCATAGCGAATTTACAGAGTGTCTTAAGTACATAAACATGTCTTCTATTGTTGGAAATTATCAACATCAGCGAAATGAAAATCTTGACGAGTACTTTAAGGCTATTGGTATGTATATTAAAATACTTTTTTGTCACATTTAAAAATTATTATTATATGTTATTGTTTATTGTCAATATTTATAATATCAATATAATAACTGAAATATTTCAACATGTAAGGAGTACCCTACATAGCTAGAAAAATGATGGCAATGACAAGTCCTAGACTTGAAATACAGAAAAGCGACGATGACAAATGGACCATTCGAACAATCACAATGCTTCGCACATTAGAATTGGTATTTAAAACAGAAGAGGAGTTTGAAGAAACAATGCCTTCTGGAATAGTCTTGAAGGTAAATTAAGTAAATATAATTGATAACAGAGCCTACGATTCATACAATATATTAATATTTATCTTTCTAGAACATTGCATCCTTAGAGAACGATGGTAGTATCACAATAAACTCTGTAGCTGCTAATGACACCAAAATTACACGAAAGTACGAGTACAAAGATGATCAAATAATTTTGGTAATAATTTAATTTTTTTCTACAATGTACGTTTATTAGATTCTATAAAAATAATAAAAAAATAAATATGTTTTTGTTTTAGACAATGACTCATGAAAAAAGTGGGCAAATTGCTAAGCGCTACTTCAAGAAAATTCCATAGATTTCCCACGACTACTGTTATCATTAATTATTTGCTTCCAAACCTCACAAAGATCTCAATGATCGATGATTCTTATAATATTTATATAATACAGATTTATATTTTTTTAGCTTTTACTTAAAATATACATTGAATAATCAAATATATTAGCTTTTATAAAATTTAGCTTTTTAACTTTTAGGTATTATTATATGAAATATTTTTGCAAATATTTTGTATGTTTTATATTATGTACAAATGTTAACGCTCCCTAATAAAAGAAAATAATCTAAAAATTGAATTATTTATAGAAATTTTTCATGCGACGTAAATAAGGAGACTTTTAAAATTTATTAGTTATTAAATTAATACCTAAAGTGTAATGTCTAAAATTTTAGTTAGGATTTTATAGCGTTGTACCTAGCCGAATGATTTTTTACATTTATTCTTATTTAACTTAAATTAATGTTAAAGACTATTAATTCAATAAATATCGATGATTTAAAAATTTATATATTATAAATTTAGATGAAAATTATAAATTAAAAAGAACTTAATATTTAATGATTAGAAAAGGTGTTTCCTTTACGTCTGAAAAGCATTCATCTTACTTTGGTGTGACAGAATATTATTAAAATACGCGTAGGTGGGGAATAATAGTTTTTGAATATTGACTTGTACTGCATTTTAAAAACGCTTAAAGAATTTCAATATTTCAAAAATGACATAGATTGCGTAAAAAGTAAGTAAATATGACAAAAGTTAAATGCACGAAAATGGTGCAGGCAATATTATGATTTTAAGTTACAGTACAAACGACTTGATACGTATGCAGAAAGTTTTTTAACGTTCAGATTGAATCTTGTGATTCGATATGAAAGAACCATTACTCTGATTTTTAACTAATTTAAATACACGCTTTAATTATAATGCATAGATTGCGCTTCGCTATGTTTCGATAATTTTTTTCATTGATATTGTGCACGTCATTACGCCAAAGAAAAGAAATCGGCGAATCGAAAAAAGAATATCTGCAACGCTATTAAGAAATAAAAAAATTTCACAATTAATATAAAAGACTGAACATGATCCATAACTTTCTATTCCTTGTTTTATAGTCGTGTGCACATACATATTTATACACATTTATCTACTATAAAAATAATATAAGCTCGGTATTCGTAGAGCGTGAAGTATGGAGAAATAAATAACGATTCTGACAGGCGGCGGCGCATAGAAAAATAATTTCAGCGAAATTTTCGCGCTCTCGACTCGTACGTATCGCAGCATGAGTACAACGGAGGCGTGGTCGATAAAAAGAATCTCTCGGTGCGTATAGACTTTATGCGTGAGCGGGACGTTTTCAAAGGAGAAGCCGCCTCCGGCAGTTTTTCATCGTTCGCGAACTGCGCACTACACCTTAAGAAGCCTGCATTTTTC
Organism: Wiebesia pumilae; assembly: GCA_018907045.1. Taxonomy (NCBI): domain Eukaryota; kingdom Metazoa; phylum Arthropoda; class Insecta; order Hymenoptera; family Agaonidae; genus Wiebesia; species Wiebesia pumilae. The sequence continues at coordinate 410,806 of JACCHZ010000192.1, read as the reverse complement.
CTTAGGTACTTGGCACAAAGTTCGGTTCTTCGAGGTCCTCTATGACGCGAGACCAGAGGAACGTCCTTATATTTCTTTTACCCTTTAATTACTCGTGTCATCGCGTAGATGAGCTTACTGGCGTTAACTATTCGATAACTCGCCTTTTTTCATTCGTTTCCTACGTTTCTAATTCGAGATTCGCGCTCATTTCACAACAAAGTGCACATTCTGAGAAGTTTCGATTTTTATTTCCGATGATAGAATACTCCACTGTTGTTAGATTTGCTGCAACCAAATTTAACAACGCCGATTAAATAATTCGTAAATCTCTTTTGAAGGGGTTTACAAATTTTACCCTTTTCACGCGAATTTGATTACATCTTAAAAAGTAAACAAACAAATGGATGTTTATCTTCGAAACCTCTCCTTTTTTCCCCGTATAAGGGCACCTCAACACCATTATATTGTTCGTCATGCATCAATAGCGAAACCAAATTATGCGATAAGAACGAGCTATAATTATTCAATGATAATTTTAAACTTATTCGCCTTAAAAAACAAACGAATAAAACCAATATAAAGGTTTTAAATCACAATGTCGTTGCATCATTTTGCCCAAAGCTATCTCGGAAGATACAATTTATGTTTATAAATAAGGCAATAAAATTACAAGTACAAAGTTCAGGCATTGCGAGCAACAGCCAAATTTTATATCTCGAGCGGTATATTCATTTGGTCCAGTTCTTGTAAAGAATCGTGCACCGAATTTCTTATTTGCTGCGTTCTCGTAGTTGTGCTTTAAAATTCGAGAGCTGTAGAGAATTTCCTAGAAAATCAGGTGACCATAGGCCGATATGCGAATGTATTGTTGCGTACGACGGTGAGCGGTTCAACGTGTGCGTATGTAACAGCACAATGCAATGCAAGGAAACGCGCTCTTCTCTTTGGCCTACTAACGTTTCATACGTTACACGCTATGAATAATTTATTTCTCTTTCCCCTTTTGCTGGAATACACATACCGGTACAATGACTTAACTTTTTGCATTTTATACGAGGCTAAATGGTGCAACACCCCCCCCCCTCCCGCTCCCCGCACCGTTAGGCCTCTGTACAACCACCTCTAATTTCCTCATTATCGTCCAAAAGTACAATAACGTAAGCCGACAACCTCGAAATGTTTGGGGAAGCGCAAAAAACTCTTCTAGATAAGTGGAGATTAGATAAGAATTCGGACTCACGAAACTGTAGCTGCATTTGCGCGTCTCGTCTCGTTTCCGTCTCAGAGCCAGGCATGATGTCGGTGCAACGTTAAAAACACGACCAAGATTTAAAACTTTTTTCGAACTCGGAACTACACGAAGACGAATATGTCATTTAACCTTGAAAATGTGTTTCGCATCGGGCGATAATAGCGAGGCTTAATAGCGAGGCTTAATAGCGAGGCTTAATAGCGAGGCTTCATAACAAGCCCTCGCTTACACAAAATTCATAGAAAAATTCAATTTATTAAGTAAGAAATTTCTCGTTGTACGAATTTCTTGACAATTATTCTAGATAATAATTTTTTGATACCTGAATTCGTACGTTTCAAACATATATCGCATACACGTATTTATTTTAAGCTTCGAGAGTTGTCCTTATTAACGTTTTTCCTTCAAGTTTCTACCATAAACCAAATACAATGCCTAATAGTATATTAGATAAATATTAATAAAATACATAATTGTGAAAAATGTTGTAAATGATTGATCACTGAAAGTCTTAATCGAAGACCACTATATTTTATTTTATACAAGCTTCGGGCAACTTAGTCGTATCGTATTTTTTCGGATTAATTTGTAAAACAACAGCAATGTTTTAAAGAAGAAGAAGAAGAAGAAGAAGAAGAAGAAGAAGAAGAAGAAGAAAATGAAGACTAAAGCATGCAACAAGAGGACTCGAATAATGAAGGAATTTCATAAAAGCGCTTCTTCCGAAATACAGCATTTACACGAGATAAACAGGTGCGCAAAATCTCAGCGTAAGCCAAGTATACATAACCTAAAAAGCAAGCAAAACAAATGTCGAAAACATATTAACATCTTTCTCCGTCTCCCTTTCCAAACGGAAAAAGCAAGAGCACTTTCTCGGGAGCATTGCGAAGCCATTTGTACGGCTAATACTACGAACGCAATGATGTAATACCTCCGAAACGAAGAAACAAGCTTCTTTAAAAACAGAGCTATAGATCACCTTTGATTCAGATGCTCCAAGGTGATGTCGGCAATTTCACCGACGACCTCGCAGATCCTTATATCTCTGTGACTCATCTTAACCGGCAGTTGATCATCCCTGCAAACGTTGGCGACGAAGTACTCGAGGAAGCGCCGATATGCTCCCAAATAGTCACCGTCACAGAAATCCGTAGTCGCCATCTCGTTCCCTCGCTCTGCGCTCGTACTGCAGCTCTCCTTCTAGGACAAATTGCCAACGTGCGCTCCCCGTATCCTCGTATTCCGTGATCCTAGATCGACGTTCCCGCCACGCAAAGCGCACTCTATATATTTATACACACGAAGCGATTCAGCAGCGCGCAAGTCACATGCATAAAAAAGGTTTGCAATACGAAAAGACACTACGGTTACGGCGCGCGGAGTACACACGCACACACTATACTGATTCTTGGCGCGAGAGCGTTGGAAAAAACAGCGAACGGACGGAGATTGCGGCGGCGTCGACGTCGTCGTCGTCGTCGTCGTCGTCGTCGTCGTCGTCGTCGTCGTCGTCGTCGTCGGCGGCAGCGGCACCGCGTTCTCGCATGTACGCGAACGCTTTATACTTTATAACTCTCCGTTTTTCCTCTGTCTTTTTCCTCCTCGACAAAACAGAGCGTGCGTGCACTCCAACACCGTCACAGTCCTCGCACTCGCTATCCTCCGTCGTCGTCCGTGTTATTTTTCCCGGCGAACGCCACAGAATACGAGCTACGCGCTTCTTCTTCCTTCCTTCTTCCTTCCTTCTTCCTCTTATTCCTATACTCTTAGCTCAGCGTAAGCCTCTTTTGGTTATGTTTCTCTCTCGTGTGTTGCTACTTTTACACAAGCGCGCGCCTGGTGGAAGAACCGTGGAGTGCGTCGGCATCACATTGGTGAAAAAAAGTGAAAGAGGGCGAAATCGAGAGAGAGAGAGAGAGAGAGAGAGAGAGAGAGAGAGAGAGCGAGTGAGAGCGAGAGAGGGAATCGGTATTGGCCAACTTTATACATCGAAGAAATGCACGCAAGCAGTTTTAAACTTTCTTACGTCATTCATTCTCTCCCTTAGTATGTACTAATTATTTATCTCCACGTATCCTCTAATTTTCCTCGTACACGCGTGGGCATATGACACACGCTCGAGCGCGATAGAAAACAGAATTTTTCTCGGCGCTGGAACTAATAGAATCTACTTTAAATGATCTATATATACACGTGTGTGTGTGTGTGTGTTGTTCCATCTTTTGCCGAGCATTATGTGACGCCTGTGCAATAAAGAAGGAAAGTAAGTAATGTAAAAGAGAAACAACGGGTGAGAGTCGGAGCGTAACTAGTCACTGTACACGCGTGGGAATGTGTACAATGATCTTTTACGCAGCATTTTTAGCAGGATTATGAACTTGCTGTTTTATCGTTTTTTTTTTTAAAGTGAACGAAAGAGATGATCTTCGAGTCTTAAAGTAGGATGACAGCTCCACGTAACACTTTCCTTCCGCTCAAACGTTTTTATTCTTTTCCTCTCCCTCTTGTCCCGCTCCTTGCCAAGCCAAGTTACATCATACAACGTGGGTGGAAATAAGTTTTCCAGTATTACTTAGGATTATGTATAGGTTGTTAGTAAACCGAGCAACGCGAAGAGTCTTGAGAGATACAACAAAGTTCGTCGACTTGGTCGTAACAAGATATGTATTTGTACGCGTAAATGCAGCTTCGATTATTTTATTCTAAAGAATTACGTAATAATGAGAATTCGATAAAAATTTCTGTAAATAGAAATGAAATTATTTATTTGGAACTTAATTCGTTTCCATAAATTAAGTTGTTTTGAAAATGGCACGATTATGGTATCTTTGTTTGTAGGAAGCGTTATTTTCGTTTATTTATTTATTCAAATTTAATGAATTTGCGAATAACGGAAAAACGTTTAATTCATTTTCAGCACGTTGTGTTCTAATTTCGATGATAAATTTTTTACGATACTAAGCATGACTTAAACTCGCTTATTTAAACACCCATTATTTTTTGTAATTAATGAAGATCAATCTTTTGGTTAATTTGTACGTATTACTCTCTCTCTCTCTCTCTCTCTCTCTCTCTCTCTCTCTCTCTCTGTGCGTGCATGCGAACGCGAGCGCGAGCGCGTGTAGTTTATATTATTTTTGATATTATCGACATATTTATCAATCTGTATATATTGATATCGATATACTCTTATTATTATTTTTATATACGAATAAAATTTTAAGCGAATACTTTGTATTTAATATACAATTAGTATTACATAGATATTTTGATAAATATTAAATCTTTCATTGGAACGATTTAAATTAAAAACAATGCATAATTTACACTAAATCTTTACGCGCGTAAAGATAATATATAAAATAATCTTAAGTAATTAATGAAAATGATGTAATGAATACTAGTAAAACAAACAAATTTATTTTACTCCACGTTATTATTATTATAACAATTGTACAGTTTTAAATTTCATGTGGTTAATATCTTTCGGATAAAATTAAAATAAATAATATGTACGTGACTTCACTCGATGTTATATACCAGCAGTGTATTTACGAGCGATTTATTATAAACAGTTATTAATTTTATTGGAAAATATATTTACTATGCATATAGATTTAATGAACGATATTATGAATCATTTTTAAATGTCAAACAATTTTTACTTTTTCTTTAATAAAAAAAAAAAAAAAAAAAAAAAAAAAAAAAAAAAAAAAAACAACTTGTGATTTTTAAACTTATGAGCCTCGACTTTAAGAACGAGTGAATTCACTTATTAACAAGATTTTTTAAACTAAATTTGACAATACGAATTAAGAAAAATGTGGTGCAATATTGGAATAAAAGTTTTTTAAAATAATTTTCATTCGTATATATTGTCATGCAAATGAATTTGATAATTGTGATTAAATACTTATTTCTTGTATACATCAATAATAGCAAACAGAATGAAAAAAAGATTGAATTATTAACGAGTCAGTAACTAAGTATCTCAATTTTAACGATTACGTTAAGCTAAAATGATTTCAACTCGATAATCCAAAAAATGTTTAAACGAAAATAGTGAAAAAATACATAATTTTGATATAAATATAAATAAATGAAATAGTTAACGAAATATTTAAAGAACTAATTAATAAATTATCGTAGAAAAAGTTTTTAAAATGTTATATAAATAGAATATTTATTTTTTCACGTCGACTTATAGACTTATTTATATATGTGTGTAAATATATTTTTTTTCGTTAAACGAGAACATAAAACATACGTTGGTGGAATTTACTTCTCTTGGAAAGTTATTGCGTAATATTTTAAATGGTGCGTTTCCTTTCTCTTTAACCATATTTTCAGTATTTTTCAAATTGAAATACTAAATACTGAATTTTATCAGAGAAATTACATTTTGCTAGGCAGATCTTTTACTTAATAAAGTAAAATAAAAATTTCACATTGTATTTCAAAATAATAATTGCATAAATGTAAGTATAAATTTAAAAATAAAAACACGCTAAAAGTATTAAACATTTCATTTGCTGTAAAGTGTGAATAATACTGTTTTTTTTTACATAAACCTACAGTTGAAGATCTTGTTGCAGAGGCTTAACGCGAAACAGATTTTATAGTATTGTATCACAAGTTATGAAAAATTGATTCATGCAAATACACAGTTTAAAGGCATCAAACTGCGAAGCACTAAGCCATTGTTTTATATTCGCTTGATACAAACGTTCGTTTCTTCGATCCTTCATCTTAGAAATGAAATTTTAGCAAGTACTTTGGAAGAAATTATACCATTTATAAAATTTTAAATGTAAAACAAAGCAAATAGTAAGTTTTACAAGTTTTATCACGGCAATGGTGGGTACAGATTACCTACAGAAATAAACAAGTAATTTAAATGTTTAGACATTTTGTTTGTAATTGTTTCGAAACTACCGTTATGTTCCTAGTTTATATATTAAACGTGCATAATAATAATAATAATAATAATAATAATAATAATAATAATAATAATAATAATATTGGGTAAATGTATTTGATACGAAGATTCTTTCGAAAGATATAGCTGACAATAAAGCAGATTATTAATTAAATTGGTGTCCGTATTAGAATAGTGATATCATCGCTTTATTTCCTTGTTTTAAAACAAAACAATTACATATATTGCTTACAAAACTAAATCAATGTATACATCCGTACCTCATATTCGTACGTTGAAAAATATACGATAAATGATAAAAGTATCCAGCAAATAATGTGTGTGCAACTTCAAGCGCACACATGCAAATACATAAATGAATTAGACAAAGAGATATCGAATAGACTCATGTAAACATAAATAATCTTATTAATCATTAATTTAATTACTTTATTGGTCAACAAAATACCATGAAATAATATTGTAAATATCTTAAAATATTTTATATTTATGTAAACTTCTTATGTACGTAAATTAAATATATCAATACCTTAAATACTGGAAAAAAATTGGTAACATTTTTTCAGTGATATTTTTTAATGCGACAAAACCAGAATTAACGACATCGCGTAGTTATTCAACGCGCGCCATTTTAAAAATTGGTAACTTTAACTTTATGCATTCTCATCAACATTTACTATTTATTCAATATCTTGTTCTATTTGGATTACATTTGATACGGTTCAGATAAATTAACACAAAAAGCAAATATTCATTTAATCGTCGATAGACGAATGAGAAATCTCTCTTCTTTCGTAATATTGAAAGTAAAAAGCACGAGATTAAGTAAAGAAATCTCCAATTTTATTCATACGCGTTCACGATAAGTGACTCAATATCGATTCTCGTTCAGGGTCAACAAACCAGGGTATCGGTGCACCGGCCAATTGCAAATGCAAGTGCACCAAACTAACGTCACCTAACTTCAAGCGCGAAGTCAAATCTTGACGTCCCACACTTTGTCCCCTTCTCCATCGGCGGACCCTCGACGGTGCCCCCCGCTGACATTTTTTCGTTGGCTACAATTGCAAAAGCAAGAGACTCGGACACGTACATGAATTTTGGCTTCTCCCGCCTCGCGTCAAGATAGGTGCGTTCCCTTTCAATTTCATATTCCTCGTGTAATCTGACGTCTGCCCACCAACGTTCCGTGTGTGTCACGATGTGTCCGGAGTTCTGAATTAAAAAAGAAATCCTCAAAGCATCAAGTGCAGATAATTATTAACTATCGCGTAATCTTGAATTTTAGGACAAGGAGATATAATTTCTAAACGTACCATTAAATGCAACATTAAATGTACTATTAAATGCAATATGCTAAATTGACATGTACATCTCGTCGAATTTTTCACATTAGGAACGAATTCAAAGGTTAATTATTTCGAATACTCTTTAAATATTGTATTCTGCATATTTACATTTTTTATCGGATACAGATGATTTTAGTCAACGCTTTGGTAACATTTGTATCCTCTATCTTCTGAACGTCAAAGAAAAGGAAGCACCGGATGCTGCAGTTAAGCGTTGCAGCAAGTCAACGGTTGACGGTTTCGAATTCAAAAGATACTCGCGCGAATGGTTCGTTCGCACATGTCGCACCGCCTCGCTTTCAAAAACGCACGGTTGCTAGAGTTGCCCTCGTAGTTGAGAAAATCCGCACCTTCCCTGGGCGAACGATCGTCGACTAACCGCAAAATGAAATCGGCCACGGGGGGACAGAGAGAGAGAGAGAGAGAGAGAGAGAATGAGAAGCGTAGAACGATACACGAGGTCGGCGCGCATTTATCGCGTTGCGCAGGGCCGAGCGCTGCTAAAAGGAGACAAGCAAAGGATTCGGGGACTGGACGCGACGAGCATCGGCCGCAGTTTCGCGGACATTCCGTAACAACGTCGGTCGCTCGCCTCGTGGTTCGCGCGCGCAGTTTAGGCATCGCACTCCTCGAATGCGTATACGATGCGCGCGCGCGCGCACACACGCGCACACAAATCAATGGAGATATACGTATAGGCGAAAAGCCGCGTCCGCGTCACACACATGAGTCACGAGCGAGCGTCGCTCGCGAGGAGGCGACCGAGCACGTCAAAAAGCACGATCGCAGGCGATCCGTGATCGTGTGGGGACACGGAGGACAGTCGGGCTCACCAAGTCGCGGCGGTTCGCTCTCGGTCACTCTTCTTCTTTTTCTTCTTCCGAACGGCTTCTTTCTCCGCAGACCGAGACTGTGAGGGAGCGCGAGAGGTGCGCACCTTGCGTTCTCCGGCGCTCACCAACACCGCACGCGCCCCTACGACGAGAACAACGCGAGCTTTTCCATCGGCGATTTCCCGGCCGCTGAGTGCGCGGGCTCCCGTGGCAGGAAAGCTCCCAGCACCAAGGCCAAGTCCCGGCGACAACATGGTTGCGCACGAGGACGTCGGCATCGGGGATTTCGTGCTTTTGGACGAGATTAGTCACGAGAAGGTCGTCGAAAATCTGCGTGTCAGGTAACTGGGAACGTCGGAGCCTCGAGTACGCACCAGGTTCGCCGATGAGCGTTTTGGCAGGTGGAAAACAAGGCGAGAGGCGGCCGAGCAGACGCCCGTACGTGTGTGCGTGAGTGCATCGCTTGCAGGCCGCGCAGCGATAAGAGAGTATTGGTGTACGCGGGTGGCCGGGATGCGTTGGGTGGGCGTGGTTTGCGACCCGCGTTCCTCGGACGTTTTCGAGGGCAACCCAAGCACAGGTGGTTGGGGGTTATGACGCCGGGATATTCGTGACAATGGGGGGCGCGCGCGCGCGCGCACGCACGCACGCACGCACGCACGCACGCACGCACGCACGCGTGTATCGATCGGAATTCGCGCAGGAAGAAAATTGCCGTCCGACCTGAGCGTAGTTAAGGGACGGTCGTCGCTCTGACTTTCGTACGAATACGTCTTTGCCGATAAGTATCGACGTTGGGCAGCGATTAGCGATCCACATCTACCGTGGATGGAATGAGCTGGTTGGTTGTTTGGTTGTTCGCACCTTACGATAACCCGAGGTGTCGCGCGGTTTAACCGCGTTTAACTGCTCATTAGGAGGGTCACGCGTAGAATTAGGCCGATTGTGCCGAGTTGCTTCGGTATGAAAATATGACGAGTACCCGCTTTGAGTTTGCGATCGGAGATTTATCAGAGCCAGATAAATCTCACAAATCCCACCGAGTGCGCGGATACTACTTTGGTTAGTCGGTTTAATTGGTAAATAAATTTTTTATGTTTTCGTTGCACTTTCCGCGTAAGGCATTTTCGTAATTCTTTTCGGAAACATAAACTCTCGGTTTGACGTATCCCTAAGATTGTAGCGATTTGGTATCGAGTTATCGCTATCCAGCGGTGCAACGATCTCAAGTCGAGTGAACTCTATCTTATTTTGGTCAATGTATTAGACCTAAACACTTTTCGCTCGTTATTCTTTCGAACAAATTCAAATATTTCTAATTCCCGGTGACTCGTGACTGTTATAATGCAGGCATTACGATATCGGTGACCGTCGGTGCACAGAAAACTAATAACAGTGTTATAAGTCTGACGAAAAGAAAATGACGATTAACGCGTAGGAGGTCGTGCGCGATAAAAAAGTATCGAGTGATTGCGCGAACGTAAGCGTGGCTTTGTGGCATAAGTTTTTTACGCCAGGGAAGAAAATTCACGCCTTACTTCGCAGCTCGTTGAGTTAATTGACGGACGATCGATTCGCGATTTAAACTGCTTGCTGATTTTCTGATTTCATTACTAACGCAATCTCTTTGCGTTAGTAGTGCAACGGAGAAATACATGCGTGTGCGTTAATGCAAAATCGCCTTTTCTCAAATCCGTGCGCCTCCTAACATTTGTGCGAATAAAATATTTCGCGGGTTAATTAATTGAAAATTAATCAATTGGATTCAATTGCAATTGAGGCTAATCAGCCGCGTTACATTGTTTTGTAAACGACTGTTGAGATAAGAGACAATGGAATAAAGCACTTAAATCATCGATCTAGACGTCAATTTCGTAAATCCAGTATCAAAGGCATCTATCAAAGTAGTCCATCGAATTATCGCCTCCGGCTGCTGAAAGATCCGTGGTGACGGTTTGCGCGTATCTTCGGTGACTTGCTTATTCGTGCGATTACGCACCCTCCGTCCAACTTTTCGCCCTGATAAACGACGATTCAACGACGATTCAACGACGATTCAACGACGATTCAACGACGATTCAACGACGATTCAACGACGATTCAACGACGATTCAACGACGATTCAACGACGATTCAACGACGATTCAACGACGATTCAACGACGATTCAACGACGATTCAACGACGATTCAACGACGATTCAACGACGATTCAACGACGATTCAACGACGATTCAACGACGATCGCAAGAGTTAACGGAACTCGCGAAACGAAACTCAAGTTTCTTCTTCGTCTCTCTTTTGTCCTTCGATTATTTTCGGAAAAGCCTCGACGCCTGCGTCACTGGAGAGCGGCGCTTCGGATTTACACGTGTATGCTTCCATGCATTCGTACGCGTTTCTTCTTTTTCTTCTTCGATCGAACGCAAAAAGTACCTCGAACCGTGAGTCACGTTAGCGATCCGCGTATGATGTCACCCGGTGCGCCTTTCTCTCTCTTTCTCTCGCGCGCGCGCGCGCGCAAATACGCACTCGTATCAACTCGTATCATGGCGACAATGCGATCGATCGACATGTAAAACTAGTTGCTGGATTCCATTTGGACAGGAGGTTGTGGACTACGCGCTTCGCACTCGCATACTATCGTTGTAATCGGCGGGCAATTTTATCGGCAGCCGATTTCGCTGGCTGTCTCGAGTGAAAAATGCCTCTTACCCGCTAAATGTTTTGTTTACGATGAAATCATAATCAGAATTTTAATCGATATCACCTGAAAAATGACGTAACCAACGCAAGGAACTCGTTATGGCGACTGCTTATGGTAGAGACGATAGAAAGTACCTTCTGTAATAATAGCATTCGAGTAATCGGCGCACAACTTTTCCACCTTAGATCGCCGCGTTCGCATTGGCAATTTCCATACTTTCAAGTCACGTTGTTCATTGAACGTGATTTTTTTCATTCTGTGGGAGGGTAACTCGTCGATACTGCTTTAGCTTATATTTTAAAAATTCGAACCAGCACCGAAGTCGACGTAGTTTTGCGAGACTGACACGGTAATTTACGAATCTTGCTATTGCCTGCTTTTTATTCGGTTTAATTTTAAATAATAGCGAATCGAAGCGATCTTTTAAAAATTTAATATAAAAAAGTTCCCGGCTCGGATGACAAGAAAAACGGTACGTTCTTACACTCTTCTGTACGTCAAGTTTTAAGCCACAAATACAATGTATTGGTATTTTTTTTTTTTAAATAATTTACAATTAAATATATAACCCAATAACGCAAAGTTTAAATTTATCAAACGAAAGCGCCACATGAATCTAGGTTTCTCAAAATATAGGCTTAATAAAGCAAGACCGATCGCATTTTCATTATTTTATGAAAGGTGATCACAGTAAAAAATTCTTAGACGTTCTAAAATATGGCTCCTAAATGTTATTAAATCCTAGTATTGGTAAAGAACTTTCAATAGTCGCGTATTTGGAATTTACCGATAAAATTTTTTTTATGTCAGCGAAAGCCCTAAAGTCTCCTTCATTTAAAAAATAAGAGCTACTTATTTTCAGTCTGCAACGATTCTTCACGATCCGTGAGCAGACTCGATAAAATTAAACGTAATGATATTACGCTATCACTTTAGCGGCAAATTATGACATGTTTATTTTATAAAAATAAAAAAAAATTAAAAACACAACGATGCAACGCGCGTTGATGTCATCAAAAGTTGATAAAGATAGTTCTGATTATGCGGCATTTAAATGGATTGTTGTGCCAGTTATCGAAAGTAACAAAACTTGAAAATGTTTTGTAAGCAGTATTAAATGTATCAAAAAATACATTTTTTGATCTCACACAAATGCATAGTTATAAACATTGAAATTGATTTGCAAATTCGGAAACGTCGATAAAATCATGTCATAAAAAGAGTTTCAAGTGAAAGTCTTGAAGCGAGGTTTGAATACTTTCGGAACTCCGTGTAAAATTCACCGTTTTATCTTATGGAAGAAACTTTTCTGTGTCGAGAGAAAAATAATAGCAAGGAAAGATTTCTCCGTAAAATCAACCGAATCGTTTGGTGTGCAAAAATGGACCAAAGTCGGTCCATTATTAAAATTAAAATGCAAAAGAGATAAAAAAAATATATATATACATATATATATATATATATGTGTATATATATATGTATGTATATATAAGAAAATATTTTATTTCATTTAGTTTAAAGTTGCTTTGGCCTCTTTCTGTCTATAATCGGTACAAATTTCAGTCCGTTACATCCTAACAAAAACATTGCAATTAAGACATCATCTTCCGTTATCTCTTCAAAAATAAAGATCTTGTTTTAGTTACACTAATACGTAACTACAACCTCTCCAATTTCGTAATTCTACTTTAATGTCTTTACAAAGAAGCGTTTTGTTTGACACGCTCGAAACGCCGGCGTAATTTGCTCGATGATATCGAGTATCTCGCGAGTATTTTTATTACAAACAAACATTTAATTGCTCATCTGAAAAGGAAGAACACGGCACTGCAATATTTCAGTTACACGCATTTGTCTAGCTGTTTGCACACCTCTGGGCCTCTCTAATTCGAATTTCTCATTCCACGCTCGGAAGCGAACGCCTATGTGCAATTTGCATCACCTGTGCTTGTCATTATTAGCGAGTCGAGTCGACATTGACTCACGGTCGACGAGCAAAACTCCAGGACGATCTGTAACCACTATGCCTTATCCAATTCTTTCTCTTAACCACGCATAACGAGGCTTCAACGGCTACGTACTTTTTTTCTACGAGCCGTGTTTTCTTACGAGCGGCTATTATGTACCGCAGGGACTTGTCATTGCATCAAGAGCACGACTTTAATCCCGCTCATTGTGCGCGCGTGCGTGCGTGCGTGTGTATGCAAATGTAAACGCGTCGACGAGAGATTCAGTTTCGCGGTTTTTGACTTGCTAAAACTACCGTCCACGGAGATCACGAGAACCGTAAAAAGCACTTTTCGCTCAAGCTAATCGGCGAATGTCCTTTTATCTTCTGCAGTTTGTTCCGTCGTACAATTCAACATTCTTCCAATTTTATTTTTATTTTGACAATGATAATAAATTGGCAATAAGCTCCCGTGACTCAGTACTGTTAATCAGTGCTCTCAATCGACGCATTTAGCGACTCTTTTCAATATCACTATTTTTACGCTTTTTATACAAATGATTAAATAAATACTTTGCTGTCTCTTGACGACATCTAAACTTTCATTTTCATGTTATTGAAAATATCAAAAGTAATACGGTTCGTGTCGTTATCTTACAGTTGATATCTACAATCGCGAGTGAAGTCAATTTTATCTGCATCTTTACATTCAATAAAGCAATATATTAGTAATATCTATTTTCACAAATTGCGCAAAAGAATAAATATTAAATTACTATTTTTCGCGTACATCTAGGATAGTTAATTTAATTGCGCTTGAACTGCATATAAGAACATTTATTAATAATTTTGATAAGTTTAACTGTCAATTGGATACTCTTAGCTCTTATTCAATGCATTCGTTGGATTTGTAGCTTATCGATAAAAATTACTAAAAACTACTTACTTTATATTATATTAAACGTTTAAATTATTTATTAGTGTTACGTATGAAAAATAAGAAAGTTACTATCTACTCCGAGATTAAATTTCCCAAGTGGTAAAGTTTTTCCGGTGTCATTACGAATATAGAAGTTCGGCTATATTTTCTATTTGATTTGATTTTATCATGCGAAAGCACATCGATGCATTTACTCCTGTACTCGTGAAATCCGTTACTGTATATTATAATGTGCATAAAACTTCTTTCAATTTTTAATACAAAATTTTTAATGTTTTTAATACTATTAAAGCAATTATTTATCGACTATTGCAACTTTTGCAATAAATCTAAATTTATCGATCGGAATGAACATATCCAATTACAAATTTTGATCGACTTTTAAACTTGTAATGCAATAAGAATGTTGTGCATAGTTTCGAGCAGACTATATTTTATTTAATAATTATTAATGCTTAACTTTTTACTTACAGATTTAATGGGGGGAAAATTTATACTTACATTGGCGAAGTGTGCGTCAGCGTCAATCCATACCGAAGTACAAACATTTATAGTTCCGAATACGTGGAGAAATATAAAGGTAATTGAAAAAAGTTTCCTTTCATATTGATATATTAGTGATTAAAAGTCTGAAAGAGTGTAATATTCAAGTAGTGCTCTTTCTGCCTATTGAACGGCATAACAGTTCTCTATAAAAAGGAAACTAATTCACAGTTTATTGCTCTTTATTATTAATGAGCTAACTTTTTAATAATATGATATTCAGTAAACAGAATACGTTTGATACGAATATTTAAATAATTATAAGTATCGGACAAAAAGCATGTGAAAGTATATTGCTTAAAACGTTCCGAGCACCAATGAAACTGATTTATTAAGTAAAATAGCCTATTTTCTTATAAATGGATTTTTCATTAATCCAAAATTACAGTTACTATACAGCGTCTTTCATCCTGAATAATTAATTCGGTATTTTTGCTCATAACTGTTAAAAAAATGTGTACCTAAATATTGAAAACAGAAACCGAAAATACGCATTAATGTTTATATTATTATGTACTTATTGTAATTGGTTTCTCAAACCGCTCGACTGCATTTTATAAATTGGTCACTTGCTTTACAGAAAAAGTTAGCAATAATCTTTTCTATCTACACTTGCGAGCCTAAAAAATATGTTTAATCGACAAATGGGCTTTTAGTGCTTCTAGAAATGTACGCTTGTATTAGTATATCTGTAACGCACAAACTGTTTTCAAAGAAAATTAATTCTTTCACTGTCAATTTATTCCACGCGATGTTGAGTATTAATTTTTCCTTGAAACGAATTCATAACTATCCATTATAAATCCCGAGGGTCGCAGTTCGAGTAAAATACGTGAAAAATAATTTTTTAGTGAATTTTCCCGAACGATTTGATAATTGGGATGAGGAAAGAAGCGGGGAAAATTTTTAAAATGTTAATGTTCCATCGACTTATTCCAGACAGGGAACTCTTCGAGAATGCGCCACATATATTCGCCATCGCCGACGCTGTCCACAAGGAGATGAAGCAGCAAGGACGCGATACGTGCATCGTCATCAGCGGCGAATCGGGCTCCGGTAAGACCGAGGCTAGCAAAATTATCATGAAGTATATCGCCGCGGTCACGAATATCGACGGCCAGCAAGAGATCGAAAGGTAGGCTTTATAAGAATGTCCTGTTCTGCTCGCGGAACTTCATCTACCAAGGAAGATTTGTAATATAGATCGATCGACGAAGCATCGTTATTGATGCTTGATCGTGCAGGGAGCGTTAACGACGAGCGTTAAAGACAGGGCCTTTTCTGCTTATTCGTATTAGCGCAATTATTATGTGCTTCCGCTGTCCTCGTACATGTCATACGTTGCGAACTTCCGAATTTATTTTCATCTACATGATCCCTATATCATCTTTGTGTACGCGTCACTTGCTTGTTGACTAGAATAGAATTATTCGTCCTCGAGCTATTAAATTTACTATCTCATTTTAATTGTTACTTTTTGTGAAAATATCCTTACAGTGTTTTCGCTAAATTTTGAATAGTAAAAGTGAATATTAAAGTATGTTATTAAAATCCGCTCGCAATTATGTATCTTATATCTAATAGTTTGATATTTTAATTAAACATAATAAAAATTATGTATTCACTATTCATCGATAAGTAATAATAACTTAATATATATTTAAAGGAATTTGTTTGCAACAAGTACTTTGCTCAATGTATTGCTTAAAGCTTCAACATTTTCAGATCAATGAAAGGAATAGTTAGAAAATTTATTATGTTTCTCTTGATATAATTAATCGTATAAATACTATTAAAAATGCGTGTGTTTGTTAAAATTTTTTTTTCTAAATAAATATAAGCATGTATTTTTAACTTATAAAAGAAATTATATTCAAATGGAACCTTAAAAGTAATGGTTTTATGACAATATTATACTACGAAATATGAAATATAAAAATATGAAATTTTTTAAAATTTTACTATAGTTGTGACATTAATGAACATTAAAGAAATGTATGTTTCCAGAGTAAAAAATATTCTAATACAGTCAAATTCTATTTTGGAAGCATTCGGAAATGCTAAGACCAATCGAAATGATAATTCCTCAAGATTCGGTAAATATATGGACATTAATTTTGACTTCAAAGGTGACCCTATAGGTGGAGATGTTACAAATTATCTTTTAGAAAAGTCTAGAGTTGTTTATCAGCAGAAAGGCGAACGAAATTTCCACTGTTTTTACCAGGTACTGTGGGCTACAACATTAAATAGTTATATTGCTACATAATTATCAGATCTTTTAATTTTCTATAAATAAATAATTTATTAAATACCAAGTAATCAACTTTTCTTTCAGTTGATTAATGGTTGTAATGAAACTGACCTAAAGACAATGCAATTGATAAGAGATCCTTGTAATTACAACTACGTTAAGAATAATACAAGCAATAACCAAACGAGTTCAAACGATAAGACCGATTATAAAGCTGTTGTAAGTGCAATGGCTACGCTTGGATTTACGCAAACAGAGACCCAAACTATTTGGAATGTTGTTGCTGGTGTGTTGCACCTGGTAAAAAACTTTTACACATAATAAATATGCACAAATTATTAAAGTTTTTTGTCAATTAGTTTGTAATTGTAACTTAGAATAATTCTTTAAAATCAGTTTTTTTTTTCTTTGAATGTGACGTGTAGCTTAATATTACAATTGAATTTTTTATTAGTGAAATATTATATTTAGGGTAATATCACATTTGCTCTTGACGAAGAGAAAGTTAGTATTAATGGCGACAAGGCATTAAACAATGCTGCTCACTTATTATCCGTAAGTCCGAATGAACTTAATGCTGCTTTAAGTCAAAGGATAATTGCTGCCGGAGGTGAAGTCATGCAGAAAACACATACTTTAGTAGAAGCTGAATATGGTAGAGATGCTTTAGCTAAGGTATTTGAGTTTTACTTTATTATTATTATCTTTTTATTATAATTCTTCGTAATGTGTACAATAAGTTTTTTTTTTTTTTTTTTTTTTTTTTTTTTTTTTTTTTTTTTTTTTTTTTAATATTGTATTAGAAGTAAATGAATATCTTGATTATTTTAGGCTGTGTATGATAGAATGTTTACTTGGATTGTATCTCGAATAAATAGTACAATAAACCTTGCCTCTAGTAACATCTGTAAACGTTATAGAACATTAATTGGTGTACTAGATATTTATGGATTTGAAATTTTTGACTCTAATAGTTTTGAACAGTTTTGCATTAATTATTGCAATGAAAAATTACAGCAACTATTCATAGGTAAATATGTTTTTATATGTACTAAGAATTAAAAAATATACATATTTATGCACAGGTACATGTACCTACTGTTATTTATCTTACAGAATTGGTATTAAAGCAAGAGCAAGAAGAGTACAAAAAAGAAGGTATAGCATGGCAAAATATAGAATACTTTAATAATCAAATAATTTGTGATCTTGTTGAGCAAAATCATAAAGGAATTCTTTCCATCATGGATGAAGCTTGCCTTAATGTTGGTAAGGTAACAGATGAAGTAAGTACTTAATAATTTACCATTGAATTTTATCCCATCAATAACTAGAATAGCTTTTCATTTTTTTCATTTTTTTTTTTTTTTTTTTTTTTTTAAATTAATTTTAGATGCTTCTTGAAGCAATGGATAAAAAATTGATAGATCATAAGCATTATACATCCCGCCAATTGAAACCTACAGACAAAGAATTAGAACACAAGACACAGTTTAGAATAAAGCACTATGCTGGTGCCGTTGTATATAATATTAGTGGTTTCTTAGACAAAAATAAAGACACACTATTTCAGGATTTCAAACGCTTATTATTCAAAAGTAAGAATCTTATTATTAAAAATATGTGGCCTGAAGGTGCTCAAGATATTACAAAGGTATAATGTTTATATTTATTTCTTTGAAATCTTATCTATACTAATAAAAAAATTCAATAAAAAACATGATGTATTTTTCACAGACAACAAAAAGACCATTAACAGCAGGAACTCTTTTTCGAAACTCGATGGTTGCTCTTATAAAGAATCTTACCAGTAAAGAACCATTTTATGTTAGATGTATTAAGCCTAATGAAGTAAAATCTCCAGTTGTCTTTGATGAAGAAAGAGTAACGCATCAAGTTCGATATCTAGGACTTGTGGAAAATATATTAGTCAGGCGAGCTGGTTTCGCTTACAGACAGCGTTATGATAAATTCTTAAAAAGGTAAATTCTTCTTGTAACTTAAAGTTTTTCTTCTCTTTTATATAAAAGATTTTACACGTATTTGTATTCTAGATACAAAATGATATCTCAATACACATGGCCTAACTATAGGGGTGGAAATGATAAAGATGGAGTGAAAATGATGATGAATGAAAAAGGTTTTTCTAATGATGTACAGTATGGACACACAAAAATTTTTATTCGTTCTCCTCGCACCCTTTTTGCTCTTGAAAAGGTATTAATTTAAATGTCGTTATATTTTATTATTTTTAAAAGAATTCAGATTTATCATTGGGTAAAATTAAATTTAGTATTAATCTACACTTAATATGTGCATACTTTATCTACTTTGTTTTACGTTTATATTAATAAATGTGATTGCGCCAAATGTATCAGCGATTACGAAATCTCTGAGTATGTATACTTATATCCATACACTATATGGATCTTCTTTAGTTTGTTGATATTATTTATTCACTTATAATAAAGTGTATCAAGCAATCAGTTACAAAGGAAATAACAGGAAATGTAAATGAATACAGAAACCTTCTTTTCGACTTTCTTTTATAAGAATTAGTTTCATGTTTATTTAATGCACGTTAATTAGAGTAAATATGTTTAAATTGAGTATTTTCGAAAATCATGAATACTTTAATGTTTAATAATGTTAGATGATTTAAAAAAGCATTGTTCAATATTAATTTTTATTATTAGCTAACAAAAATAATATATTCTTATACTATCCTATTAGCTGACTAATTTTTTTCAGGCTCGTTGAAAATAATCATTCAAAAATAATAAAATTAATACATACTGACTTGATGAGAGGATTATTAAAAATAATATATTGCGCTCCTACAATTAAAGGAAATAATCATGACAGTTTAAGGTAAGATTTGAATATGAAAAATAAGACTTACGAAAGGAAATTCGTAATTTTTTTGCAAGAGTAATTTAAAAAATCGCTGATACATTGACGCAAATTTATGTTACCTCTACACATTCACACACCCCCTCCCCATCGCGCGCGCGCGTACGCACACCCAAAATTTAATAAATCTAAAATTTATTTCAATAAATTAATTTAAAAAATTGTAGGCTCGAAGCAATCTTATTCCTGACATAGTAATATTAATTCAAAAAATGGCTAGGGGATTTATGGCTCGTAGATACTTTAGAAGATTAAAAGCTTCTTATGTTATAATACAACACTATCGCCGATACAAAAGACGTACTTATATGAATGAACTGAAAGAGACGTTTAAAGATGCAAAAAACATGCACGATTACGGCAAACGTTTACCCTGGCCTAAAGAAAATTACGCGGTTAAGTTAGTAATACCTTTATTAAAAATGATGTACGCAAGATGGTACAGTTGGATGATTTTGAGGAGAATACCTAGAGAAGATTGGCCACAATTACGTTTAAAGGTAAATAATTAATTTAATACAACTTTATTGAAGTAATTATTAAGCTTTTATTTTTTCAAGAATTACGTAATATAATTAATTAATTGTAAGAAAACATTATATACAAATCCATTATAAATATTAATAATAGATTATACGATATAGTATAAATTATGGCATATTAGTAATTATTAAATTATTTTCAAAATGTAGTTATCTAAAACTAAAATACAAAAAAAGCAATATCTAAAGTAATTTCGTTAATAGTTTTAATTTTGTAATTTTATTTGTAAGATATAAATGTTGTTTTATTACATTTTTTAAAGACTGAAAATCAAATCAAAATTTTTATTAAAAAGACTTGTAATCTTTTAATAAAATACTTTTGTTCAAATTTGCGTATTTAATTTTACTCGCATAAGCAAATTATTCACAAATTAATATTCAAATTGACAGCTGTAAACTATCAACTTATAAATTTAACATAATATTCATAATCAATAGTTTTTAAAGTTTATAAATGCATGCTGACACAGAAATTTTTAGGAATTTATTTTTAAATTTTAAAAGAATGTGCTTTTAAAGCATTAAGAAGCACATTAGTATGCTCAATTAATTTTCATAAAAAATAATACTTTCGATTTATGTATTATTTAAAATTAATTTGTTCTTTATACTAAACCAATATATGCAACGTTTCAAATTGATACTTTATTAGCAGTTACAAAAAATTTTTTTATAATAGTGGTTGATATATTAGGTTTCATAATACTGAAATTTTATGGATTTCTTTAAAAAAAAACTGTACGTAAAGACTATTAGCTTAAAGATATTCTCTGAATTCAAATGAAGGTGATGGACAAGATATTAATTTTAATTAAAATGATATAAAATAATTTAACAACAAATTTTTCAGTTGACTACAAGTTCTGCAACTTTTTTATTTAGTTATTAACGTTTCTTTTAGTTATACTTCGTTGTTCTTGAAAAAATAATATATTGTGGATGTGAATCATTGAAAATTGATGATGAATTTTATGAATAATTTAAGTTCAGGCATATTTCAATAATCTTAAATACACTTGAATGTCTAATTGACATTTGGCTTGGTTTTTATAAAAATAGAGAGCCTAAAAATGTCATGAGCTCTTATTTATTTTCCATTATATAATTTACTTGTAATTTAGAAATCAATTATAATGAATCAAATGACATTTATGATAAATACAAATTTTATTGTTTAAAAGAAAATAGTTAATTATTTGTAGATGTCGGCGGCATCAGTATTACGTTCGAAACGTCTACATTATGGTCAGGAAAGAAGATGGGAAGGTAATTACCTATCTCAATTCAGTGAAAATTCACACAATGACATTTATAATACGTCAATGAATAATCTTAAAAATGCTGATCATTTTAAAACAATATTATTCAGTGCCTTCATCAAGAAAACAAACAAGTAATTACATGCTAAATTCTGTATACTATCTATTATAATGAGAAATTCAATGTAATTAATTTAATAATTATGTAGGTTTAATAAGCAAGCAGATCGTGTCATAGTTGTTACAGAGCAGGCTCTGTATAAATTAGAAAATTTTAAGTTTAAAAATATGAAAAAAGTGATGAATATAGCGGAAATTACAGGTCTTAGTGTTTCACCAGGAAAAGATCAGTTGATTATTATTCACTCCAACCATGGAAATGACTTCATTACTTCCATAGTGACGAATGAAGACAAGGTTGGAGAACTTGTGGGAATTTTGAGCAATTCGTATTACCAGTGCGTATATATAATAATTTCGATTGATTGCATCAGTAACAAAAGTGTATTAAAACTTTTATTTCTTATAGATTAAGAAAGTCTGATTTGCAAGTTACAGTTGATGTAAAATTTAAATGTATGCTTGGAAACAAAAGAAAAATTTTGCAAATAGAAGTGGTTCCAGAAGTAACAGAACCAACTTTTAAGAAAGATGGAGACAATATTCTCTATGCTATACCGCCTTCGGTTGGAATTATTGACAACACTGCCAATAACAAATTGAAAATCAAAACTGGAAGTTAACAAGTAGTACAATATATTTGAAAATATTCTATTTTTTGTAATATAAACTTAAATATTTTTTTATAAAGAATTTTTAAAATATACTTTATGTAACAAACAAAAAATAGACATTAATTTTTATTTTGTACAATTTTACAAAAGAAAAACTTGAAAAGTGTAATCTGAATAAACATTTTCATTTATTATTTTGTAAAAATATAATTGTCACAAATGTTATCACAAGACAAATAAATTATTATTTTAATTTGTTAAATTAAATACTTTACATTACTGTGACTCAAATATTTATCAAACTTTTCTTTAATATTAAGATGCATTATGGTTATATTATCATTATGTAGGTGTAGTTGTCATAAAATAAAACTAAAAGAGAAAGTTATTTTACAAATTAAATTGGACTTAGCAAAAATGATAATGGCTGGTTACATTTACGTTGCTGGAAATATGCAAATGTTATAATTTTTTCCCAAAAATAGCTTTTATTTTCTCATCGGTACTTAAATAATATATTATAATAATATTTTACAGCAATTCGTCACTAACACTAAATTTATAAGACAGTGCAAATGTAGGTTGTATTTCTGTATTTACATACTGTAAATTTGAGCCATTACAAGATAAAAAAAAAATAAAAAAAAAAAAAACAACAAAAATGTGATTTTTATATTCATTTTGAAAAATATTTACATGATGTGTGAAAATAGGTAAATTTGAAAACAGTTGAGTTCTTATCGTATTTTTCAGTTTTATTTAATTTATAGAAAAGGCAATAGAATTATTTATACAAAAACAAGTGTTATATAAAACTATGACTACTTATCCAGACGCTGATATAAATAAACATATCCTAATTCTTTTCGTGGTTTTTCCGATAAATAAACCTTTAAATATTGAAAAATTATTATTATCATTGAATTATGTTAATAAAAAATATGTTTTAGATTACTTACTTTTTCATCATTAAAAATTATCCATTGTCCATCTTTTAGTAGATGACACACATAATGTCCAACCATTGTCGAAGTACCCATGTGAGAAATAAATCCCACCAATTTATATTCTAATTTTTAAAAAATAAAAAATTTTATACGTACAATTTGTTGAAAGAAAGGTTATTGATTTTGTGATCTTACGGTCATTTCCATTTCTGAATGAAGGCTTTGGTGGTTGTGTATCTACATCCATATCCAAATTATCAAGTTCAGCTATGTGACTATACACCCAATCTGCTGCACGTTCCAAATTATTATTGGTTGCTTTCAAAGCCTTAGTTGCTTGCTCTTTGGTAAAACCCATACTCATTACCATATCTAACGCTTCTTGGTTTGGTATAAATGTATTAGAATCTATAAATACAAAATAGTTTGGGAAATAGATTTTTAAGAAAATTTATGAATTTTTATTTACAAAACAATAGATTTATTTTTATTAATATCTTCTAACAAAATTTAATACCTTTATGTGTACATCAAAGAAATTAGCGAGTTTATATAAAAAATTAATAAATGTTTATAAAAATTTATATGAATTTTTTACCAGTTTTTACATCGATTCCAGGAGGAACAAATGGTAACGTAAATTCAGGATCAGAAATATGTTCCATCAACCATTGTGTAGCGGGTTCCAGTCCACGATTTTCAGTGAAATACAAAGCTCTTTTGCAAGCTTCAATAGGAAAACCAATATCTGCTAATTGGCTAAGAAAAACTTGATCGTAGACAATTGATGGCGGCGCAGTATTTGTTTCTGGTAACAATTCTTCATTTGGTTGTAACCCATATCCCCTTAAAAGCTTTAAATCTAACACGTCAGGCATTTCAATAGCCACATCTAATTTGACAGGTGTCCAATCTTCTTTAACGGTAAATTTTTTCAAATGTATTAAAAGAAAATCAGGAAATGAAGCTAACCTTGTAATTCTGTGAAATTGTATGTGTAGTTTAATAAATTTTCAGTAGCAAAATAGTTTTTGGCATATTATAGTAAATATACTTAGTAGCAGTTGTTTTTTCGTTTAAAGCTGAGCTATAAAACTGCTCAACATTTTCAACTTTTGCAAGACTTTCTAAACAAGAAGATAATTTTATACGTGGTCTGACTACCAAGCTTGGATCCAATTTAACTTGGTCCTCTTCGGATTTATTTTTTTCAGCTTCATAAGCAGCTACTTCTTCCTACACATTTTCTTTATAAAAACTTATTCATTTACAAAATTTCATATTACCACTTATTATAATGAATTTACCTTATTTATTACCATATCCATCGGTATCGGTAAAGGGAGTAAATATTCAGGTCTGTATGTGTACTTTACCTTGCCAGAACTACACTGATACCGTTCTTCAACTTTAAATTTAAAACAGTCTGCTGGATTAGTTTGATGAAGACTATTTCTCTAAAATACAAATTAATACCTATTAAAGTACTTAAATTTATTTATAATTATTATCGTTTTGTAAACAAGTGATATGATAAATATGTGCATTTTAAGTAATAGATAAGTTTTTTAATTACATCTAAAATATTTATTAAATGTAAAATAAATTCCTGAGCATCCTGTTGTCGATTCGACATGAAACCAGGATGGCCACGTCTTATTAGATTTTTAAACATCCTTGGAGATATTCCTTGGCGATTTTCTTCATCTGTTTTAGATTCTGGTGGTTGTGAATACTTTCCAGAAACTAAACCAACACCTAATTTCGCCCTAAAAATTTATAATATAACTATAATAAATTAATAACAAATAATTAAGTAAGTTTATAATTTCTCTCAATAAAAACATGGAAATTAATAATCTTACATTTGTGTATTAAAATCATTTGCTGGATCACTTATGTTTTGATCAAAAATTTCTTCAGACTTATTAATAAACCTAAAATAAAAATTCATATAATTAATATTACTCGGATAGAATTATTATTATTATTATTATTATTATTATTAGAAACATTATCATTTTTAAAATCATTATTTTTAAAACACAATTAAGAAAAAAACAAATAAATATTTACTAATATTTCGATTGATCAAACTAAATTATACAAACCGCTCAATGAAGTCTGGAAGTATAAAACACATTTGCATAACACTATTCATGTAACAAGAATTCCCTAAATTTTTAAGTCCTGTGTAACCAGGACCATAAATAGGTGTCAGTTTATTAGTTCCTTCTTGCATTGCAATCCACTCTCCAAACTTTTGATTAAGCTCTAATTCTAGTTCAACCATTGACTTATCTGTTTTTTCCATGTGAGCAAAATTAATACCCCAATGAGCTAAGTGAGCTGCTAAATTAGGATCCTCGACCATATCATCTTCATCATACGAGTAAACATCTGCTTTTCCATCTCTACCTATAGTTCCTAATTTTACTGCCAATGGATAACCGGTATTTTGAAAATGAGCTACTGCATGATCATTGCCACCAGTTCCATCATAAAATTTTCTTCCACATAAAATTGACCCATCTGTTAGATTTAGCCATAAGTTTGTTGTAAGATCACAGTTTTCACACTTCCAACCATTTGGTGGTATCTTTTTACCATTATGTAATTGAAGAAGATTTATGTGTCTGTTAAGAGTAATATGTAATTATAATAATAATTTTGATGATATTTATTTTCAAATAAATATGGAGAAAATAAACAACAGTGAGTATGATAGGAAAAAATAATTATTAAAAAATACTTTAGAATTTTGATAAATTTTCAATTAAATAAACTAAATTTTTCATTATATAGATAAATCTAAAATAATCTGAAATAAAATTATAATTTTTAATAGATAAAAATTTAAAAAAAATGTTTCTAAAAAAATAATTAATGACTAGATCTAAATGATATATTTAATAATGAATGAATTAAAAACATCTATAAAAAAAAAAACTATTTATAAATTAAATCTATGGATTATATATCTTTGAAAAATTTGTAATGTGTTACATATTTTCTGCTTTACAATATATGCAATTTGTTGTAGATTATAAATACTTTTTGTAATATATAAGATTATTTGATCATGAAAGTAAAGTAAGTAAAGGTAATTAAATTTTTTCTAAGTATTTAAACAAAATTATATTATTTAATAGACAATATGCCTATTAAAAAAATAAATCATTAAAATTAATATATTTAATTTATTGTCTTTTAATTAGAAAATCAAACAAACATACTTTGTTATAATCCTTGCTTCCCCATCCCAAGTGTTATTTAAAGCTTCTTTTTCTGCAATTTTTAAAGCAGACTCTGCTTGTAAAATGGCTTCAACCGAATCTTTCACCTATTATAAAGAAATTTCTAAAATTCTCTTCTTCATGAGGATTTTACTTTTACAGTGATTATAATTTCAAAACGGTACTTACTTTTTGAGGCAAATTATCATTGGGATATGTAAAAGTTGTATAATCAGGTAATACTACTATCTGATGCTGTTCTTCATAAATATATTTTTGTAAATCTGGGTTAAAGCCACCCGGTGTTCCAATGGCTAAACGGGTAATTTTTTTATCTGGGCCATCTTCTGATTTCTCTGCTGGTATCTATAAAGTTATTAATATTTTGATCTTGTACATTCTTAATACTTTATAATTTAATAAATATTAATGCCAACTTCATGTTTTATCCTTTTAATGTGTAAAAATACTGCATTTCCAGTACGCTTAAAGTACTTAAATACATGGTCAACTCCAAACCCTAAGAACGTTGTTAAACTTATGTACAGACCAGTCGTAGTTTGCTGATAAAATACAAATGAAATACACAAATTAATATGTAATGTCTATTTGAAAAATAGCATTTAATGTAAATTTTAAAAAGACTTGCCGGAGTATCAAAAGATAAAACGCATTCGTCTTTGTAAATCTTATTATTAGGTCCAGGTATTTTAATTTTTGCTAAATGCCTCATTAATTCTTCCATTTTATGAAGTTCAACTAGAAATGGAATTTTAAGATAAATGTGAACGCTTTCACACTGCACACTTTATCTCAATTTACATACCTAACCTAATCTCAAAACTAGACCGGTAATATATTGATAGAAAATAGTAGAAATTACAATCCCTAAATCAGTAAAAATACAATAAAACAAAAAACGACAAATATTAATTATCAATTACCAACTACATTTAAAGCATTATTATTGTTATTTCACTGACCTATATTGACTCAGCAAATTGGCAATTTCAAATACAACAAAATAATCAATACTCAAAACTAACGACGGTTACCAATCCAAGTAGCTGTCAAACTAACAAAAAATGGTTGTTGGTCTATTTCCATTTCATACCATTTCATAGGGTATTTCACTATACTGCATAAAGTTTGTGAGAAAAAAAAATAAGTAGACAGCTCTTACTAATTATTCAACCCGACTGTTCTAAATCTATAGTTGACGTTGTCATTGCCTGGAACCATAGACTTAGTACGTAGCTAAGAAGAGATTTTACCGTTGGTAATGGTAACGAATCTGCACCTGTACCAACTGCAACAAAATTAAATTTAAGTATTTTTTACCTTAGTTTCGGTATAATTAAAAGATTACATCTCCATATAATTATTTAACCATTCGTCGATTAGTTACCAATGATTTTATTCGTAAAACGTATTTATTAAAAAATTTTCTTTAAGTCTTCCGTATGGAGAATTTATCCTTAATTGTCCGAATCAAACTGATTCATTTTAACGAATAAAATTATTCGTTGATTTCAAAATCAAACACGGAATGTATTTGCGATCCTGAAAGAAAACCAAATCTACATTGTCTTGTCTTCACCGCTAACAAAATCAGTATTTATTTAATAATTATTTTCATTCACTTAATAGCCTATTGTTTTTACCTCCATGTGATTTATATTTGTTCTGAATATCATACTATTGCTATTATCGGGATCTTTAATTTACAGCCTTCAACGTCGCGAACCCGGTGAAAAGCAAAATTTGTCGGACGAAAAGTATTCGTTCAGGCAACGTTTTCTAGTTGATTTTTTAGTTGGCAACAAGGTATCAGTTGATTTCTGGAATCGAATCGCAAGATTTTTAAACTGCAGTACGAGATGTCAACTTCCTGCTTTCTAATTACGTAATTACAAATAAAGTGGTATTGTGCGGGTGTCAATTCGACTTTTGTTTGTTAAAATCTGCCACAAATGAAACAACTTCGTATAATAGGTAATACCTTTATTATTTGCAAGATTCGTGTTACTTTATCCATATCACATACTTGGTGGTTGGTTGCCTTTAGCAGCGTCAATTATTGGAAATCAGCACTGTAAAGGCAGATTAACCCGATTATAGTATGCTCTACGTAGTTATCCTTACGGCACGGTCTCAAGTCTCACAATAAGCATCGTAAGTTTTTCCTCAACGAGAACAATGCGTACCACCTCCACATCTCGCCAACCCATCGCAACATTCAATTATAAGTACTATTGCTTCCAAGTCGATGTAAGTCAAAAGTTTTTTTTATTAATAACGTCAAAAGTTTTAATCGTCGTTTATATTTTGTATTAGTACAAAAGAGATCGTTACAATGCAATTCTTTTGCATATTTCATTTAACAAAAGCGGTAATTAATAATTGCGATATTGTAATTTGTACATTGGTAGTAGGTGCATGCTTGTTTGTGTGAGTTGGACAATCGTAGAACTACTTATGCACGTGCATGAGAGATCTTCGTGTAGTTTCTTTCTCAGGATTATTCTCTAACAATAATAAAAAAAGATTTATTCGTTGTAAACTTTTTCCAAGCCTTGAGCAATTTATTTTTAATGTTTGACGTTAATTAATAAGAATAATCTGCGACACATTTCTGATTGAAATTGCAAAATGTGTTGACGAAATTATTTTTCAAGTGTTTAATAAAATCATACACCCACGCATATATATATTATGAGTAATATCGAACTTTGAATTAATAAATCACGAATATTATGTTTTTTAAATTCTTCAATAAAATGGCTCAAAATATTTTAAACCCGATGAACTGCGAGGACTTATCAGAAATAATTAAAAATCATGAAATTAATAATTCATTATGTAAACGAAAAAATTGTAGTATAAAAGAAATGCCTTTGCAAAGTTTGATGTTGCAAAATCCGAATGTATTTTTCAGAATAAGCAAAAAATTGTAATCTAAAATAATTAATAGCGTTAATTACCGATTAATATAAGAAAAATGAAAAGCTTTTTTTAAGTTTGACGCGACAAACTTTTTGAAATACGAAAACGTATATCATCAAGGACGATAGATTAAGACTGAGATTATGAATGTAGAACAATTAACTAGGTTAGTGCATCGACATTAAAAAAATATACCTATGCAAACTATTTACACTGCTAAGTCCAATTTGCAAGTGTTTTTTAATAGTTTGATTAATTTGATCGTCGATTAACTTTTTAACGATAAATTTTTCTTTTTATTTGTATAACTACATTTTTATGTAAGCTTCAGCGGGGGCATAGGAAAATAAAGCAAAAGCGCGCCGTGTATTTGTTCATTTTGTATTCGCTTTCTACCGACTTTGGAGTTCAAACGCTTCGAGGCTCGAGTTATCAAGGTCTATATCCAGAAACCGCTGTTGCGTCGCCAATTTCTTGCTTTTCACCTTCTACATTAGACGCCCGACCACGGGAGGTTTACAAGGGATGCCGAAAATCTAAAATTCTTGACAAATCCGGAGACTGTCAGAGGAACGACCACAAATTAAAGTCGTGTACTTTGTTGAAAAATTGCTTAGCTTCTTACAGTCGTATGATTACTAGCCCCGGTCCAGTGCATCAACCGAAATAAACACTTAAGTATTTATTGTACGACTAGCAAATAGAGTAAAGAATTAATAAAGAACTGCGTGGACTGGAATCAAACACCTAGTTACGAAACAATTGTAATCAACAAAGAATATTTCTATTAAAAAACGAAATTGTAAAAAACTTTTATACGTAGACGAAAAATGAAATATTTATTGATTCGTAGGCCTTTGTACATCATTTACATTTTTTGTCACTGTATCACATTCATTTCAAAACCACATTAATAAATTAATAAATTATGTTTATCAAAGAAGACATCGAATGAAGTTAGCGAAGGTGAATGTACGTGACCAGGCGGGATAACAATACCGGAACATGCGCAGTGGTGCACAATTCCCGAGCTAGGCTGCACATTTTTTTCACACGGTCATAGGTATATAAGCTTATCGGCAATCGCAAACGCGCTCAATACATTCAGTTTATGTTAAAACTTTCACACGAGAGTGCTAATATTACCACAGTAAGAAAGAAACAGTTTGTATTTCTTTCTAAAAAGCTCATTGCAATATATAATATCGATTAAACTCTACAAAAGAAAATCAGATAAGCTAAAATAATATCAGGAGTTGGAACCATTAATTTATAAAAAACACGTTCAAAAAGATTTAGATAAAGTAGTTTTGAATTAACAGAAATTAATCAAACAACATTGGTCTAAACAGTTTTCTACAGTTGTATAAAAGATTACAATTTCTCAAATGCGTACTGTTGCCAGAATGTACATTAGATTAACGAGAACGTGAACTGCCCATATTGAGGAATACATCTCCTCATTTTCGCTAATTCAAACATTATAATAAGGCTGATTTACTGCATTATATTTTGTTATTATACATTGAGATACTACATCCTTAAACCGTATAGAGATAAATTGAAGAAGCACGGCAAAACATTCCGGTACTTTCTATCTATTGCAGCACAGTAACACTAAATAATCTGTTACTATAGTGACGTATTTAAACTGTAGATAATTAATTTAATTTTAGAAAATTGTTATATAAGGTTTCATAGAAAATGTTATATTTTTAAATTTATGTCACATATAACCAGTAACTGAATAAAAAAACTGATAACGAAGAAAGAACGAGTAGTTTAAAGAATGCATAAGCATTTATTTATACTCCACAATTGGTACGAGCATTATGGCAAGGCACAATTTAACCTTTTCAATTACGTTAAATGATGCTAAGCTGACCTACACTCCTCTTCTGATAACGGACCATTTATTCCCTCATTTAAACGTAGCTTTAAATAAAGCTATCTCTTGTAGCTCGTACACACAACTTTACATTTACTGAACTACTAACAAGTGCAGTATTTCACTCGTTCTATTGATAACTTACATTTATTCGCACATTGTATTACGCTCTATATATTTGTATCGGAAGGTCACTTCTTTTCTACATTCGGAAGAAAGCGAAGCTCATCCTTTACCTCTACGATTTCTGGGATTTTACATGAAATCCGCTTCATCGCTTATCGAGTGCGCCCTTTTTCTTTTTTTTCGTTCTCTCTCTCTCTCTCTCTCTCTCTCTCTCTCTCTCTCTCTCTCTCTGTCTGTGCACTCTGACATACTCGTTATCTCACAAATTTTAAAGACAAGTTTCTTTACCAATAACTGTAATATTAAACTCAAAATTAATGACGATGTTCAATGTATTAATTGTTACAAGCTGTTTACGTATATATTCTTGTATTTATTTGTGTGCAGAATTATTTTGTTCTCGTTGTAAATTTGTACGTGTTTTTGCCCTTATAAAAAAATATTATACATCAATCTATAATTGTCACGCATAAAATTTACCAAGACAGAGAATTCTATTATATTTACTTTTTATTTTTAAATTTGTACATTCATGTTGTGCACAAAAAGAGCCTTAGAGTCTGAAACAATGCGACGTACAAACGAGAAAGGTTTATTCGTGAAGAGATTGTGATCGTGTTCGATCGCTCTTCCTGATAATCTAAATATGAAAAGCGTGAAAAGATAAGTAAGTTTCTTAGTTATTAGAAACTTGTAATTTTTATGTATTTTTATCACTGATTTATTATGAAGATCAAATTACTTAGGGTTTTGGCGTCAAAGTTGTAATGCGGGGAAATTTAGAATTCTCTTGATCGAAAAGAACTGACTGGCAGAGATGATAATAGAGACTACGACTAGACAAATCTTTAAACTGACAACCAGAATTTTAAGAAGAAAATAACTGTGAATAGCGTCCTTTTAGGGAATAAAGCAAGATTGGTCTACGACAGCTTTATTACCGAGTCGTATTGGCAGATCTGGGACAAAACGTTAACGTATAACATCTGGCATACAATTTTACTCGACAATAACCCACAGTAATAAGATATCTGCCACCGAGGAAGATAAACTAGAGCTCATAGCTGTGACATCGGATGTAAACTTGGTTTTCTTTGGAATGCACATTTCTGTACTCTATCCACCTTAGGACACCCGTGAGCCAAAACAGATAAGAAGCAAGCAAGCTGGAATATTGGCTAGATTACTCGAAAATATTAACAAAAGAATCCGAAGAGCGATTAGTCAGATAGAAGATCCTAAGACACGATACTTCGAGCATTATTACGAATGAAACAAAAGAACACCGAATACCAAGTATACGCATTTTATTGTGCACCTCTTGTACGAAATCTGGCAGTAATAATTAAAAGAGATGTTTGTTAAACAATTGGACAAATTCGTGCAAACGCTTTTCTTTATATTGCTAATTATAAGCGAATGTATATGTATGTACATGATTATAAGTATATAAGTATACTACACTCATAAACGTGATTCGAATGTCAAATAAGTAAAACAATAATAAATAAGGACATATATGAAATGCAATAAACCAAACTATGGTAAATATTTTTTGGTAACAATAGAATTATACCATATTAAAATTAAAATGAATGTCATTTTTGTAAAAGGTGAATCCGTAGATTTCAGGATTATGCAATGGATACGTAGAGGTAGTCGAACATAAAATTTGTTATCTCCTTTTCTCTCTTAGCACAAAAATTATGAATTATAAAAATCAGGGAAATCTTTTTGTCATCCGATTGTCTCTCGAAGCAACATCACTCGAGAGACTTTTCTGAATTCTCAAATCATTATGATATCCGGTATTTATATAAGTGTATTCATACTTTACACATTATCTGTTAATAATATCTATTCAAAATATACGGCCTCAAACATAAATTTTGACACAAGTTTTGGCCTAATATGGACAAAATTAGTTTAACGCGAAAGTGCACTTGGCAAAATAATTAATATAGAAATAGACCTGCAGCAAATCATGAAAATTACGAAATTCTTATAGGAAAAAATATTAAAACTAAAAAACAATCGAAAGAGGATGTACGACATTTCAATGACTTGATTACAAATGGAATTTGAAATCTCAAATAATTCTCCAAAACTTAAAATTTTTTAGATCATGTTCCCACAAATATAATTATTGGTAGGTTCTTATTACATTACTGAATTAGTTAAATTAGTACTTGGTATTTGCCTGATCACTACTTTATTTTATTATTGATTATAAATAGAAAAGAGAAGTACTTTATACTATAATGTTCTGTACCGAATTTTCTTGAAATGATATAATCTCTCTTGCGCTCTCTCTCTCTCTCTCTCTCTCTCTCTCTCTCTCTCTCTCTCTCTCTCTCTCCCTCTTATTCTAAAATTACCACATAAAATAATTATTCTATATAATTTATTATGTATGTTCGTTGTATTATGAAATATAAATAATAATAGTAATGATAATTTAGAACTTTAGTTTAAAAAAATCTGGTGTAAAACTAATTTTTTAGTTGAAAATGTCTGAAAATTATAAATGTCTTCTACTTTGCTAGATTCATCTGCACCATTTAGAAGCACCAAATTATATGCTAATAACATAAATTATAATGGGATGGAAGGAATTTTGTTACCTCGTGAGACGTGATCAAAGGATTAGATGTAGGTGCGCAAAATAATCACATAATCTATAATAAATGTATAATACACAATCTCGTTTATTTAAGCAATAACGCGATCGAGTTCTATTTCGGCGAAAGTTTTACTGCTTCGTAATGAAAGAGGTTTAACTGCTGTACGTGACGTATGATATCAATAATTTACGAATCAATATTTCTTGCAAGCATATCTTTTTCTATTCCATTAAAATATTGCCAAATTTATATTTAAAGAGTATAATCGTTATCTAAACATTGTTACGAGTACATTGCTTTATAAAACTTCATAAAAAGCATCATTTATATTTATAACTATTTAATATATTATACGTAGCAAAACTAGTCTTTACTACCTAAAATACATGTACCAATTTTTATTATGTATGTATAAATAATGGTTAAAACGGCATAATAAAAAAAATACCGCAATAAATGTTTGAAGATAAATCGGAAATTGCCCATGATAACTCAGTACTCTTTCTTCTTGACTTTTCATTAAAATAAAAAGATATTTTCTACTTTCTTTTGGTGGTAATACCAACCAATCACAGTAATACGCCCCATTAGCTATATTTGAACTCTGTAAAGTTAAACAAATTAATTTCGAAACAATTTTTTTTCAATGTAAGTAAGCTTGGCTTATTACGCTTGTCATAAGGTCACTTCCAAACCAGCAAATAACATATATATCGAAAAATAAAGCGATCATGTACGTTATCATTGAAGCCAACTCAAAAATGTTATAGTCCTCCTGTAATATTTAAGAATACAATGGAATTTATCTTAAGAAATCTATATTTAAGTGTGTGCGTGTGCGCGCGTGTGAGTGCGCGCGCGTGTATTTGTATCACAAATACTTTTACGACTTAATAAATCTCATACTTAAATTAGTCTTCTTATGTATCAGTTCATTACATTTTTATCATAATATTTTCTTGCGAGTATTTTAATTTTCAGCGGTGAGCTGGTTTTATCTATGTTAACGGACCTGACATTTAGCAAAAATTTTATGGTAAAAAGTTTTTTATTAAATGTCTTTTTGAATATCCCAACAATTTAAGAAAACCTCGTCTTTGTTTACTTTGTAAATAAAATATTAAAAAACCAAAGAAAAACGCATTATTTTGCTCGTACGAATCAGACATTTTTTCTTCTTAGGGGGATCAGATGGTCTCGTTTTATCGAACAAATAATTTCTTTGTAATTCAATTGTAAATGAAAATAAATTGAACACAAATGTGTCTCTTAATGTGATATTTATACCCAGCATGTGCATTGAGAGAAATTGCAAAATGTTGTCTACACGCACACAAAGTTGTTTATTCCTAAATATACGGGATAATTATTAAATTTCCCAGTTTGATAGAATTAAAAACATATTGAGACATAAATTTCTTTTGCAAGCATTTTCTTTTATAGGCGTATGTATTATACACGATGAAAGCGAAAATAAAAGAAAATCGGTATCAAAACAGCAGCGAGTTTTCGATCGAACTGAATTTAAATAATTTCGTTTAAACAACGTTTTTCAACAATTCACAATTAGTAATTACTTACGACGAAAGCAAGTTTTTACATATTTGTCAGAGCTTCATGGGATAAAGACACATATTTCATGAACTCTCTAATTCATCCGTTCTATCTATATAAACTTTTGGAAAATAAATCGATCGTTAGATAATCTAAATAATTCCTTAAGTATGTTGTTTGAACATAGAATTAGGAACAAAATAATATTAATGAGTGATATTTGAATAAAACTGGTTAAGCTTGCTTGATATGTTTTCGACTCCTAGTTTAATACATTATAATTTTATACGGTTAATTATCACAGCGTATAATCCGTGCTATTGAATTATAGAACAAAATATAACAATTGACATTTATACATTGTTTCTTAACAATTAAATTTCATTTACCTCGTTTATGTTAAATAGGCTCGTACAAATAGCTATTGAGTTCAGCATGTATATTGGGGCTACGATGTTCATTAAGTATAGCTCAATTTGTTTAACAAGACTTTGTAACAAAACGTGATGTTGAATGATATATTCTAATGCCATTTTATTATCTTGCTTAGTAGAACATAATCTGCTGTAGCATATTTTATATTGCGCGCAACATAAATATATAAATCCATATTGTAAACCATTCAAAGCAACGTGTACAGAAATGGAAACAATACTGCTCAGTACTTCAACTATATATGTCGATGTAAAGACGATAGGATTATCTACATTGTAAGGCAGATAAATTTTGAAAGGAAGATTCAATTTGCCATTCTGAATGCGTAAAAAAGGTACTGTTAATAAAATTAACCCGCAAAAGTGAGTCTCAATCAAATAAAATATCATGAGGACATTTAAAACTTTTAAATGTTTTAGGAGAATATTTTTCTCGTCCGGCGTTTTGGGCTGGCACATCTCATTTCGAAAGCAATTCAGTATTTTTTTTATGCTTTTCTGTCGGCACAGAAAATTTATTAGTTTGCTAACGGCGGCCACATACGTAATCGTTAAGAACATATGCTCTGACATTTCGTTTAAATTAGCACTAAAGAATAACAGTTGTATCAGTTCCAACGACATTAAATTTATAATCAAAGCGACGACTGTGATTTTGTAAATAATTTGGATCGTCCAGAAGCGTTCAAAAACTTTCTGCCACAAACCACAATATCGCAGAATACCAAAGCAAATAGGCAATACGTCCATGGTTTTGTTATTAGCGAGTTGCTACAAAAACAGCGAGTTGACATTTGCGAAAGATTTTCTCGATTGATCAAGGGAGATACGCAAATTCATTTTACATGCACAACTCTAGTAGAAGGAATCTAAAAATAATATGCCTTAAAATTTTATAATTGCTCAAAGCACAAGGTACTTGCGACTTGCGATGGAATAGATTTTAACGTTCGCAGCATTTGTCGCAATTAACATACATTAGATTATAATTGCCATTGCGCTCTACTTTGCTTATAAATATTTCCGTTTCGCAATAGAGCCGAACGCTGTTCAATATTGTTGCGCGATACTTGTGTCGATATGTATAAATACACTTTAAATCGTGATAAAAACTTACGAAATGTAAAAATCCAAAAATTAAAACTTCATATATGACCCGAAGTGAAATATCTTTAATGAGAATTGTTTTTGCATATTCATTTGGTTTATAATGTGTACATTTTTTAACCTATAAAATTGCACCATACCAATGCAATAAATAGAAGGTTCATTTCTACGCAGTTGTAACTGTTTCATTATTACAGTTTTGTTATATTTGCAGAGATACGATCAAAATGTACTGTCGCCATGTATATTACGGAAGTGTATTGTAACGCAACAAAGGCAATTTCAATTCTCGTGTGATTTTAAAAAAAGTTAGGAAGATTTGTTACAACTTTCGATCTAGATTCAAGCTATCTGTATTAGGTTGACTAATAATTATATTCTTCGGCATTTTCTTGTAAGTAATAATTGCCAGAATTTCATATGGGCAAATACAAATTTTGATATCAACTATTATGCCTTGTATCGAGTTTACATACGAGGCAACTTTCGCTGTTATTACAATGTTTGCTGTATTACAATTTTATATGTAAAATTAACAAGATCAGTTGTAAGCGAAAGAAATATTTTCTTTGTTAATATTTTTATAAATTGAGAAGTACAATTTATTTTGATAATCATTAACTTCTTAGAAGTAAATATATAATCGGGATTAAAGTAATAAAACAAACGTATGTAAAACTGCCTGGAAATTATAAAAATATTTATTTACATTATTATTTAAGTTTTTGGACTCGAGAGTTCATGGGTGTACAGTTCTCGTTAACTCGTTAATATTTAGTATGAAAAGAGCTAAATTTGATTGCGCGCTATTAAAGCTGTAAAACGCCATTTTTCGATTCCTATCATGAGCTATAAAGTAATTGGCAATTGTCAAATATCTGAGGAATAATCCTGAATTAGGTTTCACATAAGCTTATTTTTTTCCGCGAAATAGAAGTTCAAAATTTCTTTTGAATTGGCTCAATCAATTTTCCTCCTAAGACGTTATAATTTTTATTAACATAATAAGTACCTATTATTTCAGATAACTGTAATTCATTCATCTATAATGTTTTTATTGTAACCCGAATGTTAGCATTTTTATAAATTTGCCTGGCAGTACACCATTGAATTTCCAAACCAATAAGGATTAATATATCAAGAAGCTAAGTTGTCAATGAAGAGTATTTATATACGCGAGCGAGTATCCTATTGTTCAAATATTTCTTATTAGATGTTTTGATCTACATTCAAATACATACGGAATTCTGGAGCGACAATATCCTCGGTACATGCGCCCTAAGCCCAAATAACAATAGCTGTCCTGAAAGCAATGGGTCGTCCTGCTGCTCTTACCAGCGCGTTATAACCAACGTTATTAAGGATATTAATGGACAAGATTATCAGCTCTTACCGGCGTACGCATCGAC
Organism: Wiebesia pumilae; assembly: GCA_018907045.1. NCBI lineage: Eukaryota > Metazoa > Arthropoda > Insecta > Hymenoptera > Agaonidae > Wiebesia > Wiebesia pumilae. The sequence goes on along the minus strand of JACCHZ010000192.1, from coordinate 372,336 downwards.
AATGATTTGAGCTGCGCATACACCAACGTGAGCAGGGACAATTCGTTGCAAAGATGCATCGATGGGTTCAATAAAAATAATAATTTGAGCTACGTATTGCTATAAGAGGCGTGCAAACATGACATTCTGCATTAAGTTTAAAGGAAAAAGGAGACATTGGAAAATAATCCAAGAATAATCCAGCAATCGCTAGAAAAGTATTTGAAAAGGTTATTTTCTATAATTTAAAAGATTGAAATAATTCGAAGCTCCTTTTATTGACAAACGAGACTTGAACATTGTACAACATACAGCCCATTATTAGGCCTAGAGTGTGCTAATAATTTACTTTATAATTACGTAATTATTCGCAATACGTAGGAGAAATAAGTATGTACCTCCATTATATGGATGACAGTTGGCATTCTTAATGTTATAATTACTTTTCTACTTTACTCTGGTATATTTCTGTTTCTAAGTAAAACAATACATACAATATTCTGTTATTATAGTTTGTTGCTTACTAACTTACTCGTGTATTTATCTTTTGCCACTTATATTGCAACAAATTTTAAATATCTATCACGTGTTTTATTATAGTTGGAACCATAATAAACCTCACGAATTTTTAATTCCTCGCGAAAAGACGCGTTGCTAACGTATCCAATCGGACACCAGACTTGATATCACCATTCGCACTAATTACTGCACTCCATTTTAAAATAAAGGAATTAACAATAGTGTAAACGTATGTAATAATTATTTCAATAAGATTTGAGTGAAAAATGCTGTAAGCTGGCCTTGGTCATTCTCTCTTTAAGACTCTCCTTAAGCTACTCCGAAAGAGAGTAGCTAAGACTCGAAGGTCGAGAAAGGATCTGCGCACGGAGTTGAGAGATCCTCTTCCTTTGAAGGCCACAGTGTTAGGACTTCCCTCGCGTTGGCTTTCGGTACACCTTCCTCCCTAAATATTATCAGTCGGTGCGACCATCCTCTTCCCCTCCTAAAGCTTAACTCCGTATTTTCAATAACTGTAAGAACTACTTCACATAACTCTCTGTAAACATACAATTTAAGAACAACACGCCTATTTTAATTCATTCATCGGCTATTTTACTCGAATGACCTAACCAATCCAATATTCATCTAAGATCCAACAAATAAGCTCATCTGCAATAGGACGATCGTAGCTGCGAATTTCCAAAGCGCGGAAGTGGATCTCTTTGGGTATTGTTTTCAATTCAATTATTGTTTCCATGTAATTTTGCTTTTACTTTATCTATTATCGAAAAATGTGTTTCTTTAATGGAATTTGCAAAAGGGAAATTGCACCGCTGACAAATTTTCAGAAAATCGAAAAGCTTTTTCGACAGCTTTTTCGTAGTATCTATATCTAAGAGAAATGAGAAATACTTTAATGACTTAAGAGTTAAACTTGCAATCGCGGAACTTTTAAATTCCGTTCTTCCTACGCATTAATATGCATATAATATAAGTGCCTTGGAACGAAAAGAAATCACAATATTTAAAGCCCCGCTCACCCCATCTTCCACGTCTTGCACATCGCAGGCGCAACTCTATTAAAAACATAAGAATCTTGCTTTAAAGCGGTGCTTTTAGAACAAATGCCGAGCGATGCCTACAACATGAAACTTAACGCCTAAATGCGTAATAGAATATAGCTAGAGCCATACATCGTTGTAAACGATGCCAATAAAATTTTACATAATATTTACAATTTTAAAATTTAGGTGATCGTTATATTTGCGTCTTGGACAATTTTATTTATAATTACATAATTACAGCCTTATATTTTTACAAAAACTTTGCAATCGTTTTTATAATATGCGTTCGAAAATTACTGTTCCCTAATAGGATTTAGGTGCACAAATAAGGAACTCTTTCGTTTAATGATTCTTTAATTATTATTATAGTTTCTTATTTCAGAAAGTAATGCAATAGTTACAAGCAAAAAAAGTCTCAAACAAATCAAAATACGTGTTTCTATTCATCTTGTTGTGTATGTAAAAAAAGAATTTTGGATTTGAAAGATGAAATGATGCAGTTTATCATTGTGTAATTGTTTGAAATAATCGTTGAATAACAAGAAGCAGATTCATATCTCTGGAATATCGACTGGAATAAAGTAAATCTGGAATAAAGTAAAAACGACAGTTTGCATTCTCAATGTCTTAATTGCTTTTATAGTTCTGCAATTGTTCTAAAGTAGAACTAAACTACGAATGACATTTCGTTATTATCTTGTGCTGAATCGTTGAATTTCGGAATTTATGCTTGTTTCCATTAATATAATGTGGATTATAATTTGGATTTTCAGTATAACATAGATGTAAACCCAGCTAGATTTCTTTATTCCAATAATATTTTTTGTGACTTTTGTAATTTAAAATAATAGGTAAATAATAGGTCGATCGCTATCCTTTTCATGCGGCGCTCAAAGGACTCTACCATTGATTCTCATGAGCCTCAACGTTTAACTCCGATATACTTGCTAAACGTAAAAATGAATCAAACGAATGTCTTTAAAGACGTCTTAATTTCAATCTTAATCTCAATCTTATCATTGCTGCGTTGATAATATCACTGTTTTGAGATACCAAGAAAACGGGAAAAAGTTACGCTAAAAATTCGAAATATTAATAATACCGATCCGAATCTAAATGGACTTTTGTTCGTTCGAAATATTGGCGCTAGTGTTCCCACTACACTGAAATTTCGTAGAGTTTCATGTCGCGATTATTGCAACGTTGTTGGACACATGAAACCCTCGTTGATTGATCAAGGAATGAGCAAAGGGAGTTTATGGTTCATCCAATAATTTAAAAATCTCGTCATTAATTTAATTTTGTTTCCTGTCGTGTTTATTTCTGGTTTATAAAATGAATTCAATTTAGAAAACGTTGTCGTATTTAATAGAAAAGCAAGTTTATTCCAAGTTGTCAAGAAAGATAAGGTAAGAATGCTTTTTAGGTTATAAATTCATCAATTTTTTAATCTACAAACATCACCTCACAGTTATATTATAGGAATATAATTTTTATATATAATTGTTTTGTAAGAATCGTTGTTCTAGTTTTCAATAATAGTTTCCATATTCAGTTTAAGAAATTACGATTATTTAAAGTTTGTTTAAAAAAGCACACGTGTAAATTTTTCAATATGATGATCACATTACCGATTAGTATGAATACCAATGATTATTCATTACATGCACCTCCAACTGAAGTTGTAAAACATTTACCCATTTAAACGCGTGTCATTCGTTATTTATTTCTAATGCGGTATTTTTTCTATTACAGGCATGAGAAAGTGAAAAGAGGTGAGACTGTGAAGCGTTCGTAATAATAGAATATATTTATTGAATGTTTGTGAAAATCGAACTAAATAAATAGAGTGTTTTTATGACGTGTATAATATTGATAAAAATAAAAAAACTTTAAAATAACCTTCATATTTTTTATTGCAGCGAAATTTCCTTCTTCAAATGATTGGCGTTATCGTTATGTATCGTACAGATATGACTTAGACCATAAGCAAAAGCTTTCATTTTAATGTTTGCACGATAAATGTTAAGAAACTTGATTTTAAAAAAATTTAAATGCATATGTTTCCTCTTTAAAAAGTAATAAAATATTTTATCGCAATGAGTACTATTTTAGAAAAAATAGCAGCCATAGAAGCTGAAATGGCAAGAACACAAAAAAATAAAGCAACTTCAGGCCACTTAGGCTTGCTAAAAGCAAAACTTGCAAAATTAAGACGGGAATTAATTACTCCTAAAGGAGGTGGTAGCAGTGGTGAACAAGGTTTCGAAGTTGCAAAAACTGGCGATGCTCGAATTGGATTTGTAGGTTTTCCATCCGTTGGAAAATCAACGCTGCTAAGTACACTGGCTGGTGTATATTCAGAAGTAGCTGCGTACGAGTTTACTACGCTCACAACAGTTCCCGGGTGCATAAAGTATAAAGGAGCAAAAATACAGCTCTTGGATCTTCCAGGTATCATTGAAGGAGCAAAGGATGGTAAAGGTCGTGGACGACAAGTTATAGCAGTTGCCAGAACCTGTAGTTTAATATTCATTGTTTTGGATGTTCTAAAACCTCTTGGACATAAGCGATTGATAGAACACGAATTAGAAGGATTTGGTTTACGATTGAATAAACAACCGCCAAATATTAATTTTAGAAAAAAAGATAAAGGAGGTATAAACTTGCAAACTACGTGTACTCAGTCAGAACTTGATTTAGAAACAGTTCGATCTATTTTATCAGAATATAAAATACACAATGCTGATATAACGCTTCGATATGATGCAACCTCGGATGATTTAATTGATGTTATTGAAAGTAATAGAATATACATACCGTGTATTTATTTGTTAAACAAAATTGATCAAATAAGTATCGAAGAGCTAGATGTTATTTATAGAATACCTCATTGTGTACCGATATCTGCACATCATAAATGGAATTTTGATGACTTATTGGAAAAAATGTGGGAGTACTTACAACTTATTAGAATCTATACTAAACCAAAAGGTCAACTTCCCGATTATAATTCACCAGTTGTTTTAAATACAGAAAAGCGAACTGTCGAAGACTTTTGTAACAAACTCCATCGGACTATTGCAAAAGAATTCAAATATGCACTTGTGTGGGGTTCGTCTGTAAAGCATATGCCACAAAAAGTTGGAAAAGACCACGTTCTGAACGATGAAGATGTAGTTCAAATTGTAAAAAAAGTATAATTGTTAATTTGCAAAATTACCTACCGAGACAAAAATGTGATATGGTGGATTTTGTGAATATAAAAAAGCTTTAGTTAAAGTAAATTTATTCAACTTTGTTTTATTTGTTTTTGCTTACAAGTAAAATATGTAACAGTACATTTTTATCGATAAAAACTAATAGTATTTTCTTTGATATTATTTATATATTTTAAAAATATGATTTTCTATTAAGAATAAATTTTAAGACCAGTTAATGGGACATTGTTTACAAGATGAAAGAAAAGTCGATGTTTTGTGCAACGAAACCATTTTGAGTTTAAAAACAAGATTGTTATGCACACACGGATAAGTTTCAAATGAAAACAGAACTTACATTTCTAAATGTTGTAAATAATAAAAATAAATGAAACAAATTTTTTTCGACTTAATTTTATTCATCTTCATTTACATATAAGGTACTTAGGTATAAAGTTTTATACAAAACAAAAATTAATAGCAGCATTTTCTTCAAATATTAGTTACGTATTTTACTACAGAGGAAATAACTGTAAGTGCACAAGTTATAATAACAAATTTGAATTTATTGTAATAAGAGAACACTAATATTGTTTTAAATAATAAATATAGTAAAGTATTTTAGATAAAAAATTTTTGGATATCAATGTTGACAACAATATATGTTTTTAAACTAAATTTTTTTTTAACAAATATTTATTAACTTAAATAATAACGTCATCATTGAGATTCAGCATTATTGTCTTCTTGTAAGTATTACCATAAATAAAACAAAAACTATTTTTTGTAAAGTAAATTACAAAATATAAACTTGATTTGTGAAACTATATGTAAATCTATTTGTTTACAAAGTAATATTTACAAATATACTTGTGTTACAATTAACTTTATACTAAGTTCTGCATTTTAACACGTCACTGGGTAGCTGATGTACAATTTTTTAATAAACTTATCACAAAAAAATACACTTGCATTATTGTTTCCTTTTATAACGCCAGTTATTTCTTATGTTAGATATTTCTGTAAAGATAGTAAGAGTTAATTTGTACAATACTGCTACTGTATTAAATTGAAAATAAACTGCACGAAACGTCATGGTATAAATTAATTCTCATAAGAAAATCGAAAATCTTTTCTGAATGCATAACGCTGCTGAGTATTCATGTTCTATAATCTAAATTTTTTAAAATTAATTTTTCAGTAAAATTACGTGCGTCAAATTTTGATTTTGTATATTATTTTCAATAATTAAATTAAAAGAAGTTTTGAAATTGCACAATTTTCCGCTTTATTGCCAAAGTATATAAATTTTCGTTATCTTAACAAAAGTGGTAGGATCTTTATACATATAGATATAAAGTTCTTTTCACAAATCCAATTAGTTAACATTACTGTATTTTCAATAACAATTTCTGTTTGAAAATTTCAAGACGTTTGATCAAGCATTATGCCAATGATCTGAAAATTAACTTTCGAATTTGAAGTATTGAGTTTTGTTCTGATCATAAAAAATAGAAGAAATTATAAATGTTTAAGTAAATCAATCGAATATTTAATAAATAAATAAGTTACATTTTAATGAAACATTAACTTACTTGAATATCTCGAACATAATGCTCGATAAAATGTCTCAAAAATAGGGCTTAAGCAAAAAAATAAACTAGTCGGGCATTACTTTCTAAGAATATAAAATACGAATTGTATTGGTTGAAAAGTAAATCGCAAAGAATTATTATTATTATTATTTTTTTTTTTTTTTTTTTTTTACAAAAATTCCTTTGATTCTCCAAGTGTAACATGCACTTTGCACATAAATGATGGATAATAAAATATATTGTCTTCGAATCACGATTTCTATAATAATAAATATTACAATGTACAAAAGATGGGAGAGCAATCTCGTATTTGAAAATTCTTTTACTAAAAGTATCATTACTCAATGATCGAATACAGTGCGATGGGTATCTGTGTAACTAAGAGAGCAACCTAAGTTGATGGTCAATTCGGCTTGCCCAGTAGTAATTGTTACAGATTCATAACACTATAAAAGTGTTTTATTTTCTCTTCGATATCAGATAAATATTTCGGATAGAAATTCATCATAATTCTTAAATAAATTCAAAGGGCTAAAGATGAGCTTATTTATTACACATAGCATAATCTCAGACTAAAATCATCGATATACATAAATTTATCTGAATTTATTTTCAAAAAAGTTTCTCAAATTGCGAAGCTTGGCAACGTCGTCGTTGTCAACAGTTCAGAAAGGCTTTTCAAAACTTCGTACGGTCTTATTAATGAATTAAACACAAAATCTAATGTCAAATACATGATCCTGTTCGGTTGACATCCATCGGTACCGTATCATCTTAAAAAGACGCTCAATATCTATATATAGTGTACATTACATACATGTCGGAATCCTTTTTTTTATTATTATCTTTTTTTTTTCTCAACAATGACTATTTAATTGTCGGTACTTGGGGGTACTTTCAATGTTTAAATTACAGTACATGTAGCCAGATCTTTCATCCAAGGAAAAAGAAAAAGGAAAAAAAGCAATAAAAAACAAAAAAATAAAAAATAAAAAAAAAGAAGAAATAACTTGGTCGTCATCCGAGTCCAATCGCGTAAGAATTATTTGGTCCTTTTACACTATTATAGCACTTAAATCATTAGGAAAGTAAATAATGCCTCGTTTTGGTACCAGTAAAGCAGGCCTACTTTAATTCGGTATCATAACTTCATCTCCCAGAGGACAATGTGGGCGTCATTGCTGTTCGGATCTTTAAAGGCATAACCTGACTTTTGATTCTTCTCCTCCTTCTGGGCACAGACCTGTCTCCAATTGACGTAACCTCTACCCCCCATAAGCGTGAGAACAGTGCGCCTCGGCTGGTCCATCTGCGAGGATTTACCGCCACTTGTCTTTTTATTCTGCGACTTTTGTTTAGTCATCGTCCTGTTCTCCTGTATAGGCGTTGAGGTACTACTGACGCTGCTCGGTATCAATAAATGCTGGTCGTGTTGAGGTCCATTCCTGCTCGCCGTGCTGCTGTTCCGGGACAGTTTCCCGGCCTTGAGCGAAAGGTTTTCCTCCGAGCCAGAAGAGGTGTAGAGGGAGCTCGCGTGCGAGTCAACCGACCAATTGGAGAGGTCGAGCGACCTGGGCCTCGTGATCTTCATTTTAAGTCTGCGGTCGAGTGTGCTCACTTTATTCGGTATGGCAAGCTCGGGGTCGCTTCGCCTTAAGGTCTCGTACACGGGATCGACTACGGTACCACTCTCGTTCTCATAATCCTTCACGTACATAAGCTCGCCGTAGAGACCGTATACGTCGCAGTTTTCGCCGGAGCTCTGGGAGCTCGACATTGAACTCGAGAGAAAGCCTCCACCGCAACCTAATTTCGTGCAGACAAACAGAAGACACATTCACGGTAATAGTTGTTGCTTTCTTTGCACAACGCGATACTCAAATATTATCGCGATCGTCAACTCGCGTATTTTCTTTAAACCGAACCATCGTCTATTCAAAGTTGATCAGGCTTTCGAGATTCATGGAATTTACAAGAACTTACAAGAACTTACAAGAATTTACAAGAACTTACGAGAATTAAAAATGTTTCGGTGAAACTAGCTTATACCATCTGAAAATGTTGAATCAACAAATTAACGTACGAAACAAGTTACCTAATCCACGAGGCAGCGTCTTGGAACCTCGGTACTCGTTTTCTTTACTTCGCTTGCGTCTCAAAAGTACGGGACTGCTGGCGAGTTGCTGTTTGAACTTAAGCATGTTGGCTGACATGTTGGATGACATCGACACGTCCAGACTGGCGTGATCGGCGTGCTGTCTGTGTCCTTGGCCGTTGTGCTCCGGGTCCTTGTTCCTGAGCTGCACTTGCTCCTCCTCGGGCTCTTCCTCCTTCGAGCAGCCCATGTTGTTCTTGATATTTTGCACGGCGAGAAGGAAGGTAATTGGACCGAAATGTGCGTGATACGAGATGTTGACTCTGCCACTGATTATCGGCACGCCCTCTAAGCGCGGCAAGGGGATGGTGAGGCTGATACCAACGTTCGTGCCGACCCACAGGAGGCCTTTGCAAGCCATGAGCGCAGTTACCGTCACCGTCGCCTGATTGTTGTTGAGGTTATCTCCGCTGATACCGATGCCACTGCTGATGCCACTGCTGATGCCACTACTGTTGCTACTGCTATTATTACAACCACCGGATTTGGTGATCCGCAGGACATTCGAGGCGATGTTGATGTCTTGAAGGTGCTTGAATGTCTCTGTGTGGTAGAGGCACACGGTGCTCGAGTTTTTGAGTGCGACCCACAAACCAACGCCTGAGTGGGCCATAAGCTTGACGTTCCCAACGTGCTCGTGCTGGGCACTGAAGCTCTTGGCGTTCTCGCCAGTCATGGCATTGAGCACCCAGACCTTCTTGCCACAGGCCGCGTACACCGACGAGTTTATAGGCATTAAGCAGGAAACTGGATCGGTACCTGATACATCGTTATAACCTTTTTACTTGCGAATTCCCTTCGTACAAAACAATAATTTAAAGCTTCAATGTCCAGCTCGCGAAGCTTAATAACGAAATAGGTTTTCATTGGTTTTAAAAGGAAACGAATCATTATGGTTTAATTTGAGCTTTAAATACCACGATTATTTAACAGTAATTTCACGAACTTCTGCTCAATCTTCGGTATATACCACGGCAATATTGAATTTTATTTTATAACCTTGCATTTTGTTACAACTACGTAAAAGCCTTGGAAAAATAAGCGAATTTCTTAGAACTGCCCTCCTACGAGTATTTGAATTTTGTTTTTAATCTCTCGCGTACGGAGCACATAAAATACGATTTGAAAAATATTCCTTACCCAGTGTAATAATGGTAGGTTCCTTTAAATTCCATGTTCCATCGTACTGCCTCTTGAACATGAGCAGCGAACCCGTGCCTAGAGCTACGAACACGTTATCGTAGTGATACTTTATTTGTATAACCGATCCGGATACAGGATAACTGCCAAGTTCCTCCTGTTTCTCGGGCTCAGCAGCCGTGTAGACGATGACCTTTCGCGAATCCGTGCCCATCCACACGAGGTCGCTCGAGAGGCTAGGTTGGTCGTTGTTCAGTCCTTTGACAAACTCGACGGCAGCGACGCGCGTCTCAACGAGATCGAACGACGTGATCTGCTTGAGAGACGTGGCCGTGGCTGTCGTCGACTGTCCGAAGACGGTTACGTGTGTCGAAACGCCATCATCCGTGCAAATCCACAGGTAACTCTGATGCCTACCTCGCCGTCTTGTTGGTCGGGGATTCTGGGTTACGTAGTAACAGCCGCAACGAACCTGTCATTAACATCAAAAGCAATAATTAATACGAAGAATCCACAATGTTTATTGTTCCTTATCGATGTTCTTTTCAGCTCAAGGTTTAATATTTTTACAAATTTTGCTTTTGGCGTTAATCCGTGGTTGACGCTTATCACCACGTAATAGCAATATTTTTTCGTTCGTCGTAATGAGCTAAATTTTTATGATTTTCAAGTTTAAAAAATGTCTTTCCAATAAAACAAGTTGCGTACTATTTATTAAAATTAAAATGACGTACTTCCGACTGATGTTGCGAATGGTAAACAGGCTGAGAAGTGACAAACAGAGGCATTTTCGTGGACGGTCTTTGTTCCTGTTCGGGTACTTCCCAAGACGGTGAATTGTTTGGATCTAATGCTAGTTGTGCAAGCCTTAATTCCGTTATCCAGTCCTTTTTAACGAGCGGATTTTCTGTCTGGAAAGTATACATTTGACCTTGCTTTGTCATCAACTGTAAACAGCAACTATCGGCCCAAACCATTTCTTCGTCTTTCGCCTGTATCGACGACTGAATACCGTGTAAAATTTGTTTTACCGCTTCCAAAGTCATCCCCTTGAAATAAAATTTCTTTTTAATTCAAGCATGTCTACTTTCGTTAATAGTCTATTAGGATCAACTCTCCTGTTCGACAATTTATGTTAATAATAAATACGAATAAAAATGAAATTCCACTTTTGACGAATGCAAATATTGTTGTATAAGCAAGTAGATCGTTACCTCGTAAGATCCCTTCAGTTGAGCGACCAAATCACTAATCCTTGACATGACCTCGTAATCGTGCATAAGGTCGTTCATTTCCGCGCAAAGACTATCGGCTCCCGCTTGCCCACCTTCGCCACTTCTGTCGGACTTCAAACTACCTCCTTTATTCAACCCTGCCGTTAGCAATCGACTAAGCGTTGGAGACGTACTTGTGTCTTGTATCTAAAAATGTATTTTAAACCAAGGAATCTTTACGCGATCTTCTCTGCAGCGTTAATGACAAGCATGGAACTTGGACTTACCTCTATGTCCGATACTGGATATGTCCACTTCAATGTTAGTCGCTCGCTACCAGTAAAGTCTTCCGCTGATCTCGGTGCTACCGAAACGCACACGACGAGATCATTCAAAAGCAGTAGTCTTCGTCTTTTTGATTTTGTGATCATCCCGTTTTGATTGAACTCCTGTGAAAGACACAAACCGAGATTTGTGTAAAGTAGTCTTTAATCGTTATACTTCTTGTAGGTGGCTTGTTATAAATACGTTTCCTTATGATATCGGATCTGATCTGTCTAAATAATAAGTGCTTACAATTTCAAATAAATGTTAAATAATGCTATTACCAACTGTGTGACATTGTCTTCTCTTATGAGATATCTCGAAGACGAGGAAAGTGGTCGATGCGAGAGTTTTCCAGAAACGTGACGCAACATTTCTTTGAACGCCTGGAACTGTTCGGCTTCCCTTTTCCTCTCGTTCAGCATTTCTGCCAAACTTTCCATTTGTGTGAGTGCCAGCTGCAGCGACATTCTGTCATGATGTCCATGTGGAGTATGTTTTAGTAAGTCCTGCAGAACATAAGCTCCGTATTACGATGATAGAGAACAAGTTGAAAGCTTTCCTTCGTATAGCTGATACACTTACTTGCAAAAACAATATAAATTGTGGGAACCTTTGAACCGGCTTAACCATCAGTCCAAAGAAAGAGAGTCTGTCATGGGCACTTATTTGTTTGACCTTGAAATAGAAGACCATTGGATAAATCGCTTTGCATTTGCTGTCAATGGTAAAAAGTCTTAAAGTATAGTTGACCCATTGAAAACGAGAAAACGTACTTTTGCAGCAATTAATTATACCACTGGTCGATGCAAATGCAAATTAATGTAAAACGGACCGATCCCAAACAAGCTATTTTAATTACCGATGCTCCACAATTGTTTTCACGATCATCGTAAAGGTTTGTTATTGTGAACCACAATCAATGGTTATTGTGCTAATTTACTTTATTCTCTACGCGTGTCTGCCTTTATACCTTCACCATGCACGTAATACGCACCTTGAAAAAGTCGGCGAGGGCAGTCTTTCGTTTCGACTCCTGCTTGGCGAGGTCCATCGCCACCGAAAAATTGTTGATGAAGCCACTGTAGATATCTAGGACGATAGCCTTACTAAAGCTCGCAACGAATACATCGCCAAGTTTCTCATCCTTATCCCACGAGCGCACGCATTCTGCTAGAGCGATGCGGAAAAGCGTGTGACACTGCAGGATCTCCGGGAGTCTATGGAAGAGGGTTGCTATCTTGGATTGGCTAAGCACGGGCGGTGATGATTCCTCCAAGGGCTTCTTATAATCCTGGAGACATGCGCGATCGTGAATGTAAAGCGCATTGCGAGCGTTTGAACGAACGAATTACTTTTCTTGCTTGCAAACGTTTACTCGGGAATCGAGTGCACACTCGGCGATACAACGATCGGCCGATGTAAGAAACAACCGGATCAAATTTATTGAAATAATAAATCCGCGTGGAGCTCGCGTTGATCGTGTAAAGTTTGCTAGTTCCATAAATGAATCTCAATGAGAATACAAGTAACTACCAGAGCCTCTTTTAATTAAATACTTAAATTTAATTTGAAATAAGGTACGCGTTAAATCGACCATGTCTCTACACTATTATTAATTTATCGCAAAAAAGTTCATAAAAATTGATAATGAACATTTTCAATTACTGATAATACGAACATTAATTATACTGTTATATGAAAGAATTTTTATCGGCTAAAATGTGCATTTCAAATGACTCCGCCGGGTTCTCATATTATTTATATTCATTATTCTTAATTCTAATTTACTGACTTACAGTTTTCAAGGTAATACAGATAAGTATTATAAATGTCTTATAAGAATTTCAGCCCATCTGAAGTCAATTTGTAATTAATCTTTTTTACTTCCTAATTACAACTCCAAAACGAAAAAACTTGGAATTAAAATGTATCGCGAAATTTTTAAAATACTCCATTAAAGCCTCGGTAATGTGTTGAATCAGGATATCATCTAGTGTGTGAGGATAGTGTATGACACTACAGAGAAAAACAGTTGTTTGTATTTTATCATTATAGTTACAATAAAAAATTGTCATACGATAATGAAAATCCTAAAATAGTTAAACGAACTTAAACAATAGAAACAAATGAAGTGGCCTAACAATTCCGAATGTTTTAGAAACAGTGCGTTTTAAAATGATTATAATTTTCGTAACTTATGTAGAAGAAAGTTAGCAAGAGTAATGTTAATTCATCCATCGCCTTACATTTATTGTTCATTCCATGTGAAATCTTCTCGTGTCTCCGATATAAATCATAAAAATTAATTGAAAAAGTACGTATAACCAATTCCCCGCAACTAATACAAACTCGTGGATTCGCAGACTGTTTCACGATCAAAAATCTCAAACGAACGGCCATTTTTGACAAGGCGCTTACAAGGATCTGCGTTCCCATTGCGAATTGTTGTCGGGAGAAAAAACTCGTAAACGAGGAGATAGAGAAGCCGTCACCGATTGTGCGGCGCGTGAAATAAGCAAAAGAGAAAACATACATTGACGAGCCTCTGGAGCGTCGCAACATAGCTGTTCTCCGAGTGAACTATGGCGGCGATGATGTGGCGTCGCTTCAACTGCTGGGGAGTAAGATTAGGTGGTGCGGGCGGCAGCGACGGCGGCGCTTGCCTCCGTTGCTGCATGCACTGGAACTGCGTGATCGCCCCGCTCTCCTCTTCGACCTGTGAACGAGTCGCAAAATAGAGTTGGAATTGCCAATATTGCAGCCGTTAAATCTACCGCGTAATTTTCAAGACGCACGTTACACTCTGGTGGTTATTACAATTTTCCGAGCTACTTCCGAGCTACTTCCGAGCTACTTCCGAGCTACTTCCGAGCTACTCGCCCCACCCTCTTGTCACATGTACTCTATTACTCTACTCTATCAACGCAATACCGCGAAGCACGAAATTTGGAAAATCGTTGTTCCGCTTTCTTTGTATAATTATATTTTTATTTGTCAATGATAGATACAGGCAGGCTACAGTATGGCATTTTTTTTTTTTTTTTTTTTTTTTTTTTTTTTTTTTTGCTGTACCCCTACTTACAATTTGTAATTCCGTAGTCGCGCGAATCGTTAATAAAATTACTGCTCGGCTACACTCTGAAGATAAAGATTGTATCCGATTGATTTATCACGCTTTATAAGTATAAAATGAAAGTCACGTTAAATGAACGAGCGTATTTTCAATGTCTGATGCGCAGAAGAATTGGCTCTTATACACAAAGACGGTTAAAGTGCGCACAAGAGATGCAAGACCTTGAATTAAATTTTCAGTTTACTTTAATTTTAAAAGGAAGTAAATAGTTTCTTTGCAGAAGAAAACAACGGCGTTGCACTTTTCGATGCACTTTTCAACACTCTGATAAATAATACGAAGACGAAAACGCACGACCATGAAAATAGCACGCGTAAATTATAATCAAGCATTGATAAGCGAAAACATCGCTAATTATTGCCCGCGTTCCGTTGAATTAACGTTCATTTATCCCGCTCAGTTTAATTAGATATATTTAGTCGGTGGAATTTTTCAATTAAAGCGAGTGAAAATTCCGGAATCGTGAATTGTTATTATCATCATTATTTATAATAACGATTCGGTTTTTCTGCGACGTAAGTAATGCAGTTGTCAGTCGTTTGTCCTTAATTTTGAATTTGTCAAACTTGTGATACGATACGTATAAACGTAGGAGAGAAAAGAAAAATAAATAAATAAATAAAAATAAATGAATCACAGAGGTGCGAGCGTTAAAAAAGCAAAGAGCAATCAACGGACACTCCCATGTTTAATGCACTTTTTACAGTTTGCAGTTTATAATAATGAAAAAATTTAAATACATTTCCGAAACAAGGTACGCGACTGTAAGTAGGTTAATGGGAATCGCGAGCTGGCAATCCTCGTCCAGCGATGTTTTTTCCCAGCGCAGTTTCGCACCAAACGAATCAGACGCGAAACAAAAAAAGCAAAAAAAGCAAAAAAAGGCAAAAAAAGGCAAAAAAAGGTAAAAAAAAGCAAAAAAAAAAAGCAAAAAAAAAGCAAAAAAGAAAGAATGTTGCAGGCAACAGCGCGCAATGCCGCTAGCAGCGATTAATAAACACGAGTGAGCGCGAGTACCTGGCCGAGAGTATGGCTGGAACACCGGTAAGGCATCATCAATTTACAGATTAAAAGCGGACACCGAAGGAGCGCGAAGAGGTCGGTAAAACCGAGGACTGGACGTTGCTAATGCATCGTAACGGGGTACGCATAAGCGGCCATTCGTCCTCGCAAGGACGGGTTATCGGGTTCCCGTTATGCAAACGCTCGTACTAAAGGTTATTATAGAGTGTGATCTGACCTCGCAGAGCTGGGGCATTTGGTGGGGCAGCTTCATGGGGCTCGTGAGCGAGACCGTGTCGGAGGAGTCGACGTCGTACTGGTGGCTCGAACCCCGGCGCATGCTGAACCACCTCGAGAGTCTGCCCTGGCCGCCCGTCGCATCCAGCGGCTCCGTCACCGAGCCTCCGCCTCCGCTGATCCTCATGTTCTGGGCCCGCCACTTGTCGCAGAAGGTCCGGGCCTTGTGCAGCGTATTCCTCAGCTGGCAGTTGCTTCTGGCGCGACAAAGAAGCCATTAGGTATTCAAAGCTTCGCCGGTGCTGCAGTTAATTACTATCGCGTAATAAAGGCCTTTGTGCGCGCTCTTTCTTTGTCTGGATAGTGACGCTGCCTCCGCTTGGACACACGTGTCCGTTAGAAGCGGTTAAGGATACGCATGGCATTTACGTAAATCGGCTACGTACTACTGGCTACGTACGACCTTCTTTACCGACTCACGCTCAAACAACTCATTCGGTCGCGTGCAATCGCGACTTACATTTTTTCATTTGTCACTCCAAACGACGATTACCTTTGAGAAACTGGGAAACTGAGAAACTGAGAAGCCGAGACGCCGAGAAGCTGAGAAACTGAAAGGTCGAGCGACACTTTCAAAAATTAGAATATCTATAATCGCTTTGTTTTTCATGCGAGGCGCCCTTAAACGCAATGGCTCCTACAGTTATTCTTTTCTCCTGCTTGCTGCAGCAGCATCAACACGTGCAGTGAATTTAAATGGTAATAATAACCTGAGCATCGCGTCATTAATACGAGGAGTTGAAAGGTTGGAAAAAACGGTGAAACGCGTTTACACTGATAAAATTTGGAAAGCTGTCTAACATCTCGCCTTTTAGCCTTTTTAGCCTTTTAATTTCACTTAGTAATGTATTAACAAGCAACTGTAGATGGCGATAACTTCATAATTTCTTCATTGTTGATTTTGCGTTTTTAAAAATACTTTGGTGGAAAAGCAGGGAAAAACGTCCTCGCAATATAATAATTTATTTCTAACGATTGTTCTCCTTCTTTGTCACGCATTTCACTTTTGAAATGTATTAATAAACTGCCCGATTACTCAACTTAATGTGATACGAAAGCTTCAGTTTGCTCGTATAGTAATAGAAACGTTAAATTTTTAATTAACTTGTAAATATTCGTTTCCGCGTTGCGACCGACTGGTGGTACTTCGTTATCATTCAAAAACAACTACAAATTCAATTACGCCGTTTAGCGATAGAAATATTCTAAGGAAGTTCTTTTGTTGTTGTTAAAATTAAGTTGTTAAAATTAACTAGAAGATAAAGTTAATTATCCGAAGAAATGCTAAATTATTCAATAGTTGCGCGAATTTTTTGGTGATATTATAAATAGATTATTCGATCGCGTGACTATATTGAGCACGCAAACACCTTCAGAAAATGCAAAACTGTTTCTTAGAACACGGAACTCTTAATTCGTGTGAAATAATTACACAACAACCTACGTGCATAAATATTACTCTTATACTGGAGAAAGTTTTATAATTAATTTATGGGAAACCGATTTAACGCAAGAAGATTATAAAGCGTAGTTGTAAACAAGTTAAATTCATTGTAAAGCGAAACAAGAGTTTAAGCTCTTACGAAACGCGTTATTTCTTAAACAAAAAATATACCTTTAAAATATTTACTCAAAGCAATAAGTTTTAAGTGCGCCATTAATGCAGATGGTCAGCGCTTGAAAATTTTTTATCCAAGATATCGACTTTCGCACGGAAATATTGCGAAATAATACATTTTAGGACGTTGATCTGAAGCAAAAACGAAGAGCCCACAAAAGCTTGGTGCAAGTATCGACTGAATTTATGAACGTTTACGTTGCGATACAATACAACGATTCGGTATAGGACCAACAATTTTATCACGAGACATTTGCGCTAGTGAAGGACAAGAGCACGGACTCACTTAATACTGATATTGCTCTTCTCGCTCTCGTCGTCCGACGAGAGTTCATGGTCGGACGCCGAGCACCAGGAGTCTTCGCTCCTGGCCGACTGCGCGGAGGTGCTGGATCTCGTGGCCTCGAGCGTCGGATGCTGTTGATGATGGTGGTGGTGGTGGTGATGGCCGTGCCTATGCTGCTGAGGATGCTGTTGATGCTGGCCGACGGTCTCCATCCTTGTCGGCCCTACGTCGTCCCACGATCTGCACCTTGAACGGGGCTCATCTGTAACACGAAACGGAAACGCAATTGCTGCAATTAATGCCAATTGGAGCTGCACGCGGCGGGCGTGACACGAATGTATGGCCTTTCTCGCCTTCCTTCGACCCGTTCACTCTCTCTCACTCTCTCCCCCTGAGATTTGCATACACATATGCTCAAGGCACGACAGCTTCCGACATTCGTAACCCGATGGAATCATCGTCGTTTACGCTCTTTTAGCTCCACTCGATGATACCGGTTTCGTCCTCTTCGTATGAATCATCGATCACCATCCATTTATGCGATACTCGAATGGAATAGTTCAAACGAATAGTTCAAACGAATAGTTCAAACGAATAGTTCAAACGAATAGTTCAAACGAATAGTTCAAACGAATAGTTCGAGCGTTGTGACCTCGTAAATACATTACGTTACTTTACGAAACTTGGTTGGCAAACATGAAATTTGATTCTATCGAACCCAAGTATTTTATAAAGTATTTTATAAAGATTACGAGTAAATTTGTCGTAGAAAGTTTTTGGTAAATCGAGCACACGACATTGCATTTCGTGCGAGAATCGCCCATTACATTAAAAAACATTATCATCCTTTAATGGATTATTTGCGCTCAAAATTCATTATATCTAAATTCATAAAAATCTATTATATTTGAGTCTCTGATTAACGTATTGCTAATGCTTGCACGCGCAAGTTTCGTTAATTTTTCCCCCCAGTAATATGTTGTTATCTCGTGTCTTGTCATTAATCAGCCTTTGAACCAATTCGCTGATGTATCGTATCAATGCACAGGTGACGCATTTCGAATAATCACGTAAAGCAGACCGCATAAAATAGCTTTATATATATATATATATATATATATATATATATATCAAAGCTTTTTACAACGAAGATTGCAAGTACCCACACGCTATGCATCTAGTGGGAAACGATAATTATTTAACTCCTTCGTTCGTTAATGTCCCGAGCGTTTGCCACAGAACGACAATTACGGCACGAACTGTAGTTCGTCCAGGTGCAGCAACCGCCTGGCACTTTACTATCAACCGGCCAATCGAATTACTGGCACTTGCAGAATGCGGTTTGGGGTGTGCGTTACCGCAGCTCGTGCGCATATATTAAATTTTTCGACGTCTGCGATTTTCACGCGCCCGGAGTTAGCGTTAAGCCAATGGTCGTAGAAAAATCAAGAGTCTCCATCGGCGGAGGGGAAAAGGAACGGAGCCAGAGTGTGGGCCGCGGGTGACGAACAGGTTTTCCAAGTAGACGCGCTCTTTTGGACTCGCGCTCTCTTTTTCCTACGTACGAGCGCACTCGACGAGTAAAAAAGCAGCTGCCATAATGCAAGCACGAGCTCGCAAATCACACAATGCCGAGGTGTATTATCGTCAAGCGCTCGCCTACTTTGTCGACTTGAGGCGTCAACGGAGTTTTCACTCGAGGCTTTTTCCTCTTCTTTCTTTCTTTCTTTCTTTCTTTCTTTCTTTCTTTAATAACGAAACTGTGTCACAAAGTGTCATCTTCCCGTTCCAATAAAAATGGAAACCGATGGAAATATCTACGGGAAATTGTTACGATTATACTCGAGGTATTTTAAAAAGAGAACTAGCCTAATTTTAGCCTAATTTAGTGAGAGAGAGAGAGAGAGAGAGAGTAAGGGATACGTGTAAAACGTTTTTTTCCATCGATTATTACAAAAGTAAGCGTAGGCTAAAAAAACATTTGACGATCTTGTTTTAATGTAACAAGTAACGTCGCTAAAATAAAAGCCAAAGGGTAAGATAATATATGACATCTTCAATATTAAGTATTCGACTGCTTAGCGAGAAATTTTGTAATCACAAATTTTAAGTGGTTCATGGATCCATAGAATATCTAGCGTTAAACTTTTCATCATTTTATTTAACTGCAAAACTACTTGGATTACGCAATGTACGCATTGAATTATACAAGTACTCGTGAAAAAATCACAAAGCATAAACATGGACTGAAATACATGGATAAAATGTCGATGTTATTAAATATATTAAAACTAGTATAATCTAATTCAATTCACTATACAATTATTACCCAATTTCGTACTTTTCTTTATCTTTGAATAGTAATTTAGATCGTAAACGTAATAGCAATTTAGATGGTATTAGAGAAATTATGTACAGTCGAATAAAGTTTTAGGACCCTTTCTAACCGAATAACGATATGACTAAAAAAAGAATTCCATTATCATACTACGTAATGAAATAAATCGGATGAAGTTGCGCGAAAGTTCACTCATTTCAATAGCGGTCGAAAAAATACGCCAATATCAAGAACTCGCAATATCAAGCTGCAATCGAGTGTAAAGCAAACGTACAAAATATGTATAGTCACGGAATTTTTGTAATCCTGATCGCTGCACAGAGCGGAAGCACACGCAATGCTAAATATCTTAGAAGAGAGTACACGCGTAAAGAGTAGGTAGGTTTCTCGTGAAAATTTCGTCGTCCCTTCCGAGCCGGTAAACGTCGAGTATCGAGTATTCGCTCTAAATATTCGCTCTAAATATACGCTCTAAATATTCGCTCTAAATATACGCTCTAAATATTCGCTACTAAAAGCTATCGACCGATCTCCATTTCTAATAAATCGACGCGTTGTTTATCCATTCAACGCGTAAATAACCACGGATGAAAAAATGACGAAAAGCTTCCTTAGCCCCGCGCTCGACGGCATCTCCCACAAGTATTCCATCGCGTATTCGAATCGCGCGTGTTCCAAGTCGCCGTGTGTACCAGTGACGGAAGTATCTATTTATAAAGTGGTTTCCGTTTATTGCGACAAGGCAACTCACGCGCGCGTGATTGGCAGTAGCTGCGACTCGTCGGAGGCTCCATTCACGCATGAGGTATTCGAGGCGCGCAGATAAGGAGGCAGAGCGGCGACGACGCTGCCGCCGAGGAACTCGTTTTTGGTATGCGGGACGTTCGAGCGAAATCGCCAACTCAGCAGGACCGCGATTTCCCGAGTGCGGAGGAGCTCGTCAACGGACGGCTCGGTCGTCACAGTGACACATTATTGCCCCTCTTTTATCCGTGCACTTTTACTCCTTTTCCGTTTGGCGCGCGGACTCGATGACTCGATGACTCGATGACTCGATGACTCGATGACTCTTCCGTTTCGAGGGGTATGTGCCTGGTGAGATAGAGCCTGACGAGAGAGCCGGATGAGATACGAGGATGTGCCAGGGAAGCACGATCGCGCGCAAGAACCACGGCTTTCGAAGGCGTTCGGCCAACGCGGTGAATCATTATTTTTTATAGCAGCCGCCCGGGCGGTGTTCGTCCTTGCATCTTTTATGATGTAATTTGCTTACTGGACCAGCTGTTCGGACCACGTCCCGAGCACCTTACCCGGGGTGCGAGGGACGTTTGGCAAATATTTGCCAAACACGAAAGTCTGCGCTTTCTCGTCGAGTCTCAGGACGACGAGCGCGTTAATACCGCCGAACGGTCTTACAGTCGCGAGATCAATACGGTCACGCACGAGCTCAAACCTATTGAAAATTGCTCGAGAAGCGTTTACGCACCGAGTTGTGAAACCAAGCGAAAAGCTTCATTTTTCACAAGATTTTTATAAGAAGTAATTTATTGCAGCGACGGAATGCTATTATTCGTGAGAAACGTTTCATTTTGTTCACGAGTTTACGAGTAAATATGCGTAGCTGCGTGAAGCGAATTTCGTAGTCATTAAAATAAATACTTTGAAAACGTTGAAATGAAAATCGGTCGTAAAGAATAAAGCGACAACTGTTCAAAGGCCACGATAGACCGAAAACGAAGTGACGCAAGTAATGCGGGCGAGAAACTTGCGTCTGATCAATCGATTATGCAACATCGCCATCCAAAGTCATTCTGTAATATCAGACTCGACGACACGCCGATGGATCATGTCTGTATGATCGACTTGATGATATTGCACGCGCTTACACGTTTCACGAGTAATGATCAAATTTATTGAAAAACATAGGGCGACTCTCTGTCCCGGTCGCGTCACCACACCGACCTATCCTTTTGAGCCTCGAGCGATCGGCGACAGATGTACAGCTTTACACGTGCGCATCCGGAAGCAGAGCGACTCAAAAGAATGTCTTACGCAACCGGGAGAATATTTTATTCATTAATGCGCTCGTTTCGCGCGGGCGAACCAAGCGACGAACCCTTCTCTCGACCTCGGTTCGCTTTTCCTATGCGACCTGAACTCTAGAGCTGCTGCAGTCTACAGTTCGATAAAACTCGCGTCTTTCCGACGATTATTATTATTGTCCATGCCGGCACGATTACTCGTCTCTCAAAATTAAGTTATTAAGCATTAAGAATTCTCGCACTCCACGCGAGAATATTCGGAGATGATCGTACCGCTACAATTGAACTGTAAAATTTCGTCGTGAACTGGCAGTAACCGGGATAATAACCAATAAAATCTTATACGTTGTGTGACGTTATTATTGCGAAACGCAATTTTGACAAGCCAACTGATTTCTCATTCGATTTGTTTTAGCCAAATTGAAACCCGAGTGTACAATCGCGTACGAAACCTATACTTTCTATTGCAAAAGCAATCGTTTGTCCTCGATAGCAATGTCATACTTTTACACCGATAAAGGTAAATGCTCCCTCCCAAAGACTTCGCCGCAATAACCCGTTAAAACCAACGGATGAACTCTAGCCTTTTTAAGATTTATCGCTCTTCCTTGCTCATAAATACATAATACCTAAAACTGACAGTCGTGCGCCTATGACTAGAACGGCGTAACGCCTTTTTAAACCTTCGAACCATGCGTTTCTTGGTTGTTGGTTATTCGCAATTTATTTCTATAAATTTCAAGGATCAAACATTTGAGAACTCGAATAAATGCTTGCGCAGTTTATACGTACATATATAAAGCGTCTTGCTGCGTTTAGTAAAAAAATACGCGAGAGTATATAATTAAACAACCATTTATATAATGATACATAACTCCCTACAAATCAATCATCTAAATATTAAGAAAGATCATGATCTTTACTGAAAATTTGACGTTTTCGGTAAAAAATAGAGTTCTTTTTTTTCACTCGAACCTTCTTGCTTCGTCTTAGATCTAATCTTCGACCATCGTGTCTGATGAGGAAATTTTTTACGCGCATAAACTCTTTGTTACGTATGGTTTTCATGCGCGTAAACGTTACTTTTCCACCACAGCATCCTGACAATCCTTACCAAGCGCTTGTCCTGCCATGCCAAACAACGTGCTTCGGTTGTTTGACTTACTCGGTCAGGACAGTTTGTGCCAAATGCACTTATAAAAATAAGCCATAAATATAGAATGCAATTGAAGAGATGCAGACGATATCCATCAATAGTAGTCCACTTTTATTTTCCTGATCGAATTGAACGAGAACTCCGTAAATCTACCCGATGGCAGATCGCCGTTACTTTTGGACAATTCGAGTAAAAAAAATGTGTTCTTTCAAAAGGTGCCTGGTTATTCCGACGGGCACCGCTGTAAATTGCTTATTCAATTGAGTGCTTTTTTTTCACATTTCTGGTGTATTTTTTAATAAATAATTTTTTACAATTTATAATAATTACGTTTCATTACAATCAGTTGCAATCTTCTATAGCAGCTTAATAACTGGAATATCTCCAGTACTCGAAGAATTATCTAATGGTCGCTTTTGTATTGTATCTGTCGATAGTTTTGCCAAACCATTATTCTCTGTCCTCTAAGCAACACAATTGGTATGTCCGTTTTCCCCGTACCTACACGTTTGCATAAATACAACAAGCATCAAAATTTTACAGCAGCCCTGACTATATAATTGTAATTCCTTGTGTGGATTCTAAATATTAACTTTGCACACATACGCACATAGTTTCAGTTAATATATAAAAATTACGTTAACTACACGCAGATCTTTATTTCAACAGAACGAGAGATTGAGTTAACTCTAACCCGGAAGGCAGTGGAACCTTACGTTATCGAGAGCACGATAAAATCCACGAGAACTCTCAATATTTCGTGCATCATTGAAAGCTTTAATAATTTCGGTCTTTAAATAAAATAAAAAAAAAAAAAAAAAAAAAAAAAACAACAATTTCCGGCTGTGTAACAAATGCATTTACCAGACGCACACTTTGCGATGAACGACGAAGATGCGATAAATATTCGATGGCGGATAATCGATAATAAAGATAAAAAGGCATCTCCTGGCTCAGCAAACCCCAAGGACCATGTCGCACAACTTTGTTCCAAATGTGTTCCAAATGTGTTCCAAATGGCCACACTTGTTTATCGCGAGACTTTTACTTATCTTCGCATCCATGCGAGGAACACGACTGAAAGAAAATATGGGATCAGGCTGCATCGATCTCTTGCCGATTAAGGCCGCGCTTTCGCTTTCTTTCGCGAACGGGCGACGGGGCTACTTTCCTTTTGCCCAAGGTCACACGGCTACCGCTTCGTCACGCATACGAGAGGTCGAACAAATGAAAGTGGGTGGATCGAGCGTAAGATGACGAGAGAGAGAGAGAGAGAGAGAGAGAGAGAGAGAGAGAGAGAGGCATTTCGTTATTTCAGATAACTTTGCGAAACTTCGCAGGCGTTATCTCAAGTCTGCAGCTGCCGTTTATTCAATGGTAATGCTTTGCTTTGTTCAATGCTGACAGGGACAGTTGATTCGAACGATATCGGAATTTATAAAATCTAGCTGCAGCAAGTGAAGGAACTCGTGTTGGTTTCTTAAGCGTAGCCCCCAGTACTCTTAAGAGTTAAAGTCCTTGTTATTGTTGTTCGTATTTTTATGTGGAACACCATTTGGTTTCCAAATGGTCTTATTTTAAAATAACTTCGATACAACGAATCCTCGAACAAATAAAATATTGTAATGTATTTTTTACGGGCTCGTTAATTACTTTATGGGAAAATAATTTAGACTTTAATTTTAGAAAAAATGCGCTACCGGTGATTTTGTAAAAAATTAATAAAGGCACAAACGAGCTTGTACAAAACATACAATATTGGCTTGTTCAAAAGGATTTTCTTTCGGTCAGTTATTAGTTTCGTTGGAGTTAGATTTCCCGTTAGTTAGAAGAGATTGCGATTTCGCATTAGGAACAGAATATTGTATAGATGTAGGGAAATGAATTTCTATTGAGAAACTCGTACAATCGATTCCACATTGCTCGGTGATTCAGTTGCAGGCAATTCCAATTACATCGTCGATGTAAGTTATATCGAAAATTTCGTAGCTTTATGCATTCGATATGAAAATTGCACGGGCTGTTATTAATATACGTTATGTAATTAAGAGTATTTTCGCGTAGGCAAGCATCGCGCGCGGTAGAAATTCATTATTTCCTTCGAATCGCGCAAAGCTTTGTTGGTTGAAAATCGTAGAAATATACCAAGTAGCGTTATAAAATTAGCGAGTTACGAAATTGCGTAGAAAATCGTACACGTTATCAAGGCTGAAGTTTGTCAATGTTCCGCGGTATTGAACTCAATTTGACCGTTGAAGGAACTCTCGGTATGCGCGTGCGAGCTTCTTTACACTCGTACTGCAACATGTCAATCAAACCACGTGGGTTAACCGCTTTACCGGCGGAAATAAAAGAAATTTATATTTAAACTATTAACAGCTGCAATATACATTTATAAAACAATTTCGCCACTCGGGCCTTTGCTTGTTGTGGTGCCACATAAATCTGCCGTAGAAATAAAAGTGAATTTAATTGGCTCTCTTAATCATTATTGATTATTA
The DNA here is from genome assembly GCA_018907045.1 of Wiebesia pumilae. Classification (NCBI taxonomy): domain Eukaryota; kingdom Metazoa; phylum Arthropoda; class Insecta; order Hymenoptera; family Agaonidae; genus Wiebesia; species Wiebesia pumilae. The sequence goes on along the minus strand of JACCHZ010000192.1, from coordinate 346,788 downwards.
CACACAATTATTAGTTTAATTAAATTGAATTATGCAAGAGTAATTTGAACCTGCTCAACGCGCCTCTTCATTTAAACAGTGCTGTGAGAAAACTAGATTTCTAAGTGAATAAGTTACCTAATTAAAAATTAACTTGAACGGGTGTGCTTTCTTAAAATGCAGAAGGTTTCCAAGAGTTACGACTTTCTTGCGTCTCAAAATTTGCGGAATGCTTTTCTGCAGCTAATATTTTGATAAAGAAGAAAGTAAATAAGTCACAGGAGATATTTTGAAATGGACGTATTTCTCAGTTAAATAAGAATCGATACAGAACGATCAAACCACGGTTACTGTACTCGTCAATCGTATCGCAAATCCATCACCGGCACAATCTTTATCGATCGCCCTAAGCGCGAGTTGGACATCGACGATAAATATACGTTTATCGATATAACGAAGCGGTGCTTCGTTATCGATCGACTCCTTGCCAAATGTATACTATAATACTCCGGTATAGTACGAAGATGGACATAACTAAGGTCATTAGAAACTAGACCTCACGTGAAAAACGTCTAAAACGAAGGTAGTTTTTGCATGTTGATCTACATGCGAATGTCTACGTCGATAACCGTATTCCTTGGAATTTCTTAAAAGCGACTCGTTATGTTACTTGTTACTTAGTAATTGCGAGGATCGTCCAACTGTGTGATGATCGTGCGACGAAATCCATAATCCTTACGATGCAAAAGTGATGTAGACAATTAAGCGTGAAGAGAGGCAGAAGCATTTTTTCCTCGAGACGCGGTAGACGAAAGATCGCTCAGCAGTTTTTTTTTTTCTTCTGACGAGACATGGACCAGTGCTGCCAACGAATCGTCTATACGAGCACACGTGTGGGAAAGGAGTGAATTCTGCTGGCAGCTCGGGTGCATTGAGCCTCGATGCACGTAGTGGCGTTGCGCTGCATGACGATGGAAACGTGGTCGACATACTTACGAGCCTCTCGAAACGACTCACTGCGGCAAAGTTTATCCTGCCCTTTTATCCTGAGCTTTTATCCTGCGCCTTACCCAGTCCTACGTTTTTCCGCAGTTCTACGTACGCTCGCCTTCGAATCAGGGACTGTTGTTGCTATTGGGAAAAGCCAAGTAACTTTTAGGAGTTCTTTGAGTAGCAGGAGGGCTTTTCTGGATGCGCTCTAAGCACAAATAAAAAGCTTAGAGTGTTGAACGCGTTGTTAGCCTTCTCATTCGAAGCATTAAATCATTGCAACTGGTTTATGCCTCTCAAAACTGAGTTATTTATTCAAAGAATTCTTTAAAATTGTCGGGACTACGTGATTTTGATTCGACGGGGACGACGAATGCGATATATTTCTTAAATATTATTGAAAAACCTTCGACATGCGCTACGTAATATTAATAATGTGCCGTTGATAGTTTGATTACGCAACTTGTGCACGTGCATCTACAATACAGCAAAAGTGAATAATGGAAAGTGGATAAATAGCAATTGGAGGAGCGTGTTTTTACAATACTGCACCGAGTGAATTTTCCATTAAAAATAGATCGTTTTTAAATTTAGGATAAAAGCGATCGCATGCATAATAAACGCGAGACCTGGAGTAATTTTAAAAGATATTACAGATAATGCGTGGAAATTTACCCTTTGTCACGGGATAATCACGCGCGGAATGCAACTTGTAATTAAATTCGCACTAAAACCAAAGTGTATTTCTTATTTAAACATTTTATCACGAAAGAATGAAACACTAATTTATAGATATTCGAAGAATATTCTTTTTTCTGAATAAACGTCGGAACAATATATACAACAACGACGACGACGACGACGACGACGACGACGACGACGACGACGGTAAAAGTACACTTTAAATATAAATCGCATTTTACAAAATTTATTAACCTAATGGCTGCGTTTGTACGGGTGCGCGGGTGTACGTATAACCGAATTGAAATTTACTCGATATTTAACGAGTCAACTATATTTCTCCTTTGTATCAATGTAAATTTTTCCGTAAATGTTGAAAATTAGTAAACACCGTTTTCAAAATGCTCTCATGAGACAACCATGAAATTTCTTTATATTTATCAAAGAATTACGAGCAGATAGAAATTGAAAAGAACTAACTTTTTGTTTTGTTCGCTTTAAGTAACCGCCATAACGAAAATTGTTCAAACTCCATAAATCTGAAAATTTCATACTTAGAACTGGCTTACGTTCTCGCTTATAACCTCTTCAAATTCTAATATCTTATATTAAACTTAGACTTTCACCGAATGTACTTTTAATGCAATAGTATAATACTGTGCTAATGTTCATAAACGTTAATACAATACAATAGTTTCTAAAAAGAATTCCAAAAACACGCGTTTTTACCTTTGTAACTATGACCCACGACCCCTTAAGTTTCCCGACAATTGATCCAGGCGAAAAACTCCATTCTTTTATATTTATAATACACAATTGTGTTTATTAACAAATGAAAACAACCTAGTTATTAGTGCGCCTTCAATCTACTTATCTACTTACGAAATGATGCATTCTCGTTAAATTTATCTCATCGTATACAATCTCTACGATCACCGATAGTAACTGAAAAGAATGTACATAAATAATTATGAAAATGCAGCATTCCAACTAAATAACCATTATTTTATAAAATTCTTACCATATTATAAAGAGAAAGAAATGACTGCTTCTACATTTTTATGGTATTAAAATGTTCGAGTTGAATTTTAAATACCGTTAGACTTGATTCTAAAAAAGTTTGGAAGCCCGATAAAGGATTGAATACGACAAAAAAAAAATTGAAACATCTAACTCGCTCTTAAGGAAATCGACTTGTTTCTAATTTTCATGTGAACTCGTCATTGTTGACTTGCGAAAATCTCACATCACTAATAAAGCTTTGGGCACAGTGAATACACTTAATTATATACGTACGTACCATCCCCTAGAATTGTAGTTAGCACGTTGTACACACACACACACGCGCGCGCGCGCGCGCGTATATATATACATATATGCGAGTACGTGATCTATGAAAGCAGATTAAATTATTCGATGTAAATTATAAACTTCACTCGCGTACACACTGGACACAAAACTTTAACTGTTAATCCCATAAAGTGCGCAAGATTTTTCCTCGACTGCTGTACGATTAAAAGCGTGAGCAACAAAACTGTGATTTGCATAAATTAAGAAAAAATATAAGCTTCACAGTGTTAAATAGCACTATTGTCGATTACCACGACTTATTTCTCAGTGTACATCATAAGCCATGTGCATTTATTTATATTACACGCGGAGACGTAGCGACGGCCTTCTTTTTCTAAATAAAGAAAGCAGTGAGAAAGAAGAAAGAAGAAAGGGGAGCAGCGGCATTTTACGTTACACGTTGTTGCGGTGTGTGGGAAAACGTCAAACTGAAAAGTCGACGTACGGATAATGGCGCCGTCATAATTGCATCTGGTTGTGCATCGAGATCGACGATGCCTTCGTGCCCGCTTCCGGATGCAAGCGTTGAGAAATCGCTAGATAAATGCACTTTTACTGCATGAGTACACGATGAATTTGAAGCTTCTCGTGCGTGCACAACCGATTGGCCTGTGTGGAAGCTAACAAATTCGATGGACTCTTACGTGCTTTCTCGGTATGGGCTATGGGCAAAATTCCAGCAGTAGTGCGCTTGGCTGCGTTTGCACCTCTACCTACCCTCTTTTTCAAGAGCCACACACACCTTGAAAGGAAATTACGTGTTTTAGGAAAAGCAATCGACTCCTTAATCCCACTCGCACAATGTTGAAACTTGCAAGTCACTCTAAAGATTAATTTTCTTCTCATCGCTGTACACTTTAAGTAAAAAACAAATATTAACGTTTAACATTTACCTGGATTTTCACGAATGACCGACAAATTGTTAATAACAAGAGGATAATAACAAATCGATACCAACGCAAATCTATCTATCTTATAACGCTAATGGAAATATGGAATAATGGATAGCACTGCGTACATGGCAGTAAATAAGGATTAATATAAATATCGAGCACTTACAGATATATTTACAGAAAAGCAGGCCAAAGTGAATTCGCTTCGTCCGCTATTACGCGATAAATGAAATCACATGTAATTAGGATAGATAAGCTATACGACAGCTAGAGTTAGAGAGAGGAGAGTTTTCATCGAAAGTTCAATTATCTTCTTTCTAAAGTCTTTCTATAAAAAGATAATAAAGGGTAAGTATAATATAAACAAATGATTCTCCGATAAATTTAAAATGAAGTGCAAAAGAACAGCATCGACATGCTGAAGAAATATTGAACTTTCCAAGTTCTTTGGAAACTAGTTAAATGAGAGCAATCTGGTAAGCTTATTAGTAGTGATACTTCATTTGTCGCAGCCGCTTAAAAGTCCAAAGACAAAGACACAACAAAGAAGAACAAAGTGTCTACGAACATTCAAAATAACGATCATTACCCTCTATTCGCGTTAACTTCGCTTTATCTTTTCCATTTATTCGGCTAGAATCTTCTGGCAAAAATCAATCGAGAAATTTAATTTACCTAGGTGACAAGTTCGTTTTTCGCGTGTAAGGGCCTCTGAAAGCATCTCGTGGATGGAAAAGCAATTTAATGTCATTAAAGTAGATTTCTTTCCTTACGTTTATATAACGGCACGATTCGCGTACTCTTTCAAAACTTGTATATAATTTCAAACATTCTATTTTAAAAGAAAGGAAATTCTTTTAAAAGAAAGGGAAAGAGAAAAAAACGCGAAAAGCAAAGGCTCGACCTCGTGGCGTTTGTGCCACGAGTGGAGCCGTCGTCGACGTATCAGTTTTTCGCGCATCATTGCCACCGATAAAATGTGCGGCATCCATGGACCATCGTGTGTGACTGCTCTTCCTTTTGTTCGGCCCAGTGAGAAAAAAGCCGAAAGAGAGCGCGTGCACCGAACTTTCCACTTTCCCTGCTCTCCGATCGAGTGCGGTTTATTTTCGCATTGGTTTCAAGGATATTTTCAAAATGGAAGAGACAGTGTACTCGATGAGAATTCGCGCGACGCCGTTCGCCGTTTCGCTGTTTTTCGCGAGCGTTACTCCGTCACTACACATTGATCGAAGGCCTTAGCTGTACCGATTGGAAATGTAACCAGACCCCTTTCTTCTCTTTTCTTATCAATTCATCGAGGTGAAAATAAATCGAAGCATTCGAAGACTTCGCGGATCGCGAAGCATTTCGTTTTTGTCCACGTCGCATACCTGTACCTCCCCTCGTAATATGCAAACCGTCGACTTGAGCCTTCTCGATTAAAAGTCAAATCTCCAAATGCGACGATTGGTGGTCTCGAGTGGGCACGCACACAAGCTTAAATATTAGCGCGAAGATTACGAAGATAATCCAAAGTGTAGAAATCGGTGTTTATGAAATTTATCCGAGCAATTGATCCATTGGGTCGTTATTTCGATCGCATTTTTAAGGTAGGAAACCGATACACCACGGATAATATTACTCGTGGAGATTTACTTCTTTTAAATGTCTATCAAAGGGAGCAGAGAAAAATGAAGAAAAGGAGGAGGAGGAGGAGGAGGAGGAGGAGGAGGAGGAGGAAGAATGCGGCGATTCAAAGAGAAAGTATTCGGCTAATAATCGCATTAGAGTTAGCTTTCAAATTAAATGTTATATTATTTGCACCAAAGCAAATTTTACAACTGATTTTCTTACAAATAAGTACCATTATCATTTGTATTAGTCAGAGCAATCTCGCAGCACTCAAATAAGATTAATGAATTACAGGCTGTACTTCTCGACGAATAATATAATCAGGCCTGTTTACTTGGAAAGTTTTAATGTCATTAAATCACTGCTGCTTACACGAGGCTTTAATTTCCAACAAGTCACGGTACAAGTGAACAGCCTCCGAAAAGAGTCCGCGCAATCATTTCTGATCGCTGCGACGTTCCATGGACCCTGACCACTCTGGTTATTTACATTTTCTATGCCACGGCGGTCTTTCTCACCAGAGTCAGTGTTTTGCGTTGCAGCGTACTTCGGTTGCACAGTAAGGCGCCTCGGCGATCAATTCACGCTGCTTTTAAGTGCGCGCCGCGAATATTAGAACATTGGACTTTTCACGAATTGCCACGTTAAATTAGTCACGTTTATCGACCTAATTGCTTACTTGCGACCGCCCGCGTTTACAATATTACTCGAAGGGAAATAAGGCTCGCGAGCTTCTCCGTTGGTTTTCGCATTCGTGTGAAGTAAAGTAAGTAATGTCATCGTGAACGAATGAACAACTCGCGCTGTTTATTAATATTACTATGGGCTAACGAGTGTAATAAATTGTACTTCGGGAGTATTCTCTTACATACAACTTTTTTAATTTAACCATCGATGCAACCACTACGACGGATAACGACACACAAGTAACGATCGCTTTCGCGATTTTACAAACAAGTGTGATATTTCTTCGTACCACACGCGTAGGACTAATGAAGCGATTAATATGGCGCATTAATTTTTATGCAAATAAAAATATGGTTCACCGATAAAACCGATTGTTTGCCGTGCGGTTTATCGCCCGTTTAATGGATGATTCCCCACCAGCACCTCCATATTCGGTTAGTCGAGGACAGGAAAACTGGCCGATCTTCTTTTTTCATTCTCACGTCCACTGGCATTCCCTGGCAAGCGCAAATAAATGCCCGACTTTCTCAGAGTCCGCGATCTCGAGTCACGATGAGATATGAAAGGAGGCGCGCAGGCGGCGTTTTATCAGGGGTCCAGCTTCGGTCGTGAATCCGCGGAGGGCCCGAACAGCGTACGTGTGCGACGAGTAATAAAGGCGTCGTCGTGGAGAAAGAGCGCGCGAAACGAGGAGCGGAAAACGAGGGACGCTCCGGTTGTGCGATGGGTCGACGCGTCCATTGGCTCAGTCCTCGGCCAACTCATCCGTTTCCGGCTTCGAGGCGAGCCCTTGCCGTGTCTCCACGCGGGAGTGCGGAGATTATTCGCGTCGATGCGAGACGGTCGAGAACGACGAGCAACTCGAGCAACTCGAGCGCAATTAGCCTTATATCGATCGAAACCCCCTTGCTCGATGAATTGCGCGCTTTTGGTGCGCAGTTGCGAATGGTGCGGAGCAAGCGAAATGTTCAGCACTTGCTCGGCATAAATGTTCCTGATTATTACTATGGATTTGAAAGACTCGCAAAGCACTCGTACACTTTTGTCGACTTGGCCATCGAGGGTTTAACGTTGCCGATAGTACATAAAGATCTAACGACATTGATTAGATACATTAGATACGAACAACTGTTTTACGTAGCATAAATGCATTTTTTATCTTTTACCACCGACATTACCGATGGGGAAAATGCTTATTATTCGCAGAGTCATGAGCGTTCGACGTTCATCGAAAATGACACAACAGGACCGAAGGATAATGCGACCTAGATGCAACCGAACTTTCGAGCGCCAAAGCGTCGTTCGCGAGAGCAGAGATGGCAGAGATGGCAGAGATGGCAGAGATGGCAGAGATGGCAGAGATGGCAGAGATGGCAGAGATGGCAGAGATGGCAGAGATGGCAGAGATGGCAGCAACGTCAGCGGGAGAGATTTATTTATTCCCTGCGCTCCCGCGGAGCTCTCACCAACTGCGCACGCTCTAAACATCCACGCGAAGAGAAAGATAAATAAGATCTCGCGGAGTAGGCGCGACTGCGCAGTGCCGCGCGCCGAAGCCAAGGTCGAAGTCTCGTACGGCGTCTCTCGGTTAGAAGATCGGTTGGACAGGTTCGCCCGGTCGCCGATTTGCGCGCGCGTCGCTATCGTCGTCCAGTCGCAAGCGGCAGTTCCTGTAAACAGCGCTTCTGCAAAAGGCGTCTCAGGGTTTGCTGCTCAACCGCCCTCATCGTCGTCGACCGCGTTTCTTTAAAGATGCCGGCTGCTGATTTATCGACGAGGCCGGAAGGGAGCCGGAAGGACACCCGGATCGCTCCTTCCCACGAGGCTGAGGACGCGCCGGTCTAGACGCGCCGGTTAATCGCTCAAGGTTCTCCTTTTAGCTCGAGGAGTGCTCGAGGAGTGCTCGAGGAGTGCTCGAGGAGTGCTCGAGCGAAGGCGGCCTCTGCTGTTACGCCACGATGTTACGCGCACGATCCCATCGAGGCGTATTAAACGGTAACTCGTGGAGGAAAGAGTATGGAAAGAATATGGAAAGAGTATGGGAAAAGTATGGGAAAAGTCTCGAGTTGTCCGGCTCAAACGATAAGCGTTAGGACAACGCTCATCTTATCTTCGGTTGCATTGTTGCATTCTAATTCATTGTTACCGAGTGATACCTTTCCACATTCTATGGCGACGACGAAGCTTTATGTCACTCTGATACGCCCACGTGACTTATAGGGAACTCATTTTTTTCTCTCGTTCTACGTTTGTTCTACGGACGAAGCATTCGCTTCGCACGAGAATGCCGTTACTTAATACACGAGTACTAAATCTAAATACTAAATCTTCCCTCATTACCGAAGTGTGCGCGAATTAAAACGTGCTTATTCAACGCGATTCGCTTATTTACAACCAACTTATTCAGCGAGGATCCGGTCAACTTTAAACTGCCGCGTTTGCAAAATCAAAAGATATTCTTCAAACGAATATTTTCAACGAATCTCGTGCGGCTTTGGACTTATCCTTAATCGTAAGTCTGCTTCTGACACGTGAGAAAACGATACGAGATCGAAGGTTGTGCAACCGAAGGTTGAACGCCATGCACCAATTAGAAAATTATCGCTTCTCTGCCGTATATTGTATTTTTACTTTTGCCATTTATGAGAATTCCATTAGAAGTTGGTACAAAGTAAGGAGAAGGTCGCGAATTTAAATAAAACTCTGTGAAACAATTCGTCGTTATACAAGAATGTAGATTTAGTTGAATAGTTATGTTGAAAAGACTGATGTCAGGGCATTACCAGTGTCGCGCGAGTTAAAATATCAAACTGTTTCCACGCTTTTGCAATACGATCACCAATGTACGTGTGAAGCCATACGGTAATTGGATCCGATCGTAATACGTATACGCGCTTCGCTAAAAGTTCTCGGGAAAAAAGAGACAAAGAAGCTCTCCCTCCTTCTCCCTCCGTACAGTATAAATATTGCGCGCCATCGGACATGCGGGGAGACTCGTTACTTTTTACCCGAATGTGCTTCTCGTGTCATCGTCAAGACAATCGTCGTCTACGAGTGCACGCGTATTTCCTGTCGTGAATCTGCTGACAATTCATTTGACATTTTACGTTTGTTATTTTCTTTCTTTGGTCGGCGAGGGGTGTGGGGGAAATGAAAAATTAGGTACTCTCGCGAATAATCAACCTGAATTGTCAAGAAAGGCATTGTTAAGTCCAAAATAAGGTTATTTGGAATTTAACTTTAGCAATCGTAACGAATGAATTTATCAGTTTTTAAAGCGTGAAAGCGCTACGTCGAAGCTTTCCTTCCCCAAATGCCTCTGGATTTTCTCCAAATTTAACCGATAAGTCAAGGTCTTTTATCGCGGCACTAGGAATATTAACAGGAAAATTCATAAAGACATTTTTAAGAAGCCTAAACTTCGATTAAAGTACGCTAGATTAGAGATTACAAATTTATTGTAGAAGCCAATCGATTTAAACGACTACACCGTTCAAAGATCATTGGAATTTCAAAGTGCCACGTGACCGCGCAATACGCGTCGTTACACAAACAGTGCACGATCAAATACCGATTTAAAAAGGAAGCTTTGTAAGCTCGCGCAGTTGGTGTCGTTTCAATCAACGATCGCCGATAGCGGATCGTTGATCGAGAATCAAACGCGACTTCGATCCGATCGGCGGCTGGACATCGTCCGAGACGAGTTTCTTAACGAAGATAAGCATCGTGCTTAAATCGGTCGCATTATGTCATCGGCGTCTGCGGCCGCTGTTTCGCCATTGCAGGAAGAGCGATTAAAAGCGTTACAAGGCCGAACGATCCGCGGCGCGGAAAAAAAGAAGTGCGTGCGCAAGACGGTTAAGAAGAGAGGCAGAAATACCGAGTCCGTCCGATGAAATTGCGATCTCGCCTCTGTAAGAGAAAACCATCCTACGAGACGCTCGCCGTTTCTTATCGTCCATTTCTTACCGACACTCGACACTGGAATTTTAATTGAATATTTATGCGACCGCGAGGCACACGCAAATCCGCCATTTTTACTCGTACGCGTGGCGCGTGCAGCCGCGTATCTCGTGTTGCCCGGTATCTCAGGGTTAAACTCAAACTTTCGGAGAATTCTACCGAAGAAAGTTAGCAACTCGATACCGAACGAGGCCTGGCGTTCAGTTAAAATTAGTAAGATTAACAAAAGTTAATGTTAACAGGCCCAGCAATTGCACGATCTCCATCGCTGGACCCCGTAACGATCACTTCGCCATTGACGAGGCGACCACTTAGTGCACCTATTGTCTCCATAATATGCAATTCCATTTCGGTATCCACATCGATCCGATTCACTTACATAACGAACTGACGATAATTGGCCCGCGAATCGCCATTTTTTCCCCGACTTATTCCGAGTGGCAGAATCGTAGAAGATCTCGAAGGCCGATAAAGAGGGAAAGGTGTACACAAAGGGAAAAATCCACGAAACGAGCGCCTCCCCGCGCTTTCTTCTCGTTCGTACACGCGATAAACGCTCACACGGCCTAACAAGAAGATCAAGAGCGGGATCTTGCGGTTCTTCACGGGAACGACGGGTGTTTATCTCGGGGCGTACATTAAAATCCGCAAACGCGAGTCGCGGTACTTAAGCGATCTTAAGCGATCGCGAGACGCCGAGGCTTAACTACGGAAATCCCCGCAGAAAAGCCATATATTTTCCAAAATCGTTACGTCTCCATCCGATTTTTCATTTATGCTTCTTCGCTGAATTCTGAAGCGCGATACCGTCCGACCACAAGGATACAACGAAGTTGTTCCTTCGTTGTATCGAAGCGTATCAACATTTTCTAGTACATTTACACACTCATCGATGCTTTAAATGAGTATCGCCTGGGTAACTTTTTAATTAAGTCTTTCCAAGCCGAAGCAGAGAAAGAGGTGAAGCCTCGATCGGTCGCATTCGATTGAGGCTTTACCTGAAAAAGGAATTAATCTTAACACCGCGAAGGCACTTAGCTTTTCGATCATTAACAGAGCGACAAAAATGAGGAAAATGCAATCGCGAGGACAAACAGTCGTGGATGAAGCGAAGGCGAAGTCGCCGATCGAAGAGAGAAAAATTGATCGGCGTCGTCGGCTTTTTAGCGAACGATCGGCGCGAGTGACGATCGTGTAAAAGAGAAAGAGGAAAAAGAAAGGACTCAAAGCGAGTGAACGCGACGACAAACTCGCGCAGCTTCTGAGCCCTCGCCTGGATAATTCGCAACAGACATCATTTTTGCAGTTATCAGAGATACAACCCGGTGCGAATGCGCTACGCGACTGACTCAACATTCACGTTCGAATTACATTTATCAAAACATGATCCAAAGTTCGCCAACGGCTTCGTAATAATGCATCCGCTCTCGAAAGAAAGAATCATTTACCTTATTCCCGCGAGACTTGCCTTTGCACAAGGAATGCGTAGTGTCAGAGGCTAAGACAAATCTACGCGCGCGCGCGCACACATAAACGGGCATAAAGCGACCATTATTACTAACACGGATCGACTGTGCAAACGTGCCTTGAAAAATTATTTTCATTACCAAGGTATCACCGTCGCCCGACAACCGCAGTCGATGCACTCGAGTCCATCGAAGAAGGACATGGCTAAACTCTTTGGAACAACCACCGCGTGCAACGAGTGCGAAACAGCCAAACCGCTGAAACAAAGAATCGGTGACGAACTTGGCCAGGGTGAAGGATCCGTCATTGAAGTGCCAAGAAACAGGCTCGCGCAGCAGTCACCGAGACCATCGGGCATGGAATACGCCTCAGCTGTGTACCACCGCCGCACACGACACCACAAGAGCAAAAAGCCTTTCGATCTCGGTGCACTCGACACAAAGACTCGCTACCGCTGCTGCGACACTGACTTTGCCATCGCGAAACTTATTCGCGCCCCGAGCTCTCCTCTTTTCTCGCACTCGACACTCCTTCCTCGGCTGACTCGTTTCGAAACGATTAGCCGGACTCGATCCTCGCTTTCCCGTGACGGAGGAGGCACCGCTCGACGATACCCATCCGCACTCGCTTGGACTCGCGGGCGCACTGCTGCTCCCCGGGCGACGGTGACGGCGCGCGCACTCGACTCTACCCACACCTCGCGCACGATGGCATAAACACGCCTCCGCTTCTTCATCCTTCTCCGCAGCGCTTCTGGGAATTAAAGAGCGAGCGATCGAGCCAGCGATCGAGCCAGCGATCGAGCGAGGACACTGGCTCTGTGGCACTTGCACTCGTACGCATTGTCAGGGACTGCTGTGCGAGTTTTCTGGTTTTCTTCGTCAGGAAAGGACAAAAGCTGTCCTTTTCGCTTTCGATGTATATGAAATATACGCTCTCTTTTTATCTAATTTTACGCGTCTCTTATCGTGGCGAACTTCGCACGATTCGCTTAATCCGAGTCCTTCGTTTACAATTTCAAATCTATATTTCAAATTTTACAGCGAGAATTCTAGCGCTGTGGAGAATTTCAAAGTTGAAATTCAAATCCCGTTATCCATAATTAATTAATAGTTTATTCAATTTTTAAATATTTCACTTAATTCTTGCATTAATAAATTGTACTGGAAACTTCTACTCGCAAATCAAATACCAATTTGCAGTTCGGTTAAAATAAATAAATGCAATGAACTGTTGTACCCTTCACCCGTGGCGTATTTTACCCTTTTAATAGGTATTTAATATATCCACTTATCTCTTAGCGTATGCAAAGTATAAATTATAGTTTATTTAAGTTGATGCAGGCTCATTACGACCGTACTAACCTGTAATCTGGATTTTCTGGCCGAAAAACTCACAGTCTTAACGACAAATATAATCGTTAAATCTTAATGAACGGTATATCACAATCTTGAGAAATAATCTTAGCAAAAAAATATCGCTCCTCGTGGTAATAAGTCAATTTCTAAAAAATCAATTATTACGACACAGGATTCGTGTAAAAAAATACGTGCCTGCGTGCGTATACATTGTTATCGGAGACTTTCTTTTGCCAAGGAAATTTAACTCAAGTTGTTGTTGTCGTTGTTGTCGTCGTCGTCGTCGTCGTCGTCGTCGTCGTCGTCGTCGTCGTCGTCGTCGTCGTCGTCGTCGTCGTCGTTGTTGTTGTTAAAATAAAAAATCATTCAATAGTGTTAATAGTAACGATCTCTGGGATATAGAAAGACGATATTAATTCTTCGCGCAGTGAAATTGTCCGCAAGAAAACGCGTGCAAAAGACTCTGAAAAAAGTACCCGAGAAACGGAAACCGCGTGGCATTTGAAGTGTTGCCTGTTCATGGAGTAATCATTTCTTTGGCTTTACAGTTTTCTTTTTAATTTGAGCAAAACTGAAAAATATGTTTGCTTCAATATGTCGTAACAGCACTGACAATTCATATATTCATTTAAATTAAAGTTACGTATTCCAATTCTTTTTCATGTGTATTACGAATATTTTAAGTTTACGTTAACGCTTTGGATATTCGTATAAGAGGTGTACAAGTTGAAGACTTTTGTAAACAATGCGTTAAAAGAAGTTGCTATCGAATGTATTTCTTTCCTTTCTCGCGAAAAAAACTTGTTTTCATCTTTTCTTTGGCGCATTCGCCAAATACGACCAGTTCTAGGAAAAGCAAGTTCTACTTCTCACACGTGAACAAGTATTTATGCTTTAATTCGGAGATTAATTGTATTTAATTTGTCTCAAATTGTCGCATACGCGTACCTGAGGTATTTTTTACTTCTAAGTAAATCACAGTTTTATAATCGGAGACGTATTCATTGGGAATGTAAATATTACGTGTACGTATATACACACACGACTAGGCAGTGCTTTTATTAGTTTCATGCTAATTTGCGTACCCGTAGATAATTATGTTGCAATATCATTAATCATAGGGCACTATAAATTGAAAAAACGCGTATTATAAAAATGAGGCTGGAAACCAGAACTAAATACACCGCGCAACCGGAACTAGAGCGACAAGTTAACACAAGAGTGCGCGGATAAGGTCGCTCCTTCCAGGCTGATATGTGCAAGTCCGAGAGAGAGAGAGAGAGAGAGAGAGAGAGAGCGAGAGAGCGAGAGAGCGAGAGAGCGAGAGAGCGAGAGAGCGAGAGAGCGAGAGAGAGCGAGAGAGAGCGAGAGAGAGAGAGAGAGAGAGAATTCGACGACGATGCACGACGAAATACTTTTCACTTCTGCGGCGTCATGTTGCTCTGCTCTTGTTTTGCTCTTGTTTTGCTCTTGTTTTGCTCTCTGCTATGACCGTTGCAGTACTGACTTCCTACGCTCGTAATGCCTCTTCGCAACAGCGCGGATTTTCGTCTCGCATTCTTCCACAGCTCTCGATGTAAATCACTGCTTCGCTACTCGACTGCATTAAGGATTGTATCAATACTCGACACAACTGACTGTACTTCTTTGAATGTTTTGGTAAATAATCGAGTATGCTGTCGTATTTCGTCATTACAGTCGTCTCGATCAGTCGTATTGAATATTTCTTTTTACTTAAATCGAGCATAGCATTACCCTATGTAGGTTCTTTTAATAATTTACTTTATCCATATCTGATAAATTTTGAGTACTCTGTTATTAAAGTACTATTACGTTCGTTATGCCAATGCCTGCTAATAACTAGCCATTCTGTCCTTGCTTAATATCCAAATTAGTCCCTCCAAATCGTTCATCTATGCGATTCATCGCGCGAAAAAGAACATAATTTCAGCAAGTTCAATAAGTAAGAGCACTGTCAAAATTGTTTTTCTATCATCTGCAAAGTGCGTATCTCTTCGGCACGTGTCTTGAAAAAATTCTATCGCTATCCGATCGCGTTACCTAATATAGCTGCACTATAAAATCAACCAACGCTCGTCTACTAAGCCATTTCAATTTCTACTCGTTAAACCTTCGGTATTACATCCATGACAATTCAAATAAAATATAAGCAAACGCGCGAATGCGTGCGCAAGCGAAACTGAAAATTAAACCGAATTGTTCTTACTTATCCGAAAGTTCCAAGCCCGTTATAAAAGATTTTTTCTTTCTTTCTTTCTTTTCTTTTTTTTCCTTTTTTTTCCTTTTTTTTTTCGGTTTCAGCACAACGGTCGCACAGAGAAAGTTCGCCGAAATTTTATTATAAAGAAGTCGCGTGTTAAAATTAAAAAAGGTTTTCATTTGTCTTTATTATTCGATAAACACATTCGATAAATAAAGTGCATTCATTGTCACCTCAATAGTCTCGACTACAAATTTCTTCGTATTTAAATTTATGCACAAAAAATTATCGCGTACTATCGCGCAATTATACCGAAAGCTATTGCGACACAATGATCGTGTGGCAACGAAAATACGAACATACCTTTGCAACGTTACGGGTATTTCATATTCTATAAGATATTCAACTTTTTAATACGTCCTCTTTACCAGCCTCCGATATAAAACACAAATCCGCTGCAAAAAACCAAAGTTATTCAATTTTTTAGCGTAGGCAAAATAAAGCAATTCTTAAAAATTTCCTTCCCGATAATTCTAATTTGACAAATTCAGAATCACGAGAAATCCGCGACGAATAAAACTTTATCCATTCGTACGATACGACTAATAATAACCGCACGGGATTTTTCTTACGAGTTCTCGACATCTCGTACTTGAGACACAAATTCCTCCTTTAATTCTTTAGAAGACACTTCGATTCTTCGTCGATTAAATGAAAAATGATCTTTCTAAGAATTAACGGAGAAAATATTTCCTTAAAAGTGGGCCTTAACGTATTATGATTAAAAAGCATCTTCTTCGCTGTATAACGACTACTTGCGCGCGCGCGCGCGTACCTCTTTTATCAAGTAAACACTTTATTCCGTTATTATTGGCGCAAGACAAGCTATTCAAATATAATTTCATCGGCAATCGAATGAGCCATTGACTTCTCCATCGACTCGAGTCAACTACTTTTTACGAATAATTAATTTACTCACTTCGATAATACCTTCACTACGCCAAGCGGAGTGAATTATTAATTAAAGGCAGAATAGCCGCAGCTAATTACGTCGCGATGCATTAATTTTACATTAATAGCGATATTACGAGTTTGCGAGTGCGAGTGCAAATAAAATATGCGTGCAACGATGCAACGTGAAAAATATAATCAACGGGTATGGAATCTTAATTCGAAAGTAGGTGTAGCTATGAAATCGTAGTAACCACTATTACGTAATCGAGAGAGAGGTACCTTTGGTCTTTCGGTAAATACATGATTTCGTTCCTAAAGATTTAAAGAGCGGTTACTTGCCGACAGTTATCGCGGTTATGCTTCAAGCTCCCCAATTTCCCTCTCGATGATCTACGATCGTAAATACCAAACTGGTTGTTGATGCGATGAGAAAAGCGTTACTTTTCACGCGGGAGTTTCCCTCCCCCCCCCACCCCCTCACCCACCTGCGCGCAATAATTCTAGCCAAATGGCAATTATAAGAATCGCCGAGTAGAATAATACACACTCGACTCTCACGGGCCATACGGGACACGCCACCTACGTAACACACACCAGAGCAACGCTCAACGGGACTCGGCAGGTTGAAAATTTCAGTCAAACGCGAAATGACTCATTATTACGTCCAGATGTATCGGCTTTGCTCGGAAGTAGTTGGGCAACCGTTACTTCTTCCCTCCCCGCTCGCGATACGTTTCGCAGTTCCACAATAATCATCGCGACTATACAGAAGTAACCTTTTTCAAACACGATTTCACGTCGCACAGAGGGCAAATTGTCTTCATCGTAACGAGTTGACTAATTACCGAGGGATTCATTATTTATATTGCTCCTTTCATCCGAATGTCGCACTCGACCTCGATACCTTACCTAATTCATATCCAGAAACTTTACGCGCAATATTAAAGTAATATCCGCGTATATTCCTACGCGACTACCGTTCATACGCGTTCATCGGGGGAAAAAATCAAATTCGTACGAGATATCGATGTTAATCTGTACGCTGATAAGCTTTTCTGCTTTGCCTCCCTTGCAAACTTTATCATCGTCGTTGTTATTATTATCGTTGTTATTGCAAATGAATCATCAACAAATGGAATATAAAAAGAATTTAAACGGGCCTTTGGTCTTTCGGTGGTCGCGTACCGTTGCGTTCATTGAAGATGCAGGCACGAGAAAACCGTGAGTCGTGAGTGAAAATACAATGTAAACACCATTGCGTCACACGCGCAGAGTTGAAAGAGGCCCGAGGAAAATGCGTCTCCCTACGTACGCATTATTCAACGTTGAGTTGTCGGTCGAGTTGCGAGACGAACTCACGGCCTGAAGTTGGAGGGACGAGACAATATGCTCACTGAATGTCTTAGACATCCGGAGGTGAGACCTGACTTGGTTCGCTCACTCGGACGTCGCGAATGATTCATCGGTGTATCGTCGTGCGCTCGTCGTTCTCGAAGAAAGGATTTGAAAGAAATTCATCACGAGCAGACTCTAAAAGTTAAAAACCTAAAAGTTTATTTCGAGTTCACGTTTCTCTCAAATTTCTTTATTCCTTCCAGGTATACAGAATCAATTTCTTTCAAGGCTGTATGGAAAGTTGTAGGGAAAAGTGCGCGGTAATTCGGAGAAAAGCTTAGATTATTTCACCCATTGCCGTTGTCGACCGTTTCAACGAATGCATTTGTACGCGCGAACAACGAGAAAATTCAACACTTTTCGTTCCTGACAATTGATACAAACGGAATTCAACGTCCACGCAAAATTGTCGTACTTTCAAAAGAATCGCCAAAGAGCAACAACAACGGTTTCAACAAAATAATTAATAGCCTACCACTAAACGGTAAAAAATATTATTCGTCGTGTATATCCACATCGGTAACTGGCATAAGAACCTTTTCATCATCTTATTCCAGAGCATAAATGCGATACAATAATATAAATATTATTTTTTTATTCGAGATCACTTTAGCATTTACTATCCACAAAGAAGTTTAGTAAATGACTCTAGTCTCGTTGTTTCGACAATTTCCTCCATCCAACTTTCCAAACACACCGAAAACACGAAGAGAGAAAATCATCGGGGAATAAGCTCGAAAAGCGCAAACTCGTAAAAAATCGTCGCGACTTTGGCGACGAGAGAAGAGGAAAGGACGACGGGGGGATTCGAACGCGAGACCTCAAAGACGCGAGGCAAGACGTTAACCGACTTAACCAAAGCGGTTACCCGATGTACACGCGTTACATCGTGTTCGTTTCGTTCGACTACCGGAACTTTCAACGTTAGTTATTCGGTTATTGGTTGTTGGTTGTTGGTTGTTGGTTGTTGGTTGTTGGTTGTTGGTCATTGGTCATTGGTCATTGGTCATTGGTCATTGGTCATTGGTCATTGGTCATTGGTCATTGGTCATTGGTTATTGGTTATTGGTTATTCGGTTATTGGTTATTCGGTTGTTGGTTGTTGGTTATTGGTTATTGGTTATTCGGTTGTTGGTTATTCGGCCTCGTGAGCGGTGCTTTCCTCGAAATTTTCGAAAATATTTAACTCGTATTAATTACTCCAACTGTCGAGTAAGATCCCTTTGGCTTTCTCTACAGTTTTTGAGCTACGAGATGACCTTTGAAGCGTAGTATCTAATCGCTTTTACCATTCCTGCTTAATATTCATATTTCGACGAACTTATTCCAACGTATTGGCGTACTTAAGTTGGCCGTAAACGAATTTTATATTTGCACTTACGCGAGTGGAAAGGCTTTGTTAAAGTGACAGTTCTCGACACTCACCTGTAACAAAGAAAACACAATCGGTTATATAAACATTATTGAGCTTCGTTCGGAGTAACTATACGTACAATTACGCGTTATTTAGTTTTAACATCGCTTCTCGTGTAACGAAATTACAAATGAGTTTTCGAATCGTAATTTGGTAATTCAGTCGCTCGTAAATACTTTCAATGGATTACGTTGATACTAATACGCGTTAATATCTCGCTCGTGGGGAAAAAAAAAAAAAAAAAAAAAAAATTCGCAATACCACAAACGTGAAATAAAAAATACCAAAAATACCAAAAATACTCGAAAGTTACGTACGAGGAGTCCAAACGAATTTTTGAGTGCTTCATTAGCATATTAGATCAAAGTTAGAAAGCTTGTAATGCAAAATTGTCCAAATGAAATCGAAGAAACTTTAGAACCTTTAAAAGCCTCCGCGATTTACATTCAACGTTTCTTCAATTTCGCTACACTTTCTCCGCTAGTCAACTATTCGATACGAAAAGACATTCTACACCTGATAAATGCAACGCCACTTAAAACATTCATTATTCCGCGACTTAAACCCGCTGATTCGGTCCGCCCCTCTTCACCCCAGCGAACACTGAAATTCTGAAATTCGTCCTGCGTTATTCGCGGAGAGTCGAGGGTGTGTCCTCCTTTTTTTTATTCATTATCCAACGTGGATAAAATTCAAGGCCGAGGTAGTTCGAAATAAACGAAACCAGCTAAACTTTTATCGAACCCGGTTAGGTCTTAAACAACGCTAATTATCCCTCGTTCGCTCCTTCACATTTTTAAAAACATAGAGGCGCACCGGAGACACGATCCTAGGACTTTTCGAGGAGAAATTACGACTAGAATTTATTTTAAACGGGCCTCGCAAACCACGTTCACTGCAGAGTGCGTCGCAGCCCTTCCATTCTATCTTATCCGGAGCTTGAGAGGAAGGCGAAGCTGTCCCGTAGTAAACGGAAAAAGACACGCGCGACCCCCTTACGAACGGTTAACCGATTCGTGTCGCACTCCTGCACCAAACCTTGTTTCTTAATGTCACTCACAGCGTGTGCGAGACGACGAGCGAGAGAAAGAGAGAGACGGACAGTCCTCCGGCACTGTGAATCTTCTCAATTTGAATTCGAATTCGAATTTAAATCGACGATGATAGGAGGTGGTGCTGAACCGAGTAGCCTCGGTTCAATCGACGTTCTCTTCGAGTATGAAATCGGCTACTATTACGTAGCCTCTGCCCAAATTGCTTCGACCTCCGAGAGTGCAAAAGCGCCTCGGCGATGATGATTGACCTTTGTACAGTCCGAATTGAAAGCTCGTTGAAATCTTAAACGAGGAATCTCTGACTTTTAACGATCGTCGAGAAAAGTTTTTTCTCTTTTTCACAGCGCCTCAATTTATGAAAGTTTACGCGTACGACACGCGTAACACTTGGAGTAAAAGCTCCTCAAAATGTTCATTTCTCTTTCAACGCCAACTTTCCGACAGCTTTCATTTTTTTTTTCACAACGCAAAAAGGAACTTTCGAACGATCTTTTTTGCCCTCGATGGAGCCTGCGATGGAGTACTCTACATTTATCAATGACAATCGCATAAACGGATCTCATTTTCGCTCTCTGTCCATCTAACGTTCCATTTAAGCTTCTGCGACGGCGTGGTTGGACTTAGCTGGTGACGTAGCTGCTGACGTAGCTGCCGACTTGGTTGTCGGCGCGACTGAGAAACAAAAACCCTACGAGTACGTAGCGCTATTACGCACTTGCGATCATTATCTAATTAAGTGACCGCCCTTTATCGGATCTCGCTCGGCTCGATTCTCGCGCACTGTTCCCTCATTCCTTTCGCCAACTCTTTCGTTAATTTTTCTTCTTCTTTCTTCTTCGCCGCGTACACTGGCGTCAACGACGTGGACGATGATGTAAGGGGCGGCGGCGGTGGCGTCGGTGGCGTCGGTGGCGGTGGCGGTGGCGGTGGCGGTCGGGGGGTACACCGACGGTAAAACATTTGAGAAATTAGCAGCGGACCCTTTATATTTGTATTCATTTTACACCGGATGTTAAAATGATTTTTTAATCGCGTTTTCTTGAAAGCAGACTTTCAAGCAGATCCATTGTTCATTGCCTAATTCCAATCGATCGATTTACATTATTTCTGAATTTAATTTCATTAACGTTCACGCGTTTTCCTAATATTACAATTCCTTCGGTACTACTCGAACAACGCGTGCTCACATTGAACATTAATCATAAGAAATTAACGGATCGTCTTAAAACGTCGTATAAAACGTCGTTTTTTCACGCATCCGTCGATGATTATCAGCTCCCGCTTCTCGTAATCAATTCTCGTATTTCGTTTCAAAATTATACTTCAAGTCGTTAAAAGGCAGCGAATGATTTGATTTAGTAAACAGCTACTAATCCGTATGTACATTGGTAATTATCTAGCGCGATAATTTGCAGAGGCCACAAAAGTAATTGAAAAGAAGATAATGCATTGCACGATAACTAGGGTGTGACTTGGGTGTACGGCAAACGCGTCGCGCACATTTACGCAAGTACGGGATCCCAAGAGTTAGCGACGCCTTCGTCGTCAACGGTGACGATGTTGAGCTCCTAAGGGCGGCGCAACTACTAAAGCATCGACAACCGATAAACCAAGAGTCAGAATTGCCGGAAGTGGGCGCTGAAATTACGCGCGTGCACCTACGGATACGAGCACTCGAGGCGATTAGGAAAACGGGCAAAGTTGTTGCGCACTTCGCTTAATCACTTTCCCAAGCTTCCAAAGTGAAAAATGCTCGGAACAAGCGCTTCTCCTATTAACGACACTTTTTATAGCCCGGAGGAAGGAAGTGCACATTCGGAAACCATGGGTGTATTTTTTCCGTTTGCTAAAAGGAAATTTGGCCTCTGAAAATGGCATTTATTTCGACGCGCGTACATTTACGCGTACATTACGAACGTAATGTGTCTATTTTCAAAACGCGAACGTATACAAAACTATTGCGGAGCTCGAGATCGAGGAAGATCGACCTCCCGTATTAGTGAACGTTTAATTTCGTCACTTCGTTGCATCTGTATTAGAATAATATAATAAAATACTAATAAATTTGTTCGATATAAGAGCATCGTTTCGTCAACATTCTGAATATATGTGCGGTATCGGTATTTCTTAAAATATATGAAACGTATAGTTAGCAATAAGCTGCTTAGTCGTACGATGCAATTTTTATTTCAAAAAAATGAAAAAAACCAAACTACAGCGTAATCACTGAATATTGAAATTGGAAAAATGCTCTTTTCTATACGTATACAAAGTGCCTTGACATTTCGAAAGATGCGTTAGTTGAATATTCAATATACTCTAATTAATGTATTTCATACGTAGGAAGGCGTGCGCGCGCGCACACACACAAGTTTGAAATAATATTAACGATCACATAAGACTGGATTTTAAAAGGTTTTTTTAACGAATTTTGCCAATCAATGTTATTATTTATAAATAGCTTGTTCTATGAGTTGTTACTTTTTATATTGGCGTGATCATGTTAAAATATATAAAAATTGAATATACGCGTCATGAATTCTTTACCATATAATCCACTTTATCTTTGAGTTGAAAATTGAGCGTAACAATTTTGAAACGCTCCACGAGCGAAGAGCAGTGATTACGCTCTCAAATATTGATATAAGATTATTTACCATTCAAAAGCGTTTGCACTAATTAATTGATACTCTTCTCTACATAACGAATACTTTATGAATAACACAGAGAAAAGAGTTATCTTCGCGATTTAATTTTACCGAACTAATTGAGTGCTTTATTTTAATAAATCCCTGATAGTTTATAACGTTGAAGAACATTATAAAGAATCAAAAGAACATCAAAAGAAAAGATAACTAATGACGTTGGAGCATTATTCGTCAATTATATTTTTCAAGAAAAAACAAAGGTATAACTCGTTCATTGATAAAAGCATATAGAATACTTAAGAAACAGTTATAATACACGTGGATAAAGCTATTAAACATCATTTTAATTATTTACATTAACGTCATATTTATATCAACGGAATCATCTTACTAATATATTTTACCTTATTGATGTGTATTATTATGTAAATACTATATCTCTCGGCATACGAGTAATACGTTTTACTTTGAGTAAACTTCACATCTAAGAATTCATATGAATAATCTGCAAATGAACGTAACTTTTTTAATCACAAGACGGTAAGGATGTTTCATCTTACAGTGAAAAATTATAATTTTTTGTCTATTAATCAAGAAATATTATTGTAACACAGTATAATTAAGTGCGTCACTGGTGATGTCTTTTCAAATTTTGTAACATCCCTAGATTATTACACGTTCTGTAATTATTACCGTAAAGTGGGAATTTCACGTTCTTTACTGTGAACGGTTTTTGGAAAATAAAGAGATCGAAGGAGTGCACATACATATATAACGAGAAAGGACGAAATAAAAAGTTTTGGCACTCGTCTGATTATCGTCAATTCGTGTGGTAAAAAGGTAAAAGATAATATTGTCGGAACAGTGACTCGAATCACGAGTTCGACTGTAAGACTGAAAGGATTACGAATGGAATATACGAAAGAAGAATATTCAATTTAGTATTTCAAGGGTACGTACGCCTGCCTTTCGGGTGAATTTGGACATTGGCTCTACTCTACTCCCCTCTTGCGCTTTCCTCTTTTTTATTTTCGCGCTCCTGCTCTCGCATCGATAGTTGGCAATTTATTGAATAATTAGTGAAAACGCAATCGCTAAATACTTTTAAATTTCTAATATGCACGTGGATATAAGAGTGCACAAGCATTCAAGTGCAACGAGCACCAAGTTCCGCGCCAAATTTCGACATGAGACTTTATGGGTGCATTTGGTACACGACGAGACGCCAACATCTGAAAGCTAACTTCGTGCTATGGTTAATTTACAAGTTCTTATTAAGTATTATACACGCCGGTACGTGAGTACACATCGAGTTTCGTTTCGAAAAATAAATTTTGTGCAATATCAATATTTACTCGTTTATGAATTTTTGAAAATTTCAACCCTTAATAAGGGTGGCTTGTAAGGGCGGAATTTTTGTGAAACTCGTTATTTCGTCGTTTTGCGTAATAATCAATAGTTTTTGGTAGTTTTTTTTTTTTTTTTTTTTTTAAAGAAATTATTCGATTTTCGTTGCGACAACGACGAAAATTGCAAACTTCAGACTCCACAATTTATTCGCGTACATTACATTCGTTTAAAACATTGTCACACGTGTTGGGAATATAATATTTAATGGGCACATTATTATACACGGGAGCTAATCTTGTTTTTAGACTTTGAACAAGTACAAGTATAAGTCACAATGAATACAAATTTTTTTCAACGGAGTAATCAGAAAAATTATAAAATTTATGTAAGCGTCTTGCCTACGAACGTGATTGTTTTTATATTTCATATTAATCATTGTATTCGTATCATCAGTGAGTTTAATGATTGATTGTCGTTACACGACAAAGCACCCGTTACGCGTCAAAGTAAATCGTACAAAGAGTTCCATAAAATCAGTCTCCTTCATTTTAAGAATTTCAATATAAAATGATTTGTTATCATGAGTATTTAAGTGTAATTATTGTTCAAGCATCGTTAGAAATCGTATTACGGAAAACATAATTTGTTTTTTGTTTTGTTCTTTTTTTTTTTTTTTGTTTTTTTTTGCATTTTATTAATTCAGCTAGTAACGACAATTGTTTCAATGCATAAAACACAATGTTAGATATTTCTGGAAGTTTATCTAAAGTATGTATTTTTAATCAACGGTATCAACTTTTCTCAATAGCTTTCAGTATTCGTGGAATGTCATTAATTAGACTAAAAATCCGTATTACTAAACAATCCTAATAATTGAAAAGAATATAATTCTCGAGCACTCTTGAGCTATTTCGACGTACTTGCAGCACATTTTTTGTTTTTAGTACTTTCCAAACTTAAATGCTGGCTTATCTTACAAACTCACAGTAATACTTTGAAGTAAGCTTCTATCTAAGGCAATTAACCTAAGTACAACATATTCTAATCGAAAATTATTACTGGAAAAATGACCTACATTCGAATATATACTGCTTGTATGTGCCAAAATAACGAAAAATGAAAATTAAATTCAATAGGATTTTTTCGTGTTAATTAGACATCAACGAAAACCTAAATTAATACGACTCGGCAGCAATTAAGCATCAATGTTGATATGTCATTCGGGTGGCGAAGCGAAAAATTCATTAAAAACAAAATAAACAAGCAAACCTTTGTGCATACTTTGTAAAAACCTCGTTTACTTCTCAAAAAAGCGCTTTTCGAATCCGTAACTGAAGGTCGCGTCTAAGGATTCAAAAAGGACATTTTAAAAATGTTTGCAATCCCAAGAGCAAAGGAGAGAAGGACCATTAACATTGGAACAAACCTGGATTCACGTATTCTCTGCCCATTTTTAACGCTCTTCGTTCTCTCTCTCACTCCATCTGTTTCTCCAATCTTCGCGTTCTTCGTTTGCCTTAGCTTTGTGTCATATTAATGTCCAGGTCCAGACAATAAACTCATTTCTCTTTGTTATCCTATTTTACTCTGTAGCGACTACGCAATCGCAAAAAGTCTCACCTTGGGCTTTAATTGAAGAAAATTTAGAATGAGAGAAAAACTGGAATATATACGTAACGTAAGCTTCCTTCGAAGTAATTCTTTTGTCATGTCGTATCGATCGAGCATTAAAACTTTATTATAATAAGCATTCATTTTACATTCGAAACAATTATTACATTTTCTTTTTTCATCTTTTTCAGTATTCTCATAATTGTGCAATCCTTGTCCTTGCATTGTATCTAATAACTTCATTATTCGCCAGGCAAGAGGGATTCAGCAACGAATATCAAGTCGATTATAAATTACAATTTTTCAAGCTAGTCTCAAGGTAAACCAAGTGCTCGACCGGCTCTTGACGCAAGTGGTGTAGATACTATAAAATTGCAAAAGAAAAGAGCCGCGTAAGAAATTTGAAGGAATTGTAGGGTCCTACTTTTAAAACGACCGAGCGAGCCTCTCGAACTCGGGAGGAAAATCATGTGTCCAAGAGGAGGGCGCATTCGATGGCGCCCACATGCCTCGATAATGCACGCAGAAGCAAAAGAGGGTCTCTTTCGGTACGGTTAGGTACGGTTGGGTTCGGTTGGGTTCGGCTGGGTTCGGCTGGGTTCGGCTGGGTTCGTTTCAAGGCCTTCGCAAACAAAAGAGCGAGCCCTAGTTGAGAGCTGGGCAGGTGCAGCAGAGCACGCGCACTTCGTTTAACCTCCTTGCGGACACAGGACCCTCTTTCATGCCAAAGAGAAATGGATATCCTCCCGATTCCTACTTTCGAAACGATAAGGCCCCTTTTTCGGCAGGCACGAAAGCGAGAGATATGCACTGCAATAGCGACTATTATGCGGACAAAGAGCCTTTGATTGCATTGTTTAATCAGGAGTCTACTGCCTATATGGACTTTTGTAAAATGGGTGATCGTATACGACGTATTATATTCTCTTTGAAAGTTGTTTAGCTTCAAAAGCAGACGATACTTTTTTCGGATTTTGTGGCAAGACTGCTCTTATATTGTGCAGAGTAATTAATAAACAAAGCCCTCCATTTCTTTCGGTTCATTTTACGTCGGTCCTAGTTCGGAGATGTTAATTAAGATTTGCCTTTTTCAACCGAACCTATAATTCTTACCCACAATTGTTCAATATTACATTGTAAATGTCGAAAGAAAAAATGATACTTTTGAATTTTCCAAGCCTGCCAGAACAGAGAAAAGCACGAAGAAATAGTAATGATCTTTCAAAGTTATCATTTATTATGCTTATATTGTTTAAAACACCGAATATCGAGCGAAACAAGATCTTCTAAAAATTCCAAAGGCAGGCTTCACGCATGAAAAATTTTATACAGACTTAACCCGAAGTTTCTGGTTTCCCTTCAACGAGTCTCGCGAGAATATTCGTGGACGAAATAAATAGGTACGAAAAAAAACTTAAAATAACAAAATGTTTTGTAATTCGGCCAATTACTCTTGACCAAACGAATGCAGCTTTTTTCAGGTTAGCGTGTAAAAGTTACGTGTGTCATTAAAGACTTGTCGATTTAAAGCTTTGGGAGGATCGCCTAATTACTTCAATGCTTTGTAAAGTGGAGTAAAGTAACGTAACATTTGATATATCGTACATTGTTTAATCGTCTTTTCATAATTGCAATTTATTTATGTTTAATCCACGAAAGCGAGACTTTTGCATGATAAACAACAACAACAACAACAACAACAACAACAACAACAACAACAACAACAACAACTCAACGCAAACATAGCCCTCGGTAGAAAGAGGTGTTCGATGAAAGTTGTCCGGTAAGAAAGTCGTTTCGTTCCTGCTCGAAAACAATCCGTACAAGAACGGAAATATTATTTAAGTCGTGAGACCATATAACGCACAAGATCAGACCTCCACTAGATTAGGTTGGCACACGCATGCGAAATAAAGATACGGCGTACAAACACGGTTACGTAGCCTGTACAGAAATTTAAACCGGAGCGCGTATTTGTATCGTTCAATTTATGACGACGTATTAACTTATGCACGGATAGAAAAAAACTCCCACGCGAATTCACCGTCGCATACTACCTGTAACCTGTTAAACCGGCTGGAAATTAACCCAGAAATCCTCGGACATACACACGCGTTAGACACGACACGCTATTGCGAATGAGCGTGTTTTCCTTTGATTTCGGTGGAATTTGACGCCGATATAACACCGGCAGATATTGCAAGACGATATCAGTCGCAAAAGTTTTATCGCGCTTCATAACGGGCATTTAGCACTTTATACAAGAAGTATAAATTTCTTAGCGCGCATAAGCTCTTACGTAAGATAATAAATTGATTTGTCGTTTTACATAAAGCTGTTTCCCTAATGCCGTCAAGCCCAAATCCACGCCTACATTTTACTAATGATACGTTACGCCCCAAACGATTATTCAATCGGCTAAACCTACCATTTGTTTATATCATTTTACTTGTGTTTACCCTCCATATTACCCTCCGCTCGGCTACGATCTTGGTAAATAGTGGATATAACTAAAGTTACTCATTCGTTCAAAAGAATTACAGTAAAAGCGTTTCTATCGAATAAAAGTTGCGCTTTATAAGAAAATTCAATGTCACTTTGAATTTTCCACCGCTAGAGTCAACTGCTTATCAACATTCTTTTGTTTTTCTCAATGGCTGGCATCAACGTTTGAAAAATATGATTTCAATGTGTAACACGCGATAAAATTCCGCGTTGATTATATATTTTGTACTTTGTGCTTTTTAGCGAAATTGGAATGTTCGAGGAAATTGTAAAACGCAAAAAGTTGCAAAGATACATTACGTAAAAGAAACTTATTTGGTGTTGATACGTAACCGTGTATATTTATCGCAAAATCTTCAGAGCCCAGTTACTTAAATGTGTAAATTCATTCTAATCAGGAAAAAGGTAAGTTACATACACAGATACATACCACTCTCGCATACAATCCAAACAAAGACGAAACGAGGTGAAATGAAAAGAAATAAAAGAATTAAAAGAAATAAAAGGAAAGCTCCGTGTCAACCGACAACGAAGAGATAAGCTTTCCATAAAGTTCCATTGACCACGACGAGGCTGCGAATGCGATATGCCTATTTCCATTCGGGCGTGTCTGCGCCTTAGAACCAGATCTTCGTTCCGCTTCGTAGTTCTCACCCCCTACCCTCCCCCACCACCGCCCCACCGCCCCACCGCCCGCGCCGCCCGCGCCGCCTAACTGTCGCCCACCCACACACACACTCACTCGCTCATAACCTCATCTTTGCTTTCATTGTTTTGGCAGAGTGACAAAATATCGTTTCGTATATATCAATGCCGCGGCGCACCGCAGATCGTTCTATTAGTCATAGATCATTAGTGAAATCTAAAAGCCAAAAAAGACTAACTAATTTTGTAAGTTGGTGGTACTGCGCTACTTCTGGTCAATTGCCCAAAATTGTATACCATTCTCGTTACCAAGAGAGCGACAACGGAAATCTTCGCCTGCTTTGCGTATTTTATAATTCCACCGCATCGGGTGCATGAGATTCAGACGCGCTGATAAACGTAATTAAATTTCATCGGTACATTGTCGGTACGTTCATTGACAGCTGTAACGCTGAGATATCGATCCATAACGCTACTTCGGATGTTGGAAGAAGAAAGGGAAGCATAAACAAGAGGTTCTGTAGAAATTTAAATTTATAGGATTTGCATGATAAGTAAAGGCTACTCGTAATCTTCAAAGCGGTTCCTTGTTCGAGTAAATATCGAACTGCGAGTGGGAATTAATTCGAGATCGGAAATAATTGACGTTGCGTGACGCAGAGTTAGAATAACTTGTGTATACTAGAATAGCTATCAGCTGACGTTGAAATCCGATAAATATCTATTAACTTTATACATTTCCTGAAATTGAAAACAAGCTCGAAAGCTTTTACATCGCTCGGTTATTACAAGTCTTACAGTCGTAGTTTTTCAAAGCTAGAAGAGGCTTTCAACGATGCATTTCAATTGGCGCTTTTGGCAATAATCCAGATGAGGAACTTTTTAACATTTGCAGATCAACATTTTCAATCTTGAAAATTCGTGAACCTGTGGTCTTTGCTGAGATTGATTCAATATCTTCAATCTTTCAAATTATCAGTTGGGCTTCGTTATAGTTTCATGTAAGAATTAAATTGGAAAAAATATATGTGAAAATCAATTTTCTAATATCTGTTTATGTTGTAATTATCAACAATTTTTTTTTTTTTTTTTTTTTTTTTTTTTTTTTTTTTTTTTTCATTGCTCTTTTTTAATAAAACCTACTGGCGCATTAGAGATTACAAGTACGAGGGAGCCTCGATCAGTATTTAGTAATAGGATCTGGCTTGGAGTATTTTGTAAGTTTGAAGCTTGCACGGCTTAAAGATTCTTTAAATGAACTTCAAAGGTTACAAACGTCTGACCATAGAGAACATTAATAAAACAAGTATGTGTTTTGAAGTAAAACTGATACCAACGTAATAAGAATTAAGTTATTGTATTTAAAAAAAAAAAAAAAAAAAAAAAAGATTATTATATCAACATCGACAAAAGTTCAATGCGGTAAGAAATACTTTGGTATCGAATAAAGAATTAAAATGAGCGGTAAAGATTGTCCGTATAAAGCGACAGTTTCGTAATAATTGTAATATAAAAATCGGACTTGACAATGAATTTTTTCAGGAACTCTCTTAAAGAGCTGTGAAATAATGTGAAATAAACCGACAATGTTCCTTAATAGATGTACCTACTCATTAGAACAAGAGCACCAATCGTGTCTCCGCTGACGTTCTCCAAGCGAAGCTTTACCCTCTCGCACATCCCGTTACAACACACAAAATGCGCTCGTGTGCATCTCGTTTATTCGATGGCAAAATTACGTATGCACTCTCTCGTGCACTTCTACTTCAACTTCGGCAGATCATGGAGCAGGTAAATTCTCGGTAGCTTGGGTTATATAAATACATGCATCGCTGATTCGTACACGAATACCAATAATATAAACATGCATTTTCCGTCATATAAATATTTTAAACAACCTTTCGCTATACCGCAATGTCCATAATTTGGTATTTTTAGAAATGCGGAAACTCGCTTTCAATAAGCTGTTTTAAAAAGAGCATTTTTCACTTTTATAAAGTGAATAATAATCTAGGAGAGAGTTTTTCTCGAGTGTCTTTTGTAATTTCCGTAATGCTGGTATTAACTTCAAAATAATAAAAGATTGCGCATTAAATATTACCTCGTTTAATATCAGCGATGCCACTAATTGCATTTAGAAAAAATAGCAATAACAAATGAGTGAAAATGAAACTTTACCGTCGTAATACAACGACATCTTGAAACGATCGGTGTATTACATTTTAAAAGAGTACATTTCCCAAGAAGTTACAAATATAAACACTATACTGTTTAACTACCGTCGTACACGTGCTTTCTATTTGAAATTCATTCGCAATTCTGATCCGTCATTGCCATTTAAATAGCGCGTGTGCGAGCACGCGTGGGTGGACTCGAAGCAACCGTCGAAGTAAATTTATTCGCCTGCCGTACATCGAGTGGCAATAATTGCTAATTTTATAGCAATTGTTAATTGAGCCGATGGCCAGACGTTACCGGGCGCACATGATACCTATCCGATACACGTATACAAATAAAATTCATAGAATAATAGAGTTTCCTTTCTAAGGTACTCGAAACAAATTCTACTTTATTGGTTTACGCGTGGCGGGCTAATGTAATATTTTACAAGATTTGCGAAAACTACGAAAACCGATAGGAAATAAAATACATTCGATAGATTTTGTTTCCTTTAAAGACGCTTTATTCGGATAATGTCTTTCTGTTTTCCTTCTTATTATATTTTAATGGGTACAATAATTCAGGAGAAATATTTGGAATTCGTAAATTGACGAGTAATACTACTGTTACGTAAATAATCAAATATAATCCGTACATTACGAAGATGAATCGCGTTTTGCTTTCGTATCACGCGTTCGTAAAAATACGTTTTAACGAACTCTCGTTGTAATATCGCATTTTCCATTGTAATACGTACGTAAGCTTGAAATTTTTCTTTTCCCATAAATTTCTTTAAATGATAAAAATCTTTTAAAAGTATCTCTGTGGTTTACTCTATAACAGAGCTGTGATTTCCTACAAGTTACTTCCCCCTTAAAAGCGTGGCCTTGAGAAAGCCTGGAGGAAAAGTTGCACCGTTCAAACAACTAATTGAAAATGTTTCATTATCAACAATTGGCGCGTAAAAGAAATTATCGTGAAAAATAAAACAGAAATGCAAATTTCTGAGCCACCTAAAGCGTAATTAGCTTAATTGTTATTTTTTACGCACTCGAGCCGTTCGAACGCGAATAAATGACGATTACGCTTCATTTTGCGCCAGCGACAGACAAGAGCGACAAAATTTTCGTCAACACTGCAACGCTCTCGAACTCGGTAGAGTTAGGTTTTTCACGAAGCGAAAGCCCCGTATGCGTTGCACTTTGAAAAATCATTAAATGCCCTTTCCAAAAATCCGGTGTACCGCGCGTCTTTTTCTTCATCCCTAAAAGCTCGCTTTCCCGTGAGCTTTGTCCGCGTGGTAAGTGAAACAGTGCATTTCACACCGGCTGCATTTCACACCTGGACAGGTGGTCCTCTCTTCCAAGGGAACGCGGAGGGGGGGTTAAGCGAATGATTCATAAAAGAAAGGGCACCAAACGCGCGCGAGCAGGACGAATGCAAAGAATTAGTTTCGGTGCGTGCGGTTGGAGCTCCGAATTGTTGCACAACTGCGTCAGCAAGGACGAGCCGTTCGAAAAGGAAGACACGAGCACGGGGGCAAAGAAGGGGAAAATCCGCTCGCGTCCTTGAGCGCTCCTCCAATATTTGCTGGAGCGAAGGCGCTAATTTTGCGAAGGAGGCGAACCTCCCGGACAAAAACGAAAGAAGAGAAAAGGGAGGCGGCGGCGCAAGCCTGGCCTTAACCAAGCCAAGCAGCAGTCTGTCTTACTCTCGGAATTGCGGTTAGCCTGAGTGAGAGCTGTTGCATGATTCACGATCGATTATATCCTCTTCTATAAAGCCGCAACCGGCTCGCTTCTCCCCGCGGATGATTCAAACGCCTACCTCGTCGACCTGGCAATAAAACGCAATAAAACGAGGCAACGAACGCTCTTTTCTTTCGTAGCGCCCCCCCCCCCCCGCCCCGCCCCGGGCCCTTGGTCGCTCGCGCTTTTTCTCTTATTCGTTGGGAAAAGCTCGCGCTCGCGCTCGCACTCGCGGTCAATTAGAATCTTCGGCAGGAGAGTCGGATGCAATGGTTGAGAGGTCGTACGGAATTCGTCGCTACGCATGCGATCGAGAGAGGGAGGGAAACAATTTTAGAGTCAGTGAACCCCCTCGACAGACGCTGCTTACTCAGCGTATCTGAACTCTCGGTAAGATGCTTATCTTACCGCGGCGGTGCACGAGTGTAGAAATGCACGCCCGTAAAAACCGAGAAAGGCATACGCGAACGAGCGTGTAGTGGTGGGCGCCCAATGTGGGATGGCCTCTACGCTAATTGTCAAAGCGAGCGCCGAAGTTTCGTTAGATATTCCATTTGTCCCGAGGGTACACTGTAGATTTTCATTTTTCCACGATGCGTAAGACATTTTTCCACGAGTTAAGACTTCACGACTGGGCTCCTTTCGAACTCTCGCCTCGAACGCTTCGACTTTCGACACACGGTTTCCCACGGGAACGGAAATACGTACTCGATGAGATTTTTCTTCCGATTCGAGTTCATTTGACGGCGCATCGATCGTTTGGTCGAACAATATATGCTCAAAGTACTTTTCAAATAATAAGGAGGAGCGATAATTTAGTTCGCCAGCAACTGAAATCTACATAATGTACCTTTTAAAATACGTTCAACGCGAGTTCATTGTAAGATTGTCGTCGTTGCATCTCAGCAAACGACTACTTTACACGACTGCTACTTCCATTTATTTACGTTTCTCCAAGCTTTAAATATCTATCGGTCTTACGCGGTAAAACTAAATCTAGCAAATTAAAGAATGGATATGAAGCGGAACTCTGCGTCAAGCTTCAAGTACCTATAATGCAGACTTGTGTCTCGTAAACTGATAAAATTATGTTTTTACGAATTTACGGTATTACGAAGAACTTATTACCGTGAAGAATGTACTTACGTGGTATTAGCCTTCTGTAAAATGAGCTATTACCGATACATTAACCGATACATTAACCGAACGTACTAAATGTTCACGGGTACAAGACGGTCGTTGGACGCGTCTCTCGCGCGTACGAACAATAGCCACTCACGAAATAATATACATTTATTTGTTATCCGCAATTCTCATCGGCGTGCTTTTACTCGCGAGTTTAATAGCAGCGAGTTAATGTGCCTTGGATAAAATTCGGTTTACCGAGGATACGTTTAATGAGCGTGAGCCGTCATTTCATGAAATTATGCCAAGGAAAGATTCGTTGCGACCTATTTTATATGAATCGATGTGTCCCGCGTAGAAATATTTTCGATGAGACGAGTACGTGTGCGTGTCGCTCTCGGTTTTTCAACTGTTTTTGATTAGATTTTTCGATATTCCAAATATTAAGAAAGAAGAATAATCGTTAATTTCTGCAGTCGCTATTTTTGCAAGTCGCGAATACATTTGTTGTTCTACTCCAAGTCAAATCAGTTCAACTACCGACATCCGTGTCACCGTTTACTTCAAAATTTTCCTACCAGCTTTTCTTCCTGTTTTTTATTACGATACTTGATACTTTATTATTGTACATTACGGATGTAAAAAGTGATAGCAGAGTCTTAATAGCTTTAAAAGTATCTCCGAACAATATTTTAACGACATACGACGACGACTGTAAAGTGTATCGTTGGGAATATGTATTCGTGAAATAACTACATTTCTTTGCAGTATTCTTATGCGGTCGTGCCACTGGTACATCATAGCGAAATCTTGGTTCAATTCGGTAAGAAAATTTTTATGTTATGAAATTTTACCGAAAAGAGTCATAAATAAGAGTTCGAATTATCCTTCTCCACGGCACTGTTCGAATAACAAACAGCAAGTATCTACAAACTCTTATCGTATTATTTAATCGTTTGAACATTTTTTTAAGAATCTCCGCGTAAATAGAAGGGTCGATTGGCCATTTAGAAATGGAGAATGTCGAGCGTTGAAGATCAGTCTGATCCACGACTAGGCGAAACTAATTTAAAAGCATGTAACGCACATGCCTATGTAGCAATAATTAAAAACGAGGACAATACAATTGATCGGCGAGCGCTATTTAAAACCGGTCTCCTCTACTTTGAGCTTACCGGAAGTCTCTTATAAAAGGGAGTACTACGCATTGCACGCATACCGACTATGGATTTTGTTTTGTCTCACTTTTTCCCGCAACGGCACAACCTACAATAACACGAAGGTTTGTTCACCGATTTACATCGAATCTACGTCGCATCTACGTCGAATCTACGTCGAATCTACGTCGCATCTACGTCGAATCTACGTCGAATCTACGTCGAATCTACGTCGAATCTACGTCGAATCTACGTCGAATCTACGTCGAATCTACGTCGAATCTACGTCGAATCTACGTCGAATGAAATACAATTAATAATTATTCGAAAAGAGTACATAAATCTGAGACAGAAAAGTATCCGCATAATAATCATTGCATTGTGATCCTAGGTGGACATTTTTATTTATATTTGGATATAATAAATCTGTATCGAAGAAGGTTTTTTATTTAAAAAATACTTCCTGAAACGCGCAAGAAAAGTTTGTTGTTACTTTGCCATGAAATTCTTATCGAGAGCTTATCCAATAAATTCGCGCCAAGTTTCAAGCACGTCAGCAATTGTAAATTTTTAACAATATATTTCATAAAATTGCGAACGCTCTCTTAAACTTGGACCCTCGACGACTCCTGCAAACTAAGCAAAATTTCGCAAACTCCGCATAAACTTCACGCGGACATCAAATAACTTATTATTTGAGAGGGGCATATATTCGCATACCGTCGATTATATTATGATATCTAGCAAACTATTTTATTACCAAATGACTTGCTCGATCGTAACGAGAATTGTAATTATCAATGAGTAGATCGAAGCGCATTTTGTTGACGAGAAATTTTGTAAAGGACTGTGCAAACCGTCGCTTTAACCAATGATTTATCGCAATTAACGTTTAACCGATTTTAACAAGGTTTATTGCTTTTTTTCTATTTTCCCAATTTCTCGAGACAGAAAATATGGAAAAGAAAACAAATTCGTCAAAATTCTTTTGTTTGGAATGCTTTAATAAATTCACCATCACTCTCACCCTACCGAGAGTAATTGATACCGAGCGACACTTATATTTTGTTAAAAAATGAGCGATGCGGAAACATAGGCTAAAAAAGCTCTTTTATCTTTAATAATGTGGATTGTTTCGCGAACAGGTGCACGTTACCGCCGTATACGTGAGTAATATTTTTGAAATTTTCGAAATCGAAGATCCTGGATTCGAAACATTTCTAGAAATTCATTATAATTTCACCTCTCGTGAATTTCTTTCTTTGGGAAAAAATTTTACATCCGATAGTTTTAAAATAGACTTTTTAATCTATCTTCGAGGAAGACCTCGGTAAAAAGGTAAAAAATAAACAGACAGATTTTTTTAGCGATAAATAAAAAATTTACAATATTCCAGCATATATTTGCTTCGATCCCGTTTAGCGAACATTTACCACACTATTTGAGATAATACGTTTATCGAATTTACAGAAGGTACAACTCGCTTCCACGATATTTTCTGCTTTGGAGACACGTGACGTCAACCGAAGATGACGTTTTTTCAACATAACGACGAAAACAGTGTTTACCAGAACGGAGAAAGATTTGCCTTAAGAGTACACACGAGTACTGCACGTAAACAGAGATAATTTATCAAAGAAAGAAATTAATTAAAATAAAAAGGGCAGAGCTAGATCGTCGCAATGCCAAAATTTTCGGAGTCGTGCAAATGCAACGAAGGAGATTCAAACGAGTAAAGGAGTTACGTTACCTTTGTCACACAAACGCAACAAGCAACAAAAAGAGCAGATTTGCGACCGTAAGATTAATTTAGATTCGAAATCGCCGTTGCAATTAATCTCGGAACGACAAGACGAGATAATAAAATACAATAATCTTCATCGAAGGCCTTGAGCCGTAGTATCTCTTCTACAGCTTCTCAATTTGGCAACGTTGCCTCCGTGTCCTCGAGGTTCCTCTTCCTTTTCTTCGCGAGCTCTTTTGCTCTTTTGCTCTTGCTGGAGCACATATCTGTACAACCGCTGCTTGCCCTTTGAGGCTGGCTTGTGCTCGTCCCTCTCGCTCTCTTGTTTGTTCTTGGCTTTATTTTCGACGACAGCTCGCGGTCCAAACAGTTTCGCGCCCGAGACTGACGCAAATTATTACCTAAGCCTGTAAAGAAGCCCGTTTGGAAGTCATCGCGTCGTCGTCGTCGTCGTCGTCGTCGTCGTCGTCGTCGTCGTCGTCGTCGTCGTCGTCAACGTCGCTGGAACGAATTTCATTAGGAAGCTCGTAAAAGTCCGGGGGCAAAGGCTCAAGGGCTATTTTTGAAACTCTTTCACGGGACGATTAATTTCTATTGGCTGACGATTAGGCCGTATAAAGGCTTTTTCGCTTAGCGGGTACGCGAGTATTTCTAATGCATAGCCCGTAAATGTGTACGATTATTACTGCCAAGTTATTTAAAAAGGTGTTACAATTACAGCTGAGCGATTCAAAATGCTGGCTAGATTTGCAAATCATTTTCATCCTACAACTTGCCTTTTTATAACATATCCCTCGTCTATTCTAATATACTCTTTTTTTTAATTCAGCGTTGTTTGCCAAATGGCGTTTATATTTTTTCACTCTGTCGTAATCAAGCATTGATTTCCGTACTAGTGAACAACGCATTATATAAGGAAGGACTTTTCAGGTTATTAAGAAATTAAGGCTATTAAAACTGCGCAAATCTCGCTTGAAAATTAAATCGACCGCGCGTTTGATAAATTACGTGGTATGCACGAGAGCGTGCATTAACATCAGCCACCTTTTGATTCTTTATTTATACGCTCAATACGCTCAATACGCTCAATGCATATTAAAATATACTTTAAATACTATTTCATTTTCATCGCATTAACACAAGAGCTTATGTAACCATTCGTTGCTTATTTTAATACGTTAACGTGTTATTGTAATTTTTACACAATTACAACGTACGGTTCTTCTTGCTGAGCAGGTAAATAAAACACGATGTCAAGTGGTCAATATGAATAAACGAATAAACCGATAAACGCGAAAATTTTGTTAAGAAACGTTGAATAAGGAAAAAAAGGGCGCATAATCAGTAAGCTAATATCGTGAGGTTATTTTTAGCAATCTAGTCGCTTTCTAACATGGCTCATAAAAGTATACCAATTTATCCGCAATCTAGATCCTGTTTGCATCGAGGATGAGTCATGCGATTGGATCGCGCGGCATCGACTTCATTATTCCAGTGTAAAAAAGCAACGAGAACACAACAGAAAACAAGGAAGGGGAGGTTCAAATTTTCAAACTCTAGTACTCGTTATTCATAACAATAAGAGAGCGACTGCACGAATGTTTGAAAAACATGGCAGAATATAAACAGTTTACGGCATGTGCACCTGCTCTTCTACATTTACCGCGAAAAGAAAACTCGATTTACCAACGAGAACGAATGAGAAAGACAAAGATAGCTGGATAATGAGAGAGAGGGGGGGAGAGAGAGAGAGAGAGAGAGAGAGAGAGAGAGAGAGAGAATAAAAAGTCTTGTT
The DNA here is from genome assembly GCA_018907045.1 of Wiebesia pumilae. Lineage (NCBI taxonomy): Eukaryota > Metazoa > Arthropoda > Insecta > Hymenoptera > Agaonidae > Wiebesia > Wiebesia pumilae. The sequence continues at coordinate 308,279 of JACCHZ010000192.1, read as the reverse complement.
AATCGAAAAAACAAGATAGGAAAATAGGACGCATTAAACTGCGCAAGTATTAGTAATTAGTCCCCAGTGGCATGCGAATTTTTCTCATTCCTACTTTAAACGTTAAAAATACAAACATAAATTCATTGAGAGATAGGTTTATATTATTAAAATATTGATTTTATCGAGTATTTAAGCCGGCAGTGTTTTCTCTGGTAGTTAATAATAATAATAATAATAATAATAATAATAATAATATTAAACGGTATGTTAATGTCTTAAATTGATTAAAAATCATGTTAAATGGTTTCTATGCAGAGGCAGGAAATGTATGGGACTAATATTATTTTATATAAAAAATATTCAGTAGATAACCGAACGAAGGCAAGTAAATAAAACGAAAGATTGTTTAAAATGTTTATGCGCTCTTTGTTCGAGTTAATATGATATTTAATATCATCTATTATCTTAAACCAATATTCGATAAAGGAAATGTCAACAAATTTTCGGATAAATTTAACGTTTTATTACAAAGAAATATAAGGCTATTGATAAAACTTATCCAAGTGAAATAAAATAACAGTAATAATTATAATTGATGGCTTGTATTTCACGCACCAAAGTATCGCTTTAAAGCAAATTAAGCTCTATTAAAGATTTCCATTTATCATAAGCCTGTTTATAATTATACGAGAGTTATAAGTATAATATTGAACAGTCATGGTACATGGTTATTTCCTCGTGATATCCACCGATTATTGACATTTCAGCTTTATTATTATTCATAATAAATATCACATAAATAAACATACTGTAAAGCATATTTTCAATTTACTAAACATTTTATAATTGTTGTAAATGATAGATATTCCGATAACATTGTATGAAAATGAATCGTTTCAAGAATATTATTAAATTTACATTTATGGCTGATTAGTTTAATTAACGTAGATGTGCTAGTTTGTTTTTACTGTGAGTAAACAAGATTTCTTTTCGAGTAAGTATTTGATTTGCATTAAACAAGCGTCAAGTTTGAACAACGCTACAAATAAACGTACATCTGTGATCTTTGATTTTTTTTTTTTTGTTATTTTTTTGTTATTTTTTTGTTATTTTTTTGTTATTTTGCGCTGCTTTTATATAAGCTTCTTGTCAAAGCTGCCAATTGAAACTCAATACTATTATTCCCCATTAGAAAAATGGGTTACCGATCAATTAACTACATCGTTGTATACAAGCTAATCGAGCATTGTGATTTATTATAAAAAATGAAGGAAATTAAAAGTCGCTTCTATTTATATACGTAAGTACGCAGGTACAATGAAAGTCCACTACGCGTAAGACAGGTGAAAGCGACAGTTTCGCAACGGTACACAGCTGTTGCTCTTTTAGCACGGCGAGCTCTGCTTTATCAACATCGCATCACCGTTTGCATACCTCGTGCAAAATAAGAATAACTGTCACGAATAGAGACCACGAAATCCCCTCCTTCCCTTAACGCAATAATAAATAACACTGTTGGGGCCACGCGCCTCTCGTAAAACATTTTCTGCACACACGAACGAAAATTATCTCATTAACCCATTCTCCCCGTTAAATCGCAGTTTTTATTTCGAAGGATGAGTAAGATTTTTCTACCGTTTACCAATTTCACAGCTGTTTACCATATCAAAGTATTAAAGTAGTGAGCTGACCAACGGTCAGCTTAAGTAAATGTAGCGCAAGGGTACTCTAGCTTATGCGCGAATGTACCACAAACTACTAATATTGGGTACCAAAACTTTGTATTTCCCACCCGAAATAAATAAACGTATCGTGCATTACGATGAAATTACTTTTGTTTGTTATTTTTCTGGGAATTGCCGTAATATCGTCGTAGAATAGCGTCGTAGAAAGTGAAATCAAAATTAAGCGAACTTGAAATTTTGTTATTTAAAGCTTAAGTAACAAGCGCACGACGCGTACAAATCTCAAATTTTTGTAACAACAATCTTACCAAAAGGTAAAGTGTAAAGTGTAAAGTGTAAAATGTAGACTTTATAATACGTTGCTGGTCAGAAATTCCTGAAAAAATGGCGCTTTAAATTGTAGCTCAGCGTCAGTATTTCCGGTGCTAAAAATCTTACTACCTCCGTACAGTAGTAACGACGCAGAATGAGCATCGCACTAAGAACGATGTATTTCGTTTCCCCTATTTTCGTCTAAAATTGCTCACTCCTGAAGAAGCAGGAATTTGCGTATAAGTAGTACGAGAACTGTCTCTCTCTCTCTCTCTCTCTCTCTCTCTCTCTCTCTCCCCCTCTCTCGCGCTTCCACCACACACACACCTCGCCCTTTCTCTTTGACTATGCGCGTTTGCAGCAAAATTCGCGCGGCTCACGCCCGATTTAGAATTTTGGACGTCGCGCAGTCGTGGTCGTGCGTCGAGTCGACTTAATTAGGGCCCATGTCAAATGGGCGATGAATGCAATGGGTGCCCGCAAGCAGCGCAAGCGTCGATTCTTGGCTCAATTAGTCAAGACAGGCACACAAACGTCTTTTCGCGTACACATCGTGCTTCTGCCGGATAAGACAATCGTAGAGTTTTTCGCGAACTGGAATACGATGAGCAATCGTTCGTTACAGCTTTTACGATGCGGCTGAGCTTGCAACGTACGCAAACGAGAGCTTCATTGGCTTGGCTTAATGGAAAGTCGTAATGACCGCGAACCACCCAATTGATTTTATTAAAATCCCGCGCGAAGAATTATGTCTCGCTCTCGTTGCTCGTTGCTCGTTTTTTCCTCTTACGCATCCACCTCTTACGCATTCCGTCCGTTTCACTTCCTCATTCCACTTTCCGCTTTCCACTTTTCACTTTTGAAGCTCGTCGCAAGCACGCTCTGCTTTTTTCCCACTCGATTTCCCAACGCATTTGAATCATCGTTGGCGCAAATCGGACAAAGATCTAGTAGCCCAGCAAAGTACCCTTTGGATACCGACACTCTAGGAAGTAAAAGGTCGGTAAGACTGAAACGCGAATGCTTGAATGGCTAACGCACGATTTTAAATGACATTAAATTACGATAACCAAAATGCTCATTTTATTATTCCCGCGATAAACGCTCTGGTCGACGACATTACTCTTTTATTACATATAGTCAAACAAAGCTCTCGCGTTATCTTAGCCTGGTCGAGTTGAATTGCTTTTTAGTAAGAACGTTTATTGGTCGTAAAATTTTCAGAATTTTCGGTACCGAGCATTTTAATCCTTGCAAATTATACAAAAAGTGACAAACTTTGCCTTCGCATTCTATCGTCGTCCCACGTAGCTTTCGTCCTTTGCAAGCGCGAACTTTCAATGTTACTTCAAATTCAAAGACAACGCAAAGGCAGTCGTTGGGCATTGTAAAGAATCGAATAAAATTAGCGAACGCCGCGCAATTTGCTACAGGCGCGCATAAACCGGTCGTCGGTGTCGACGTTACGTTAAACAACGTAACAACGCGCGTTCTCTGCCCATTGCGAAGCCAACTCGAACGAGTAAGCCGTCAAAGGCCCGATCCGAAGAGTCGAGGCGTTTTTCACCAGCGGATCTAAAGAAAACTGGAAGACTTTTGCGCGAAAGCGCAAAGTCTCAAGATGGACGTGCGACAGCTAAGCCTGGCCCTTTCCCGGGCAAAACGAGCAGAGAATCAAAGAGAAAAATCAAAAAACCTACGCGAGTCAAGCCGCGCAGTTGCCACGAGTTTTTCCTACGCGCCAAAGTATGATCCAGACAGACCAAGTGTGCAACGCGCGACGGGGATCTCGGACAGGGAGCAAGAGCAGCTGCTGATGCCACACGTTGATCCTCCACGAACTCGAGAAAGGTTCTGGCCATCCGCCGCCGGCTGCCATTCCTCTGTAGTCAAACGACACGAGATAGTCCATTCGAGCAGTCTTCTTCTATCTCTTTTCTTTTCTTTTCTTTTCTTCTCCCGAGCTCGAGCCGATTTTTTCGCGCAATTCTATTCTCCAGCTCGCGCTCCTACTTTCCTTTCGTCTCTTCGTTTTGCTCGGCAGTCCGTGGACCTGCACCGTTGACTGCTCGTGGATTTCGGTTTTAGCTGCACCATTGGGAAGTAACGAGGTTGCACTTTATACGCCCAGTACGTCTAGACTGGGATACTGGCGATCGAACGAACCCCAGGGTCGATGCCAAAGAGCGCCAAAGTACCGAGGAAACCTCGTACTTCGTTCGCTATCACCGCGACTCGAGGTTCGCGTTCGCTTCGCTTGATTACTTACCTCCACCGCCACCAGATGCAAACTCGGAATGAAAGAAAGGAGGAAGGGGAGACCAACGTACCACGCAACTTCACTTCGCGCTGGATAATACTCGAAGAGAGACATAATGCAGTAATTTGTCTGCACGTGCAAAGATACGTGCCCGCGTTGAGAGCGCAGATGCTTTCAGGGGGAGGATTGGAAAGTCGAAGATGAACGAAATTCAGTCGTCCATGGCTGCAGCTGCGGCTGCGGCTGCGGCTTTAAAGGTCGACGCATGAATGACGCCAATGCGGTCTGTCGTTTTGCTAGATGTAGCTAAGGGCTACATTTGTAACCTCGGTAGAGCCACTCTTGTTTTTTTTCTTTTTTCTTTTTCTTTTTCTTTCTTTTTTTAACGACGTTCAAGTAAACCTGGATGATTAGGCTCCGCTGCCTAATCATCCGTTTCTGTATCCCGGAGTAATTTCAATTGCATCCAATGCACCTAGCAGTATTTCAAGAATATTCTGCCAAATTGGAGGTTGAGGCGAGGTGAAGCGAGGTCAAGTTGGGCAACGTTACCGGTTATCAAAAAAAAGAAAAAAAGAAAAAAGAAAAAAGAAAGAAAGAAAAAAAAAAAAAAAAAAAAAAAAAAAAAAAAAAAAAAAGAAAAAGAAAGAAAAAAAAAGGAAAAAAAAAAGAAAGAAAAAAAAAACGAAAGACATCGAGTGGTCCATGGCACGTCGCGTTCTAGTATCAAAAATTTGCAAATAATTTGGCTAACCCCTAAGGTCCAGTCAAGGATTCGATGAAAGCTTTAATGAGCTGATTATATTAACTTATTTGACCAGCACTTTTTCCTGAATTTTATTCGACGTGAAATTAAAAACCATTATTGGCTGTCGTCATAGTAGTCGTCGTAGGGATTATGATAGCCAATTAAAAAGTCAAAAGCAAAAATCAAAGCGAATTGCGTAACTTTTAAATATTAAATCTTTTATCCGTGAGTTACACGCGCGTGTACGATACTGGAAAGTAGATTCAGGAGGAACTGACGTTTACTTTCGTTATCTAATTTCACGATTTAAGGAATTTCTCGTCTCGCTGAGCCGAGTCCGTCTCTACGTTTTTATCGTTAAGTGTCGTTGAACATTAAAGAAAATGCGAAAGCCGAATTTTCCGCTTCTTGTTTCCCTCGTCAAGTGTATCTCGATAATTGCTCTCGTAGAACTGCAAAGCCAGGTGCGCACGCGCGCGTTATTTTCCTTTACGTCGTTTGGAGGCACTTTGGAAGCACTTTGGAGGCACTTTGGCAGATGCAACTTCGGCAGATGCAACTTTCGGTATCGGAGAAGCGTAGGATCCTTCGATAACGCGAAGGTATCGCTCTTGAGCGCTCCGAAGCACTTTAAAGCGTTCGGAAAGTGTGATCGAAAGCGCCCAGGGCGACGTGGGATCGAAATCGAGCCGAACGTGCACGGGAAATTTGCCGCAAACCCTGGCGTGCGCGTATACACACGCACACGCACACGCACGCGCGCGCGCGCGCGCGCGTTAACACGACTACGTGCCGTCGTCCCAAGCCGATCGAGTTGCTGAGAACTGCGATCTCATTTTGCTCTTGTCGGACAAACTTCGAAGAACTTCGAAGAACTTCGAAGCGAGACGGACAGTCGTTGCCCCGAGGTGCCTTTGGCCAACCGGTGGAGCTAGGAAATCTCGATGTCCGACGTCCACGTAGTAGAAGCGAGCGCCGGGTAACGCGAGAAAATCCCAGTCATCGACCCCAGACCAGCCTCCCCCGGGTATTACTTTGCTCCGGTGTGACATAAGCGAATCGGTGACAAGTGTTTCTCCTCGTCCGTCGTCGTCGCGCGCGTGTACTCGGTAAGACGAGGCGCCAGAGCGAAACCGTCCAACCGTTAAGTACTCGTTGCTCTCCCTCCTTCTTCCCACTGATTATACGCCGAGGAAATTGATTCGCCGAGCGCCGCTTTATACTCGTGATTAAATCACAATTATTTCCGAGCTGCGAGATCGTTGTTGGCATTCTATTTACGAGAGCTTCGCGCGATTGGAGCGTGACTTTCCAAAAGATGCGAATTAGATCGATCTTACGTTTGGAACGTCGAGCCACGGCTTAACGTAAATATTAATTATTTACGTTATATTAAAAATTATAACCGAACCGCGTTATTAACACTCAGCCAGTTTGCACTTTCATTAATTGGTGCCAGGCATTGCACCTTCGAGAGCGATTCGTTCCCCATTGTTAAAAGAAGAAAAAAACGGTATTTTATCAGTCAACTTGTAACTACAATTGTAAGTGACAATTATAACAAGCAGCTGTGAATAAGATTAAGTTTCTCTTATCGAACAACGGAGTGTTCGAAAGTAAGGATAAAAATGTGGAAAATAGAAAATGCGCATCGAAATTGAAACGTAGCAGTAAAGCGGAAGATTCAACTGTCGCATTACTTGTAACGTTGTATGTAGCCCAGGAACTATCAATCGAGTACGCGTACACAGCGTAACAGGTTGATTCGGTACTGTACGCCATTCGTCGTGATTATTCAATATCATCGGTCAAAAAGTTTACCAAGTCATATTTTTTGTCCACAAAGGAAAGGAATGTGCTTGTATCCGACACGAAAGTTAATTATACCTACTCTTAAATTCAAATATATCAGATGGTAAACAAATTTCTCATTAAACGTATAACATCAGGTTTTTTTTAATTTAACGTCAAATTCTTTAATTCTCTAAAGGACACTGAACCTCAAATGCTTAAATCTGTATTATTGAATTATTGCTTTTTAAACTTATGCTCTACTTATGCTTTATTAATGTGAAAGAAAATGTAACGCGAATCAGTTTCCAAGTAACTATTGTAACTTAACGGTGCAAACTAAGCTTTCAAAGGAGACGAAAAACCAAAGTTACACAATCGCGAAGGATAACTTAAAAATTTAACCATTTAAAAAGTATATTTTATTTGGATTTAGCAACGCGCGTACATCCTGTGCATACGCGCTCTATGTGTAATTTAACCCAAATTAGAGTTGGAGTGCTCTTTAACCTACGACTCTTTGAAATGCACTATTAATCTAGATTAATTAAAAAGAAAAACATTTCCATCGGGCCTTTCTTACGAGAATTACTTATCTTTACTTTCGGAGCGACTGACGCGCTGAAAACTTTGCCAAATAATGTCAGTGATATCATTTACAAAGTACAGCGATTCCCCGTCATTTTCTTATCTTCGATCTCATGAAATTGCGACTACACGGAATTTGCAGGTCCGGCCAATAAGCTGATGCCGCTTCGTAGCAGAAATCACTCTTGCGTACAATCGTGCGTGAGGTTAGAGAGAAAATCTAGTGTCCCCCCGCCCTCCTCCTCCTCCTCCTCATCCTCCACAACCGGAGGCCTTGGACGCGCCGCAGCGCGAGTGTCCGCAAGGTACAAAGCGATAAAGAGGAGAGAGATAGAGTCGGGAAGAAGGTGGATGGGGCGGGGGCGGGGGCGGGGGCGGGGGAGGTGGAGTGTGTGTGTGTGTGGGGGGGAGAGAGAGAGAGAGAGAGAGAGAGAGAAGTCTTGCGCGGATCTTGAACCTTCGAATAGACGAGCGAGTGCGGTTCACGTTTCTCAGCTTCCATACACAACTGGCTTTTCTCTCCGTAGCCGTTGGTAACGTCCTCGAGAGTTACGTTATACGTTGTACCAGTCGCGCGCCTTCTGCGATTCGAATATAAAACTACGTACGGATGTTTCAATTGCATCGCACGAGTACGGGCACGGCAGAATGAATTACAGCAGCTTTCCGAAATTCATCGTCCGGTATATCGATCGTTATCGCGCACAATAGTTGGAAGGTGGAGTAGTCGCAACAAGTGGCACGTGAAAAGACTTCCCTGTGTGTTTACATTACCAATGATCAATGCGGCGAGTTGCCTATCAAGTTAGAAATGCATTCTATCGAATCGACTTACTCTCGAATTCCTTTACAATTGTTGCACGTCAGTTCGGTCATAAATAATGGATTTTCAGTCGCAATGATATTTGAGCCTAAGAGTTAACAGCACTCGTTGAGACTTCGTTGCGCATTTACATATCTAAAATTACGGTCGAATGGATAGTTGCAAGGCTTATAGTTGTACCAAATATCACATCCGAGTTCTGCTGCCGTTGTTGCACGTTGGTGAAACAACGCTTTTCTTCATCGTCTGCACTCGCAATGGAGAAGAACGTCATTCGTCAGCTTCGCAAAGAGCGCGAGGCTCTGTAACGACGCGGACGACGCAACCACGAAGACATTACTTTATACAAAGCAAAAAGTGCTCGTTCTCGTCGTGCCTCGGACGCGCATACGCTGCCTTCTCAGAGAATGGACGCGAATCGATGGCGATGTCCGGGCTCGAACTTATTACCCGTAAAGACGATGTAACTGTTTCTAACGCCGCATCCTAATCGCGTCGGCTTTGCGTCCGACGCGACGGTGGAAGAAAAAAACAGTTCGAAGCTTCCTGGAAGGACACAGGACCTGTCACTCGACGCTACACAATGGAGAGGCTGTCGGGGGCCGTCGGGGGCCGTCGGGGGCCGTCGGAGGCCTCGTCGGGTGCGATCCACTTTCTCGAGTTACGTAGCCTTTATTCGGGACCCAGCGGCAGGGGTAGTGGACGAAGGGGAAAAAATGGCCCCAAGGAGCAAGAGCGAGGTCGAGTGTACGTAAATAGGTGGATGGTTGCTCTTTGGCTCGAAGTATGAACGCTCGAGCGGCAGAAGCTGGATGGGATGAATCGCTCGATGACGTTTGTAGCGTCTCATTCGCGGTTAATGATTTGTTTAGACGCGCGTACAAGACAAGAATCCAAGATATCAAGAGAGTGGCGGGAGGGAGGGAGGGAGGGAGGGAGGGAGGGAGGGAGAGTCCAAAGGGACGCACGTCTAAAACGAGCGCAAATCGACGGGGGAAATTTTGTTGCCAACCTTAATATGGATACGCCGTTTTCAATTTCAGTACAGCGTCAACGACTAAGTTCGGTTTAAAGACAAAACTTACTATAGTTACACAATGCGTGGGTATGCGTTAAAAAAAGAGCCGTGACGACTGTGGGCTAAATTTGTCGAGCTTTAACGATGTTAAAGCTGTGCGATTACTTATCAACTAGTCGCCGGTATAACCTGGACGTTACGTTCCACAGCGATCTTGTGCCAATGAACCGATCTCAACCGGTAACAAGCAGGTGGCACTATCCTTAAAACCCTGTGCCAGAAGCTACGAGCCAAAGTTTCCGGACGAAAGCTCCAAACGGAATTCCCTCGAGATCCGATGCTCCGACTCTGGCACGACATTTTAGCCTCCGAAACGTCTGTACATCAACTTTTTCTTTAAACGTGAAAATTTAAGCGCTAGTTTGCTTAAAACTTGGGCATCCAGAGAAGTGAGAAATATAATTTCCAAAGTAACGACGACACCGAAGAATGGCAATAATTGCACAGCAGAAGTACACTCGTTTCCCTGACAACATTAGGAATACCGTCACGCGTGTCGGCATAAGCACAATAACGATCGGATTAAATTTTTCTCATCGTCTAATTTCGTGTGCAATGGCATTTCATGGACCGTTGACTTCAGGTGCTATGAAAAATTAGAAATGCTCGTGTCAACGATCCACGATACCTAAAATAACAATTCCCAACAACGTCTTGAACGGCAAAGCACATGGAAACGCTTTGGCATTCAGCATTGGTAGGAAAAAGAAAGCGAAAGAGATTGGGAAAAGAGCGAGCGAGAGAGGAGGTCGGGGCGCGGGCCGGTGAGGGCGGTGAGGGCGGTGAGGCCGGTGAGGGCGGTGAGGGGGGGGGGCGGGCGGGAGGAGAACTCCCAAGAGAGTGCACAATTACAATGGCAGAATGCGCAACAAGTGATCCCCTTCCACAACGCAAAGTCGAGCGTCGTCTCTCCCCCTACACACGACTCCAGAATATCGCAAGGGGAACAAGAGATCGGGGTAAGGAACACTCACACTTAATGAGGACGACTCCGTTATGCAGATCTTCCATTCTGCGTTCTCCGAGCGCCGCCAGGTCGTAATGGGTGGACGTCTCTCCGATCGACTTAACCTCAAATTACGAGGGAGAATCGCGCAGCACCAACACTAGCCCGCTATCAACGCGAATCCCGGCTAAGGCTGCGACAACACAACAAACACAACCCGAGCGGGCCACCACCCACGCGACGCACCCGCTGCCCGATGCACCACCACGCGCTCTTGCGACCGAGCGACGAGAACAACGTCGAGAACAACGACGCGCCGCAACGCCTGCGCGTCTTGCGGCGATCGGGCGACGGCAGTTGCCCAGCTGTTACGCGGACGGCGGTGGCGACGAGGCGATCGAAGTCGCGCGCGGGTGACAACGGACCTGGAGCGCGACGACGGGCGTCGACGGGCACGTAGACGACGACGGTAAGAACATGGCGCGCGCGCGCGCCTCTCCCCGTCTTCGAACGCTCGTATCCTCGAGACTCCCGGTTCGGGACTGAGGAGGCACGCCGACGAGCAGCGCGAGATTTCTGGCCTGCACTCCTCGCTCTCTCTCGCTCTCCCTCGCTCTCCCTCGCTCTCCATCGCTCTCCCTCGCTCTCCCTCGCTCTCCATCGCTCTCCCTCGCTCTCCCTCCCTCCCTCTTGCTCTCGCGCACTCGTCCGCTCTTTAGCTCGCTGCCCCTTCTACGCTGTGCTGCTGCCGGGCTTTCGGCGAGCGAGAGAAAGAGAAAGAAACGGGGACGGACCCTCGCGCCTATTTTCGGTAATTTCGATTTCGTCGGAGCGCCCCCGTCGTTGTTCCGCGGGGCTCGTTCTTTGGGAAAAGTACCCCCGCGACTCCGGAGTTTTTCCCGAAGCGAGTGCCGGGGCGTGCAGCTCGAGACGGAGCCCACGATGCGCGAGAACCGCCGGTCGAGAGTGCAGTGGTGCTCCGTTGGCGGTGCCGTCGAGGAAGGAGGGCCACGGGGCCGAGGCTGCGCGGCTCGCACAGGAGAATGGACATCGGAAAAAGGACGGAGGCGACGATTGTTTCGACCAGGGATATTCTCTCGGTCTCGCTTCCTCCCATTTTCGCGGAACAACCGGGATCCGGTGCTGGTTGCTGCTGGAGAAGGACTTTTGCCTTTCGTTAGGATCGGGCGGCTCGATCATCCGCGGACGCACGCAGTCCTGCTCATTGCGCGTGACTCCGATGGTCGCGAGTGAATTCACGCGCTGTTGTTCGTAGGCTATTAACGGAATAGAAGGCGATCCTAATTTCTATCCTAATGTTCGGGTCGCGCAAGTTGCTCGAAGAGAGACGCTTGAGAGAAGACAAGCTTTTCCCCGTTTTTTGGCGAGCAAGAGGGAGGAGAAAGCGAGGAAAACGGTTCGAACGAGTACGCCGAGAGATGGCGAAGGACGGACGCGCTCGGGTGGTTGGAAGAAGAAAGGAAGGCCGGGGGAGGAAAAAAGAGCGCTGCAACGCGAGGGCTGGAGAACTCGGCCCTCGGAGGAGTAACGGAGGTGCGCGAGGCTGCACCGCGTTAAAGGGAGCAACGGAGAAGGGGAATGTAAATGGTCGAGGGTCTGATGTTTTGCGGGGAACGCGGGGAACGCGGGGGAGGTGAGCGAGAAAAGAGAAGGATGAGAGGGACGGATGAAAGGATGAGAAACGGATGCGGCAGGCTAGTGGAGACTGAAAGTTTAATGGCTCCACTGTTGTACTCCACTGTTGTACTCCGCTGTTGTACTCGCGAGTTGTGCTCGGGGATTTCGGAAAATAGGCGGGAGAGCGATAATGTTCCGAGGGCTTTTAATTTGAATTTAAACGAAGTTTCGGATAAATGCCTGTGCAGGATTTTGAACAAAGTTTGTCGTTCTCTTTGCTTTTCTTCCCTCGCATTGGCTCGAAATAAAAGAACGCATTATTTGTGCGTGTATTTATTTTTGTGCGCACGGTTGACGAGAATCGACGAGAACAAATGGTTAAAAAGGAGCGATATGTCTCGCGTTAAAGGGTCAGTCCTGTTTATCGTGAAAAGACGCCTTTTGTTGATTTTGTTGGATTTGTTCCATTTTGTTCCATTTGTTTTTGGACGAATACATGTATTTTGCGCGTTACATTTTCCACTGCACATCCTCGCGTACTTTTCGGCGCAAAGAAACCACGGGCGAAATCCCAACTTGACGTAATAGACATGCGACGACTATAAAAAGCATCGATCGAGTCGACGCTATTAATTTTACCTCCGCTACCTTCCCGGTCTTTTTCGCACGCTGGTCAATATCACCTACGAGAATTCGATAAATGTGTCTTTAACTCGAAAGAACCTTCGATATTTTTAAACTAGGAACCGCTTTATAATATATACAGCTCTTGAAAAGAAGTTTAAATTTACATTTTTAACGTCAAATACAAATTCACGCACCATCGATATCGTATTCAAATTATCGATTCGAAAAAACTTGGATAGACTGTCGACACTCTGAAAAGCACCGTAAGAGTATAAAAAAAAGACTCTTTTTAACCTCGTCGTTCTTCTCGTTGATCGTTATAAATTGGATTCGAATCCCTTTGACTCGCGTTATGAATAATAGTGTAAAGCAATAATATTACATTGAGAATAATCTTTATCTCGCAGAGATAATACGAATATCTTTTAATTCTATTTAATGGTATTTTTCAAACTGACGCATCATGTACGAACTTCATAGCTCTATGTAAATCATTGGCCAAGTGGTGTATTTCAACTTACATGGACGAGAAGTGTATGCGATCGATTTTGTCACTCACCCATTGGAAAAAGAAAAAAATTCCGTTGAGATATTCATTGAACGAGTATTGAAGAAATTTGTTGAACCGTTTGCAATGCTCGTCAACTTAATACCTCGAAAACATGACTTTTCTTTATTAAAACGATAAATATTGTACGTACGTATGCCTTTGACATCCTCCTTTTCATTAATATTTATCAAATCAATGTCCGTTAATATGTTATTGCATCGATATGAATTTACAAATGCGTACACTTTAGAGCCGAATTATGTCAAGTACTTTTATTTTTTTTTTTTTTTATTTTTATTTTTTCTATCTGCAGAGAGCAATTCAAGTACAAATTGAAATTCAAGTACTAAACAATAAACTAACAATCGTTGAAATTCAAGTACACGCACTTTTTTTAACGCGGTCTCGTCCATAATTTGAGCGTGGATTTTAATACTCGAACTCGTCAAAAGATCGAGTAAATATGTCATTACAAAAAGAGATTGTCTTGGTGGTAGATTTTTTGGCGTTATATAAATAAAGAGAGAAAACTATTTTAAATAAATAGCATGTAATACAATGTCCAATATTTATCGTTCACTTTTGTACACTTTCGTATTCCTTGTGCAAGTTTATGATTCTATATGTAGAAAATATCTTATAGAACTACGCATGGAATATTTTAAATCGTCATAATTGAAAACTATAGTTACAGTACGACAACGACAAATTTCGATATCAATTCGTTCACTTGATCGGCTTTTATAATATTCTTGCCATTCTATGGTTGCCAATATTTACATCTGTGTGCAACGTGTTTTCGACGTTGAGAATACATTCGTTGGAAAAAATCTCGGATGACTTTAATTTTATAGTATTACGCGATCTTTCTTCATTTTAGAGAGTCGATGCTATTGTACACAAATCGAGATGTGACGTGACATTCGTTATAAAATGAGAACGAGAAGCAAAAATACATAGACACAGGCTTGTATTTGAACGGTAATTTGTATTAAAAAAAAAAAAAAAAAAAAAAAAAAAAAAAAAATTCGAGGAAAAATATGAAGAATGGAAGACTAGAATAGAAAGGCAAAAAGAATTAATGTATACGAAGACTCTCTTACTCTAACTCTCTCTCTCTCTCTCTCTCAAACACAAAGAAAGAGAGCGAGGGGAAATTCTAGAATTTTTACGGTTTAGTTCGTTGCCTTCGTGACCTCCCAAGGTTTTCTCAAAAAGAAAATACTCGAGTGAAGCTTGAATGCCAGTTATTTACTCAATACTTTTCGTACGTAGGTTTTAAGTGCGTTTTTACATACGCGTACTTTGCAGCGTACAACTTATTTTTTGGTGTATTTTCCCTTCACTCGACCGATTAGTCATCATTAAAGAACCGATGAGTGTGTCGTACAATTATTTTCAGATTCTTTAATTTTATAATGAAAGAGCAAAGCATTGGCTCGTAATAGTTATATTTTTAATTATTATTCGACGGTAAAACCTTGTATTATTAAAATATTTAAACGTATACAATCGTGTTTGTGAAAATGCGCGTCTCTCGTCGCTCTTGGATTAGAATAAGGAAACAGAAAAGAAGTTTAAAGACGCATAGATCGCCAGGCATAACAAGTTGCCATCGGATTAACGTGAAAGCATCGTGAGATTGCTATTGGCGAAGATAAAAATACGCGTGAATTCGGGAAGAATAAGTGAGGCAACAGCTTTTTAATCTTTTCCGTCATCCGCATCTCGTATTACCACCCATGAACTGAACCACAAAACTACCGTACATTAAAACAATCGGAATCGTACAGCAAGAGATCGTTTGTTATTCGTATAAATGAGCAGTCGATAGAGCCACGGATAGAGTTCTTATTTATTTTCAATTTCCATACTTCCATAGTGAAAAATAGGAAACAACAAATTTTTATAATAGAATTTTCTACTAGTCCACTTGGACCAGCTAATTTTATTTTCGTAGAAGGAGGCCAACAAGAACTACACGTAAGTTTTAGAAGTTGAGACGAATGACCGAATTAGATCATATCGTTACTTATATGATATTTGACACACTTTCTTTCCAAGTTACAACCCTGTATTTGACAAAAAAAACTTTGTCAAACTCGACGCAGATCATCGTAAGAAAAGTTTGGACTGCCGTGAAATGCTTTTTAATCATCGGTAAATCGGAAACTGATTTTGAACTTTGTATCAAATTCCAACTTCTTTCACAAAAAATAATACTAAATTATTATTCTCAGTTCGTTACGTATAACTTATTTATATCACCTCTTTGTCTTTCGTTTAAATTGCACCGTAACCTTGATATGACGCACATAATCGTATAGACGTCCATTAATATAAGTTAACGAACCAAATGCTCACAGACGTCTAGTGTCATTTCAGATCTGCTTAATGTATTTTCACAGAAAACCCCTCTTTTAAATAAACTACGTCGCCTCTAGATCAACCTTTAAGTACCTTTAATTGTAAACATTAATTGGTCCATCAAACTTCCCTAAATTTTTTAATTTAAATAATCGTGAGCTAGAATAACTTAAAGTATAAATTTTAAGCTCCTTTATATACCTCTATTTCGCGTGTTTCTCTGCGTTCGAGAGAGAGAGAGAGAGAGAGAGAGAGAGAGAGAGAGAGAGAGAGAGAGAAACAATTTTAAACAGAATATTGATAATTATAAGGTTTGGCGAAAATGATCGAAAAAGTAACACAATAAATTACGTACTTTATTTGTATTATTATTGTTACGCGTAAATTATAGACGAGCGTCCACATTGATTAGCGAATAAAATGTTTACCTTGTACCTTGATATATAAAAAATTAGTCAAATTCAAAATGGTGGATAAAGTAATCATTTTTTTAAACCCGCCTAACCGAGCCTGGCTAATTTACTCAAATCGACTTTGCGCACAGAAGCGGTTCACCCTTAAAAACGTCCAAATGAGCGAGTCGATTAAGTAATATATACAGATATTTATGTCGTAAAGCTTGGAGCTTTACGATACGGTGAGAGCGAGAAAGTTGTTTCCCAATAAAGGTAGCGAAGAAACAATGCAATTTGAAAATCTCTTTGCTAAGCAAATGTGATTCAATTCCAGGGGGTTGAACATCGAGGTGTAAATTTCGTCGTTGGCATCGCGATTTCAAGTTGCAAGGCTACTACTACAAGCTGCCAAAACCACAATTGCCCCGAAAACCAAGCAAACCTAGCAAACAACGAGCAAATCGAGAACCAACCGTAGAGGCACTAGACGCAGCATCATTCGACCGGATACAATGACCATCTGGTTTTTCAGCGTCAGCGGGACCCATCGCCTTGGTGCATACACAGATCCAAGTGGGAGCAGAAAAGTGGGAGCGGAAAGGAGAAATTCTGGGAAACTGTGGAGCTACACGTTCAGGTGTGTTCCCAGATTCTGTGTAACTCTACTCCCTATTTACTTGCCCCAAGCTTATTTCGTCGTATGCATCGAAAACGCAATTCCTATTTAGTTCTGTTTATTTAATTTTCTTCGCGAACGTAATAGCATCAACTTCCTTTGTTTCTGAGCTGCTCTTTCCAAAATTTGGTACGAAAATACCAAAATTTGGTATTTTCGAATGCCGCGAAAAAAGACGCATTTAAGAAATACAGTTTTTGCTTAGTATTGTCGTACCATAAAATACTCGTATACTTTCAAAGCTGCAACATTTAATTTACAAGTTTGTACAAAAGTACAAACGATACGTTCGATAGAATATATTCGATACAGTATTTCTGTCGTTGGCAGTAGCGATTTAAAGTTACAAACGCACGTTATACAACACCGCGATGTCTAAAAAAAGGATAAATAACTCGCACATAAGTATGGTTTAGCCGTGCATCGAACTCATTCTACAGACAATTATTAAAATGTTAATGGCATGTTGCATTTATACGTTGCAACATCAAATCGGAACGATATTTAGAATAAAAGCTTTGCATTTTCCGATTCGTTTTCTACTCGTCAATTATTGAAATGAGCTAATCGGCGTACGCGTCTGTGAAGAATCGCCAAGAAGGAAATAAGTTACTTTTCGCTAGATTTCAGCTAGATATTCAATAAATTCAGGCTTGTACGTGCATAAGCCTCGATACATATTTTAGTACACATGCCAGGCAATAAACTCATTTTTCGTAAAAATGTTCAGAGACAGCTAGACGTTAAGGTTGATTTTTCGATCACGTAAACCGAATGCAAAGCTAAAATTCAATCGAATTTAATTTAACAAAAGTTCGCAATCGTAAAAGCGGATGATGCAAGTTCCATTGTCCGCGATTACACTACACCCAAGAGGTGTTTGTTCCGCAAGGAAATTCGATGCGCTTCGGAAGTTCGCACATTTAGCGCGGATCTGACTCAATGTCGACTAATAATACATAGTCAAACTCTCTATGGCTTTCAGTTCTACGGTATAGTTCTTAGATTCTTATTGGCTCCCACTAGCCGAACACCAATTCCCAATCTGTAATGACATTTTTATTTCTGAAAATTATTTGCACCGATTTTCCGATCTCCGCATCTCGTTGATAATCATATTTTCGGCTTTCGGTCTTGTCACTGAAACGAGTGCATCGTAATACTTTGTAAGTAAGCTTTTAAAGGACATACAAGTCCGTATTACAAAGCGCAAGATGCGCGTTAACCCCTGTGCAATGCGCGCTACTCTCTAACGGGGGATTATTCCTTATTAGTTGGGCTCGTCTCCTTTCAAACACGCCAATCCTCTATCCGCCTATCGGTTTAAACGCACTTTAATGCGGTAGAGCAGCGGCAATTAGCGCGAAAAGCGAAACTAGGGAGGCCGGCAGGGCAGCAGCGGTCTACCGTATCGGCCGACGGTATGCGGCAGGCGTCGACGCTCCCGAGGATCGACAGCCTCCCGCCCGGAGCGCGACTATCGGCGTCCGAGCTCGCAGCGACTCCGAAGGCAACAATCGTGGCTGAACCTGGGGCAGAGGGGTCCGGAAGCCTGCGAGAGCCTGCAACGGGGTCTAGATTTCAGTGCGCATCAGGGCTCTCGCTGAACATGATAAGGCTTCGCCCGGGGGCCGCTCGATCGACTGGCACTGATCCGCGAAGAAGGACAAGGACGACGGCATCGGCGGTTAACAGACGGCGGCGGCGGCGGCAGCAGCAGCAGCAGCAGCAGCAGCATGACGAGCAGCCACGTCTACCATCACGCCAAGTTTCGATGTGAGTTCCTCGGCACCGTCGGTTCCCGCGCGCCCTTCCGAGGTCGCGCATCCTCGCGTGCTCAGCAGCTCGGGGGGACGGGATCGCGCGCTGCCTCCTTCGCTCGGGCGATGAGCGCGAACGCGTTCTTCTCGTCGGTAGTCTTGGAGCTAATTTCGAGCGCGACTCGTCGTCGCTCCTTTGCTCTTCGTTTCGCACGCGACGCTTTGCCCTCGATGTTTCGTGTCGCGGTCGAGACTCCGTGGCGCCATTTTTTTTTTTTTTTTTTGTTTTTGTTTTGTTTTGTTTTGTTTTTCTGATATTTTCGCGAGTTGTCGTCGAGCGTCCTATAATCGCGTGGCGAGACTCGCTCGACATTGTTTACGTAGCAGCGCGCCTAAGGTGAGTAATTTCGAACGCCTAGGGATTTCGCTTTCTCCCTTCGCGTACTCCTCCTCGAGTACGCATCTTCTTCTCTTCCGTTGTACTCGTCGACTCGTGCACTAGCGGCACGATTCATTTAAGATTAGCTTTCGACGAATTTCAACTTTATTCCATTATTGCCCCCCGAGTGTAGTCTGCTTAAACTCGAGTGTCGAGTTATATTTACTCGATGGGTAAAGCAGATCTCATTTAACGTAATGCCAAAGTTTTGCATCTTGGAGACTAGTGATCCTTAGGAAAATTATGCGATCATCTGTTTAACGCGTGGGCGATAAGCAATGCGTATCGGAGATAATGCGATCCGAAAGGACCGTTTTAATAAGCGATAACTGGACGGCAAAGACGGGCGAGCAGTAACGGAAACAAGTACACAAATTGGACAAAATGTACGCTTTCGAAAATAATATCGTATTTACATTACCATACGTAAATGTTGACAAAGTTATGTAATTTATTAGAATCGAAACGAGATCGTCCAAAAGTTACTTCTGAGCCTTTGTTATATTGACTTATGATGCAAATAAGCATCTACGGCACGAACGGCGGTTACCTTCTTACTTTTACTCGTTCACTTCGACGTAGCACTTGATTGATTTGCATTTAAGATTGCACTCAAGATGCTAACCTTTCAACGATTAACGAATACTGAACCTCTAACGAATCGGTAGCTTGTTTATTTTACAATTATAAACAAATGAGCCTACCGGGCCGGATGAAAAGTTCCAGATTAACCCAAACATCCACGAGCGTGCGATCGTAAAATCTCCGATACTGTGGTCCTCGCCTCTTTTACGGCGTATATTATCACGCGCGGCGAAAACGTCGAACGCCCCCGTCCACTATCTCCCTTCTCCGAGTGACCTCGAGTGAGTCTCCGATAACTCGAGAACATCGCTAACTGGCGGCCACGTCTTTTTCTTTGCAGGGACGGAAAATCTCACCTGCCGCTTTATTCAGCTGAGAAAGGAGCATGGAAAGATGTTCACGGGACGGAAGTATTCTGCTCAGGTTGGATGGGAGTGAGTATAAATGAGGGGGGTAGACGCGATAAAATAAAAGCGCCTAGAAACCGAAAGATTATTTGCCACCTGCGCCTTTTTCTTCCCATAAGATTATAATATTCGCTCGTTCGGATGTCCAACCTTCTATGTCGGCAATGCTTCGTTAATTAAAATTGCAAGTGTGCAAGCAAATCTGAGATAACGTAATATTATTTCAAAAATAAGTACACTGAAAACGGCATGCCGGTTAGGCTTTAATCCATTCAAATGATTACAACTCAAGTCGGTATAAGTCCTGTAATGTAGGTAGGACAGTATAAATTGTGAAAACAGTTATAAAAAATTCAACGTAAATATTTTTCTTGTAATTTAAATGTTAATAAGTCTTAGAAAGTGATACTAAAACAAAATTATATTCTGATAGAAAAAAAAATTCACTGAAATTTCGTCAAAATTTAGTAGCTCACCCCCTATACCAGCCACAGTTGTCGATCTTCATCGTAAAATCTTCCATCTGTACATTGAGTAATGTTGAAACTCCGCCGGTAAAATTTAATATCCCAAGTTTTGAACGAATATATAAATACATACGCGTTCAATTCAATCAAGAATACATTTTACATTATAAAGCAGAAATTATTTTGACGTAAAAAATATATTGATCTGTATTATCAAATGTAAAACCGTAACTTAGAAAATATGAATTTAATGCTTGATTAATGAATACCATTGAAAATTTTAAGCTCATATAGTTTGATCGAATACTAAACAAATCAGAGCTTGAAAGAAACAAAAGCAGCGGTAAAAATATATAATTATTATGGTTATTTTTAGCTGGTAAATTTGTAAATTTATAAAAAGAATTTTTTGATATTCCACACGAAGACGTTAATTGTATTGAAAGAGAGCAATATACAAGACGCCAATATTTTATTTTGGTTTAAATATTATTGCGTTAATTCTTTTGTTATAATTACTTTTTTTAAACCAATACGCAGATTAATTTGAAATTGATTTTTTCATTTATAAGTCAGATTAGGCGCCATAAGTACTATGTTGCAAAAGATTAGAAGAGAATCAATATCTATCATCCTATAGTTCGTAGGTAACATTTTAACAGCATGTGATCCACGTTATTGATTTATACTCTAATTATACTTAAAACATCTGAAGATTCTTAATTCTTCGTCGGTTTTTAAATTTTCACTAAAACAATTTATTAAACACTGTATGGAACTCTTTAAAAATCATTTGCTGTTTTACGCAAAATACAATGTAAATACTGGCAAACAATCGCTTCTGTTAATGAAGATTATAATTGAGAAATATGTGCTTCTAACGAAGAAAACGTATTTTCAATGTGATTGTAACGTTGTTCGATATTTCTATAAATATTTAATATTTTTAACAGTTTGCAACTGTGACAATCGGAAAGGCTTAGTACTTTATTGACGAGTATGATTAATTTCAGGTGTTATAATTGCAAAATAACAGATTAAAATTGTGAAGTTGTAACGTTATTTCGTTTCATTTAAAATTAAACCATTTCTGGGAATGAATAAAAGTGCAAAATAAACAGTAACGATATTTCATTTATTTTAATAATGGAAATAATGTTATAAGGTTCTGAATCTTAAAACTGACTTTTTAATATAAGCAACGATCTAAATTTCTGTTTATAACATTCCCACATTCCAAGTGCATTATAAAAACATTTATGTAGAATAAAAATTGGACAAAAATATCTTGACAGTGTCATTATTTTCATGAATTTAAATTCGCATTAAAGCACCGAAGAAAAAGCTATTAAAAATGTAATGAGATTTCAGATTTCACTTAATAAATGATTTGCCTCTGGAAGAAAAAAAAAAAAAAAAAAACAACAACAATTCATGAAAATTTCTTATTTCTTATTCTTTAATATAATTATTAAACATTCGTATAAAATGAAGACACAACCATTATATATTAAAATACATTTTACACTTATGGAAAAATAAGTATTATCGAAGAAAATAATATTGAATTACTTAATTATAATGAAAATGATTATTCGAATTGTATTAGGTGTCATGGCTCTGAATTTTATATTGATATGGTATTTTCTGTTATTAAGTAGAAATTTTTCAATATGAAAATTGCATATCTGGTATGTTAAATTTAGTACAAAATAAGTTTTTAAGTTAATAAATTATTTTTCCTACGTAATTTATTTTTCTCCCGTGCAGATGCACGCAAATACTTTAAATATTCACACTTCCATAGCAGAAGGCAGAGCAACAGTTTGATTAGACTTTTTCATCATTCCGCGATTTTTATATGCACCAACCGTCACACCCGTTTAAATAAATGTTTCTTTTGAAGCTTATGGTTGTCATTTAAATGTTAAAAGAGATCTTAAATGAGATTTGATTGAAATAAACTAAAATTTATTTCAAATATTACGCAAAATACTATACTTTTTCCAGTTTATTATCGTTTTAACGAAACGATAAAATAATTAAATGTATAAATTCAAAAGGGTACCAAGTTATAATTTTTCCAAAGTGCAATAATGTGTATTCGATTTAAGTGAATTTCAAAAAAAAGTATACATAAAAATAATAAAGTTCTATAATAATTTTATCATTTGTATTATATGTTTAATGACCAAATTAGGTCACTTTGCGCCAATAAATATTAATATTTATTTGTGAGGTGTATTCGTTGACTTGAAAAATACGTCATCGATATGGTAATAAATTTTTTGAAAGCATGTATATTAAATCCTTATTATTACAAATTTTCAATTTTGCATTACTTCTTTAAAAAATATAAATTTTTATATTTGCACTTTTAAAATGTATTTATTTCCCAATGGTGTTTTTTTTTAACTTTCATTGAGTTACCATAATCAAAATTCATCTGAATTTCATTAATGTGAATACATACTTAAACAATAAAAATGACTGTGCGACTAGAAGCGTAGGATATTGTATCGCTTTAGAAAATATTACTAACAACGCAGCAATGTTAACGTGAAATATGATAATAACCTCTACTAGTTTTAACCGATCACTTTTCTTTACTAAACATTTGACGTAAGTTTATATTTATTGAACGAATGTAAGGTTTCTTTTAATATACCAAACATATAACACGTTTAACACTGAAACCTCTTCGACAATGCTTTTCATTAAAACTATTTTAGGTGATTTGCCAAGTATTATTCTTATACAAATTTATCATTTAAATTAAAAAAAATTATTGCTGAATTTAAAAAGAAAATCAAGTTTCGAATGAAATAAAAATTGTGCGATTATTTCAATAAAATAATTACACATTTCTCGATTTTGTTCCACCTTTTACAAGATACTTTTAGAATTATGAAGTAATCAGTAATTTATTTAAAAATATTTTTAAATTTTATAATTTTTTTATTGCAATAAATTTTCCCTCGACGGCTTTGAGATTGTTCTCGATTAAACTTTAAACTATCTTGATGATAAATATTAAATAAACCCAATAATAATAACAACAACAACAACAACAACAACAACAACAACAACAAAAGCAACGACAAAAATGCATTTTACTTACTGCACTATATGCAAATACTTAATGAATGTACACTAAATTTTCTATTAAAAATTCTACCATTTCGAGAAAATGTTTTCCTACATTTCTGAAAACGTATACCTCACAATTATTATTACTTCGTAGATATAATAAATTTAGATATAATAAATAGTGAATATGCTGGATATAATTACGGATAAATAATTTGTATTCGTGTTACGTCCGCACAATGCTTGTAGAGTTTAGAAAAAAGGTTATAAATATTTTCAGTCGATTGAGAAAACGATATTTGTGCAAATCAACATTTACATAATATCCAATTAAATATAACTAATGATGCACATTTTAATATAAAAGTTCAATGATAATTATGTTTTTATAATTTTATGACACAACTTTCGTGAAAAAAAAAAATAATAAATTCTATATAATTACACGGATTTGTCGACTTGAGTTGCATAATGCTCGTAATGGCGTTAGTGGAAAAAATCATACTTAATATAATATTATCGCTTATTTACACGGATCTTTTCTTTTGTATTTTATTTTATTTTATTTAACATAATTTAAGATAAGAGTCTTGTAAACATAAATCGTAGTAATAACAAACAATCTAACTGCTGTAATACACAAAAAATGTATGCCTCCGTTTGTCAGTTCTAAAACAAATAATAAAAGAATTATGTACAAACTCAATAGTCAACGTAACATGAACTACATTCTTAACTGGTAAAGCAGTACACTGACGGTGATACTACCTCGCAACAGTGAATATATATATATATATATATATATATATATATATATATACACACAAATGTAAAGCTTTTGAGCCACGTCGAGTTTCTCGAAATCATCGTAATTTTCATAATATTTTTTATAGTAATAAATAAAGGAACTTGTTGGTTAAGTGTGCCTCGAAAGTTTAATAAGTTTCCTTGAATGTTGTTCTAAACAAAAATTTAGATTGCAAATGCATTGGATAATACAAACAATACGTTGAAGACAATAAGTGATATAACGAAAAATCAATATACCGACTACTATTACTTTTCAAATATTAAACTTTGATTAAATTGTCATCTCGATGCATTTCATGCCTTCATTTAGAAAAACTGAATATACGTGTTATTAGCTAATCTTTATACTATTAAAGTAGTACCTAATAATATTTCCGATACAATATAATCATACACCGAATACAACGAGTGGCTTTAAATGGACAGACAAATGAATATTTTTGTTTACTTAAAAAAATTTATTAAATAATATTTAGCAAATTTAAAATCATAAATTTAAAATCAATAGAATGCAATCCTAAATATTTTCAAAGAAACGTTAAAAACAAATACCAGTTTTACAAGTGATAAGCAAAAGAGCAATTTAAGTAATTATAATTGGAAAAAAAAAAAAAAAAAAAAAAAAAATCTTCTACGTCCTTTAAGAAGATTAAAATATATACATTTTGCATCGTACATGTCCAATTTAATATTATAATTAGATATTCCGAATATTCTGAAAAACACATTCCAAAATTTAAAGTCTTTAATTTATGAAACCGGGTTAATGGGTTTATATGTACTAAATATATAATTCGAATTCCAGAGTGAATGAGTCGAACGTTAAATTCTTCCTAATGATTTAAACCCTTGATCTATGACTAGTATCGTCGGAAAAATGATTTTCTTCCAATATATACATACGTATACATATACATATGCATAGATTCTTTATAGAACATTGTAATATAGCAACGGAGCTACAAATTTGCAAATCTTCTTACAAACATTATTTTAAGAAAGAATTTTTTACAAAAATCAAATTCGTTTAATTCATTTGAAAAAACGATACATAAATCGATTAATAAATTTCAATGGTACGACTATAAAAATGCGAATTTTTACAAATACGTCCGTGCTTTGCGTCATGTTTTATTACTTTACACCTTCCTCGATCATCTTAGATCTCATTGAGTCGCTATTGGCAAAAATTGGCAATGACGATACAAGAAAAACTTGTCCTTTTCTACTGTAAAATCAACAATCTTGAGAATTTCCAACGAAATCAACAGCATTATACCTGAATATTACATTTTAAAGAACGTAATGAAAACGTCGATGCTTCGAGATTACTTAGTCTTGTTAATGAATTTATAATATTATGTATTTTGGAGTATCGCGAAGGCAGTGTTCAAATTATAGTCGAAATTATAGATTCAATGATTAGGAATACAATATTATTTTGCTTCGCAAATATTATTTTCTAAAGTCAGGCTAGTTGTAGGTTAATTAATCTACGTAATCTACGTAATCTACGTAATCTACGTAATCTACGTAATCTACGTAATCATTTATAGCAGCTGTGTTTCTGAAACTAATTAATCAAGTTAAGTAACCAATTTTTGTGTGAATTTAAAAAAGTTGTATGTATTTGTATGGTATTTTCGTTTCATCGAGCGAAAATGACCGTACAATATTACAGAGTTTTATATATATCTACGATATTTGTCATC
The DNA here is from genome assembly GCA_018907045.1 of Wiebesia pumilae. Lineage (NCBI taxonomy): Eukaryota > Metazoa > Arthropoda > Insecta > Hymenoptera > Agaonidae > Wiebesia > Wiebesia pumilae. The sequence continues at coordinate 282,543 of JACCHZ010000192.1, read as the reverse complement.
GTACTTCTTCCCTCCTTACTACTTCGATATAATATCAACGAACACGAAGGAAACGTTAGAACATTTCGTCCCCATATGAATCTCATTAATAGCATAATACGATCGAACGATGATAGAGTCATTAAAAATCTTATTCAGCAGATGGCGGTCGTTGTTACGTCAGCATTGAAATAGTGTACGTTCGCGAAAATATATCAAAGAGAAAGGACGGCGGCAAAAGGTTTCGTTTTTTCTCGTCGCGGTTAAAGTCCACCTCATCACTACAATTGCATGTAATTAATTTTGACAGTAACGCGTAGTCAGCAATTGGAATTGAGCCCAGCTATTTAGATACGTCGAAATAAAAAGTTCCCTTTATCGCAGCGATACATTTGCTCCAGGCCTAAGACCGGCGGCATTTTTACCCTAATTAGATTGAAAAATAGCTCCGCTGGAGAGAAAAAGCAGCTATATTTTCACTCAGAGAGTCGGAGAGATATCGAGAGAAATAGTTGCCCGGTTGCGGCGAGTTGGATCGATAAATAAGTATTACAGCGGCGCACTATCGGCCGGTTTAGTTAAAAAGCAAAAATGTACGTCAAACGAAATGCCGACGATCGGCAATCGTGTTTAGTAATCGGCACATTGTATCTTGTGCGTGCGTTATTGCCGTTGATGCCTACACTCTAAAGCCTGGTCCGGCTTTACTTGCGTCATCGACTCAAGGATTCGAGCTTACGAGCGAGCTTTATTTTCCTCGTTCAGAAGATTCTCCAGCGGAAATTGACTCGTATCTCTGTTATATAATTGCATCTAAAATGGAATCCGATGATTGTACCGTGGCTTTTTTATTTATTATTATTATTATTTTTTTTTATTTTATTTTTTTATTTTTTTATTTATTTATTTTTTTTCTTTTATTCGAAATACACGAGTATTAATGTGACTCTTGTGCCTGGACTTAAGTGGGATAAGTGTAGGAAAATATGATAAGACTACGCGATGACTATAAAAAAAGTAAATAAAAATGCCCACGGAAACTTTTTAGCGCATCTACTTATTAGCCAATGATGCGAGTAACTGATAAGCGTATCGAATAGAAAATAAAAAATAAAAGAATTCTAAGGCGGCATCTTATAAAATAAAGCGACACCTGAAAAATCCCTCGTTTGCCACATTAAGGCATCCTGAAGGATATACTCGCGTGTACGTAGCGTAAATTAAAATAGTACGTATTATGTAGAATGTCGTGTAATCGGTGTGTCGAAGGATTTTTCAGTAATAAGCGAGTGCGCGAGTATTGCAAAAAATATTTCGAGAACGGTTTTCTTTTATCTTTCCTGGTTCACAGCGTGCCGCGTTTAAAAACCTCACGATTACCTTACAATGCCGTATCGTGATATCGCTTTTTACACACTCGTTTTTTCTTTATTAATCATCCAAATTACTCCATCGTCGTCTTTTTGATTGCTAATACGGACATGACGTTTTGATTTAGTTTTGAGTACAGAACTAAGATTATCTATGAAAAAAGCAGGAAATTTACCAAACTACCCGCTAAAAAATCCAACACTCCGAACACTCGATCTTAACAATGCATTAAATGTAGCTTCTTGCGTAACCGAGGACTATGATTACACTGACTGCATTCGATAGTTAGACGTGATTAACGATGATACGAGTTACCTGTAGTATCTTTAGATCTATTAGGCTAAGACTTAACGTGCATTAACGCTATGGTGTAATCCATCCGTGTTACACCGTGGTAACCCTACGGTAATCAACTACACTCGAATTAATCCAAAGAATACGAATATTTCACGTGTAATTATATTTTAATCGCATTCCTCGCGATTTTTCACGACTACATAAATGAATTACGTATTCGTTGATGTACAAACACCCTCTTCATCGCTGCATTCTTTGGCTCATTCGGTACATCGTTTTTCATCAAGAATTCTACACTTTTTAATATAAGAAAAACATCTAAGCAGAGTTTAAAGCACGCGAGTGATGCAAGTGACAGCGAGAAAAGAATATGTATATTGATTACCGATTAATAATTTTCAAATATTTTTTTATTCATATAGGTATATTCTTCGACAGATGAGAGAAGAATTCCCAACCATTATGGCTGACGTTCACTACCGGGTACTTAAGAAGAAATGGTCTAACTTATTGCAGCAGTATAAAGTAAGCATACAGCACTATTTAATTATAGATTTTTTTTTTTTTGAGAAAAAATGCTAATTCACCCAATGTCACAATTGGGATAATCGTAATGTAAAGTAGCTACTGTATCGACTCAAGTTGTTATCGTGAATTTTTATTACGAATACTTGAATAGAAAGTATTATTTCCGAAATGACAATTAATTCTTGTAACTTTATTTATTATAAAGTTGAAATGATAGATGATACACTTAAATCTTGAACACTCGACGAGGTTGATCTATTATCTTACATTAGTGCAAGAAATTTAAATTTACACAGTTACAGCGGTATAAGGGTATGAATTAATGGCTGTAGATATAAATATTAAAACTGTCGACGTTTTCTTAGTCTTAAAAGGGATTATCTCGTTTAACTATACAATGTTCTCTCTTCCAAACGTTGTAATCGTTCGAAGAGCACATGCACGTGACGTATAATAATGTTCCTTTTTAAAAATCATCTTCATTATCGTGGGTAATAAAAAATGAAGTCTCGTCACTTTTAAATATAATAGAGATTGGTCGCAAGCGTATTTGTGAAGAGTGCTGCAATTAATTAATCGATTGTGCAGACGCAATGATTAACGATGCAATTGTAATATATAAATTCAGAAATTTCAGACCTGTACCGTGACAAAACTACCGTCAAAGTAACTTTCTGGCACGTTTCTTATATCTTATATCTTGAGAAAGCTAATAACCGCGTTTTTATTACATTAAATATATTTTTATTACTCGACAAGAAGAATCTGCAGCTTCGGATAACTAAAATTCAAACAAGTCTAACAAAAGCCACGCTCGAACTTAAAACTGAAAAATCCAAGCATTACGTGGCAATTCAACGAGGTAATTCAAATTTATCAAATGCCAATGCGTTGTCTCGAGCCTATCAAACGATTTCATTAGGCTCGCAAGCACATACACGCGCACGAGTGCCCGATGAAGATTCCTCGCATGTCCCGTCATCCTTCCCAAAAACGCTTAACGCGCAATAAGCAATCCCCCGACTGCCTTCCCGGAGTTTCTTTTGCTCGAGAGCTGCATTCATCAACCTAGACCGTTACAGGAGCTGAAAAATCCTGTGCACGGAGATAAGAACAGAGCCGATGACATATCTTGGCCATTCTACTCAGCGATCGATGAAGTTTTGGGTAATCTGGGATTACCGACAACACGGCGTCGCCTCAACTGCGTCAACGAGCACAACGTCCACGATAACGATGATCTCAATCCCCAGGAGTTTCTATACGTGTCGGTCACACCGGATGACGACAACGAAGACAATACATCCGTCGATCGTTTGGATATTCATGACTATGACGGCAATGAAAGCGATAAAGTGCCAGGACTTCCGAAACTGCAGCCGCTCAGGCAAGAGCGCAGGCGGAGTCCTGATCCTGTCTCCTACTCGGAGAGAACAACCAAGTAAGTGCTCTAGTTTCACCTCATTTTATCGACTAATAACCCTTCTGCTGTTTCTTTGTACATTTCAACCGAACATTCACTTACGCTTGTGAGTGTACCTTTCTTAGGATCCAGTCAACTTCAGCATCGCTTATTCGAAATATGTGCGTTTACTTTGCAATTATGTAACGGAGCTTTTAACAGTAACAGACTCCCCGTATTCTTCGCGATCGCACGTTCGTTATACGCTTAAAAATTGATTAAACAAAGGTGATGTAGTATTTAATGCTGTGGTATATTCGTAATTAATGGTAGATTTCCGTTGGCGCATTAAGGAGTACGCGTAAAAACGATAAAAACGACTCTTCATAAATTTAATCACGTAAGGTGTTTCTATAATTTGAAAAATAACGAATATTAGCTTTTTGAACTGCTAAGTCAATTGGTAAAACACGGATGTGAAATATTTTCTATAACGATGACTAAAAGTTACGCAATACCTCTGATGCCCTCTCCATACCATGAAAACGCCGAGAAAATTATGCGCAAATAAGCGACATTCCTACGGTCAAGTTCACAAACGCAACAAAGTCTTACTCTCGCACGAGCTTCCTGATCGAAAGGGTTCGACCCATTTCACCTTCCTCGTTGACGCACGTGCACATTTACCCCTTCGATAGCGGGCCGCGTACGGTAGCGTAATTCCTCGACGATAATCGAACAGGTGCTGCTTTGTCCTCCCCACCCCCACCGCGCCCCAAGCGCTCGTCTCGCTCGAGAGCCCAACGAAAATTAAGGAAAACAAAAACCCTTGCTCTTTGCTTGCAGGCGATCGACGACGTGTTCGAGGAAGCGCAGCGCCCCCGCGGACCGCGTCCACCTGCTGTCACGGCTGCCGAGCGCTGTAGAACTGACGATGAAGCCCATCCACCGGAGTGGGATCAAGACGCCAAGCGCCGATCTACCGGGGCTCGAACCGATCGCCGGTGCCAATGGCGCGGCTACCAGAGACCTGGAGATCCCGCGCGAACTCGAGGATGAGCTAGAGGACGCTGACAGACTGAGGAAGCGCGGTCGACGGGCCGAGGACCAGGAGCAGGATCGCGAAACGAGGCTGGAGAGGAGGATCGCCGAGTTCTTCGAGTACATCAAGAGACGAGACGAAGAGAACAGGAGCATACTTATGAGGATGCTCGTAGCGATCGAAGACATTAGGAATGCCGTTAGCTGATTTTTTCTTAGTATTCCGAGGTAGCAAATCGTTCTGCAACTGTCTGTTGCATGTTCAATGCTTGAAACGGTGGCCTGGCTGGACGTTGCTAATATTGCATATTATTATTTGTTCGTCGGAATTTCTTCTAAAGGAAAGTTCTAACCGAACCTTCTTCTTTCAAACGTATGCGCGTCTCGCCGTGTTTTAACTATTTACGGATAGACTTAGGCACGTAAAACAGGACGCAAGATTGGAGTTAGACGAAGCTTGGAGAAGGAAAGCTATTCTTTATGATTACTTGCAGTTCTAACCAAGGTAACTAATTATACAAAGAATAAGTGGAAGAACGTCCAACGTTTGATAAAATTTCTTTTAAGTTTGCTTTAATACGTTTATTCAACGTTTTCAGTTACTGTTAAATTTACCGAATCTATTGGTTTGTGAACTTTTTCCTATAACTGCTGACTTCTTTGCAAGCAGCCATTGAATTAATTCTATAGCCAACTTATATCTATGAAAAATATTTTCATTTCATATTAATTATGTCGATTAAAACAAGTTCCATTATTGATTTATCTAAGACATGCTATTGTAAAGACTTGAAAAGACACGAAAGGAAGGAATTTTCTTTCTTTTGATATTTTTTTTTTATACGCTAGCGAACTGTATGCCAAATGAATGTTTCTAATACATCTAAGCGTATTACAATAAATAAGTTAACTCTTTTATCGATGTAAACCTATAAACCTGTTTAACACGCTCCGAGAAATCTATAAGTATTAACTTGAAAGTGACAGGAATTAGATTAAGCAGATTTTTGATAAAACTTTAATAACAAATTCATATTGTAATAATAAAGCAACACTCCTTTGATAAATATTAAAGTGACAAAGTGAATGAAAAGTTAATACGAAGAGCAAAAAATCAAATAAACTTCTGGTTAAACGAAGCTATCGTCGATAATATGCCTTTTTATATTAATATTCATCTTATAGTTCGATTTTTGCTCTTAATTACACGAATTTAAGTTCAGTATTTGAGAAGAAAAATAATACTAATAAAGCACAATTTCCTTAGCAATTCGGTAAAAGATAATTGATAATTTAACCTGGTGATCGTATATTTTTCAAGATTTTTCTAATGATTTTCAAGAATTCAATCAGTCGTAATAAAATGCAAGCAACACTTCCTGTGAAACAAAAAGAAAATTAATAATATTATGAATAGTTCGTAAACCACTGTTAATAATAATAATAACAATAATAATAATAATAATAATAATAATAATAATAATAATAATAACAATAATAATAATAATAACAATAACAATAATAATAAGATATTTACCGATGCAAAAGCGGTTTCTTACCGCAACTATTCAAACTAAATCTTGAATGAGCATGAGGGTTTAAGCGTCGATTAAAATTTAGGGTAAAATAGACATCTTAATTATGTTATAACGAATATTAAATTTATGTGATCGGAAAAATTTAATTACCATTAAAAGGCTAATTAAAAAAAGTAGTATTTATTTTAAATATTAGAACGAAACTGTGCTCATGTTTACTTATTAAAGTTCATTGCATAAATTACTAACATTATCTACAACAGAATATTTATCATTGACTGTATAATACTGTTAAAAATATTTGTATTGTTGTTCTATTATCTTTAATTATTGTTATCTCGGCATTATGCTTAAAGTTAATATTTACGTTCCAATAACAGAAGCAAAAATATTGTTAAACATTAAACAGTTATAATTTTGTTTATATTTTATTTTTATCGTTATCTTCAATTCTGATGAGTTGCGTCGACTGATCTCTACAATTTGACAAATTTGTGTAGTTTGATCAATATTAAATTTAATAATATACGTTTGAAATCGGATAACGTACAATTTTTTTTTTCATTATGAATTTTCATTAGGAAAGTGTTAAAGTATCGATACAAAATGTATACAAGAATTTTGTAACTTCAATAATGTATGTAAAGTTTCTCACTATATAAAAATTTATTTTAGTTTTCCTTAGTTTATATTAATATTTTCAATAAATATTTTACAATAATATTTTTGTAAATATTGAAGTGTTTATTGTGAATATTATTTTGTCATCCTTCTGAAAACTAAGGATACACACACACACACACACACACACACACACACACACAGAGCGAGAGAGCGAGAGAGATGTAAACTACATGATTTAAGCATCTACTTACTTGTAATATAAACAATTTTATTGAACACGTCTTTAAAAGTTTGTAAGTAAATAAAGTTGAATATTGGTATTTAATACTGAAAAACGTGTATAATCAGTCTAAGAGCATAAAAATCAATAAGAATATGAATTTTACACATTTATCCCCAAAATTCAATCAAACAATATTCAAACGGTTAAAGAACTAATCCGTTTCCTACTCCTTTAAAATATAAAAGAATTAAGTTGAGATAAAAGCACCATATAAAGTACAACTTTTAATTTCACATTTTCATTCTAAAAAGCAAAAACTTTCCTAAAAGTTGGTCCAATCTTCTACCGTTATCTGAAACAGCGTTAATTGCGTGTATACCTCTTTTTCTAAGTATTGAGAAGCTCATCTCCGTAATAATACCTGGAGGTAGTTAAAGTCCACGCCAAGCAGTTACTACTTCAAATATCGAAAACGATCCCCGCGGATAAATTTGTGAGAGTCAATACATAGTTCGCAGGAGCATTCTCGAGAAAATAGAGCGAGAGAGCCGATGTTAGTCACTTTCATGGGTTGCGGTCGCCTTTTTTGTAAGCCTCGTTCTTTTGGGCTTCTCCCTCGTGCCTCGCAATATTTTCTTTCTAGTTTATTTTCTTTCTAGCACGAGGAAGTCCGTGTTTTGTATTCGCACGAGAAATCGCAAACGACCACGATATGCTCGCTTTTAGATGAACAATGTGTCAGGAAGTCCAGCGCAATCAACGCGATGGATTAATCTTTTAAATACGTCAGGAGGAAGAATGTCGAAAAAATGATGCTGCTAAGTTAAATGAAGCCAGATAACGGCGTGTTTGCGTATTGAAATAATTTATACGATTTCGTTATGGATATTAAAGAAAAAAATTGGTTCATTTTACTCTAGAATAACGTTAAAATTTACTTTCTATTGCCCTAACATTCCGAAAGTCCCGTTAAGTACGATTTTTACGAATCTGTGACTCTTATTTCATGCAATTTTCGTTGGACATTTTTCTTGTACGGGAAATAGAAGGATTATTTAATTAGTAACAATGGAACGGTTTTGTAACACCGCAGGAACGTAAGTTATTGGAAAACATTATAAGCTTGTCGATAGCTTGATCATATATATATATATATATATATATATATATATATATATAAATAAGCCAAGAAAAGGTAAATAAAATTGCTAAGATGAGTTATTGATTGCACGATTGGTCGTGCCACATGCAATAAACTAAGGAGAGTTTGAATTTCAGAAGTATAAAACTTTTAAAATGCCCGATAAGAGGGGAAAATATTCAGTTAACTGATTTATGAAAATCGTGAAATGCCGAGCTAAAGTTCACGATCGTTAATCAGACAAAATTCCTAGTCCGTAGATAACGAATAGCTTAGCTTCCCACTCAGGATATTTTACGTCGTTCCTCGTTCGCATCATGTCATACACATTAGCCTCGATAAAGTCCACCTAATAAACAACGAGACTTTAAAACTGTGCTATCACCGTTCGAGCCTTGGCAGCCCTGAACCAAGTTGTCCACGCCACTCTCGCGCGCTTACACGCGTCACGGTACTTTAATGCGTCGAGTGGATCATTAATCGAAGAAGTCCAGAGGGAAACAGCAACAGCAGCAGCAGCAGCATCAGCAGCAGAAACGCCGGGCGACCCCCTCGAAACAGGCGTTACGACTCGGACTCTCTCGTTCGCGAGTCCCACCGAAGTACGCAGCCCAGCGACGATATCGTTCTTACCGTGGCTATTTGGGGGTGTGTGAGGACGGGGGGAGGGCAGCATCGAGAGGTGGAACGAGTGACCGAAACGCACGTGGCTCGCATCTGCCGCCGCGCCTCTAATAGAGTGTACCGACCTCACGTGGGTTTGACCCTTTCCCCGAGAGTACCGATTACACATTGACTCCGGCACGCAGGCGGTCTCTCGTAATGCGCGCGCAGATGGTTCGCCTGGCGTTCTTCACCTCGTTCAATTATGCTGTTTATAGTGCACTGATGGTATAACCGAACCCAACCAACTGTGCGAGATTGCACGCCTGGTGGCTTGCATTCTTCGGTTGCTCTCGGAATTTACTCGGAATTTATTTGCCAAATTTATGACCCAAACAGTTCACCGACGCACCTGATTTTCCCGAAAAATAATTATCCCCGCTAATTCTCGGCCTTGGATAATTAACAACGTCGCAATATGTAAACGCAATAGTAATTTGTTTGGCACCAGTTATGAGATTGCAGATAAGAATTAGCGAACGTTGACACTCGCGTACTTCTTAAATTGGTGAAAACTTATTTGTGCGCGCGCGCGCGCGCGCGTGTGTTTTTAATTTATTGCGATTCGTTTGCAGAAACGATGGCCCTGAACGATGGCGGTGAGACTCGTAGACACCCAAGAAGTACGATCTGTCCATTTCAAGTAGTTCACTTACATCACACGGTTGGATTTTCACTCGAATTGAATAACGATCGAATGAAAAACAAATTTTGGTAGGCATTTTAGTAGGCATTTTAGTAGGCATTGTTACAAACGCAAATCTGTCTAAACCTATAGTACCTGTGTACGCATGTGACATCGGAATCCGTCGCAAGCATTCTTCTACTTTCGTGTGAAAACTGCAAATTATGACCCATTACGCAGAAAGCACGCATCGCGATATTTTATACAGATATATCGTAAATAATGAGCGGAACGTACGGGCCTCGAGGATCTTCCCCTCGCGATTCTACCCGCTTTTGTCTTACTCCTTGCGTCTTTCCTCTTCATCTCCTTGCCGAGGGATGGAACATAGCCGCAGGAAGGATTTTGGAAACGTCAATGTTGATCTTTAAGGAGTTGCTGTTGTCAATGTTATATCGTTACCGTGAGAATGATTGGATATTGGGAAAGTTTGGAGGCGAACCGGGCAACGGGAGCTCAAGCAGTTCCGGATGTTACGTTTGCGCGAGATAACGGATAAAGAGGTCCTGAGCTTATCAAAGTTCTTGTTAAATTTGCATTTGACTTTTTAAGGATTGTCAAACGTTAAGTTCACGAGAACTTAAATTTCAAGAATATCAATTAAAGATAAAGATCCTCCAACTTGCAATTCTATCGCAGAACGCATTGCCAATTATATTTGTAAGCAGCTCTGAATATCTCAAATTATCTCAAATTCTAGCAAGAGAAACAATTGTTTGTTATCACTTTTGTTATAACTTTTGTTATCAAGGCACGCTAATATCTTTTAATAATTCATTAATAATAATTAAATGGAAAGCAGATTGTGATTGTCTATATGTTTTCCACGTGGATCTTGAAACACACAGAAACACGCATATATAAGCATTTTTATTCGTATTTTACTTTTACCACACTCTGAGTCTAATCATTTTTCTACACGAATCATGTTACAACCCGTGTATTATACATTCATAACGTGAAGTACAGACTTATAATGCAAAAGTGTAGCTTCACGCGATGTACATTAAATATCTACGAATGTCCATTATATTTGTTAATTCCTCCATGAAACTTGTTAAAAGTACAAAACTCGATGTGGATAAAACGCGGAGTAAAAGAGACCATTTTTACTGTACAATTCATCGTGATTAAACATCGTGTGATTCATTTTCAGTATTCGTTCGGTAAAAGCAAACATTTTTACATGCTATTATTACCGAACGTAGTCAAACCGATCGATTATGAGAAATATTTTTAAACAATTACTCGAGCAAGTGTCATTAATATTATTTTATTAAATAGCCTGAATATTCACCTGAATAAACGTTTAAAGGTTAAAATAGCTAGAGGCATATGCGGGCATTTTAGATTTTTTTGAAGACGTTAAGCCTGTATGCATTGTAGATGATACGATGATATTATAAATAGTTGTACATAACATTAATCGTCGTTTAAAAACCAGTTTTGTTTGCATAGCAGTCGTGTAGATCAGAGTCTTAAATTCTGGTACGAAGCGGTATCATCCAAAAATTAAATATAAATTCTTACATCCTTACCGTTGCAATGCCTAATTGGTAATTCTCAATTTTCTTCAGCAGGAATTAAAAATTTCAGTACTGGTATAGTTTTATGCCATTGCAATGTAATTGACCGTCAGCAATTACGTACAAGCCGGTCAATGACATTTTATTAAAATTGCACGCCTTAAATTTTATGAAAATTAATTTTATTTAAGCAGTTATGGTATGAAAATTATAAACATCTCTATAGTTCCTTGTTTTATCTTATATTAAGGAAATGGGGTTGTTTTGTTTTGTTTTTTTTTTTTTGTTTTTTAAACTTCCAATCATCGTCAAGTCTTTGATAATTTCATAAAAATTAACGAAAGACAATTGTACTAAAAATACTCATTTTTTGTTGTTTCACTAACAGTGTAAGTGCAATTTCCTCGCTAGTGAGAAATTTATGCACATTAAAGGAAAAAACTTGTCTTCCTATCGCAATAATATTTAAAAGTCCCATAAATAATCCGTTTACCGACTGCTATTTAATTGCGCTTACAGGTTACATTTTCTATTTAACACAAGAAAAATTAACATTCCAAAGATAAATGACAAAGCCTGCACATTTGCATTTGGACGATTAGTCGATAAATATTTTTCTTAATTTCGTTCGATAAAGTCGAACAAGTTAATATCAAGTACCATAAATAATACGACAAATAAGATGGATTGTGATCGATTTCACAATTCATCCGTATGCGAATAGCCAGCGCTCGCATAGTGGCAAAATTAAGCGAGCTTCTAAAATCCTTGGTATTCGTTCGGGTACGTGGGGATAAAGGAGAGAAAGGGTGGAGCGATAGAGAGGAGTAAGCAAAGGGAGGATGAAATGGCGCCTTTGTTTACGGAACCCGCGATGCCAAGCAATTCGATCACTCAAACGGTATACGGCAAGAGAAACGCGCGAGCCTAGAATTTTCTCAACCTACGCGAGTGAAAGGGTTTCCTCGAGCAGATTAGATAATAACGAATTCGCGTATAAATCGATAATTATTCCAAGCGATATTCTGGTTGAGAGGTCGATCGATTATACATGTAGCAAAATATTTATGCCTTTTACTAAGTCCGTTGTTGTTTGGTATGGCATTTTGTTGATACGAGCGGCGTAACGATTGCGTTTTATCTCCTTGCAATTTATTTTGCATTGACAGGACCAATGATGGCTGATTGCAAAGTATCGAGTAAATATTATTGCAATGGCACGTAGTTAACCCATAATTGTACGACATTTTCGATCGCCTCGCTCGTTTCGAGGCCCCAAACTTGTTTACAATTTTCTTTCTTTATATCAATGGTATATCTTTGATTTTCGTGTCAGACGGCGTATTGCACTTCGTTCCAAATAACGCTCCAAATAACGCTCCAACAACGGGGCAAAAAATCTTCCCTTCCCTCGGGAACCACTTAAACAATCGTACCAAAGTCCAAAATTCCAAATCCGAGCGAAGAAAGTCGCAAGTCGCAAGTCGCGCTTTCCCAACGGAATCCACCCCCACCCGAGAGAGCGAGCGCGTTCGTCTCTTTCAATTACGTCACGGAAGATACGCGATAAAAACAAACGCGATCCCCGGTTCATTTAGCCTTCACACCGCAACGCATTCTCGTGTCGCGCGATCCAACACCGAACAAAGCGAGAGAGCAGCTCTTCTTCACTTTTCCGTTGTGGCTTACGCGTCGCTCGTCCCGCGAACCTTGGTTTTTAAAAAGGTGGCCGACGTTTTCGAACGCCATCGAACGCCATCGAACGCCATCGAACGCCATCGAACGCTTCGCGCTTTCGCTTCGCTGCACAAAGAACGACTTAAAAGTGACCGATAATCGGGATAAAAGGCGCGAGGAGCGTTAAACGAACGATCTGGTAGGTAACGCTCATTCGACACTCTTGCCATACGGCAAATTCTTACCTGTTTACGAACGCGGAATATGCGATAACAAAAACCATTTTTCCAAGTTGAACTTGTGACGAGATACAATTTGAGTACGCGTGAAACTATCTCCTTCGAATCCCCAGACTTTCCTTTAATAGCTCATCATTTTTACGCGACTTACGTTTGCGTTGAAGAAATTGGAAGTGTTTTTCGTGCTATTGGGTGCGATCGCTACGATAGAATTTTAATTCAAAACTTTTTCGGTTATTTGAAGAGGCACAGCTAATAGATGCTCGATTTTTAACAATCGTAAAGTCTGCCACTTCTCGCGTTAACTAAACCACAATTCTGCGCAACGTAACGAGCCTCGCAAATTATGTTAATTATGTCTTCTCGAGCCGTTTTTCGTCCGAATAAATCGTTGGACGCCCGTTCACAAACCGAGTGCCGCGGCATAAAAACGTTCCGAGTAAAATGGCCAATTTAAAATCGTACGATAGCCTGCCTGGATATTCCCGGGTAACCGGGCAAAAAGGAAAAAGGGAAAAAAAAAAAAAAAAAAAAGTTGTGATTCCACTTACTTCCGTCCGTAGAATCGAAGTGGTCGAGAGTCGCCGCTCTTGCTGCCTGATGACGTATCAGCGGTATCCGCTTCAAAGCTTATCATCCGCTTACGAGGAAGAACGAAACCAAAAATTTCGATGCTTCCTTTTGCCACCCACTCATCAAATTACTTTCCTATTCTACAACTATCGCGTTCGACTACTACTTTGCCGCGCGAATGCGCAATCCTTAATTCGTCCAGTGAGATGCAATGTGCATTCAAAGAGAGACAGACGAAGCCTTTTGGAAACTGCAAGGACCGTACGAATCCTTGTGTCCATTCGCTTCGGTAAAGCGTATCAGCGAAGGAATGCGCGCGCAAGTAGAGACAACTATTTAATTACATCGGACTCGAAGAACGAGTTACAAATTACGTTAATTTTTTAGTTGGCACTAGTTTGGTCCGTTTCTGGTCAAAATTTTCAACATCCTTTTCAAGTCTTGATCCATTCCGTGGGCTCTGAATTAATCCCATTCGCAGCTACACATTTCTTTTCGATTGGACACGATGTAAAGTATGAAACTTTACCAAAATCCTTCCATTCGTTATTTCTCTCGGTTAATCAAAAGCCAAGGCTCGCACAACATCAAAAGTATTTAAATTTACATAGTCAGAGAGGCATAATTATCTCTTTTTTGTCTCTTCATCGTTAACATTTTTAAGCGATCTTTGTGAATTTCTCGAGCAGGAACTGCTATATCGAACATTATATAAGCCTTAATAAAGATGAATGCGAACACCCGCAGTTTTCAGCCGCGTAACCACGAAAGGAAATACAGGTTTCAAAGAAGCTGATACGAAATTTCTTTTCTATAAAAATTCGTTTGTACCCTAGAAAATATTAAAATTTTCAGTCTTTATCAAGTACGAAATTCGTACGCTTATCCTTTTCTTTTCTTTTCTTTTTTTTTTTGAAGAAATAATACGCGTAAAAAATTAATTCTCAGGCATATCGAGGCGTACCGATTCATCGATCAAATCAGCGATTGCAACAACGTTAATTCGTTTCACACGATCGAGAATATATCTAATTGACATTAAAAGGTGCGTTTCAAAAGAGTCATCCTTGAAAGACAGCCGATGTTTGCGCGTTTGCTGATTAAAATCCCCCGCAGTGCCTTAACGATAACCCCCTCGTAAATTAAATACCTTAGTTACCACGATAATACGGCTTCTACGACGGGCAATTCAAATAAAACTCACTGGCACGAGCTCGAGCCTACTTTTCTTCGCAAAAACGTTTCCTCGCTTCTTCAAGAAGAGCCTAATGCAGAACGCGCGAACCCGCACGACGCACCAAACGCGCACTAAGGCACATGGCCGCCCGCACGCACGCGCGCGCACCGACGTCGACGACGACGACGACCGCGACGACGACGACGACCGCGACGACGACGGTGCTCGCCTTTCTCCGCGCTTAATACACTGTTTAACAGCGGCGGCACCGCAAGCGGTATAATTAATTTGCGCACGAGGCACTGGCTCTTGCTCGAGCTGCAACTCGAAGGACTCTCTCGGGAGATGCGAGCCGAGAAAGAGTCTCCCTCTCTGTTTCTCGAAGGCGATAATGCACTCGAGAGAGCGAGAAGAACGGAGAAGGAGCGAGGAGCTGCCGAGGTTATCAGCCTCTTGAGTGCAAGAGGCGCACTGCTCGGCGACACCGGCCTGTCTTTTAGAGATTTATGTTTCACGAAGATTAGCACGGCGCGCCGGAGCAGCGAGTTACAATGTCGACGATAAGTGTGCGAGCGGGGGAATCCGTGTGTGGGAAACTGCCGCGGCAGCTGCATTTTTTTGGCTCTTAAGGTGCACCCGTGCCCTTTGAGCGGGAGCGCTTACCTTCCAACCCTTCCAACCCTTCCAACCTACCCAACCGGTGCTTACGTGTAATGAAGGCGGTCCAGTCGATGGGGCTAGAAGCATTGCCGCGGAGTCGAGCATAGATAACAACGGTAACCAACGTTGGACACCGGTGTTTCCTTCCGCGGACGGACTAGAGTGCGTTGTAGCAGTATCGACACAATCGTTGAAAATCTTTAGGCCATCTTGAATAAGAATATGCGAAATCGCGATGGGATTACACGCGGTACCAAGGACGATGTTGATGTTGCTTTCTACTCCTTTCGACGACTTACTCGATCGATAACATCCGCCCCACCCCACCACCGCCAACCCATTGATGAACTTTGGACTTTAACCGACCGTCCGCCGATCCTTCCGAAATTAATACCAATTCTTAACAACTACGCCTCTTACAGCCGTGAAATGTCTCGTTATGCATAAAAATTGTTGGCTTCGTTAGCAACGCGTTCCGTTGCGTAGCTTAACGGTAGCGCGTAACCAATATTACGATGGAAGAAACCTTTCACCTTTCGTTTAAATCCCAGAGACGTGAAATTAATTTCGTTTGAGTGAGATTAAACGGAATGCCTTTCGGTGAAACTTTAATACGTGATAAAATTTAACAATGACAACGTGTCCCGCGCATTACACATGTAATTAAGTTAATTCAAATTTATCGACCGTTGATAAAATTGACATTTATAAAAATTGAATAATTTTTTATGCGATCTCTCATCTATCGAGTTTCATAAATAAACGCACATTCATAAACGCATTCTTCGATATTTTTCAATTGCATCTCTTTCAAAGTGCGATGCGTTAGTTTTCTTTTAACAGACTTAAAGTGGCTTAGCTTATAAATTTGATAATGTTTGATTCTGCTACAGCAACTGGAAACCTTTGCTTTTTCAATTCACATCAACAAACATCGTTTTATGAATAATTTTTTTTTTTATTCGGTTGTTCCTACATCATTTACGACTGTCTATCAACTGCTATCGTTGCCTTGATGCTTTTTCCATAATTATTATTTATCACTTTAATCTTTTTTTTTTTCTTTCTTTTTGGAAATTTACTTGCACGAACGCGTGATTGCATACGTTCCACCACGCGTTGTTGATATATTTTTCGAATGTTGCAGAACCAACATTATTATTTGTCAAAGCATTAAGAATGTGATATTAATTATGAAATTAAATATTGTATATTTATACCAATAAATACAATTCTATGCCTAATGAACAATTAATTATTATGTATGAATTTATGAGATTTATGCGTTAAAATATGATTGGGTGTATTTTTAAAAGGAATCACATTTTTTTTATTAAACTGTTATTGTTTAATATTCGTTCGATCTACTGCACGACTTGAAACTAAGCTTTAAAAGAAGCAATAATCAATGAGTCTTTGATGCGAAACGTAATGATAAGGATTTCTGGGAAACGGTAACATTTCTGGCCGCAAACTATAATACCGGTATTCACACGATACTCTTTCGTATAGGAGGTACACAACATTCTCTTGGTATGAATACAACAAGAGTTATGTAGAGGTTGATAGGTCATCATCGCCATGAATCGCATATACGCAAATTCTTAACCATAATTGATGCGCATGATTCAAGCTCATATTCACATTGTTAGATTGATTCGATGACATCAGCTGGCACACGAGTTTATTCGAAAACATTTTTTACCTATATTACTATATATAATTGTCCAAGCACTCATTTAGCTATATTAGAAATTGTCACAGCAATTTTATGTACTTCGCGAACGAAAGTTCACTCGCGTTCGTTATAATTCAAATTATTAATTATAAATATACTTACATCCATTCAAAATTAATGGTAAATAACCAATAATTATATCATACACGATCTCTTTAAGCATTAGGCTACTTAGAAGTAATATATTATACATCGTATCGTAATTAATCAAACTTTGAATACACTTGTGCGTCTGTGTCATGTTATAACAAAAAATATAATTGACATAATAAGAACCAATATTGTACTACTTCGAGGGTCCTATCACGAAAAGTTACATTTGAATTCAATCAAATGTCTTTCTCGTTGTTCTTTCATTGCTACGAATATGCTTTGGCTTATCAAAAGAATTATCTCCTCGGAAAAAATTCACGATTACAGGACTAACAGCAATACTGCACTTAACTTATAGGAAATGAAAAGAAAAAAAGGGGCGGAAATAAAGAAAGAAAAAACAGCGAGGAAGGAAAATAAGCGAATGACTTACCAATTTTTTGTGAATTGCCACTAAGTGCCTGAAGTTTCTTCCAACTCTTCCAACCCTTCTTCCATATCATGGCGGCCTTGGTTTTACCGCGTTGATGTTGTTGTTGCTGCTGCTGCTGCTGCTGCTGCTGCTGTTGATAATAATGATGGTTGTTACAGCCAAGAAGATGGACGTTGCTCAGAAGTTCGGGTGTGCTGGTCCTTCCCAAGCTGCGCCTCAATGAACCTAAGCCCGACCTGTGTGAATAGATACCATAAAGTACTGCGATGCAGTAATTAGGACGAGAAAATAAGAGCAAGAGAGGATAGAGGAGCACGATGAACTCTTACGATTCGATTGACCTAAGTTTACGTCGCGGTGATAGGTACAGCCCATAGGTGGAAAGTGATGGATGGATGAATGCGTGTCTAGGGTCTAGGGGGATTAGTGCGTCTGTCGTTCGATGGATTGTCGATCAATCCCAAGGGGCAAATTCAAAAGTCACTTCTTTGACAAAGTGAAGACACGTTCACATTATGTTAACATGTTGATTACCAAAATCTTGTTGGCAATAATCTGCAGAATATCTCTGTGCTACTTTATTGCATTGCGATACTCGAAGAGATCAAATCGATAATTTTACCGGTACTTGTATTATTTGGTTGAAAATATGTCATGACTTTATAAAATCGGTGTTATTTACAAATCAATGTTATTCGTCTACGAAAAACTGTACTTAATTTTAACGTCAAGCGTATGCAGCAAAATTTAGAAATATCGTGTAATACCGATAGTATTCATAAAATACCACCCCCTGCCCGCACACGCACACACACGATCCCCCCCCCCCGCCCGACCCCGACCCCGACCCCGACCCGCCAAAGTTAACGTAAATAAAAGAGCCAACGGAATTTGGATGCAATTATACCGAGGTAATTATACTTCACTTAAGCTTCGAATTCTGTAAAAACAATTAAACCATACGTCCATATCATTCTTCAAATATAACAAAAGATTCGTCAAAAATATTATCGTTAGGTTGCATTAAAAATCTATTGTTTAAAGCTAGTTTACACGAACGTGCACGAACCAAGTCGTCGAATTTAATTCTCATTTATTTTATAGTATCGAAAGACGATTATTTAATTTTTCTTCGGAATAAAGACACGCATATTCCTGGTAGTAGGCGACGCTGCAAGACGTAAATCGAAATGAAATCCAAAACGTAAAGCAAAGCTTTTTTTTATTATTCGTGCAATAAGGCAAATTAATCCAAGGCCTAAGTCAATAGGCTCCTGCGTAACTCTGAAAGCCTGCTCTAACGTTACGACGGATACGTGCGCTCAGCTCTCAACAAAGCGTAGCACGACCCTCGTCCTTACATCCTTGCTAAGCAAAACAACAGAGCTCTCGCGTTTCGCGGGAATACATCAGACGGACCTGTAGCTGGCGCTGGAACTGCCACTGAAACCGCTGTCGAGGTCGCCGCCACAGCCGATGGGAGAGGAAAGCAATTCGTCCGGGTGACTGGAGACCGAGGTAAGCAGCAATTCGTCCGTCGTACCATTTCTGACGCTCACCCGATGGTCCGTGTCCATCTGCCCGTCGACAATTGCCTGATCGGCTAGGGTCGGCATTAGCATAGCCTCTACGCTGAGGTTCAACTCACCGAGTACCCGACGATGACGAGATTGAACCTGACGCACTTCGTCTGCGACTAGAGACCGACGCGAACCATGTAGTCCTCGATGGCATTGCCGACTGGAACAGAAGAAGATAAGATGTTTCAGGATTTTTCATGATTTTTCAGTTACAGTTATCGAGAAAATGCTATTTTTCAATCTAAAAAAAAAAAAAAAAAAAAAAAAAAAAAAAAAAAAAAAGTCGCTAACGTTGATGGAAATTATGTTAAACTACGTATCTGCGTAGGTATTACACATCCTTTACGATGTGCACATGTGTAAACATCAATTAGAAAGACTTGTTGTGAAAAATTGGTCTGATTGGACTGAAAATTGGATGTAATTGACTGCCTTACACATGAATCACTGACGCATGATTACAGCAATTTAACATCATTAATTGTTCATTTTTCATGTTCACAAATAACGTGCTATTCGACGCGTTTATCAAAAACGAAACATAAGAAGAAACTAAATAATAAGTTGCATGCACGAGCCTCTAATAGAGCTGCATATTTTTTTCTATTTTTTTTTTTTTTTTTATATAAAAAGCCCCCGATCGAAGTATTTATTCGAGACATGGGCTTGGACCAAACCAAACCATCAGTTTGAAAAGCGCATAACTAAAGCATCCGCTTGGAAATAACTCAGGCTTGTGTGACGGTAGACCACACAAAAAATAAAAACAACTAAATATCGAAGTTCACACTGCGTAGACATCTTCGTGACCTAGTGTCGCGGAGCATAAGGGAACGACCCTTTAAAACATAGGGTTTTTTAACGTGGGCGTTACGAGTTCGCCGTGTTCGGCGATGATTTAATAATCATCGCTCAATGTCTGCCTGTCGCAAAAGTAATAAGCCTCCGATAAGCTGCGACGAAAGTTCGCTCTATACTCCTTCTCAAATTGATCATCGTGCACTAGTTAACATTCGATTGGACGAAGCTTGATCGAGAGGCAGATATTTGTTTTACTCGTTTACTCGTTCACTCGTTCACCGTTTGCTTCCACTGAAAAAATTGCTACCATAGCAATAAATAGAATTAAACGAGTGTTCAAACACACCGTGAATTTTCTTCATTTACTTGGCGAGCTTTCAGTATTAACCGAGCGAACGCCAGCGGACCTTCTCTTATACAATTCGCAAGGAATAACAAAAATTACCAATTAAAATCGCTGCCCTATAATTTCTCCTCATACAACGGCCAATCTATCCTAATAAATAAAAGGCTCGTAAAATCGTTCGAGGCAGCACTGGATACGAAACGCGCACACCCGTTGAATCGCATAAATATTTTCCTTTACACTAATATTGTCCGCACCTAGTTAATTAAAACATATTCATGGAGTAGGTCGAATTGCATTTATGAGGTAATCATTCCCGCTGCGATACAACTTAAACAACTTAATCTTATCGTATAGAAAAGTTAATATTTTTTTTTAATTACGGTGCGTAAATAAATCGCTATTATAAAGTCTTGTTTTTCACGTGATTCGCAGTACTCGAGTATTAAGTTGTATTATTTGCAATTGATACGTTTAATTGGTTAAATATTCATCGCGAGGTCGAACTTTTACGTTTACAATTCATTTCAAGATAAATCGTACGTGCACGCATTGTAAATCCAACTGCAAAACCTATACCTATGAATTATAACATATATGTAACAATACCGAATCACTGTAGGTACCAGCCCTATAATTATAAATATCCTGAAATTTATTTTTTAAATACCTTTTCATTAGCTTGCATTAGATTTTGTTGACCACGAGTTAATGAGAAATAATTGTTTAACATTCTTTGCGTCTGTTCGTTAGTTGAGTGGAAATATGACCTAAATAATCCTTTATATATACAGCAAGCACAAAAACTTCCAATGGCTTACACGTGTATTCTGTGACCTAATACTTTTTATACGACAGCGAGTATATTTTGCAAGCCTCCGTTAACGTGAGAAATTTAATTATTACAACAAAGAAAATTTTTTAATGGAAAAAACTGTCTCCGCATAAGTGAATACGCAAATAATTGTCTGGTCTCATTGACAGATGGATAGCTATCGATATACCCAGTACTTTATGCCCCGTAGCCTGTAATCAGTTCACGCGAGTAACAAAGAAAATAATATCGTCTCGCATCTGCGTAAGTTTGAAAAATCCATTGAAGTTCGCATTGGCGTGAGTAAAATTAAGGTGACGTTGAACGCCTGAGCAGATGCGAAGATACTTTGGCTTCTCTCGTTTGTTGTTTGTACAAGTTTTCACGAGGTTGTACGCGCACTTCTAGTCACGAAAGCCCTCAACTCGAGTGAGACGTACTTTGAAAAGAAGGAAAAGATGAAGATTACCGAACTAAAATAACGGGGACGAGGAGAACGAAGAGAAAATTGTGATAGATTTTCAGAGCAGAGAAAAGAGGGATCTAAATCTAAAATTTCAGCGAGATACATGTCCTTTTAATCGATGCATCGAATGTCGGCGCGAACTTTGTAATCTTTTTAATTGTACCTTTTTTAAATATCATCCCGTGGAAACCCTGGAGATGCCTGGGAAATTTAGTTAAGCCACGAGAAATCGACGAATTGCTTGCATTATGCTTCAATGCTTTTCAGCTATAGTAAACGGATATGTAGATTATCCGCAATTGAGCCGTCTTGGCGTAACTATCCAGAGGCATGTGTACGTATACAACCGGCGGGATTGAAGGGGCCAGCGGAGAAGAAGGAGCATTGCGGTGAAAATTTGCACAGACAAGTTGTGCGAGTGTCGCGTTATGCCACCTGCCGCGGGTAGAACCGGAGGATAGAACCTCCTCCGCGAGACCGGACAGGTCAGGTAAATCATAGGCGCCTGGCAAGCGCATCAAGATCCGACCAGAGACTGTGGGAATGTCTGTACTGGTTCGAGCATGTTGACCAACTGGTTCGGACTTTTAGTAGACTGATGGTATTGCATTGCACCGACAAAGGAAACCTCCGTGTGTGTGTCGAAGTTGGAATGGTCACATACGTGTGAATACGAATAGGCAATGTACAGCGCGTCAACTGCACCTGAAAGGCAACGTAAGGGAATGTACAATTGAGCGAATCAGTTTGAGTTATCGAATAAGTCCAACAGACGCAACACCGAAATAACGCGCGTAAATGCCACTGGGAATGAATTTCACGCATAAATAAACACTTCCTGTCGCAAGAAAAGGTACACGTTTGTTTTCCGACGCAACGTTATAAAGAGGCGTCGATTCATCTGAAAATTAGTCCAGGGACGCATACAAAAATATATGGTACGCGTGCGAATAGAAAGTCGCCTTACTTTGTAGATATTACAACGTCGATGCATCTTGTAACGCAACAACACCTTTTTCGAATTTATCATTTAATTATTATTATTTATTACTTATTACATTGCCTCTTCCATTTGATTACTCCATATGATATCCGAGCTTTATTCTTCTGTAAACAAATGCTGACTTTAGTATAAGCGACGAAATGATTATATTAGTTTTAAAATAAAATGTTAATCATGTTAAAAGAATCTCCAGTATTAATGTGAACTTTCAACTACTTATATTAAGTATTAATTTAAGGAAGTCGACACGCGTGGTGAACAAATTATTATTATTTTCTAAAAATAATGATCCGATCAACTAACATACGCAAGTACGAAAAATCTGATAGAGTGATATAGAAACGACCTTTCGAAAGTGTACGATGACAGTGCGATCATTTTAAAGTATTTTAATTTTAAAATACAGCTCTCTCTCTCTTTCTCTCTCTCTCTCTCTCTCTCTCTCTCTCTCTCTCTCTCTCTCTCTCTCTCTTTCTCTCTCTCGTTTCGTATATCACGCGACTCTTACAGACTCAAACGAACGAGGTACTATCACGTACGGTTTGTTAATTTAAGATTTTACAATATAAATTGTAAAGCCATGGTTAAAAGAAAGTAACGATTAACTGGTCCACTCTAGTAATTCAAGTAGCACTTCCCTCCGTTAGCGACTAGAAATTGCGTCAATAAATACCAATAGAGTCGTAACGAAAAGAAAGAAAGAAAATAAGGACCAATAAAAGACGTCAGTCGAATATGCGAAGATCCAGGTTATTTTACGGAGCTACGACTCGGTGCTGCGCCTTTCAAAAGAGGCAAGCGTTGCCAGGTGTTGGTGTGGCACGGCGTACACACACACGTAGCCGACCGTTCAATGAAACGCTCGCTGCTTCGAGAAACGCAGGCGAGAGGAAGCGCAATCCAAGGAGGGTACGTGCGACTAGAATCAAAGTTAGCCGACGCTCCCCGGAGAGAAGCTTCTCTAACCTTCTCGCGCGTTTTAATTAAAGTTGGCTCTCGAGCTGTCGCATAATTTAGGAGCTTCGCCCACCGACTTTTATATCCCGTACTCCTCGGCGATGAACGAGAGATTGGGTAAGGAAGGGAATCGCCAACGTACTTTGCGCATCGATCAAGCGCGCTTCGAGCGAATCCGCGAGCTCGTCGGTGTTTCTTCTTCATTTTCCGTTAGGTTATCTCTACGTGGAAAACATTCCGTTTGCGCGAGATTCGAAATGCGCTGCTCTTCGGAAAAAAACGATAAAACCTATTATATTTTAGTGGCGATGCAACTTTATGCATTAAACGAACGAGACCTAATCGACAGGAGTGCCTTCACATTGGGTGGAATCGCAAACCCAGATTACAACGTTTCGAGTGATCGACTCAAGAGCTCGTGCAATGTCAACATAATGGAATGTTTGATCGCGAACTCAACATTGGCGGTACGGTACACCAAGTGCTTAGAGATAAATGCAAATGAATGAGCGATATATAATGACGATGAACGAAATATCGTACAAAAATAATTTATGACTTAAGTTTTCAGTCGATGATATTACAACTTTTCGTGATATCACATTTGAAATTATATCGGAACAAATGGTAAACGGCTCCGGAGTAAACATTTATTCCGAAAGAGTTGATAAATTATTCACAATTAATTTATTGAAATCCACGTTAACTTGTAACTGAACATAAAATGGGAAAGTAAGGATTCTCTATTAATTCTCAATATTATGATACGAAGGTCGTGCTATTGTTAGGTTTCAGATTTTCTCGGGGCGAAGAAGGTGTCGGTGAATCAAGCTACTTATGCAATTAGAACATAACGTCTACGTTGTATGCACTTTTCGCAAATAAAGTAAATTCCTAAAAGAAATTGTGGATCAGACTTGAGAAATGCCGCTTTTCGATTTACCAACGCGATTCTCTCCTTTTTGGCAGTTCTCTCGAGCATATACCAAAAATTCAGATCTTCTATTCAACCACGAGATTCAGCATGACGAAACTGCCGATCGTCAATTGAGCCAATCATCGAGCGAGATGCAAACGTTCGAGCGCAATTATGTTCCCGTAGCTGGTCAAACAGACATCGCAAGCAAACGAGTCTTCGAGTCCCTCTTTAAAGTGAGAAAAATAAGAACGAACGCCAGTTACACAAAGCATATAAAGCGTGTCGACTCACCCAATTTCAGAGATCTCTTCGTAGATATTTTCTTCGGTGCCATAACGCGTCACGTACGTATGCCTTTTGTGGGGATCCTGCAGATGCTGGTGTAGCTGATAAGTCTGTACCTGTTGATAGGACTGCTGATGCTGTTCTTGCTGATGGAGCAGCTGATAGTCCTGAGGATGCTGGACTAGTCTGACTAGTGCCGAGGCCGCTGAGCAAGACGCCGGCGAGTGGCTACGACTCAGGTTTGGTTCGTAATACGCGTACGAGTAGTCGTGCAACGCCCTTGGGGAGTGCACTAGAGCCCGATGACGATGTTGCTGATAGTGGTGATGTTCTTGCTGCAGTTGTCGCTGTTGGTGCTGGAGTTGTTGCTGCTGCAGTTGTTGCTGCTGCTGCTGGTGCTGCAGTTGTTGCTGCTGCTGGTGCTGCAGTTGTTGCTGCTGCTGTTGTTGCTGCTGCTGCTGCTGCTGCTGTTGTTGCTGCTGCTGCTGCTGCTGCTGCTGTTGTTGTTGTTGCTGCTGCTGCTGCTGCTGCTGCTGCCGCTGCTGGATCATGCTCGCACACGTGACAGCGGCTGCGGTACCATTATGAGGGGGTGGGTAGGGGGGTGGAGGTGGAAATTCCAAGTTGGCTCGCCGGGACGCCGGTATGGGGAGCGAGGTTCCAGCTGCCGCTGCGGCGGCCATCTTTGATGTTGTTGCCACTGCGCCAACACCTGCTCCGCAGCCTAAAGTAGAAGAGCTGGCCATCGCTCATTTCAAGCGGCCTCCGGCTGCCGACCGCCGATACGCGCGCGCCATTCGGGTCTCAGTGACGCCTTCCTACGAAAAAGAAAAGACAGAGGACTTTGTGAGTTTCAAATACCGGTTGATCATCGATTGCCGCCTACTTCCCTCCTCATTTAGCTAAGGCTTCAAATTAAATGTAGAGCTTTGTAATAATAGCTCTGTATTTTAAATCACTGCAAATCCCTACCCCATCCTTAGTCGTTATGATACTACGTTATATAAATCAAATTTGTAAGCTGGCACCGATGGGTTTCGCTGCTCGTTGATAAGATTGCGAACGGCGCATTTTACTTTTAATATTAAACAGTACAGTTTGATGCGACGATACGGCTGAAAGTATCCGTTACACCAGTAGGTCATTTCTCTTAATTCCACTGTACTAACCTACGAATTTACAGTTTTGACTGTAACGCGTTTGAATTTTAAGCAGTCGTTTCGTTAACAAAAAACAAAGGAAAATCATCAGTGCACTGGAACTGGAAATCGGTCTGCATAAAATCAGAGTCAACGATCATAAAGCGGCGTCAACGATCGGAAAAGATCGCGTACAGCACAACAACTCGTTGACTGACTCATCCGCGTGCTCCGTCTACTTCGCTTATACTTGAATAGGTACACGCGATTAGAACAAGATCCTCGCTGGATAAAAGAGTTATATTTGTCAAAGTGTGGTAGGGATGACAAGTAGAGGAATCTTTATCAGGAGCGAGCGGCGACAAAGTGCGTATCGCAAGAGCGAAACACGCGATACGAGTGTGATACGCTAACCCTGGAGCGTTTGCGGGCGTGGTGAAACTGTGGTGTCTCAATTGCCGTTTGCGGAGATTAATTTACCAAGGAAGCGGGCAGATGCGCCGCGGTAATATCATCGTGTAGAGTCAAGTGATCGGCAGACGTGGCTGAAAACGTCACGCAGCCAACGGCGGCAATAATTGTACCAGGGCTCGCTATTTAAGTGGTACTTTTTTCCATCGCTATAAATAAGTGCGTCGTCGGCTCGGAATTTACGTGTTTCTTGCCCCCAACTACTGGGAAAGCGAAGCTTTCGCTTTCGCCGATTTATTTATCCAAGATTCGACCTTTAATACCCATGGAAGACGACATTACGCGCGTGCAAGATTTCGTGCTCAGCCTGTCGCGGAGGACAAGACAAATTGACTCAAGTTGACGTGAAATCACGCGGTGACGCGAGACTAACGAAGAAGAGGCTATCGAGGAAATTTCAAGATTGTGTCTCGTATGCTCGATAAGTTCAAGTCATTGTTTAAGTCCTGCTGTTTGAAATACGGTTATTATTAATTTAAGTGTTGTTCGACAGCGGATTAAAGCTTAAATGCAACTGAAATGCATCGCGGGCAATCTGTAGTAATCGTTGTTGAAACGTTTGCAACGAGAAGGTTTACATCAATTTATTTGCATTTACCGAATTTGCATGTTAATACGGCGTACCAAAATACGTGAAGTGCCTACGCACGAATACGACATCTAAATCTAGTTGAGATATTTTTACATTTATTTAAATATCAATCCTTTTGATGTAAGTAAGAAAATGCTGTACTGGTGCTTTTTCATATTCTGATATTCTGATATTCTGACGCAATACAATGCAATTCGGAAATAATTTATTTATATGCTGCTCGTCGTTATTGTAGTTAGCGGTAGTACCAGCTGTAGCCTGAATTTCACAAAGGTATTAAATTTATTTTTGAACATTTAAATACAAACATACAACGCTTTCGTCTCAATAGGAATTAAAAGAGTTTAATGAATTGTGCGATAAAATTGTGCCTCTGTGCCTCTGTGCTCGAGTGTTAATGTTTATTAGACGGCTCAAAATATGGTATAAAATCTCAGGCACGTTAAACGCATGTGGATGTGACCGAGTGTGAAGAAACGTCACGGTTTGATAACGAGATTTCTTTATCTTGATTTTTTTCTTTTTTCTTTTAAGCTCATTTACATAACGACACGCACAAGGAATCAAACTAAAAGCTTTGGCTTTGCGATACGAGAAGATATTAAAATGATCCTTTGAGAACTAAATGTTTCGATGTGTCAATGTTATTTATGTTGGTGCGTGTATCTTTATAAAGTTTTATGTGCAAATTTTTATACAACTGTACCTTATAACATCTGTAAGTTCCAATGACATGCCTTGATTAAAATTTTTGCAGTTTAAAGCGTGCTTTTTTAAGTCAATTACACAATATTAGCAATCGCGTGGTAATCTTACTTTCATACGGTAATTAAAAAAATTGCACGACAGAATGCTACATTAAATTAAATTTGCAAATTAAATTTCAATTTGTAACGTGAATATAAATTGCAATTTAAACAAACAATGTTACATCATACTCGTGCAAAACGAACGCCATTTTATTATTATTCCAGTTAAAGTATTTGAAATTTATGAACTTTGTCGAAATATAATTTAACCTTCCTGTTTCACTGCGTTACGAGTATCTCTTTCTTTTTTCTCGTGTACTAAGTGTCGACTTCTTATCTATCGAAAGGCCCGATAAATTAATGCGTCCTCCTTTTCATTTAACCAACTTATCTCAAACGTTATCATCGTCTTTTATCAAACTGCGCTTTGGTTCCTTTTTCCGCTCTCCGAATCCCGCCATTTGCTCTACACAGTTTTCAGTTTTAATTGCGAGTGAACACAGAATTCCGATTGTTAAGCCATCGTTTCCTTAGCACGATATTATAATTGTAAGTTGTCTAGAATTGTGCGATAGGGGATAAATATATTTGTTTCTTAGATAATTTTTCGGGGCGTGTCCGTCTGGTAAGTAAAGAAGCAAATGAAAGATGAGAGTATTACGTAATGCAATAGCGAGCGCGAAGATGTCGGAAGAATTCGTCCAGGATAACCTGAGAATTAATTATTATTAACCCCATTGTTTTCATAGAGTGTTTTCACTTTTAATTTCTGTGCTATTTCTTAATACCTTTCGAGTACAGTTTACATGGTTCACGGGATGTGTAACGAGAATTAAATATTATCCAACAGTACCCCGTATTCAAGATCGCTGGAAATAATTAACGTTACTTTGCATTATAAAAGAATATAAAAAATAAACAGGTTTGCCTTATTAAATAATATTCATTCTTGCAATCGTGTGATTATGAGAGAGAGAGAGAGAGAGAGAGAGAGAGAGAGAGAGAGAAGGTAATTACACGGTTAGAAATAATAATCTTAACTGCGATTTATTTAATATTTGACACGGACGTTTATCTGTTAAACATGTGGGAACTATTTGTACTTGTCATCTAATACGAAACTGAAATTCATCGATCTCGTAACTTGTAAGATCAAACCTTAACGAGCATTAGCGTTGAAAGTTTACAGGCGCGTATACATTACCTCTAAGAAGAAAAGAAAAAAAAGAAGAAGAAAAAAACGTATGAAAAGTATATTGTTGGACACTGGAAAGTTTCGAATTCACAGAAAACTTTTTCTTTTTATTGTAAATTATCAACATTAATCCGAATAAATAATCGCGCCCGAACACTTGCCTTTAACTGGCTTATGTGTATGTAATTGGATTTACACATCCTCTTTAGTTTATCAATTAAAATGATCAGTATTGCATAACACGAAGGATTATTATATAATAATGGCACAGTATCTGCGTCACTGAATACGCGTATTCTTGAAGAAAATAATAAGGCAATGCTTGCAATAAATTTTGCAATTACAATATACGAAACAAATATTTCCAAAATCCTTTGCGAATCGTGTCCGTTCAAACGTACATTGTAAATAATCTCCGATTAGAAAAATAGATAAACTATTCATACTGACGTGGCAATCCTTTGACTTTTGACATTCATTAAATGTAAAAAAAAAAAAAAAAAAAAGGAAAAAAAAAGGGAAAAAAAAAAGTAAAAAACTGTATATATTCTTAGGAACATTGGATGATCGGATGAAATTTTATTTCAATTTTTCTCGATATATCTTTCTTATAATAGTCTGTTTAAATTCATCATAAGCATATGCTGCATGTTTATTTTATACATAAAAATACGTACTTTAGTGTCATGCATATTTTCTAGAAAAACTGCGGATAAATGGGAAACTACCTAATAAACAATTAATCCTATCAATCGGTTTTAATTTTTTGCAGATAAAGAAGTAGAAAAAAATTAAAAAATATTTCGTGTTCAGTAAAACATTGCCATATTCCTGAATTTTTATTTTTTAAAAATTGGGTTCTAAGATTGTTGGCAGCTAAGAAATAAAAATAATAATAATATATAAATTGACACGAAAATTGATTTTATAAAAATCATCAGGCACGCTTATTAACATTGTCGTAGAAGTAAATATCGAGTCCTTTGAAATGACGTAAAGAAAATTAAGAATTAAAAAACGTTTGTTAGCACACAAGGTAGCGTACTTACGATTACTGAATTATTATAAAAATTTCTGAGATAAAATAAAAAGTGAGCATTCGTTAGAGTATGATAATTTAAATTTTTTGCAGTATGACTCGTTTCCATGCTCGTGTTTTTATCGTTATTAAGCGATTAACTACGCGCTATTTCCTTGAAAAATTTGGACTCGTTCTTCCATAAACAAAACGGTATCGTCGCGATCGATTTCACGATGGATCTGATCCACTCTGCCGAATTTCTATCGAACTCGAAACTTCAATTAAATACGGTTAACACTCTTAACCGAGCCGCGCCTCATTATGCGCGATTACGAAATTACATTCGCCTAGAAACAAGGAAGGTGCGCTTGAGCCTTAGCTCAGTTAAGGAAAATAAGAACAATAATGTGCTCGTTTTAAAAGGCTACTATAATAAAACCTAATATATATATATATATATATATATATATAATAGGTGTAAATTCGGAATGTTCGAATGTTCTTTGGAATAAATGTCGACAAGCTGATTCCTAGTCGCATGGTAAAACAGTTTAACCTGAGAAATTGATCCGTTCAAAATTTAAAATTAAAAATCTCTTAATATTTTCTATTAGTCAGAGTACAACAAAGCTTTATTTCAAGTGAGCCAAAGAAGATAGCCACCGTCTACTACAAACAAATAATATTTATTCGTGTACTCGAAGTGTTGAACAATTTCATTGGCGTACCTTCCAAGTCAGAAACAGATTAAACTCTCGAGAATTCTTCAACCGAATAGCACTGTATAAAATACGCTTAAGCTTACGAATTTAAATTAATAATCTAAATTAATAATTTCTTACAATGGTACGACACGCCTTGTTTCTAGAAAATGCAAACGCTATTTGCACGCACGTGTCCGCCTAGAATTCAATCTAGATAGGCAGATCAACTTCATAATTGTGAATACTGACGAATACGTAGAAATAATAAACACAGCTCGCCGTGTTTCCTAAATAGCAGAGATAAATAGCGAAGGTCAATAAACGGCGGCTTATTTTTCCGAGCGACCGTAACGTATTTATCACGTGTATTGCGTAATTACTTATTTATTGGCAGAATTAAGATGATTTTTAAAATTTATTCTAGACATTCATTGGGTAATTATGACATGCTCGTTTGCAATAAAAAGTGCTTTTATTTCCTATCCGTTGATTTAACGCTCTTATTAACGCGCTTTAAATTTGCACCAGAAATTTAACTTTCCTGGTAAAAAAGGCCTATTTCCACAGGAATACTGACGCACTAGTTTCTTGTTTCGCTAATAAACACATTTTACAGCATAAGTGTATGACGTGTTTTTGTCAAAAGAATTTACTCAAAAGAATTTTTGTGTATGATTTTGTTTCCATTGTACATCTTCGTTGCACCGATTGACAAATCAGCCTTAAACCGGAGAATATCGCAATAAGTATAATTAGAAAACTATACGTGCATAATATTAGTTCAACGTTAATTAATTACGCACTCGTGAATTCTTAGCATTTAGAAAAGATTAATGGATAAATATTTAAATACAGTTACATCGAAGAAAATTAAACTAACGGGATGGAAAAATGGTTATTAACATATTAACGATGCGATAAAAGCCGTACTAGTTAATGCTAGTTGAATATTCATACCAACTGATTGACACCTTTGACATTAACAACAAGTGGGTTTGCATCTGAAATAAAAAACACACCAACGATAAAACAAGCCAAACTGATTATCCCACGTATTATTAATACGTATGTAAATGTTAAAGGCGTATAAGAAAACATAAGAGCCCGGTTGAATAAGGATATGTTAAGGATATGTTAAGAAAGTCGCTGCTCAATGTTTTCTATAGACCTAGTTCCATACTCCTCGGAAGATCGCCCCTTACAAAAAGTAGGAATGGGGCTCATGAGCCCGCATACTTTTTCTTTTCGTCGCGATCGTTGAACGCTGCAGGAAGTGTCGGGTGAACGCTCGTCCGGGCGCTTAGACCATAAAGGACGAATGTAAGGAAGCGGGGAATCGATCTAAGGACCGTGAGTCGTTCGAACGATAGCTATAGGATCGTACACCGAAAAAACATCGGCGTGAAGCGAACAGGAATGTTAGATTATTATCTGCACTGTTGCACAGCACCTGAACGGTAAGAAGCCGAATAAGGGATAAGGGTGTAGTTTACTTCTTGTAGGACCTCGCCGCGATTACCACGATATAAAAGACATAAAAAAAAAAACTTATCGTCGTTGATGCGGGGCGTTCGCAAATTGGAAATAATAATCGTCGGTACAATTGAACTTGGTGTCGACAAAATTTCAAATCTTCCTTCCGCGCATAAATGCAAGTTTTTATAAACGTACATGCGTGAAACTTGAATTGCCCGCTACAAGCATAAGAAGGCAAAGGAAATTTTTTCCAATTACTTCAAATTAGAGCAAATGCACCGCTCTTTACACGCGGTGGATCCCAACAACAGTTTTATAACTCGGAAGCGAACGAACGTGTAACGAGACGAGACGAGACGAGCAGAATTTTGAAAAATACTTCGATGACGAATTCAGCGCCTTAAAGTGAAACTGGTTTTATACCTTTAGCAATATAGGTAGAGAAAGTGCGCAGAGATATATCGATGCAAGTTTAGTTTACGCGGAGCGTCGTATAAATAAAGTACGACGTTTGAACTCTATAAAGAAATAAGAATGGCTATTTCATTTCTTGGGCAGTTTGTTGCAATGAACAACGAAACGCAATGAAACACACATATTATATTACTTTTTAAAGGTTTATTTAAAATTATGTTATAAATGTTAATTTTAAGGTTTACCTATCGAGGCTGTTCCCGTGAAGTTTTCCATAACTTTGGTCTACGGTGAAGGAAAAGGCGCATATAATGCTGCAACATTTTTATCACTCGGATTTTCTTGGAAATTATGAATTTCATTTTGTTTCTTTCGTAAGAAATCGTTTCATATCGATACGCCGCTTACTACCGTAAGAAAAAAAGCGATCGCATATACCATGGATATTATCGTACCGAAAGCGGTAAAATAAAAATACGTACCAAAGTAGAATGGAATATAAAATGCACGTATTCAAATTTACGTGCAAAGTCTTCGTACAAGTGTGTACGGGGAATACCGAAGTGCCAAGAGGGATAAGTTTTTGATGCATCAGTCTCGTAATATATACTCCAGCTAATTATATTTGTAATTCGGTTTAAAAACACTTAGAAGCTTCACTCCAATTACATTAATTAAAATTGATGTCAGAGTCGAGTTTAATCGCGTGGAAAGGCAGCGTTTTTTTTTTTTTTTTTTTTTTTTTTTATCGTGCACCGGCGAGTATCGAATATCGCAGCTCAAGACGCGTAAAATCAAATTTTACCGGTAGTGCAAAAAATGATCATATACGCGGGGAATTGTAATTAGAGGAGATACTTTAATTTTTAACAAAAGTACTCGAACGAGACCCGTAAAAAACATGAATCTACCTACCACCCGGACTTACAAAAGAAATATCTCAGTCGGTAATACCAGTTGATTTAATCGCGAATTATCTTCGCCAGCTACAAGAAAATTCAAGCTCTTCGGAATTAATAAGTAATGGCTGTTTTTTTCGAGCATTTGAGCGACCGAAACCACGGGGAACAATTAAAATTCCGAATGGCAACTCATTACAAGATCAGGATTGGTTCGCATTATCGTTAGGTAAATACGTTCCCTCTGCTCTCAAACGCAAACATACGTACACGCGTACCAACTGGATGGAAAATACCGAGGATTTTCGGCAAATTAATAGATAACGAGGATTTCGACAACGAAGCAATACAAAGCACATCCACATGCTGGTCAATCTCCGTGGCATTGTACCTGGAATGTGTTTCGCAAAATAAACTGACGCATTCCAACGATTACGCTTCCTAATTGTTTCAACAATAATCCGTCGCCGGACGTACACGTGTACGACGGGGAGCACCGAGGCAACGCCGTCTCTCTTGGCGGCGACGCAGCTCCACGTGGTCCGCTTCCATTGGGATTTCCACGGCGGCGTGTCGGTGCGTGAAGTCACAGACCGGGTGGGCGCTAACGCGTCTCGACTTGCTCCGACTTGTCAGCTGCCTTCGATGCTTACAGCCCGAGAGGGTGACGCCGCGCACCGGTGAATCAGCTGCTCGACGATGGCCGACCTTCGCTTTTCTGCACCGGTCCCTGAGCGAGTGCACGCCAGGACTGCGACTAGAGCGTATCGTTCGGAGTTCTCGCTACTTTCGTTCTCCTCGACGCGAGTTCAAACGTTCCGGGATCGAGAGACGATGCCCCCAAGATCCTTGGCCCTGGACAAGGTCTCCAACGAGCCGCTCAGGTTTCTCAGAAGTACGAGGATTATTCGGCCTCATTTGAGGTGCAAACAGTGTCGGACCCGATTGATATGCAATACGCGAGTGATACGCGATCATCTGCTCGAGTGCTCGAGCACCAAATGTCCGCTGGTCGCCTCTGTCAAGTTAGTTTTTTCTTTTTTTGTCTTCTTCTCCATTTCTTCCTTGCCAATTACTGCTAATTGGGGTTCCAGAGTTTCACGAATTTTTCCCTAATAATGTCTGCATTCCATTCGATTTGCTAAAGTAGCGCCTACACCTTAACCTAATAATAATACTCCGTTTCACTACTACTACTACTACTATTATTATCGTTTTAGATATACTTCAATCCTTACGGCCTTGATTACTTTCATATTTATTTCTAAATTCCAAGCGCAGTCGCCGAGACTCGGTAAAGATCCGAATACGCATCGATCACTGGTCACCTAACATTGTCAATTGAATTTATTCTCGAGACAAAATATCCCAAGCGAATATTAAGTAAAAACACCTGTACTCAGTTACAAAGTACGTTTTAGCCTGGCTGCCGTTATTTAAATTAACCTTTTATACATTCGCACGTTGCACAACAACAAAGTGCTGTTATTTTAATGTGCGATGAATTCTGTTTTAATCCGACGAGTATTAAAATAAACATTATGGCAACTCGTATAATAAACGTCACATGGATTAAGGAGGAGTGGCTTTATTTTCCTTGAAATTGTTTGGGAGAAAAATTTGAAAAGCCCGTTTGCGTGGACGTAGATGCCAAGAGTCACTCGTGCGACGTTACTACCAAATCGTAAAAAATAAAAGCAATGCCTGCTTCAAAAGAGTAATACATTTTTTCATACGCGACGACTCGAAAATACGGACAAAACTGTAAAGATAACTATTCTTTAATCGTACCTGGGCAAAATGTAATAATAAATTTAAAAAAAAAAAAAAAAAAAAAAAAACAACCTTTTTTGCGTCCTCGTCAATCGTGGGCGTCTGGATCACAAACTGTAGTATAAAATATTCTGTACCTCTGTTCGGTGCGCGATCCTGTCGGTATACGAGAAAAGGAAAACGAATAGTAATATTTCATTCGAGGGCTAAATGATGTTACCGAGCGGATATATCGTGTAATTATCAATCAGTTTTCAATTACCGGATTAACAGACCTCGAAAGAGAGAAGCCGCAAGAACGAACACAAACTGAGCAACAGCCGTCAATGGTTTCGCTTGGCAGGAGCCAAATTGCTCCCTTGTTATTCCCCTGTGTTCCTCTGAACCTTATCCTTGAGTTTTTTAATGTAGGAGGTGAATTGCCCGAACCGTGTCCATCTGCATCCATTTGTCGTCCTACCGCTGCTCGCTAATGTTGCTCGAGTTCACCGCCTCCTTTTTCGTTCGTCCTTTTCTTGGCTTGCACGCGCCCATCCCGACGTAACGCGTGTCCTTTGTATGGCGAGGGCAAGCAAAGACGAGCGAATCAGGATGGGAAAACCAGTATTGCGAAACGTGCTGCCTGTCCGTCAATGTCGAGCGATGAGAGTAAGAGCACTGCACTCGAATAGACGAGAACATTTTTTATTCTTAAACGGGTTCTTTTTTGTTTGTCGTTGTTATGTCTACTTGATACTGCCAAGTAACGTTAGGCAGTCCCGCGAGAGACAAAACGGCCCATTCATTTGTTTGTCGTATACTTTCTACCATTTGTATTTCCCTTTAAATATACGATAATATCGCAGTACCTAATTTATATTTAAATAACACTTGTACTATATTTAGTTAAAAAATGGTAGAGTTGCAGAGCGTTTATTTTGCTCAAGACCCATGAAATTCTTTAAGAGGAGAAATTGACTGAAATTAATTTTATATAGAGTAGGTTGATTACACTTGTGATATTAAACGCACGAAGCTCGTGATAAAGTTTCCGAGAACATACGGCAACACGTTCTTTTACGATCCTCTCAAAACATCATTTAGAAAGGACTTATTTATTCGCATAGCATATACTTCCCAAAACTCTACAGGTTTGTACTGGAAAATACTGAGTATTTTTGGCGGTAAGCGGCGTTAAATTGAATTAGTTTTTTACTCCTTAGCCAGAACATACGCGGTGGTACTAGAACCAAAATGTTACCGTATCATTCCTAATGGTAAAAGAAAATGAACGATGCGAGCTTCTGAGTCGCGTATTTTGAGAAATAAAAAGATCGTTGAATTATTCG
This sequence comes from Wiebesia pumilae, assembly GCA_018907045.1. Lineage (NCBI taxonomy): Eukaryota > Metazoa > Arthropoda > Insecta > Hymenoptera > Agaonidae > Wiebesia > Wiebesia pumilae. Next base: position 246,003 of record JACCHZ010000192.1, on the reverse strand, counting down.
GTATATCGCGTGAAAAGATTGTAACAATTTGGGCATAAATATAAGATAAAAAAGAAGGACCCGATAATTGCTGTTCCTTAATAAATTGCTTCGATTCAAATACGAGCTCGCGATACAAGCTAATGAAAAAAAGCAACCTGTGCGAAGCCTCTGCAAAGATTTAATTAGATTCATGCGTTAAATATCTAAAGCTTATGTCGATGTCAAAAAGGCACTCGACGTATTTACAACTGCACGCCTGACGTGGCAATAGGTACATTCTCGGATGAGAAAACGCGCTTGCAATATTATTAAATAATTTCAGAAGAGGACTAAAAAATATTCCACTCGATAAGACCGCATCGATGCGATTGATTTTAATTATTCCCGAAAACCATCGGACTTCTTAACTCCATCGTGAAGAATTACGAGAACCGAGAACTGCCAAGTTCTCCAACCAAAGCCAGTGTATCTGGCTGGATCTGGATTTGCTTTTTGCAATTGTAAACTGAAAATTATCAAAATGTCGCAGCCATTCGGATAAAGGGCGCTTATCGATATTCGTGCATAAACTTTTGTCACCGATCCATCAAAATTAGTATTTCGGAATATTAATTTTAGCGATGTATCAATATCATTTTATACGTCGATCGTTGCACTTGTAAGCATACAAGTTTCAGTCTGCAGATGCAGATTGCGCGTATTATAGCTCGATTAAGTTTCATTTTTACTCCTTGCGCGATTACAGCCATGAAAGGAAATACCGCGATTCCGCCTTGACCAACGGGTCTCAAGAATAAGCGAGGCTTGTGTAAGGCTCGTAAGGCTCAATCGTAAAAGAAAACGAGTGAAAATAAAGAAAAGACTGGAACAAAATGCGTTTTATCGCCTATTTATGCACCTGATGTTTTTAGGCGAGTATTAAGCGAGTTTATTGTAATATATATATATATATATCAAGGATAAGAGTTTCGGTCTCAAGGCTTTCCGTGGCCATTATCATTATTTTGTATTTCTGCACTATTACATCCCGCTCCTTAACAAATAAAAGTAGAAAACGTAAAACGCAACATCTCGGCGATTGATAAATCTCTCGCTTGAGCAACCGTTGCATCTCTAGTACTCGCTAAAAGTTACGCTTGACGTATATTTACTTGACGGGGCGCGTAAAATACGCTCCAACCAGAGGCTGAAAATCAGCGCGAAATTACCTTCGCATCGATCACCGAATAACGTATTTTACAGACAGAAGGACACGCAATATCGAATTCATTGACTCCCTTAAAACCTTAGCTGCTGCATAAATTTCCCGAAAGCTTTTGTTACGCTCGAAACGTCGACTACCGAGTGACCGTTCGCTAGGGAACGGAACTACCGAACAGGCTCCATCGATCACTGAACAGGCGAGAAAAATCTTCTCGGCAAAGAGCGCCGAATCGGAATCGAAGCCTAGATCACGTAGGATGCAGACCCAAAGAAATGAAACAGAGAGAGAGAGAGAGAGAGAGAGAGGGGGAGAGCGAACGAGAGAAAGAGGGAACGTGTCTGGGTGGGGGGCAAAACCACCGACCAGAAGCAGCTTCGCAGCGAACCTCATTCTCCCAACTCTGCTTTTCTTTCTGGTAGGTCCCCCTCCGTTCCCCTCGCCCTCTTTACACTACTCTTCGCGACCACTGCGGCCTGCGCTTTATATCGTTGGAGGAACGCACCAGCGCCACGAGTCTAGAAATCGCATTCCCTTTTCTGCTTCATCTTCCATCGCATTGTTCCATCGCGCTCAATGCCGCAGTTTCCCGCCTAAGGTAGACGAAGAACGCAAAGGTGAACCTAATGTTTGGCTCGTATAAGGGGGATCGATTACACGCCCCCACCCACCCACCGGTCTTGAGGCAGAAAGAGGTCGACTACCTTAATTTTGTAGGGATGGTATTTAAGGAAAGAGCGTTTACCGCTTACTAAACCTCGATTTAAATTCATGGTAAATAATGTATGCTTTGAAGCACATTACGCCAGCGCTACCTTACGATGCGTCGTCTCTTTTATTTAATTATCCATTCGAGATCTAGGCAATTGATTTATTTCGCAAGTTGTCGAGGTCTCAAGGACTCCGACGTATGGTATTTAAAATTTCACGGTACAACGGCTAAATTCTTATCATACTCGCGACGCTACGATGTTGCGATAGTTTGAATGCGGGCGGACCTAGGCAGTGAAGAACAGGGTACAACAGCCGCTGCCGGCTTTACTTGGAATGAAAAAAACGAAATTCTACAATAGCCAAAAATGTGCGTTAACCATCGCCTTATTTCACCGAGATCTTTGATACCGAGAAGAGGAGACTGACTCGTAACCGCTGCACCAGGCAGACCTGCGCTTACTCCTCCTACTTCTGCCGCCGAGGAAGGCTCTGGATTACTTTCCATCGACGCACGTTGTTTATTACAGCTCTTGAACATTACCTTTTTCTAAGTATCGTATTATCGTAATTATTGCGGCATGATAAACTTAGCAAAGAAACGCGTAATTCCGTTAGGTATTTTCTTCACGGTATCGTTATAGGGATTTGTAATTACAAACACATGCCCACTTAATTATATTACATAATAAAAGGAATTGCCACGCTAAGTACAAGTGAGAGGTATCGGTGAGTGACTTTTATTCCTTTTGTAAAATGACGAAATGACGCGTTTAAGCATGCAAACGTACGCGCGTGCGATGGCAAAAGAGAATCGTTATAAATATTTAATTCGGTCGCGTTTTTAACAAATGTAATCTTATTTTCGAAAAAAGACATCTCGGACCAGTTTCTAAAGTAAATTTCGCTAGCGAATGTCAAAAACACTCGCTAATTTAATACGAGAATCGTGGTGGTGGTGGTGGTGGTGGTGGTGGTGGTGGTTAGCCTCTAGAATGCTAACGTGTAATGACAATTCGTAGTGATTTTTTAAATTGCAAGTTCGATAAATAAAAAAATTCGCGACCATTTCATTAAGTAAAAAATATATGAAAATAACGAGACAATCATCGGTACATCGGAGAATAATGATGTAATTATTGAGATGCTACGCGCGTTGCAAACTCTTTATCGTACAATTACGTCGAGGCATAATTTAATATCGACAATATAAAGTGAAATGGTATTTCAAGAATATAATTAGCTTTCTTTTAGTACTTCACTATCGGAAATGACCTCAACGAATTATAGAGTTTTCCATTTCAAACATACAGTACTCGGCGGGCATAAAATATTATAATGTAACAAATTCCAAGATGGATCATCGTATTTATCGGTGACTTTATTTGCATTCAAAGTATAAAATACCACAGTTCTCCGATGAATCGAACAAAATGGTTAGGTAAGCCCTTGCTCGGCAACAAACCTCAAACGCATCACCGTTTAAGGAAAAATAGGACATTTTGTAAAAGTAACGAAAGGCAATCGAGGAGCACCGTCCGAAGCACTATTTCCCTTCAACTCCTCCAAGACGAAAAGTTTCGTGGATAATAAGAAGCACAAGTGGAGAAAGGCCATCGGTATACCGCAGAAATGATATCGCCTCTCGTCGGAAGTACGCGCTCGAATGTACACACGCGAATTTATAGATAGACGAAGCATCCGATGCAGAAGAACGGTATAATGGTGTAGTAGAATAGAAGTGGTAGGAGAGAAATACGAGAAAGCAAGAAGTTGCAAAAGTGGGCTGTAGTCCAGAGTCGAGCAAAGAGCTCGAAAGAGCCCGAGGATCGCGAAGAAGAAGCGAAGAACCGAAGGACAGAAATTACCTATACAAGCGCACGAGCGCACGAGCGCGGCGAACGAAAAGGAGAGAGACGGAGAAGCAGCGACTGGACCCGACCAACCGGTACACCTTTCCTCTCTCTCTCTCTCTCTCTCTCTCTCTCTCTCTCTCTCTCTCTCTCTCCAATGGAGGCACACGAAAATTCCATCTTTCTCTGTCTTGGCTGCGTACTCGCTAAGCCAGAATGATGCACTGCGCGCGCTTTGCCTGCAAGCGAATGTCTTTCATTTTCCAACTTATCAATTTATGGGGATTTTGTGGCTTTGATTTGTGAGAGAGAGAGAGAGAGAGAGAGAGCGATCAGAAGAGGAGTAGGGCAGTTTCTCTCGGAACACCAAGATGGAGAAGATAAAGAGTAGCAGAAAAATGCACCGATGTCGGGAAAATGAGCGATGTGTATGAATTTATGTCGACAGGGGGTGGGGGGGGGCATGATTTTCTGGGCACGTGGCTGTTGCCAATTTTTCTTCCTCTTATCGATTTCAGAGGATTGGTCAAGGACGCTTGCGTTGCCACACCGGATAAATTACTACGCGTTTGTTCTCGCTCGCGATTCCAAGATTATTCCAAGAATGCCGAATACGTTTCAAATACTCGCATTCGTATTCATTCCAAGCTTTGAATAAATTACGCGAAAATAAAATATTCAAATTTCACGATCACGCGGATAGTAAGTTTTGCTCGGATTGCGTGTAAACGCTCTTATCGAGGTGTTTTCCTTCGCTGTGCACATGACAAAATGAAAAAATGTCCGATTAACTTGTAAATTTTCTCTCATTTGCACTAGTAAAGCAATCGACTATCCAACTTTCCTCGCGAGGTAATGTAAATCTTTTTTTATCCTGAAAAATTTCGCTACGGTGTCGACTCAATTTTCAAAAATCTCGATGTTCAAAAATGTTGACACGTATGCCGTTGTCATTTAAAAATTTTCAAGCCCTGGTAAAATGTAGAGAGTGCCAAGATACAAAAATAAAAGTTCCCTCTTATTTGTGAAAGTTGGGGCGGGTCCACCTTTTCATCGCCGTGTAATTTCGTAGATTCGTTGTTCGTTCGACAAGTAAATAACACCATCGTCGTATCTATCGTTTAAAACTTTCCTGCTTTATTTAACCTCAAAGGATGTCAGATTTTTTTTGCGTCAGATCGCTCGCGTCAAATTTATGCAAACGAAACGCAATACTCGAATTTTACGCCTTCTTTTCTCGGATGTGTAGGTTAACGCTTCCGTTACGACTTCATTTGTTAAGTAGACCAATAAATTGCGAACCTTAAAGTCGTTATTGTCGCTACGGAACGCTACGAGATCAAAAGGAGAGAATTACGTACTTAACGAGTATTTATTATGCAATTTCAATTGTTTCGTCGTGTTCCCGTGCGTAGTTCATTTAAAGCCGAGAGATGCTGAAACCCGAGTGTCATAAATATTGACAATTAATTCCAAGAACACGACACGATAATTTCGACAAATTCTTTGCTCGGAATCAAGGCACATCTTAACCTTAAACAACGCCCTTACGTACGAAATAAAGATTTGGAAAAACTGTATTCAGCCCGTCAAAATCATCTTTGCCCGGCAGCCCAATTCGATAACGAAAAAAACCCCCCGCAGCTGAACACAGTCGCAAGTCACGTGACGAACGGGGCGTATCGCCGTTCTGTCTAGTTTTGCGAAACGTAAGCCGAAAGTATTTTGTTACCAGGACGACGAGCGCTTTATTTAACCTTAAAAGTCATCTCATCGAGATTTGCTCCCAAACGTTATTGCTCGAGTCTCGGAAGCTCGAGATAGCAGCGATAAATTACTCGGTGCAAACTCTACTCCCGATGCAGGCTACGCATAAAAATTCATCCTCGCTTAGCCTCGTCGAGAGCGAGAGAGAGAGAGAGAGAGAGAGAGAGAGAGAGAGCGAGAGAGAGCGAGAGAGAGCGAGAGAGAGCGAGAGAGAGCGAGAGAGAAATTCGTTTTAGATCGTCGCGTAATAAGAAACTGTCGGTACTCGTACCAAGGATCGACGGTCATTCGCGCAGGTCGTCTCTCGTCTCGCATCGATCTATGCCTCCGCGTCTACTTACTCATTAGGATTAATCGTCCTGCAACGATATGCTTTTGAAGCGCAAAGGCGGAACGATCGGGGACGTTGGCACGGGTGTTGAGGCGCGGGCATCGGGGGACTTTCGCCAGCGTCCAAAGAATTTTAAAGGCTAGAAATAAAACAGCCGCGGAACGTAAAGAGGCGGTCGGCCGGGCGGCCTCTACAACATTGTACCTTTGTCCGACCTCGACTCCAGAGGATGCCCTCGCCGAGCTCGGCACTGGGTGCGGAGGCCAATCGGGCCAATCGAGCCAACGGTGCCGGTCACGAGGAGCGCGCGACAAGTGGCCTTTCTCTCCCTCGGCACCAAGAAGCGCGGGCGCGCGGACACGAGCGCCAGACGAGCGCCAGTGATCCTCGATAAACAATGGGGACTCTCGGGTCCGCGTCTTTCCCGGAAACTGCGGCTGAGGCGATCTCCTCTGCCTCGGCCGCGGCACTGCAGCTCTCCTCGCCCACTCTCCCGTCGGCGACCACAACAAACAACAAACAACAGCCAACGGCCAACAAACATCAACGAACAAACTGAGATAAACGAGCAATAACGAACGAGCGAACGACAAACGACGCACTGTGCGCGACTTTCGCTCGTGGTCGCGAGTAGAACGCGGACGACGAGCAACACGCGACGACGACGCGGCTCCGTTGAGACTGTTCCAGTGCTCGACTGCTCACTGGCCGCCAGTGCAGAGCACCGCACGAGCGAGCGATGGTAGCGGTGGCGCGTCGGCGAGGGTCGGAGAGAGCGAGAGAGAGAGAGCGAGAGAGAGCGAGAGAGAGCGAGAGAGAGAGCGAGAGAGAGAGAGAGAGCCTCTCTCACTCGTGTATAGACGCGAGCGCGCGCGCGCGCTCGCTCGCCCACTCTCTCTCTCGCTGCCAGGAGACAGCCTCGAACGGGATAAAGAGGGAAGAACCTCCAATGTCCCGATGCCTTGCTCGCTCTCTCACGCTCTCTCTCTCGCTCTCTCTCTCGCTCTCTCTCGCGTTAGAGCGCTCTTTTAGTAGTACGCAGGAGAGGAGGGCCAGAGGTTCTCTTTACGACGAGACGGACCTTCGGCTCTTCTGCAACGAGTCCAACGAGAATAGCCACGAGGATTTTCCGCTGCTTCTTCTTTTTTTCCTATCCGATTCCCTTTTCTAATGAGGTGCTCGACAGTTCCGTTCGCAGCTGCGCCGAGAACTGCTCAACAGTTGTTGGCGCCTTCTTTCTCACCGCGTCCCGAGACATTCGATATAAAAACGGCGGATACCGTTTTTTCAACTGGTTCAACTTCACGAGCTTCTTTGCCTCCTCGTGCAAAAGCGCTCCGGGACCTTACGAGCACACAGAACCGCGGCTTTCTTCGCACGCTGCACTTTTCGTCGAAGCTCAAGTCGATGCGATCAAAATTGCACTCTCCTTCGTCCTGCGAGTCTTGTACCTCAACTTGGACGCGAAAACTTTGACGGCCTTCGAAACCTTTCGATGAATAAACGCGTACCGTTCGATGCCATTGGCAACTCCACTGTCAACGTTATTCCTACGAATATTATCGACCAATCGAGCTCGTTGAATTACAACGAAATTACTGGCGCAGTCGATGTAGCGACGTTATTGCGGTGATAAAAAAACGTCTAATTCGAATCCACTGCATTCGGATGCTCGCGAAACGTGGCTCTCGAAAGCGTATCGCTCGGGCTGAAAAATAAGAGGGAACTTATTAAGGAGCATTGGGAGAATAACGAGGATTATTGCATAATGTTTCGAGCGATGCGCCAAATAACAACGGCTCTCTTTAGAAAGCGTACGCTTATCCTATCGTAAGTTTTCTCGGTTATTCTTCCAAAGTCATTGTAGTTGGAAGTTGGAGTACCACGACTCGGTTGGTACGCGACTCGGTATCGTCACATAATACGCAAAACTTTCGGACGGTCGAATTAAACGAATTTGCCCAACCCTCCGCGTATAGGCGTCAGACGTACGTATGACTGTGGCTCATTAAACCAAGAATCCTATAAGTATGATTAAGGCATGGGGATTTCATTTCTCTCGATTTTATAAATATTAATTTATCGATATTATCGGGACGCACGGAGTACGACAATAGAGAAATATTCAGGCGACGAAGGCTTCGTTCGTGCTTCGCTCTGCGTAATAAGTTTAAGTGGAAGTAGTCGAAGAAAGAAAGTTAAACGATCGAGGAGGACGAGACTCGTGAAAAGTGAAAATGAGTCTTGTTTAGATTTCGAGTAGCGGTTGAGTCAGTGATCGAGAGAGAGAGAGAGAGAGAGAGAGGGAGGGAGAGGGAGGGAGAGAGAGTGAGAGAGAGACAGAGAGAGAGAGAGAGAGAGAGAGAGAGAGAGAGAGAGAGAGAGACCTCTGTTGACTCGGTTCGTCGTTCAACTTTTCGTTGACCTTTCCCGGCCTCGTTTCGTAGATCAGCCCGACCGTAAGCGACGAATTGGGCATAATTGCTGTAATTCGGCGCCCTTCCTATTTTCTTCTCCTACTTTTCTGAGAAAGAGAGAGAGAGAGCGAGAGAGAGACAGTGGGTGAGAGAGAGGGGAGAGAGAGAGAGAGAGAGAGAGAGAGAGAGACGAAGACGTCGATGAGACTTGCGCAAGGGAGCAAACGAGAATGAAAAAGACAACGGGACGGTTCGGGATGGTCCTTTGGTTTTCTAATTTTTTCCCATCCTGTATTCGGCGTGTGGGCATACGAGTCGGTTACGCGTACAGGCAATTGCCGCTCGTACACCCGTTCGTAATTTCCCGTTTGTTTCCGCATCCCTGAATCAGGAGAAACGTCGCCGGTCCGCGTTTGCGTATCGCGTGAACGTACGCGTGCATAAGTTGGCGCTACACACATTCTCTTCCCTTCCCATAACAATCGACTTTATACGGTTGTTCGACATTTTTACAAGAGCTAAGAAGCTCCGTCCTTTTTCTACGTCGTTGCAAGGGTCCAAGGCTGCACGTTTCCGCAGCGATTTAGTAATTTTCTCCCGTGAAGCGGTGTTTTGCAAATGATCGATTTATAGGGGATCGATTACGCGCTGATGATTGTTAGTAGTAAATTTCAAGTTTTGTAGCCTTTCGGATGTCGAGATGCCTCGGATCGAGACAATTTTATTAGCAATTTTATCATCGAGAATTTCCCGCACAAAGGAATTCATGTAGCTGATCAACGCTCCTTAATACGATGTAAATCAACTATTCTCCATCGCTTTTGACAAACTCGTGAATATCCAATATTGTTCCCTATTCGAAATCCCTATTCGAAATCCCTATTCGAAATCCCTATTCGAAATCTTAGTAATGAAAGTTATTTCGATCGGTACGCGTTGTAAATGACGCACCCCGAGTACCGACCGTTACTTACAAATTTCGTCAATTCGTTCATAAGGACTATCGTGTAAAGCTCGACCTTCCTTGGATATCGAACGCTGACGAACGATGAAATGACAATGAAATTGCCACGGCACTCGTTTGTGCCCAAAATGTTTTCAATGATAAAAAAGCGTTGTGCGCAATACGAGCCGCAAAACGATAGAGCTAAAAAGTCGCAAAGTCTATAAATCACGACGAAAGAAGAAAGAAAAGGAAGGAAGAAAAGATAAGAAGAAAAGAAAACAAGTAAAAAGAAAAATCGGCGACGCGTACGCATACGCTTATGAACGAAAAAACGTATTTCCCCGTTCACACGTTTTGCCACAGGAGGTTCAAGGGAATTCGTCATAGCTGTCTCGATAAATTAGCATAAGTATACACGCGGTGGTTTGACCTCGTCCGCAATAATAAACGCTCGTGTGCGATAAATCTCCGATTTCAAGAATTAGCGGAAGAACAAAGTGGGTATAAACCATGGATCCTTGCGCAGCAACATCGACGCCAACGATAATTACGTTTCGGTAGAAGATCAGACACGCGCGAGGTAAGTGTACCCCTCTGCTGAGATGCGAAATGCACGTCGCTTAAAAGAAAAACGCTATGCCGCCTACTATGCACATAAGCGTATGAAGGCAGTGTAAATCGAATGAAATTATGAACAACTTTCCTTTTAACACTTGGACTTTGTATAATTGATTCTCTTCTGCGCGTGCCTTTAAAATCTCGTCGTTGTTTTGTCGTAAAGCTCGTGCACTGGACAGTATTGCTGAAATATTTCAGGGAAAATATTATTTTTACGCGATATCTTACGCTTGTGATTCTTTTTATCGCGGCCAGCTGCTCCACGCGGTCAAGAAGCTAATTACGATCGTTCACTTTTTAACGGACATTTTTTCCCTTTAAATCCAAACTACAGCGTGTATAAGAATTGTTTGTCGCGCTGCTTCGGCTAAAATAGCGGTTCTTTGCTCGGTTGTACGAGCAGCATTTGTCAAACGAATTGACAGTTTGATCGACAAAGTTCTGGCGTTATTGAAGTTACTTACTTTGCAGCGAATAAATGCGCGGGACACTGGGCAATTGTACGAAACCAATAAATAGAGGCGCAAAATCTATACCGAGGAAAATTGAATCGAACCTAATTTTTCAAGCGATTTTTACTGCTTGTTCCTCCACGTTTCGCACAGGTTAATAGTACTGACAATCGAAGGAGGGCGGTGCAACTACATTTTTCAAGCGTTAAAGTATTAATTTGCCTCGTTATGGGGGACATTATCTTGCCAAGTAATTGTTCTTTATGCTTTCGATATCGGAAACGCACCAGTTATTTAGTCGACGTTCGTCGAAGGGGAATAATGAAGGAAAATATGTGTTTGGTTAGACGTGATGAAATTCCGTATCGCCGTTTTTATTACCGGAATTAGAATTAGCGAGAAAATTACGTGAAAATTACACAGCCTATATTCACTCGATTATTAATTGTCGTGTATTACGTACTTGGCAGAAAAATGAAAATCATTAATTACATATCGTTGGTTCGTGCGAAATGCTCGTGAAAATAGTTGTAGGAAGGATTCGAATTATCGAAGACTGGCCGATGATTATCGAACGAAATTAATTAGACACGAAGGCGAAATGTCCGAGACGAAATGCCCGAGCACGTAAAGTATATATATATATATATGTGTATATATATAATTGGAAATCAACGTAATCGATAACGATAATGCATTTATCTCTCAATTCGTGCCATTTGAGGCATTTAACTCGAATAAATTGGCTCGCGGATCTGTCGAAAGAGGTTGATGTTTTATTAGGAAAAAATAAAGACGGAAAATTGAAATTACGCGATTAAAGTGGGTGGGCATGGGCAAAGCGTCGGACCGACTGCAATACGCGAGTTTATAATGCGCGCGGACCACGGCAAAGGCAACCGCCGTCGTGCACGCTTATTAAAAATGCATATAATGCAGGCGTTCCTCGTGCATTGGCCTTAACGCGCGTTAAACTCGGACCCGTGCAACCACCGAGGAGAAAATGAAGCACACGAGAGGCCCTCGCGCACACTCGATTCTTCCATGTAGCGGTCGCACAATCAACGGCACGAGCGATATCCGGAGTAAAAGATCGATCCAAGTGCTCGAGAGTTATGCGCGCTTGCACGCGCACACAGCCGTAATTGCCTCGCCGAAAAACGGAGAACAAGAGCGGCAAGGAGAAAGAAAAATGGACGAGAGCGAGATGTTTTTTCCGAGGGGTTTTTCTGTCAAGGCCGCGTCTAATTCTTTGGGCGCCGATTGCAAGCGTGCACTGCTATTCCCCTACTTTCCGTACGGTCGTTTTCCAAAATCGCGTGTTCGATTAAAAGTCGATGTTTGTCGCATCGGTTGAAGGCGGCGCCCCCCTCGACGTGCTCCAGCGCGTCCTTTGCAGTTAATTCGCCGGGCAATTTGGAGTACGATAATTCGTATCTCTTGTGCACGATTCAGAGAATCAGTGCAACGATTTGTCGTTGAGTGCGTGCGAGCGATGCGCTTATCAGTGGTCGCAAACCACCCAGGAAGCGCAACACCGCGTATGCGCGCGTTCGCTGCTCATTCCGCGATTTGAGGATTCGCGCGATCTTCTTGGCGATCCGTTGCTCCGCCTTGCGCCCCGGACATTTTGCGTTACCTTTGGCTTCGTTTGCCCACTCGTTCGTCCATTTCTATGTACTCGTTCGGTCGAAAGCGTTTCTTACCAGCCCTTTTTTCTAAGACAATTCGCGATGACTATTTCGCGAGGATATCAAGTCTCGCGGCTGCCGAGTGGCAATAACGCAAAGTCAAGGCAAACGTTTCAATTGGATTGCTTATACACTGCGCGATAAGCTAGCAAGAGGAACTCCCGTTGAGCTTTCCTTGCGCATACCTCGTCTCTCGCAGATAATTCGGTTCCAAATGCGTCACGCGAGAAGCACAATAACGCTGAAAGAGTTCACCTTTATCTGGATTAAAGAGCGCGATCGAAATGGCGCGATAAAGATGAAATTCTACACGCGACGCTTCGCATCATCATTTTCAAAGCATCTCGTCGAATGATTTGAGCTCCTTTTAACGCGGCATCATCGTTATTTCCGCGTTATTTTAAAGCAAAGCGTAAAACAAACGTAAAACTTTCGAGCACGTAGATTTCTCACAAAGCACGCACATCCGGTATAGAAATCACCATTTTAAAGCTTAATAAACGTTATACTTGTGGAAGTTAGTAAACGTAGGTAGTTGGAAGAAGCTTTTTCTTCAACGAATCCCGTACATTAACTTGGCTTACTTGCAAGGAGACACGATAACCTTCGATGAACAGTTTTGTGCACCATTTTAATGATCGAGCCAGTCGCTTCACAAATTTCCTAAACGTACATTATTAAGATCCAAGTTCTTTGCGTAGGCTTCACAAATGACCGAGGCCAAGGAATATAAAGTTCATTGAGTGAACTCGCGTGAGTTAAGAAGCCGTTTATATACGAGATGGAAATTTATTTCCAGCCGATTGAAACGTACGTGTTGTTCCGTGTTGTTCCGTGTTGTTCCGTGTTGTTCCGAGCAATTCTCCAAATTTTTCGAATCATCGGTCAAAGTGCGTAAATGCCAGTAGAAATACTGGATCATTCCGCATCTCCCGTGCACAATGCATCGTTCCAATGAAACAACCTTCGCTCTTGGACTCGTACTCAATCTTCTCTCGCTCGGCGTCGTAAAAATTCGTCCGTCTCGCTTGCACTCGCATCCAAAACATCGCATCGAGAAGCCGAAAAGGACTACTCGAGACATCCAGCGCTGTACACAAAGCGCGCATTCGTTCCACGAGATTGATAGTCCCACGACTTCCTTTACGGGGGACAGGCTCTTTACGGGGTTCGCGGTTAATCGTTGTAAGGAAAAACCCCGTCCCGGCTGTTGGAGGCTGGTGGAAAGGGCGGCAGCTCCCCTAAGCGCCCGACAAATATCGCATTATCCGTCATTACGTCCGCAGAGTCATGCACACGCGCGTATACGCACGTGCCTACGTGGCTACGTGCATATCCACCGCGCACCGGGTCCGACCACCTCCGCGGCTAAAATAGACAGGAGTTTGGCGTCGACGGTGGTCGGAAAACAGTCGGGAGAAAGTCGGAAAACAGTCGGTAAAGTCGCAATCCCCAAGGCCGCGAACCGACGACTCCTAAGGTGCATTTGTTGGACCGTTCGCGCTCTTCTACAGTGTCTACACCTTTCATTTCTTTCCTTTTCCCTCGCGCTGTCCCTCGCTGTACAAAAACACGGGCGAGGCTCCGGACTCCTGCTCCCCCAGGCTCGGGTGTAATTATTTTCTAACGACGACTTTGATTTTGTTTCGAAGGTCGTCTCTCTACCTCTCTCCCTCTCTCCCTCTCTCGCCGCCCTCTGCGCCTCTCGGGCCTTACGGATTTTAACGAGCGATCGAGAAATGCAGAACATCCTGGTGTTACCGAAACGAAATCTTTTTCGCGCTTCCGGAACCTCGTATTTAAAAATTCATTAGGTGCGTGCGTAGCTGATGCAATAAAGCCTAAGCCAAATTGAGAATACGTTTTGTAATAATAGGAAAATAACTAGGTACTTATCGCCTAGAAATTCTCAACTCTCTGTTAAATTGTTGCGTTCGCTCAATGGAGGAGACACCGCTAATATATACCAATCCATCTTCCTTTAGGTACAAACTTTATCTCCTCTCCTTGTGCAGTCGATTCACCACGGCCCTTAGACTGTCCGTGAAACGTTTCAATCGTTTCAATCGTTTCAATTCATCCTCGCTCTCTCTCTCTCTCTCGCTCTCTCGCGCTCTCTCTCTCGCTCTCTCGCGCTCTCTCTCTCTCCCTCCCTCCCTCCCTCCCTCCCTCCTCTGTCGCCCATCTAGCAAGCAGCTATCCAACGACTATATTTCAAGAGCTTCCGCCCTTGCAACATTCTTGCCCCAACACAATCGTTTTCTCGCCTGCGATCGCTACGCATCCAGAGAAATGTATTTATGTGTACAGAGAAAAGGGCGCGGAACAGAAGAAGAGAATGCGGCTGCCATGAGAGCCGACAAACGCGCCTCGGTCACCTTTTTCAATGGGTACGTGCGCGAGCGTAAGCTCCGGCACCCCACGGGGGGCAGTTTCCGCTAATTCACGGACCTACACAACCCCCGAGTCTCTACCCCTCTTCCTTTTCCCTTCTTACATGCCAATTGCCTTTTTCGACTGCTGTCGAAACTTGCACGGGCGTTCTCCAAAATTCACGTAGCCCCGCAAATCATCTCGCCCGAGAGAGAGAGAGAGAGAGAGAGGGAGAGAGAGAGAGAGAGAGAGAGCGACGATTTTTCCGATAATCGGCCCGAGAAACTAACGAGGACAGATAAAGGCCGGGATAAAGTCAAACTTGACTCTCTTTCGCTCGCTCGTCTTCATCCTTGTTCCTCCCATCATCCTTTCATTTCGCTCTCGCTTCGGCCGTTAACGCGCGCGATTGAACGCACGCGCTATGAACCCCAAGTGGCAATTGACGCGAGTTAATAAGCCTGACGCTTATTTGCTATTCGATAGGCGTGTCATTGGCTAATTGCGCGGTCTAGGTTTCTATTATTCAAGGCGAAAGCAACGTGCTCCCGTCAACATTCCCAATCGTCCGCTAATCAATACCACCGGTACGTTTCCGTGGCTTTTTCTCTTTCGATCGGGAGGATTCAGACTCTTCCCGAGTCTGCTGAATTTCAAGCAGGTGCTGCTTGAAAGGTCGTAGCCCACGACACAACTGACAACGAAAAAACTGAAAGAATAGTTTTTTCGTACGAGTTGCTTCTTTTTGGGTGAAATAGGAGCGATGATCCGCTTACGAGCATTACTAATTATGTTAGGCGATATTGTTTATCTCAGTTTCGAGTCACCGCTCGAAATTAAAATATTAAAATATTTTAGACGGGGACTTCTTTTCAATCGCGTGTTCACTTTCGTACACGGCTTACGACTTTATCGTCCTATTCCAAGTTTAATTTCGAGAATATTTCATTCGATTTAATTCAACATACGTATCTCATTACTAGCGAGGAAAACTCAATTTTCCCAGCAGCAAAGGCGAAAGATTTCGATGAACAATTGAAAGGAAACGACGAAGGCTTACTTTAAAAGCACGTCTCTGTATTGTCTGGTCAAAATCTGGTCAGACTCTCAAAGTTTCTTACGTTGGCTATTTCTCGCGGGTCCTCGGAAGGACAGCGGATCCTCGATTCGCGAACCATCGTTTACTGCGTTTGCGTAAGTGCACGTCGACCGGCTACGTATTAGAATACGTAAATACTCCTCTATAATACGAGCGATTTCGAAGCTCTGAATTTTGAATACGAAATGAATATACTTCGGACAGGAGCGAACAAAAAGCAAACAGTTACTTAATGTACAAGGAACGATAATCCTTGTAATAACCTCGGTTTCGTAAAAAGTACTTTTTCTCCAGCGAGAAATTTCGTTGGAAGAATTTGAATTTTCAACGACGTGCTTTAGGGATGTGCCCAATATCGGTGTCGTCTCGAGATAAGTGCTCGTGCTAGGATAAGGACAAGTTCAATTTAATTAATTTCGAACGCTGAAATTGGCTTGGTACGCCGAGGCGTTGCGAGTTAAAATTATATTTATACCGATTAAAGTCATCGCGACAAATGCATTCTCCCTTCGTTTTTGACAACAGAGCACTTGAGAAAAGAGGTCCTTGCTTTGATTCGGCTTTTTAAAAAGATTTTTTAGCGAATGCGGACGTGTGACGTAACGCTTTTTTGTCACTCCACCTTCTACGTACATTTATGGTCCTCGAGTCAGCACTTGGCTACACACACACCCCTTATATAATGTTCGGGTATTTTAAGAGCTGCAAAGAAGGGCTGCACCGCGTTTATTTTGCCTTGAGCGCTTCCCTCGTTCTCTCTCGTCTTATTCTTTGTGTGTATCCCTCGAGTCTCGAAATAACGCTCGAGCGCGGGATGAAGAGTCGCTACGGGGGAATCATCAAAGCTTGCCTGGAGAATTAAAATATGTATTATCGTGACGCCAACGAGACTTTTACGGCCAGGATATTTTGCCGTTTGTTTCGGATCCTTCGCAATCAGCTTGTTTTCAATCACACGAGGAAACAGCTTTACCGCAAAATGAGACGCAATGTCAATAATCGGAATGAGAAAATATCGATAAACAGTTTTAAAAAAATCAGGTGATTTGTAAATGAATTATTTATATCAATTTTTGTCAAATTTTCACCACTTTTCTTCGATACTTTTATTACATCTTATCGCGAAATACGACAAAGCGTTAAATTTTCTGATTACGTTCACGCGTTTTAGCTTTTACGTAGAAGCTTTGCATTGCGAACTTTTTTTTACGTTAAAATATTGATATAAAGTCAAGCGTACGTTTGGCAGATTCGATCGAATTACTTTATTCTCGACAACATTGAATCTATAATAAAATTCACGTGTGACACAAGGTACTTTTTGTTTCTTCGTTTTTTTCATCGGCATAAATTCTAAACTTTATTACTTCGGATGCCTTTTATTATTATACCATTATATTCGACTACGGTTATTTCACAATTCGTCGGTAAAGTAGAGTTTAAGCAGAAACTTTGCTGGGATAGCTAAGATTATTATATCGAAGAAAAGTTTGCGATTTATCTCATCGAAACGAAAATCTCACATTAAACATTTTCGTTTCATATTTCCCTTCAAGTATTGGATATGAATACGTATACGTAAAACGTCTTGTTATAATAGAAAATCTGTCCGTATGCGTAATAAAAGATATTGGCTAAAATGCCCAAAAGATAAATGCGTTGACAGAACAAGAGTACATCATTATCTTTTTTATAATATTGTAATATTAAAGGGAAAAGACCCCTTAGAGTACCCCTTCAAAACGGGGAATATCTATCGGACCGACGTGGACAAGAACCGAAATTTAAATCCGTTCCACCAGAACGAGCGTGCGTGCTCCACTTTATATTTAATTATCACTGTGTGCATTGATGAATCACTCGAAAGGCTACGCACGCGTACGAGTTTTGTGGAGCGTCAGTCGAACGAAACTTCTACCCAGAGTTTCAAAGATGCGTTACGTTGATATCAACGCGTGTGCGAACATTTGAGACCACGACGCATAGGTAGAAGCTCTGGCAGATTGTAAAACAAGAAGATGCAACAGGTGGTCGTTGTTTTTCAACGGTGTGCGTGTAGTGTTCACGTGAGTGCCACTAGCGCGAATGGTAATAATTTGGCGGCAAAGGCTAGTATTTAAGTTTTAATTAATGTCTATCTAATTTCAACGTATTTAACTCTTTTTGCAATGCTTCTGAAAGTAATGGTAACTTCGATCCAAATGAAATGTGTACGGTAGGGTTAAGCTTGTTTTTCTGCAATTGCAAAATATTGAGATAAAAGGCATTTTCACTGGATTAATTTACCAACGGTAGATGGTCAGCCAACTCTGTCGATTCATTTCTGTAGCAATTAGATAATTTTAAGTGGGAGAAAAATTAATATGACAAAATCGTATCTAATTTATTATGTTTGAAATGTAGGTTACGAATTACGATTTTCTCTTTTACAAAATGCAAACGAATCGGTCGGAATTTTTATTCGTTAAGTTAGATTGTCGACAGTACTGTCGTTGTAAGAGAGCGTTCTTTGAGACTGATATTTAACTTGTTTTACTTGATAGTGCCAATGAGTATTATATTGTAAGATATAAGATTCGGCTTCGGAGAAAATTACTGTTAATTTGATCAAATAACTAATATATTTTTGTACCATCGGTCCGTCGATTTCTTTAATTAATTAGCCGTTATCAACTTCTGACAAATGTAACGTTTAAGTTGACATATCTACAGTTTTTTTTTTTTTTTTTTTTTTTTTTTTTCCTCCCCCAACATGGACGTTTCTTTGCCGCAGCTTTAGTATAATAGCTAATTATGACTTTTTAATAACCTTACGGATCACTCGTATACGTTTAGGATTAAGAAACTTTTACAATTGCCTCAACCATTATTTTCCAACGCGTGTATTGCACGTAATCCCTTTTGTACGAGGATGTTCACGCTGCATTTCTATTAGTTGCGCGGTACTCGTGCTCCTTATTTAATTTATTCAATACATATCGATAGATTACAAATTGATCATTGCACTTAAACTGGATTAAATATATTTTCAATAATATTATCAGAGGTACAGTCCTTCAAAATATTAATTAAAATCTTACCCTACATAAGCCTATAGATGTTATCAGGCTTTTTCCAATATACGTCTTTCATTATTCATTGTTGGTGACTCAATATTAGATGCGAAACTCTTATTCCATATGCATTACTCGATTTATAATACAAACATCGACCGCGTACTCGCGTTTTAATTGATAAATAAAATTGACTACGTGAAAAAATATAAAATAATTTACAATGTGAAGTCGAATGTAATTTACAATTAAATTATAAAATAAGATTTATTCCATGAGTACAAGAATGCTTCTTCGTGGTATGTTTTATATTAAGTTTCGCATAAATTAAAATAAGGTATGTAGCAATGAAAGTAGTTGAAGAATGTACAATAAATCGTCACTGAGTCATCGTATGATTCAAACCTCTATTTTTAATATCTCGTTATTAACATAATGAATTATTATATTCAATGTATTATAAAAAAAAAAAAAAAAAAAAGGAAAAAAAAAATTGTAAAGACTTACCTTTTAATAAATAACTAAACCGCAATGGAATTTTTCTCACGGTTTTTATGCTTTCTAGCATCTTCAATGGGAGGAGAAATTTTTTTCTGTTCGATAAAACTAAAAGTATCGTTTTCATAGTAGTCAGTTTTTATTAGCAAACATAAACCTACATACACACACACACACACACGCGCGCGCGCGCGCGCGATGCTATCATATATGGTACTCTTTCATCTTTAATAAGACGAAACTTTGAAACGTACGTTATTAAATAAAAGTAAGAATATTCATTATCTTTTCGAATTTAAAACATTTAACGTATAATTTTAATATAATTGAAGAGTAATTCAAAATTAACAGTTATTATAAATGTAATTCGCAATTTATACGTGCTACGTTTATTATATTTCAATGTGTTTCATCGATAAAAATTCGATAGCACTCGTTAGATATTGATACAGATTTTGAGAACGAATATTGCATTACGGTGTTTCCATCGCGATTGAATCAGTTTTAGAAATGGAAGTGACATTCATCGATTACTCACAGAATACTGAGGTGTATTAAAAGCAAATATCCAATAACGATTGCACGTAATGCGCGAACACCAAAAACTTGTTTATAATTTCATTTCAATTAAAAATTATAATTATTGTCTTAAGTATTTGTTACTCCGAGATAAAATTTTGTAGAAAATAATTTTATCTAGAATCATCCTGAGAAATATTTTATTAACGTTCATAATTGATTAGCCTTCGACGTTAGTGAGATTAAAAATTTGGAATTATCAATGGATTTGGAATAATCGATAAATATCTAGGATGCTCTTAATTCTATTTCAATAATATTAATGCTCATTGCTTACTTATAATTGTGCACATTTTATTGAATATTAACGCGTTGAATTTATCACAATAAAATTGTTCTTCAATCAAGTCTTTCAGATAAACGATTTTCATTTCTTCTCATCTACACATTTTAATGAGCTAGCTATTGTGCTCTATATCAGTAATTTAATCAGCGTGGTTCTATTGGAATTAGAATAAAAGTAATTTAACTTAAATAAGTGCGGGATTATACATTTTATTTAGATATCAAGTTCCTTTTTTCCATTTTCTCGAAACAAAAGTACCTCATCATAGTAATGGATCGATTAAATAAGAAAAAAAAAAAAAAAAAAATAAGAAATAGATATAACAACGACATAATTTAATTCTGTGTTTGCTTTTATATCGTACTACCATAATGTATATAAACAATGTCGTTAGTTTGTCCTTTGTCTATTCAAAATTTGGATGCCCTAGATTTTTATGACCAGAATAACAATGGAATTAATAGATAAATTATAACGATGTAAATTCTACATCATCGTCGTCGTCGTCGTCGTAATCATCATGGGGCGGGGTAAAGTTCTTTATAATATACAATTCAATCGTTCAACGAAATAACAGTAAACAAGTAAACAAATTTTTTGATTTAACGTTTTAAAAAATTTCATTGAATGGTTTTTTCACTTCGAATTCCCGGTAAGGATTAAATTAACAACGAAAGTGCGATGCAGATTATTTCAAATTAAACCCAGCAATACTCTTTAAAAACTCTTTAAAACGAAGAATATCCATTGAAAATATTTATACTATAAAATGTATTATATAAATGGTATTATGAAAAGTTAGAGGTATCCCCTATTAGGATAACCTTCTTCGAGCTATTTTTCGCGATATTCGATACAGATAGGATATTATCGAGAGACTTAATAATGGAAATTATTCCAAGACTAATTGCGATATGCCATTGTTTATTCATCAGCTAATTAAACTCGGGGTTATTCGAGGTCATCTATCACTCGGGAACTCTACATATCCCAAGTTTCAGATATTTATAAGAACGCGCTTATTTTCATTTAGTCCAATAAGTGCTGCATCCCTAAGAACTTGTCGATTTTACTTATAATAATGAATCGTCAACTTTCGAAGTGTCGTCGATTTTTCGATATCCACGAGTGAAATATTTCTTTTGCGTTACAAGACATCGCCACTGCACAAGTTCAGTGTTAAAGGTTCGTAACGCTTACGCACTTTATAAATACATACATTTTATTCATAAGTCGACCCAAAAATGCCATAAATAAATGTGTTTCGATCATTTGAACTACCGCGTGGACTACACACGGAGAAAATGTTTTTTTTCTCAATTTTTCATTTACTATATTTTGAAAGTGATCGACTAATCGATGCTATTCTTTTATAAATGCATTCCGCGCGACAAATTACATCGTCTAACGATCAATGTTATCAATTCTGCATCTGTGCACGTTTTTTCCCTTTAAATTTATCGCTTTCTCATAAACTCGACGTTGATACAGACACGTGGGACGGGAAAACATATGTGCCTATCCGAGCACCAGGATACTCCGATGAACGAGACCCGATAACAAGACATCTCATCTTGACAGTCGATTTCTAAGTACATGGAAAAAATGAATAAATCGTATCGTTGAGCGATACAATTTGCGCATCGCCGTACCAAGTAATACAACAAAGCCACTCGGTTGCACCAATTGCGAATCGTTTCTTTATAATTCCAGATCGAGCACGAGCATCGTCCAACGACCGAGTCCGTCGACCATGGACGTGGAGGTACCCAAGGAGCTACTCAAGCCACTGCAGCTGCCGCAGAGAATATTAACGGGGCCGGGACCGAGTAATTGTTCCCAGCGGGTACTGCAGGCGCTTCAGCAGCAAGTTCTAGGTCACATGCACCCCGAGATTTTTCAGGTACGCGCACATATTTATGCCTTGGAGCCTAAACAGTTTTCCAATTTCCCTTTCCCTTTCCCGTGTTGTGTGCAGAAGAAATGCCCCCGCGTACGCTATTGCCAGGAGAGAAATATTTCAGGCGAACGCGAACTAAGTCCAACTTTCTTTTGAACTTTAAACGTTAATAAATTGGGACGTTGTCCACGCTATTGTGGATAACGTCTCTTTTTCTTTTTCAAGAGTTTAAAAAAAAAAAAAAAAAAAAAAAAAAAAAAAAAAAAAAAAAAAAAATTCGCGCCATAATAAATAGGAAATGATGCTTCAGTGTCACGAAAGAAGACGTTGTCCAATTTAATTACCCAAGGGCTGGCATAATCGCGTTTATCTTTGCTAATAAGCTAATCATTGTCGATGACTCGCAACCAGTGCATTTTCATTTGCATACGCTATACTACGCCAAGTCTCAAAGAAAATGTCACGATGAAGCTGTGAAGTGATTTTTGAGTGATTCTCGTTGGTCTCTAAAAACTTTGTCGTCTACCTCGCGAAAGTGGGCCTTCCTATAATTATCATCCAAGTAAACCATAACCGGAGCCGAGTAGAAGCTTTAGTTCTTGATGGTTGTGTTTGCATAAGCGAATGAAAGTTTTCACAAGTGTAATATCCTTTCAGCTAATGGACGAAATAAAAGCCGGTCTTCGTTACGCCTTCCAAACGGCGAATACATTGACACTGGCGATCAGTGCTTCCGGCCACGGCGGCATGGAGGCGTCCATTGGAAATGTACTCGAACGAGGAGAAAATATTCTCGTCGTCAAGGCTGGACTGTGGGGTGAACGCGCTGCGGATATAGCCAGTCGACTTGGCATCCACGTACGTATTCAAATGCTCGTAAATATGCAATTTGTGTGGGGCAAGGCCACCCCACCAAACCAAACGAAGAACTCTCAAATCGGAGAAGAGAAGACGATACGATAAACAGATTTGCACGGTTGGCGAATGGGAGGGAAATTCATCATTCCCATTGTGTACCGTACGTTCGATATTATCGTCTAATAACTCTGTCGCGGTTGTGGAAAAATTGTTTACCATGGAGCCATGAGTAAATAAGCGTTTTTCAAGTAGCTCGAGGCCACTTGAATCATCACCAGCACGATGGCTGGTCGAGAAACGGTAAAACATAAATGAATGGCTAGGCCGAGAGAATCAAGTAGACATTGGGGGCTTATCGATAGAAATGAATGCGACGATACAGAGAAAGTAAACTTTTGTTCGCAGGTTGACATTTTGGAAACGGAACCAGGCGCTGCTTTTACACCCGATGAGTTGGAGTCTGCCGTAAAAAAGTATCAACCGAAAGCCGTGTTTGTAGTGCACTCGGAATCGTCTACCGGACTGAAACAACCCATGGAAGGGATTGGGAGTATCGTTCATAAGTAAGCGAAGCATCGCTGGAATGAAATTCGCTGTTATATTTATAGGGATCCGGTGGGACTGGCTTTACAACCTTACCTTTTTCTTTCTTATGTTATCCGACGATCGAATTTTACCTTTTACCCAAACATCGCCGGGCACTTATATCAACGTGGATAAACAATAAACAACGAAGGCGCTCGTTATAGGCAGAGCCTTTAATATTTCGAAGATCGCGTTAAGAGATGGAAATGGAATAATCATATATTTAGGAAAACCACTTGAAGTTCCATCCATGGAATCCACATTCTAGTGGAATATTCTAATGGGATGAAAACCTCTTTTCTTCTTTGCAGATACGGTGGATTGCTGATCGTTGACGCGGTGGCATCGTTGGGCGCGGAGCCATTTTATGCGGACGCTTGGGGTGTCGACGTCGTTTACAGCGGCAGCCAAAAAGTCCTTGGTGCACCGGCTGGTATCACTCCTATGACCTTCAGTCCTTTGGCCGAGTAAGTGCCGGTGGCGTTGCTGCCCTCCATTCCACATTTTTTCTCAGAAAATGATTAGCGCCACGAGTTTGATGCATCGCGATTATTACAATTATATTCGTTCGGGGTATTTTCAAAATGACGTTTTCAGGTCACTCGACAAGTCGGGTGGTAATAGGAAAGAAACGCCGATGAATGCGGTACAATTTTCCATCGGACGTTCATTTGGCGAGCGAGTTGGCGAGGCCCTCGTTCATTAAGAGGATACGAAATGATAAAAGGTTGAGGCGAGTCATTTTTAATTAAAGAGCGGCTTGTGCGTAACGGTCCCGTTAATCGTTAAATATCGTGAAAAAAACCAAATCACGGCGCAAAGCGAGTCGTTCGAATTAATTAAAGTACGGGGAATCAAAATCTGTATCTCCATGCGAATTCTCGATCATGATTCTCGGAGGTACGAATGTTCGGGGCCACGCGCGTCCCGAATATTAATCCGAGTCACGAGAGGAGCTGGAGCGAATCTAATAGAGCTGGCTGGAGGTAAGGACGATCGCGGATCAGCGGAAGCTGACTCTCTGTCGAGGCTGGATTAATCGACGAACTCGTGGAAGGGAAACGCTGCGCTCGATGTCGACGCTTTAATTTTCATACTTTGTAGGGTGTGCGAATCGCGAGGGGATGTAGCGTCATCGGGACAGCGAAACCATTTAGGGCGCGTTGCAGAGTCATAAATATGCATGGCAAAGCGTTGTAAAAGCTTAGAGGACGAGTCTCGTGGCCCAATTTCGGATGATGTGCGGCCCAGAGGTGCGCGCGTAAAAGGCTCTGCGACAGATTTTGCAAATCATTTGACCAATAATGCAAAATGGCTCACTATTTTAATTTATCGCAAGCTCCTCTTTGGATATGAACGAGAGCGAAGAATTTTGAGTTCCATTTTAAGCTTGTAATTGGCCTTGCTGTTCAACGAGGACAAAAATTTCGCCCTGTTCCGAGGAGTAATTTCTATAAAACGATTATTCATAAGTTACAAATGAATAGTCACACGAGTTACAAATTTTGAAGGAAAGTTTCGAAATTAAGTACGACCGGCAAACATTTCTTGCATACCGTACGTACTGCGCGTAATTTAGGTTATGAAACGGGCTTGATAAAACTTGAGAAGTTCGTGTACTATAACGCACTTTGCATGAAAATACAAATTTAATGCAAACGGGAATAATGGTCTCCATTTATTTAGATGTAATAAAAAGGCAACTTTATTAAGCAAATCTAATCGCCATAAATTTATGGTATTCACAGTTAACTGGCCAGTCTTCATATTTTAATGATATGGATTATTTTACAGTATTGCTATTGGATTGCCAAAAAATGACAAGTTGATTATATTCATTAAATTCAAGATTCGGCGTTATTAATTAAGCGTTTCTATTAATTAATTAATTGATAATTAATTGGTCAATGATAATTATTGAAAAATATAGAGAAATGAACGCCCAGAGACTATCGAGTCCTCGGTTTATTACGCATTTAGAAGATTTATTTGGACTAAAAAGTACATTCAATGAGAGATTGATTAATTAATATTCAGGAACTTGAGTAATAATTTAAATGATAATCTATTTAAATAGAAGTCTTTAAATACACGCACGTACGTGGTAAATAAAATTTTCCCGTCTACTAATTTTCTTCTCATGGTATAACTTGGACCTATACTTATTTACACATTATGTATTCCAATTCATTTGCAATCATTTTCAATCATTTTCAATCATTTGCAATCATTTTCAATCATTTTCAATCACAAATATAAGAAAGCCTTAAAAAGGCGCGATGAACGTATAGTGAAGTATTTTCACTTTGCTATTGCGTCTGTAAAATCCAGATTAGAAACTGTTTTTCCAATATGAAAAAGGTTTTCGCGCGTTAAATAAGGTGCTGTTTGCTTAAAGATGCGCCTGTCGGCACGAGGAAAGCTTATAAATTTAATAAAACAATCCCAAACGTGCTCCTAACGTCCTGATACATCTTATCTATTTTCGATATATTAAAAGCTACGGAGACCTCGTTTGCAGGAATATATTCTAATGTGTGCATGCGCACACTTCGAAAGTAGTTGACACTCGCGCACTTTAATAAAGGGCTATTAGAGTGTTTTTCTAAAGTACCATCACTTTAAATTGAAATAACTGGTTCGAATTGTTATGATATCTAACAGGCGATGAAAACGACATTGCCGAATGCAATAATCATTTAATTAAAATTAATATTGTCGATAGTTTTTACAGTTCGAAGCGTAACTAAAGATTGATATCGAAAGAGTTGATCGATGGAAATGCTTACTACTTCGTCTTTGAACATAGAACAATTCCTTGCGTGGTAATCATTTTGCAAGAATTGATAGCGATAATAGAACCCTCGCGATGTAATATATTCTTATCAATTCGGAGCGTAAGTTAAATGGCGAATGTGACACGCAACAGGATTTTTTCATTCAAATTTACATTTAAACGAATAAATAGATAGTGCTTTCACAAGCGCCGAAAATGATTAAAAATCATTTTTAAAAGTAGTAACGACATTAAGTGTAGATTTATGCGCTGCATTTTATTCTATCAATAGTAGGTCACAGAGTACACGAAATTATTAGTTCAAAGCTATTGTATTTGAATGCTGGTTTGAAACTTTGTGTCTTCCTTGAATACGTATTATTGTCGTAACGTAAAAACATTTTTATTGCCTTTGATTTGTATTATTACAAAAAGTTATCGGATGTTTTTCTAACAAATTTTTCTTAAAAATTACTTTCGCGTCAAGGTTATCGTTTTAAGTACTCGATTGCTTCTCAGGTTTGAAACGCAGTATGCCACGTGAATGAGCGAGGTTTCGCATTAAGAAATTGCGGAAATCGCCTCAGAAACTTCAAGTTATTGAAGTTTGACGACGACGAACGAGATATTATGCGCACAGTCGAGTGTAATGCATCGAACGCATTGAAAATCGCACGCGTGGCGCAAGCCTCGCTTACTCATAAAGCCAATTTATAAATGGTCGATCGGTTCGTCTCGTTCACAGAAAGAAGATACGATCGCGCAAGACTCAAGTGCCGGTCTACTACTGGGATATGCTGCTTCTGGGTAAATATTGGAACTGCTTCGAAGGTCCAAACTCCCGGCCCTACCACCACACTCTCAGTGCCACTCTGGTCTATGGGCTACGGGAGGCCCTGGCTCAGCTTGCAGAGGAGGGTCTGTCCGCTTCTTGGATAAGACACGCTTCCGTTAACGACAAGTTTCACAAGGGTCTGATCAAACGAGGCTACGAGTTTTTCGTTAAGGAGCCGAACCATCGTCTGAGGACCGTCAGTGCGATTGTTCTGCCAAACGGCGTCGACGCTTCTCGCGTCATTCGTTATGCCATGGAGAGGTAACTATGCACTTTTGCGCAAATCTCTATGTAATTTTGATTGAAACCGAGGCTCATTGCCGAAAAATGCTTTCAAGCTAAAAGTTAAAAAGTTTATAGGCATTATCCATTCGCTCATTAAATTTTTTCCCTCAAAACTCAACAATTGATTTCCCTCAACAACAATTGATTAATATAAACGAGTAATAAAGATTTTCCTTCTTAAACAACAACAACAACAACAACAACAACAACAACAACAACAACAACAACAACAACAACAACAACAACAACAACAACAACAACAACAACAACAACAACAATAATAATGGTTTCGTTGGTTTCGTGGAATTTACGTTGAAGTTACATCAGTGTTTATATTATTTTGTACTTATTCCGTACTGATCTTTCAGTCGCGTATTCTAAACTAAGAGATGATTATTTAGACGCGCAAACGAATTGAAAAGCATTAAACGCGCTACTTTTTCCTTTTTAATAAGTGAGTAAAAAAGCACGCGATGGCTTCATAAGCATGCAAATGCATTTAGTATTGCTCTTCTTATGTATGCCGAAGACAGTTTTTATGCCATCGTGTATAGAATTATTTACAAAGTGTATACGTACAAAGTACTAAGTGCATTATTTGCAAATTCATTGAAAGAATATCAAAGTAAATAGAAAGTATGTGGTTTTTTCACCTTTATAATACAGGTAATATAGATATGTAAATATAAAGTTATTTGTTATTATTTTTAATCGCGCTATACATTAAACAAATTATTAATTATTTTTTCTTTTGCAATTATTTATAAAGTCGAGACTACTGCAAATGGTAATAGCGCCATAATTATGGCGCTATTAAAAATGACCAAATGATAAGCCATCTATTTCGTTAATAATATTCGTTATTCTTTTCTGAAATTCATTTTCTTTTCTTTTTTTGATATTGAAAGACTTTTTTAATATCGTGCATTAATGTAGAAGAGTCAAAGAAAAACATTTTTTGTTTAGTTTAATACTTATTTGAAATGAACTTTTTGGCTTGTCGAATCGCCCTTAAATTTAGTTGATTGTATTGGTCCTTATTGTTATTATTTATTTATCGTGTTGAATTTCAAATATGCGTCGTGTTGAAATAGGAATTTGTGTTGTATAGTAAAAAAAATGGGGAGGGAAAAAACAAGTTTTTTCAATATTTCCTTTGTGAAATTCTTGAAAATAAAGGAGAACTTTTGTAATTATAAATTGGTAACATTAATTTAAACTTAGAAAATAAGCATTTTTATCAAAGATTTTTTAGTACTTGTAAAAATATAAACAAATGATAGAATCAAACGCAAATTATTTATATTTGATAGAATTTTTGAATGAACGGTCAACGGGAAAAATTCTATAAAACGTTTCTTTAGTTTTAAAAGAATTTTAAAGATGAGAGTAAAACCAAGTATTTCTTTTCAATACTAAAATATAATTTATTTGTTAAGGATTATATAACTTAATTCTATTAACAAATTCAAAATCAGTACTTGAATTTTTCTTAAAAGAAGGCTTTAAAATTTGATCAAACATTCGGAATCAGTGCACAAGTTGTTTGGTAAACGTATAGAAATTACGAGTCGAAAAAATAAATGAGTTTTTAATAATACATATTCTTTTTAATTTGTTCAGCCGCTCGTTAACTCTGTTAATTATTCTGTTCCTGGTAGAAATCCTGGCATTAAATATTTAGTTTTATATATAAGAAATTATGAAGACAGTATTAAACGATAATCTATATTGGATAAGTTAAATACGCAAAGGATTATTTACGTTTATAACAAAATCAACTTTCTAAAAAAATTTTCCTTTTTTTATTTTAGATACAACGTTGAGTTTGGCATTGGTTTGGGACCGAGCGCAGGAAAAGTTATTCGCATTGGTTTAATGGGAGTTAATGCTACACCAGGACACGTTGATTTAGTTCTACGTGCACTCGATGAAGCTGTGAAGTATGCGAAATATCAATTAAAATCGAATATGTAATAACAGTTTTTTTTATGTACACTTTGTAATTAACAAAAATATGAAATATACGCAATCACGTTTGAGAAGAAAGTTTGAGTTGTCTCAGAGAATTGAATCAGAGCCTAAAGGAAGTTATATCAATTAAAAATAACCTTAATATATACATGAAAATTATAAAAACTTAACACGAAACATCGATTTTCGTAATATTTTATTTAACGAGTTATTATTACATTACAAATGTAAATTATATATAATTTCATCATGCAAAAAAATATAGTTACTAAGAAATAAACAATAAAAAATGTTCATTATTTCATGCTAAAAACATCAGTATGAAATTAGGATACAAATTGTTTTAAAAATATCTATTCAAGGTGAATATTGTAACAATTATATTGAATTACATAATTGTTATATTGAAAATAAATAAAATTACTATATCTCACATAACAATAGAAATATTTTTGAACTTAGGTTACTGTCCCTGCTAAATTTGTTTTATAGCACGCTAAACTACACAGTGGTGTTCCAGTCTTTGAACATGAATATTTTTTCAAATTTGTACATTGTAATACTCCACATAGGATGGACTGTGGTGGCTCTTTTCTAAAAAAGCAGAGATTTTTAATGGTAGATAATATTATTATTATTATCATTTAACGATATTTGAAACTCGCAAAATTTATATGCATAAAGTTGTAGAAATTAACGTTACACTTTCATAGCTGTTAAAAAAAATGGTTCTCCAGGTGGTAATGAAATTGAACTTCCTTCTGTATTTATTTTGTACGTGATAAGTGGAACTTG
Source organism: Wiebesia pumilae (assembly GCA_018907045.1). Taxonomy (NCBI): domain Eukaryota; kingdom Metazoa; phylum Arthropoda; class Insecta; order Hymenoptera; family Agaonidae; genus Wiebesia; species Wiebesia pumilae. Next base: position 216,138 of record JACCHZ010000192.1, on the reverse strand, counting down.
TCGCTTTGATAATTTTCCTTTTGTAATTACTTTTGATGTTTTAGATTCTTGTTTTTTTAATAGCCTTTCCATGGTTTTTTTCTTTAAAAAATAATAACAAAATTTTATCTTTTTAACTAGACTACGAACATAAGATTTGTGTTTAAATTTTAGAGGTATTTACTTTATCTTTTTCTCTTTTTTCATCTGCGAGCTGTTTACGCTTCAAAGATTTTAAAGCAGCTTTCTGAATGGCTTCTGCTGTCATAACTTTTTCTTTGTAACCAGTAGGCAAAGACATTAATTGTTCTATACTAGAATTAGGCTCCGTATCAGTTTTTCGCTCAAACATTGCCCTTTGTCTAGCTGTCATTAATTTTGGATCTTTAGGTTTAATTTTCTTAAGTTCATCATCTACCTGAAAATTAAATATTCTAATAAATACAATGTCAATATGCGTTATATTTATTTACAAAGCTTTCATACTTCCTCTAATTTACCAGATTCAATAGCATCAAGCCATCTTTCTTCTTCGCTACTTGTACCACTATCTTTACTCCTGTTGATTCTTATAATTTTTTTTTTGGCTGCAGTTTTTGGCGAAAGAGATGTACTCGTACTTGTTATATTTAAATTAGTTAATTTAAATACCTTTTCCTTGGCTTTGTCTGAGCTTTAACACGTGTTATATTAAAGAAAAGATCAATTGTAACAATTGTTTAAATGTTTTTCTCACCTTCTATCTTCCTCTTTTTTAATTCTAACTTTAAAAGTCTTCTTCAAATCTGTATCCATAGAAATGTCAATATAACTTTCTCCTTCGTGTGAAAGTTTCTTTTTTTTATGTTTTTTGTGTTTGTGTTTTTTGTGTCTTTTCTGTGGCAATGCATTTGGAGTGATATCTATAAATACAAAGATACTAATTTAAATGTTGGATTTAAAATCTATTCCACAGATGACGTCGCAGCCTTGTATGCAAACAAGTAAACCGTGCTATTCATCTTTTCAAAGTTCAATGAAAGCAATCGCATTTACGAATAAAAAATATTTATACTCAAGGGCAGTTGACTAATATTTTTTTACGATTGTAAATAGGAAAGATATGTAAATTGATATTTACCGGTAATAATTTCCTCTTCTGAACTAACGTCTTTCATTTTTCCCATGATATCAAAAGATAAAAAGGTTAAGAACGTTTACTTGCATGCGAAAGAGAAAACAATGTCAGATGGTAAGAGTTACGAGTGTGAGACTTACAACTGGTATATTTGGTCAGATTTGGTCATACGCATAGGTTATAAATGACAAACTCCGCACGTCAATCGCCAGTTGAAATATGCGCGCTTTTCAAATGTAAAAATATTTTTACAAACCATCACATTATAATAGCACGGTTTAATAAAAAATTTACAAATTTTTTTAAACTGATCCAAAATTTGTTGTAAAAAATCATTATTAATTTTGACAAGCAGAATGTATATTGTTTCGATGAGTAATTCAGAATTTCTATGTTCTACAGTATATATTTAATGAAAATATAAATCAATAATCTTTAGTGATAAATAAATTTACTTATTTTTAATGATGTGAAATATTTCTTGCGTGTAAAAGGAAGGTATTATTTATTTCGAAGACACCAGTGTTTGAAAAGATTTATAGAATTTCGTATTATATCATACAGAGAATTCAAATTTCATTATGCTAAGATTATTTTCATAAACAAGTAATAGGAGGTTTCTTAATGACAATCAGTGGATAAAAATGAATTGTAAATGATTTATTTAATTTTTATTAAAAACTTGTTAGTACGTAATTTTTATAGTACGTAATATTGAAAGAATTAATTTTGTTAATTTAATTGACATTGCTGGATTTTATAACTTGTTCATGTATCCGTTCAATTTTTTATTAATTTTTTTAAAATGGAATAATAAAGAAAACATTTACGTGATTTGACATTAAAAGTGAATGAGTAGTAGAATTTAGGAAAATATCATCAAAATATTTACAAGACAATATGAAATGGAAATTATCAAATTTTACAATATTTTATAATATATTCAGAATATGAATAAAAAAGATATATGTACACACACACACACACACACACACACACACACACACACACACACACACACACATATATATATGTGTATGCATTAAATTTTTTATTATATATCAATTACATAAACTTGCAGATTTAACGCAACATTATAAATGTTGACGTTTTAAAGTTTTCAGTTTTTGGCACTTCGTAGTAATAAACTATTACATTACACGGCAATTTGTAATTTTTTTATATTAATAATTATGTATAAGAATTAAATTACACATACATTCTGATAACAACTATTTAATTTTTCTGAGTAAACAAAGGCATGTTTAATTTTTATTGAAAAACGTAGTTCACAATTAATAAACAATATGGTCAAGTATGTTTTCTATAAAAACTTATTTTACGTAAATAAAAAAATGAACTTACATGTAATTTAATTATAATTAAATATTTTTCGATGACCCATAATGAATATGTCACCGTCTCATAATTTGCATCATATACGTAAGCATTCAATTTAAAGGTGTTAACTTTTGTTACAACAAAACAATGCAAGACTGTTTTATTTCATACATTACGTGCTTTAAATATTATTAAATGTACATTTACATAGTTACACTGATGTTCATGTCATAAATATATAATTATATTTAGAGATACCCTGTTGGATATATTTTTTAAAATACAATAATAATCCTTATAGTTTATCCTTTAAAATTCCTTATTTTGTCAATTACAGTCAATGTTATGTTACATTATACAATATATTTAAGGATTAAAATGCGTTACATTTTTAGTGATTAACACTTTTTCTATACAAAATAACAGTCTTGATCAAAAGTAAGCAAATTCAAGAACTTCTAGTTAATAAATACTTTACTAAATTACAAAGATTAAAATTAAGGTATCATAAATAAGAAACTTATTTTTAATAAGTATAAAAGAAACTTATACAAATTAAAAGCTCTGCTTCATTAATTTTGCAGATATCTTACTAGTTTCTTATATATTGAAACAATTAATTTATTTGAAATACACTTGAAAAGCAAATATTTAAATTTAATACGTAAATACAAGAATCTGAAATTATTTATGCAGATATAAAATTTTAGAATAAAATTACCTGTTATTACTTTCTAAATTATTATATTTGTATTAATTATAATGTTGTTTCGAAATACATGTACATAATAAGTAATGTATATTTCAATTTTTATTTTTATTTTTTTAATAGCTTGATGAATAAGCTTTTAAATGCAAATTAAAACTTTATAATTACAGTTTTTAACGAAACAGCATTATAAATTAATAAATTGGTAAAATATATTAAATATTAATACTATAAATTTAATTATAAACTTAAATACATAAGAAAATAATAACAAACATAAATAGCTTGTAATAAATACATTTAACAAACAATTTCAGTCAACATTGTATGAATAAAAAGGAAAAATAACACGTTACCCACTACATCTACAGTATACAGATACTTTAAAACTTTCTGTAGAAAAATAATAAAATTTTTATTTTTATCAGAATGGAATCTTCAAGTGATTTTTATTCCTTAGCGATGTAAAAATTTGGTACAGAATAAACTAGCAATTATACTTTTTAACTTAGATGCATTTTTCATTATCAAATGATTAATACTTTTAATATGCTTATCGGAGAAAAAGTTATTGTATTTAGTAGTAATCAATGTTATCCAAACCTTGAGATGTGTGCAATTTTCATACGTAACAAATGCACTATTAAGTTTAGATTGAATTTAAAGCTTAAATATTAATAGTTTATTACTAAAGACAAGTCTGTGCTTATATTATTGAATAGACATTTGCGCTGAACTAAAGGAGCTCATAAGTAAAACTGACAAATACTCATACATATTTTTAAAGAAAATAAAAGTGTTTTGTACCTTTTTATTTAAGTATTCGTTTCAATCAATTTTTAGTTAGTACACGGAATAATTTGTTGCTTAAAATATTTTTCTTTTACGTATATATATATTGCTAATTATGTTTGAACCGAATCTGAATACAGCTTCAATCAGAAATAAAATTATATTTACAATATATCACCAATACTATCATTTTACAAAAGAAACTAAAAATTAATTTTATAATTATATATTATAAGCCCCTTATCAATATTCAAAAAAACATATTAACTACTGAGGCAGTATTTGTCAAGAACAATTTGTAATTAAAATAATTAATTTAATAATTTCGTTAATAAATATGACTTCAATTCAAGAGCTGACAAAGATTAGAAATTTTAAAGATTTTATTTTGAAGTATTTTTTCTGAATTTGGCATACTTCAAGAAAATTAGATGTACTTTTTATAAAATTATTCTTTATTATAGCCAAGAAAAACTTTAATTTCAAATGTCATATTAATTATTTACTTGAAACTGTTTTAGTAAAATTGTCGTCGGTATTATTTAGTACATACAAGATTTGATTTTGAAGCAGATATTCGAACCAATTATTTTATGTACATTTATTAGTTAATAAATTTCACGTTATATTTGACAAATATTACATCAGTAGACTTGTGATTAAATATCATTTCAATGGTTAATGGTTAATATTGCCACGAGCCATACGGGAGCAAACTGCCCCAAGCACGGATCAGTTTTGCTTGTTGGATCGAAGACGCGCCAATCCGGAGCGTTCACCCTCTTCTTCGTCCGATGTGCAGGCTGGTGCTCCACTAACAGCTCCTCTGGATGAAGTCGCTTGCATTAACTCTTGGTCTGGTCCATTTCGATTTTCGTATAGTAAAATATTTAGAGTTTCTTCATAAATGCGAGCTTCTGGAAATTCAACCTAAATTTTTCAAAATAAAAATGATAAAAGTTATGACTAATAATAATTGTTAAATGAATATTTGAATATAGAAGGCAACACATTAAACGTGATATCTATTAATCTACATACTCTGATGTAAAAAAAAAAACAAATATAAATCTACCTTTGTGTGTTTTTTATCAGTTGTATAAACTATAGAATGACAACAAACTTCAGCTACTTTACGACCAAGTCCATAAAAGGTCCAGCAACAAATTTCACTGGAACCTATGACATCTTTAATAAATAAAACTCTACCACTAAATCGCAGGGACATTTTGTCAAACAATTCAATATTTTTTAACAGATTGTCATCAGATGTACTGTAAAATATAAATAACAATGTAATATCTTGTTTCGTATTATATTACACGATAATGTTTGGAATTATACCTCGTATACGAATATTTATTATTGTGTCTATTTACTAGTAACTTTACTACTGGCTTTGTAGTACTACCTATAAGTAATTGTTCCTCTTTTTGGGATGTTATAAGAGGTACCCTACATATAGGATCAGTTTCTCTTTCTTTTTTTTGGAGGGCTTGTTCACACGATTCAGCTAATTCACTGATACAATAATATTTTGCTTCTGCGAGAAGCTCAGCCATTTCTTTTGTACTTTCTGGCAGAGGGACTGTACCATCTCTTAAAAAGTTCAATATTGTTCCAAAATGTTTACCACAGCGGTCTATTAATATCCAACCTAAGGAAAAAAGTCAATTTATTTAGGTGCATACGATTTAAAAGAAAATACATTGGAATAATTTTTTTTTAGAATCACAGTATCATTTCTTACCTTCAGAGTCAGTTAGAACTTCCATTCGTCCACTAAACATGGCACGAAGCATGGTATCATGCTTTCTCAATGTACTTATCGTTGTGTAATGTAAAGAGCCACCAATGTTGAGCTTCACGTATTCAGATGGACACTTGATTCCAGATTGATTTCCAGACATGATAAAGGATTTGGCGAGGAACTTGGTCTCAACTGGATTGATTACGGTTGAAGTTAATAGCGAAAGCGATGATAGCGATGATACCGATGATAAGACGTTTTCTTCGAGTGTCAGATTAAACATTTAATCCACGTAAGCAACCAGGTATAAAATGGGAAAATGATATGTAAGAAAGAAACGATGTCTGTGATTAGTTAAGAGCTGTTGGGCTCTTTTTATGTTTAAGTTGCTTCAATTCTTTCCATTTCTTTTGTGTCGCTCAACGCTTTTTCTTTATACAATAATTTTTAATGCATATACTTATTCGACTTCGTATATTGGCTTTGTACAATAAAAAGTAATTAATGGCCGAACATCGTTGACTACTCCATGTCGAAGTGAACAAGAATATTTACACGTCCGCATTCAATCTTGTAAGTCCAATCGTAATACCATTAGGCGCATACGTGTTTCTCTCTCTTTCTCTTATCGGGTGATTGTTTTCAAACAATCAAGGCGTAATTAACTACTAGACGTAGAACCTGCATTAAAAAAAAATTGTCACATGCTTATAGGTTAAATGAACATTTTCAACATTATTGCGCACGAAAGTAAAAACTATGGTAAAGGCATCTTTTGTATACAATCATTCTCATTTTCGATAAAAAGTAACTTTTTACCGTTTTATTTGTCAGACAGGGCAAGAAACTTAAGACTACAAGTTTGAGCCCGAGTCGGAGAACTATGAAATAAAAATATTAAGATTCTTTTGAAATTATTTGTACAGTGTACAAGCAGGTATAACCTGTACAGGTATTTTACTAATGCTAAAATATAAGGCTTCAATATAAAAATCATGGGGATTGCCGCGTTTCAGGTTTATTTGAATCACAACAGATGGCACTTATTAATAGAAAGTTTCTTCATCTTTTAAAATTCGCTATAAATAATAATTATTAAGTTAATTCTTTTATAGCATCGATAAGTGTACATAATGGTTTTATTAAAAACTAAATTAAAACTATTAAGTAACTACTTATTAAGTTTATGAATTGAAAATTAACGAAGCTGAGTAAATTCTTGCAAGATTTACGATTGCGTTAATTTGTAAGTTGCGTATCACTTGAGGTGTAAGAAAGCGCATATTAATATTTTTGTAATCTAGGCCAGGCTCTAGCGGGATAAAGTTACAATTTGGAACTTTGTTTAAAGTTTAAATTTAAATGCTGTATGATATACCTTGATTCTACCGCTTATAAACAATACGAAATACAGGTAAGAAGTATATCGTCATCGTAATTAGATTGGACCCTCAAGGACTTGCGATCCCTTCTAAATGCCTATCATTCCCTCGCTGGTGAAAGTAAAACCGAGCATCGTGCACTCATGATTTGGGAATTTGGAACAGATTGCATTCGAACTTCATTTGATGCCTTTACAATTCAATCGTGAATATTTTTACGCAAGCGATCTTACAAATACTTACAACTATCGGTATAACATGTAAATAATAATACGCGCGAATAAATTTTCATATTTTAAAATAGAATCTAGTAATTGGTTTTTATTAACTGAAATAAAAATGGAAATTTTATCAGCACTGAAAAGAAAGTATAATCATCTTTTTATTTTGGTTTCAGGCGTATTTGAAAGGAATACGTGAATATGTGGACGTAAAAGTCTAGCTTCTGTAACTATCGTAAATTAATGAGATCCAGAAGATCCCGTGAATGATTTATCACGTTGCAGTTATTTGCTTCGTCGACAGGCTACTTGGCACCTTAAGAATTTGATGTTCTCTTCTGATAAATTTGTATTTGAACTCGATGTTAATAACAGTAATTTATAAAATAAAACTAATTTTAATTTCATCTTGCAAAGAATGTGGATAACCTGAGATTTCGATAATTTAGGAATACTTATTTGAATTTCAAGTCAAATGTGTTAAGTCTATTCAGCAGAAAACTGTTACAATGCATAAAAATATAAAATTTCGAACCGAGTTATTGAATATTACGAATTATAAAGAGTTTAAGCGTTATCCCTCTCGTGACGACACAGTGCAACATTCCAACTATCGGTCTATAATAATAATAATAATAATAATAATAATAATAATAATAATAATAATAATTGTAATTGTGTTTGATTAACATTAATTAAGAAAAACCACTAATCATATAATAATAATAATAATAATAATAATAATAATAATAATAATAATAATAATAACAACAACAACAACAACAACAACAACAACAGTCGTGGACCTCGTTTTGATCTCCTTATTCTTCGCGGGTTCTTCGGTAATATTTTTTAGGATTGTGGCTGCTTTGTAAAAAAGTCCTTCGAATATTGCGTTTTACGATTAGTGCCCTATTATCGTAAGATGCCTTCTTGGTACTTCTTTTTTCAGATCGTAGCAGGGATTTAAAAGAATAACTTTCTCGTATGTCGGCAGTTTAGTAAGTGCCATTTATAAATCCATATATAAATCAGATAGACTCTAGTATGCAGATAAAAACACTGAAAAATGCGATGTACTTTTGCGATAATTAGAGCACTTCCTTACCGCAAAATGTAAAAGACATTTTAGATACCGATTTAATTTGCCTTAAAGCTTCAATTCGATGATGTTTGTTTTTATCATGCCATTGAAAAATGAAACATCGTAAATGCAATATTTTATTTAATAATTATAGTATTTTTGTGATAAATTGCAGTTTAAAGAAAATTAATAATTTTTAATATTTTATGTTATCAAAATTTAAAAATAATAAAGTCAAGAGTAATTCTTATCGTCTATAAAATGTAAAAGATTTTTATCCATTTATCTAATAATTTTCTCTTTCTGTCGAAAGAGTTAAATAACGTTAGTAATATAATCTTTATTAACAAATATTTGTTGTACGTTGGCAGTTTAGTAGCTGTGCGATATTTGTATACATTTGTCTTCTTAGTTAGGATTTGAGGGATTTTTTATTAATAATACACAAATTTATTGATATTTGTAATAGGTTTGGAAAGGACAATTGAAGTTGGTTTATAGGGAATTTTTTGGTATTCATGGGGAAGAACACTTCCATGTAATCGAAGAGATATTTGAGCCGATGTATAACATTCTCATCGACCACATGGAACTTTTCGTGACAAGTACAGCAGCTAACGCATACTTAATCTTTGCCATAAATGCACTCGCAAAATTTGAACTTTCTCAACTTGTGTCTATTTTTTTGCTTCAATGTCCGAGGACTGCTTCCAAGTTGCTTATTTGCACTTTCTTAAAACTTATTTTTTCCCCTCGATACTTTAATTTCGATTAATGTTCCAGCAGTTGGCTCGTCGAAGAACAATTCGGAAATAGGGAGTACAATGATAATTTTATGAACTGCTATATTGTTCACAAATTTACAATATAGAACATTTGAGTATCGAAAGTTCAAACGCAAAAGATCTTCCCATACAAGTAAGATGTTTCTTACGTGTACTGTAGAATTTACACTTTTGTCGGAACACTTTTGTGGAAGAAATTACTTTACCTCTTCTATTGTATAGCGTTGCTGTTAAGCGGAAGCGCATTCGTATATTGTTCAACATGTGGTCGAATTAGCGCCATTAAGAACAGGACGCCTGCACTAGGTCCTGTCATTTGTTTCTTCTGCTTTCTCTAATTATCCATCTTAAAAGAAAACCGTAAATTTATTAGCTGCCTACAGGTGAGATACTTTATGGCATTTTACTTAAACATTCTTCGTTTTTCTAGAAATTAGAGCACACATCTTAATGAGAATTATCTTTTGTAGGTGGAAAGTTATCCTAAAAGAATTTTTTGAAACACGCGTTCGTACTAAATCAATGCGTAAGAGCGAGTATCCAATCAAATGAGGTGAATATCCAGTTCTGCGCCAAGTTTCATGTAATAAAATTTCGTGCAATGTTTTGGGGAATTTTCTTATTAACTATTATGGGCGAACGGTATGTTTATGTGTACACGAATGTATGAGAATTTAAAAACGCGCAACGGCAGTTCCTAATCGATTTTTGAAACGACGCTTTCAGAATATATTTCACCTTACACCAGTCGTTAAATTATTTTAACGACTGTTACAATATTAGTTGGAATAATAACATTTTTTATTATATCAGTATTAAACTGTATGGCTATAGTGTACGCCCGAACCTGCATATTCTAATGTGCTAAAAATGCGCTAAAAATTGATGTGAGCCAGGCATACGAAATTCCAGCAAATCTCCAAAGTCCTTAAAAGAGGGGTACCTGTAGCCCAAAAAGGGCAAAGTCCACGGTCAACGTGGACAAAGTCCAAAGTCAACGAGCCCAACGTTATGGTAAAAACTCAGCTGTCCTTTACAGTACTTTACTGTACTTTGCAATTGCATTTTTTGGCACTTATGAACATTTTAGCTTTTCGTCGTTTCACTTTTACTTTGGAGTATTTGGATATGTATTCCGATATAATTCGTTAAAAATATACTCATTAGTCAGAAATATGTAGAATTTCTTTTGAAGATAATAATATCTTATGTTACATTTTGTGGGTCCGCCTATAAATACTTGGAAAAATTAATTTTTTATGCGTTATTCATACTTCGTAAACATTTTATGTCGGCTTACTTGAGGCGTTGATTTCATATTTAATGGAAATTATGGAAATGATCAAATGTATTGAGTCAGTATTTTCTGAATATTTATAAAATGCTCGACGTGGTAGAAGGTGATTAGAATAAATCACCTAATTCCTAATACCTGATGTTTAAGAGCTCATTTTATCGTGCAATTGCGCATGTGTAAATACTCTTGCGTATGTTACATGCTTTGTACGTCACAGTGCCTTTGTTTTGCTTTTTAAAACTTAGTAACCAAGATGATAACGAGAAGGCGAACATGGCAGATTCCATGAAAAAACATGGACTTTTTCTCGATGAATTGACAAAAATACGCGTTCTTGAACCCGAAGTGGCCTCGCAAACAAATAAATTGAAAGAAGAGTGTCAGAATTTTGTAACCAGTGAGTTGAGGGACGATAATTTTTTTACTTAACGGTTAATTAATTCAGGATCATTTTCTTTTGTATTCGTATTTTTTTTTCGTTAAGAACGGTGTCATATAAAATAGTGCGCACAATTATTCGTACAAAAATTTAGCCATTATAATAAGTAAATACAATATAGATTTATAAATGAAATAATTCATGGATTTAGCATTTTCTTAAGTACAAGCGTGCTTAAGAAAAAGCGATTGATATTTATTGTTAGGCAGGTGAATACAATAAATTGCCCTTTTTAGTAATATTTGTTGTTAATGGTAAATTACAGGAATTGGAGATTTTCATACATCAGCTGAGGAGTTCATTAAAATAATGAGTAATTTAGCAGATCAAGTGGAAAGGGAAAAAATGAGATCAATTGGTATACGTAATTTATTGTATTCTATTACTAAAGAACACGATGCTGAAAAGCAACAATTGGAGGTAATTAATAATTTTACGACAAGAAATACCGTAAGATAGTATTTAAAAATTTTTATCAAAATAACAAGCTGCATATTTTAATGAAAAGAAACTTCATTATTTGATAGAAATTAATTTTGAAATATTTAATTTTCTCGTAGGCATTGGTATTAGAGAAATCAATGGAATTGGAAAGATTACGTGTACAATATGATTCGCTAAAAAAAATTGAAATGGAGCAATTGGAAACTATTGAAAATTTAATGTCAAATTAATTTTCAATTTATACATGGCTTACTTTGAGAATATAGCTATTTATTATATATTATTAACACATTATGAAAATAAAAATAAAATAAAAATTTGGAATCATAAAGCTATGTTTTTATGAACCATAAAAATATCTTTTTAAATTCTGTTTAACGTACGTTTCAGTAAATTTAGATAATAGTTTACTGTTCATTTAAACTTTAATCATAACTAGCATAAGTTGAAATAAAATAATAAAATTGCAATTGTCGTATCCCGTATTCTTTTTACATTTCACTAACAAAAGATAATTTTTTTTTTGTTATTATTATGTTATTTAAATACAAAGTATATAGTTTAAACATTGTGTTAAAAACAATTTTCTTTACAAAAATGTTACTAAGTAATTTTTTAATTTTTATGTTTGGACTAAATATTCTCTGTGTTTTAAATAAGATTAAGTATAAGATACATGTCTTTTGGTATTTAAATAGGCTTTTATCAACAAGACCACTTAATGAAATATATAAAAATTAATAAAAATGCCTGAAGAAGGAAGGTACACGAGTATAATGATAATCATTTTATGGTTTTCTATTTCTATTATATACATAAAAAACTTAAAAAAATAACTATTGTATTTAATAATTAAGAGAGAGTAAACGATACTTACAATGATTTAGAAATTATTTATTTATTTGAATAATCGTAAACTTTGAAAGTCTACATTTTTTTCAAGATTTAAATTAAACTTTTAATTATTAAATTTAAATTTATTCATAATTAAGATATATGATAAATAATTTTTAAGGATCATTTGCATTTTTATAGTGTTACAAAGGAATAAACTATTTGTCTTTGAAATGATTTATATTTGAAAAAATTTTTTAAAAATAAACTTTAATGTTATAGGAATATTGCGAATTTTCTTTTTGTGTAATAATGTTAATACAGCAATGTATTAGTTTGATACACAAGTAATAATTATGTTTTCTTAATTAAAAACGTTTTTTTAAAATAATGCACACTATTATTGGTACAAAAAATTAACTATTACATAAGTAAATAGAATGTAGAATTATAACTGAACGAATTTATGGATTTAGCATTTTCTTAAAATTTTGTAAAAGCGGTTGACATTTATTGTTAGGCATGTGAGTACAATAAATTTATATGTTTAGTAATATTTGTTGTTAATGATAAAGTATAGGAATTGAAAATTTTCATAGATCAGCTGAGGAAATCATTTGTTATGATTACTACTTAAAATATAAAATTTTAATGATGGTTCAATTAAGCTCAAATACATTTAAAAATATTAGATACAGTGAATTGCAATATTATAGAACAAATATTAACTTTCTTAATTTTTTTATTAAAAAATAAAAAAATTAACTTGAAATAACATGCCTTAACACTTAATAGTCTATTATTGTATAAATCAAGACAAGCATTGATTTTTATTTCATTATAAATACTATAAAAATGTCTGTAATTTAGAGCAAATTTATATTTTTGGACTATATTAGCAGGGTAGTTAGGGTATGATCATACCTAATAAGATTATCATAGATTTTTTTGTTAAATTATGTAATTCATTTTTTTTTTTTTTTATAAAAGATCGAAATTTCGTTTGACTCTCTTTACATTTACTTAAATAATAAACGCACAAATTTCGTTTTACAAATTGCCTTTTGCAATTTCAGGATAACAAAGTTTTAAGATTCGATCATAGTTCATAGTTTTTTACGTAGACTGTTGTCACGCATTCATAGTCAGCATAGCGACAAGTGTTTGAATTATAAACTTTATGTAATATAATAAAAATAAGAAATGGTCTTGTTTCAAATTACAAATAGAAATTTTACATGCTAGTTTTATAAATATGTACATGCATATGCCTTGAAAAGCAATAGTTTAATAAAATAAAATAAAAAAAAAAAAAAAAAAAAAAATTGGTTTTATTCTTTAATAAGTGACTTCGTATTTTTTTGCATAATTTGCTCAGTTCTAAAGTAACAACTGAAAAACACGTAAATGCAAAAATGAATTTACAAATTATGCAACTTTTTAAAAGTTGATATTAATGGAGCAAATGGGATAATATCAAACAAGTTTAAAATATTTTTCTAATAACGGCTAAGTGTAAATAAAGTATATAAAAAACTGAAGTGTAGATGTTACAGACTTGAATTCTATAAGTAAAATTATGTTTACAGCTCAATTTAATAGTAATTGCTATAGTTTATTACATTAGTGTTTACTACAGTTTAGGCATTTTTAAGCTATCTTATAATCTAAAATTGATAAAATTATACAATCTAAAAAAATAAAAAAACTGACATGATGAAATATTTCTATTTAGTAAAAATAACTACATATAAACTTTAGCCAATCATACTAAAGATTGTTTACTTTATGCGAATGATTTTTGTCAATTTTTTATGATCTTGTCTGTCAATTGCCACAGATATAGTATATTTTATAGTTTATAATTTTTCATTTGCATAAATTATTTTGCAAACTACAATAAATAGAATTATTGGCGTATATTAGCTTCAAGTGAAAATATGGTTTGTAAATAAAAAGATGTATATCATCCTCATGTGCTCCAAATGTCTCAGTCCATCACCAATATTCAACGCTGATACATTCTTTTATACATAAAACTATAACATATGATAATTGCTATGAATGTTTAGTAAATCCACAACTTCGGTTTTATAATTTTACAAAAATTCACATTCAATGCAACATTTTTCATAAGTCAGTTTTCATACTTTTTATAATCAATGTCCTCAACATGTTTCCGTCTTAAAGCGTTTACATTCTTCTATCACATTGTCATCAGTGGTACAAGGATTTTCTTCAGTACATACATTTGGTGAGATAGGCCTCTTTTTTGTGACTGAAGTAACTTTTGTTGTGGCAGCCTTTTCTTTTGTGACTTGTGATGATTTAAATTGAATAATTATTGCTGTCATATTATCACAGCCTGTTCCATCGCCGCGAGTATTCGGCGCTAAACAATTATTAAAAAGCTGAAAAAAAAAAAAATAAATAAATAAAAGAAATCAAATCGATCTCATTTTATGTAATAAATAATTAAACTACTACAATACTTTTGGTTTAATAAAGAGTTAAAATTTTAAACTGAAAAATCATTAACTTTTATTGAATGTAAGTGTATAAATAAAGAAAAAATAAAATTAAAAGAAATTAATTTCATGTAAAACAATGAAAAATCGATGTTTGATTATAAATCCCTTATTATTTACCACTTTTAAATAAAAAAAAAATTAAAAATTCATAAATAAATACTACAAACCTCTTCACAAATTTTTGAAATACATTCATAGTCTTGATATAAACGTGTACGTATATAATTAATAACGTTTTGACTCGACATACAATTCCAAATACCATCACATGCCAGTACCATAAACTCATCTTTTTCTGGATCTAATGTGACTGTTTTTATATCTGGTAATGCAGATATCATTTGCTCTTCTGGTGGTAGATCTTTATTTTTTTTGTAAGTATGATCACCAAGTGCTCTAGACAAGTTAAGTCCACCATTTACTCTACCATCGGCAGTAACTTTTCCACCCGCTTTTACTATACGTTCCATCTCTGGCTGATCTTCAGGTTTGTGATCAAGACTCAATTCAATTGCTTCTCCATTTCGGCACAGAACACACCGAGAATCTCCTGCATTAGCCACATACAGTTCATTTCCTTTGAGAATAGCTACTACAGCCGTACATCCACTATCAGACCCAGGCTATTAAGAATTCACGTAATTAAATTATTAAACACTTTATTCAATAATAAACGAAAAACACTAAT
This sequence comes from Wiebesia pumilae, assembly GCA_018907045.1. Classification (NCBI taxonomy): domain Eukaryota; kingdom Metazoa; phylum Arthropoda; class Insecta; order Hymenoptera; family Agaonidae; genus Wiebesia; species Wiebesia pumilae. The sequence goes on along the minus strand of JACCHZ010000192.1, from coordinate 200,745 downwards.
AATTAGAATTGTAAATTAAAAGAGCGTAATTAGAAACCTTAGATTTTCAGGGAAAAATTATCATGGAAAATAGTAAACAGACACCTCAAATAAGAAAAAAAAAATTTTAAATAATTTTTCAAAAATTTATGAATTAATTATCAAGAAAAACAATAAAATAACTTATGAAGTTTAAAAAGAAGAAAAAAATTCTTTATAAAATCTTAATAACTTGATATTTTTGTATCAACCTTTTCATTAATTTCCATAGAAGTTTCATCTTCATCTTCAAATTCTTCTTCCTCTTCCTCTTCTTCATCATCTTCTTCATCATCTTCTTCTTCCTCGTTACTGTCATCATTTTCAACGTCTCCATCATCACTAATGTAAAATAAATAAAAAATCACACCTTTATTTAAAATACCATTTCTTTATGTATAAAACAAGTTATTTTATAATTTTAAGGATAATTATTTTTTAACATTTATAACTCTACAAAGTTTATTATAAAAATACGTACACGTATACCATGCATATACAATTTAAAGAATAAATTAATTGTTAAAATACCTTTCCGGTTGACCATCGAAAGTTTCATCATTTTCTTCATCATCGTCATCGTCATCATCTTCAGAATTATCTTCATTCTTGTTAAGTAAGTTTTTGTAAAGGTTTATCAAATGATTTCTTCTACGACCGCTGCTACTAATTTTTTCTTGTTGTTCGGCTTCACCATTTTCCAATGGTGTGCAAGAACTACTACATTCATTATCACCTGCATTTTTGCTACTATCTGCATCCTCAAAGCTTTTGGTTGATTTTTCTCCATTTATCTCTGCCTCATTCGGTATTGAAATTGAATGTGTGACTTTGCTGGGAGAAACTTTATCATTGATATCTTCAGAGCTGTCTGGCATTTCTAATGATTTAGTAGGTTCTGAATCTAAAGAAGATCCCACCTGAGACGTACGAGGAACATCACCGTTGCTTGTTGTAGAGTCTAGTATCTGATCTGCTTCACTACTGCCAGCAGTCTCGATAATTTGTCTGTTTGTAGATGACGAGGATGATTCACAGGGTTGACTGGAGCTACTTACATCTGTCTCATTTGTGTTCCAAGATGATGATGAAGTTGAACAACCTGCACCAGATGAAGAACATGCTCCTTTGTCTTTATTTCTTCGACTGCGTAAGTAAGGACTTGGAAAATGCGACCGACTAGCGCAACTTTCATTTTTTATAGTTTTTAAATCAGGATTTATAACCTCTGCTTGATATTTGGCCATAACTTGTTCCAATGGCATTGTTGCTTCCATGCAAAGATTGTTAACATTTTCTTCAATATCTACATAAGATAATGAAGAGAGCAACATTTACGTTACGTAATGAAATATTTAAAAGTAATAGTTAAAGAATTTTCCTATAAAAGTAATAAACCTGTTTGATTTCACTAAATGAAAATCCCAAGAATTAAACAAACATATAAAAATAAAAGATATTTATTTAAAGTGTTATTTTTATAAAACACTTTAGTTATGATTTTAGATACTCGGTAGGCACTGTTGAGTACAAAGAAAAGAAATATCTAAGTTTGAAAAATCGCATCCCAATTATAGAAATTCTTAACGTAGGTTAGTTTATTTCTTATAAGATTGTACGAAATTTCAACGGTAATTAATTAATTGAGAACTAATTGAAAATTTTACTGTACTGGTCAAATAAGTAAAAAATTTTCATTCGCAAACTGTGTTTTTTCTTTACAAATTTCAATTTGAGTATTTCTTAAAAATTTTAAAAATTTAATATCAACATATACATTTCTTGTACAATTACATTGTATGTAAAAGTATAACCTATTTATAAAAATACTTTTAAAGGACCATTAAATTACAATAGAATTTATGAATAAAAATTTAATAAAATCTATCATAATTTAAAAATCAAACTTTCATTAAAACTTGTTTAGGTAGCGGCTCCTTAAAATTGAGAACTAATAATTAAGTCAGAGCTAAGCAAGCAAATAGACAAGTATAATTAAAAAGAAATATACCAGAATCATCTTCTCGCTTCTCACAATTCGATAATTTAGTTCCAGCAATTTCTTTTAAAGTATTAATAACTTCAGGTGTTGCTAACGTAGCATCAAAACCCAAAAAAGCATCAATTAAGGCTTGCCTAATATCGCCATTTTTATATGCATCTGTGTTCTTAATAAAATCTGGTAAATTTTTGGAACAGTACGTGGCTACTTCGTGTCCTCCATGACCATCGTAAACAGCAAATAACGATACATCATCGTCAAAGTCTATGCAACAATTGTGGGCATCCTAATAGAACAAACATACTATTCTAAGAATTGGTTGGCATAAAATAAAGAAGTTAATATTTTAAAGATTAAGCATACACGCACAACACGTACATCGTTATCAAAAGATAATAAATTAATTGGTGAATAATTTTTAACGTTTAAATGTGGCGCTTGCGACTAATTAAAACAATAAGAATTTGTCATTCTCGATACATTTTATGGGAATAATTTTAAATCCCATCGACGAATAGCAGTTCAGAAACGTTTTAAAGGTGTTAAACGTCATTGCAAAGCCAGAAGATTTGAAAGCGTGCGTGTATCGGTTATTTAAATCTCACCGACGTAAACGTTCTTGCTTATTTTTTCAACTATTTACTAGAGGCATTAGTCCATATACGACACTTGAAAAGTCACGACTTTTGCGTACTTACGGACGATTGATCTAAAACCAAATGCAATATTTGAAAATGGTGCTACTGTTAAAAGAAGTTCTTTATTATAATCGTATCGTAAACGTCGACAAATCAATCGTTCGAAAATATTCAATTGGTCAATCGCGCGAAATAATTTACAAGCGCGGAACCGAAACGCCACACACATGCAGACGGACGCGCACGCACAGGTGTGCGCGCGCGCGCGCATCATAAACTCATACAGACGAACAGAGGGAAAGCCTAAAGTAAAAAAGGCCAACGGCCGAAAGGATTTAGCCGCCAGGCACGGGCGAACGACGAAGCTACGACGAAGCTACGACGAAGCTACGACGAAGCTACGACGAAGCTACGACGAAGCTACGACGAAGCCACGACGAAGCCACGACGAAGCTACGAGGACACCGCTTCACCGGCACGCACTCGCTCGCCTCGACCGCGAGCGAAAAAGCCCCAAAGGAGTGCACACGCGGTGTCGAGCATAGCCTACAATCGTACCTCCTGGCTCACTCGCCAGCCTTGCATGGAGCTGGCACCAAAGACGACATTTTCGCCGATTTGGTCACTCGAGATTTTCTCGGTGATGGGCTCGGACAAGTAGGCACCCATCCTCCCTTTTGCTTTTCGTGCTGCACTCGAGCCGCGAGAAGGCGATAGCGGCGGTGGCGGCGGCGGCAGCGGCGGCGGCGGAGACGACGACGACGACGGCGACTACGACGACCGGCGAATATCGCTCGGTAGGACGGTATAACCGCTCGCCCGAGTGCCTTACTCTGGGCAGCTTTTCTCCCCTTTTCTCCGTTGATTTATCCTTCGTTGCTGCACGGTGAAAAGAGAAGCACTTTTGTCCGACGCATGAACGTGGAGTACGTCGTCGCCTTGTGGAGTCGCTGGACCTCGCGAACTCTCGAACCGTACGTGTATCTCTTACACCGGACTACTTATTCGCGCGCACGGGGACGTGTGTTGTGTGCGCTGCACACGCTCTTGTATTTCTCTCTCTCTCTCTCTCTCTCTCTCTCTCTCTCTCTCTCTCTCTCCGTTTCAGCGAGTTCGATTCCGCGCGCGTGAAGAGAGAAAGGGCGCGCGCGCGCGCGCGCGCGAGCGAGCGAGCGAGCGAGAGAGAGAGAGAGAATGATAAGCGCTTTCCCTCTCTTTTCTTCGTTCGCTCTTACACTGCCAGCTATAGTCGGCGCGGTGTTCCCGCCCCAGGAACTCAAGCGCGCGCGGAGTATGTACCAACTATAGCAAGCTTGGGCTGCGTGCGTACGGTGCGTGCGGTGCGTGTAGTGCGTGCAGTCCGATGTGACGTATATCAGTCCGGCATACGCATAAGCGCGCTTGTGTGCATAAATGTGCATGCGGACGCGATGCGCACAGCGCAGAACTAGCGAAATTGAGGAGAACGAGAGAGAGTGCATGTGCCATCGTCGACTGCTTTAGTGTGAAGCACTGTAGGGGATGTGTCACTAGCGCCTCCGTCTTCCGGGCCTTTCGGCTTTTATAACCGGAGTTTGAACCCTATTCTCTTTTGGATTTTTTTTGGATTTTTTTTGGCTTTTTTAACGCGTACCGGTACGTGCGTTCGCGTATACCACGAGCCGATACGTGCCAGGCAGTTGCTCTTTAACGGGAAAAAAAGCAAAATCTCCGCACTGTGCCAGTAAATGGTGAAACGAACGAGCATTCAATTTTCGTGCCAAATTACTCCTTTACTAAGAGTTTTAGAAATAGATAATGAATCGATTTATACGAAATTTTGTTATACGACGACGGCTGATGTTTCAATGTACTCGTGAAAGCGTATTTTCTTAATTTGTCGTCGCCAGTGAATCGATTGACTTTTATAATCCAAGCCTTGTAAATAATTAGAATTATAATATTTATTGGTTAACTTAAAATCGTAGCGATGTTTAAGGTATGGTTTAGAGGTTAATTCGTCCGCGCTTCTTTTCATCGAACGTATTGACAGAAATTGATTTAATCTTTCATTGTTCACTTTTGCTTTCGCGCTATTGCTGTCGTTATAATGTACATATGCTTTCGACTGTTTCTACTCCGATATCGCTTTTTTAAAAAACAATGTAAACAGATTTTATGATGTACGCTCAAACGAGTATCTTTCATGATAAGCCCTATTGCCATGTATCGTTTTCCTATTTGTAAGTTAAAAATTCAGTTAAGTAAAAAGTGGTGATTAATTTTTTGCACGGGAAATTGTAGGAATGCATCGCAATAAAACTTGGCGTTACATGGCGTATCATCGTACATTATACACGTGATGCTCGTGTAAGTCGTTGAAATTGCGCAATTCTAAACCTAATAACCGAGAAGAAAAGCAAAAGTATATAAAAGAATACGCTACATCTGTGTGGTACTGTTGTAAAATTCAATATCTGAAAAATTGTTATCGGCGTTTTCATATGAAATTCATCGGTAGAGGCATTTTCTGCACGAAAGCAGACACTCTGAGAACTTATCCTAATGTGCCATCTATAGGAAGTTTCTCAGTATTCGAATATTTTTGAATTTAAACCGAATTTTTGAACATTCGTCTATTCTCTTTTCTACAGTATGGCGCTATTTTTTGATGTCATTTAAACGTTTGTACGCACAACTCTTGAAAAAAGTAATGTATCCTATACAAATCAATTATTTATGCCAATTACGTTAACTTAATTTTTAAAAAGTATTTACTATCATTAACGAATTAAAATCAATGGAGTGCAGTGACTGATACGCTAACAGACGAATTAACAGGTGAAGTAACAATAGTTTCTTAAATTCTTAAGCGTACAATTTGTATTTGGAATACAAAATTCGTATAAATTATAAAAGCAAAACAATTATAATTGCCGTATTTAAACAATAAGATAGAAATGTAACGATTAATTGGATGTTTTCACTAACCTTTGTGTGTTTATCGAGTTCCGTCGAGTGCTTTATTCATAAGATTTATCATCTATGCAGAAAATGTGATTGGGAATTATTGTGGATTTAAGCAGAATAAGTTGACCGTTAATAACATTTTCATAATTTCATAATGACTAGAGAAAGAGAGATTTTCTTAAAAATTTGAGTGCCAACTTCTTCAATTAATTTTTACTTCATATCGTTTATTTGATTTCAAAAGGTATATTTTATTTATAAAGTAAAAGGTTTACTTTACTTAGGTTAAAGCTGTTAAAGAAATCAGGTTAATTAATATCGATCGAGATACGGTATGGGTACATAATAATATAAGAATCATTCAAGATATATGATGAATTCAAATAAGTTAATGCAATACCGTGTATTATTTAACTGAATTTTGTAAGGCATATCAATAGGTTCTCAAAAGAGATTGCAGACGAGGCAATTTATATTGCAGATATTAAAGATTTGCATAAGGGAATGAGTTAGATTTTGTGGAAGTTTTAATAGAAAAATGTAATTAAGAATAAAAAATACAGAGTTTTTATAACGAGCAAGTAAATAAGAAGGGTTGAACAAAATTATATAAAATAGATTATACCAGCAACGACTGCGTATAAAATTTTGATCTAAAAGCTTCAGAAAATTAATAAGATGAATTTGTGATATCTTGGTACACTAATTAGAAAGTAAATCAAGCAATTGTGAAATGTACGTTGCTGTTCTATCAACTAATTATTAAAATTTGACCGTTATAAAAGAATTTGTAATTTAGAACTTATAAAATTTGTAGAAACAGTTTTATAATATGATCAAGCACTAAAAATATTTAAATAAAAATAGGCCAATGTAAGCAGAGAGTATGGGTATTATTATGAACATAAAATAAATCCTATATATTATCCAGTAAAAGTAATCGCATTGTAAAAATGAAGAAAGATAAGATCCATAAATAGAAGTAGAAATAACATTCAGTATTTCAGTAGATGAAGATATAATGAAAAAATATCAATTAGACCTTAAAATTGCATAGCACGTGTAAAAATATATGGAATAATTTTTATTTAATTAATTTAATTAATTATAAGAAATATGTCTAACTTAATTCTTGTATATATCGTATAGAACATTCGTATATGAAAATAATAGTAGACGTACTATCTATTGCAAACTAAATATTTACATTTTCTGATTGTATTCGCTGCTTATACTATATTTATACAAATTTGTGGCAAAATGAGGATGATGAAACTAATTCATGTTATATTTTATGGTATTGTAAATGATAATTTCTATTCATTTTTTTTATATTATACTTATTATTTTCAATCCATCACAAGTATACAATAGATATTTATTTTTTTTTATTACAATTGCACTTTAATGCGATCACACAGTATAATATAATTTATTAATTCTTAAATGATATTTAATTTTATATTTAGCTTGAAAATGAATAATTATTCCAAAAATCTAGCTTTTACTTTTATTATGTTTTATAGACAATGATTTTTTATTATTTTGCCGTTTCGCGTATTTTTTTTTTTTTTTTTTATTAATTCGTACTTTTATATTAACCTTTTGTATATTTTGTACGTATTGTTATACTTTTAATTTTTGTCCTATGTATTTTGCATTTCATTGCGCGCTTGTCGTCGAGAGGTAGTTTTTATTCGCTGTGCTTGTTGTTGTTTTCATGAGGTTACGGGTGGCTAATGCAAGTTTTTTTTGCTCCTTTACTTTATGGATACCCTTCATTGTTCTCGAAATAGATGCAACGAATTTTTATATTTCCATGTAGGTGCATCACTGTTCTTGATTAATGGAAATTCTTTTACGTATGTTATATTTTAGATTTCTTCATTGTTGAAAAATTGCTACAGTTTATTCTGCATATTTATCAATTATCCTGGATTACTATATTTAGTCAATTATTATTTAGATTTAAAGAGTTTATCGGGTTATATTTTGAACTACATGCATATACAGTACTGTACTTTTTAGAAGAACTTTACGAAAGATGATCTTTAAGATTAGTTAATAGATTCAGGGTATCAATAAACTAATTTTAGAGAAAAATACTATTTTAATAATCAGCAAGGGCATAGCGGTCACTTTTAATTTTATGCTAAATTTTTTCAATTTGTTCATTAGGATAAAATATCGATCTTGGCACATATTTGTATGATTTTAATGACTTTGGATAATGTGGAAAAATTTAACAAAAAATTTTTTGTAATGATTTCGAAGAAATTTGTATTGTAAAATTTTATAATACTCTGATAGATTTATCAATGTTATTCAAAAATTCTTTTCCAGAAGATAAATAAGTAAGACTCGAAATTCAAAAGATGTAACCAATAAAAATACTTTTATTATTTGTAATTATTTTTTGATGAAAGCGTGCGGTAAGTGAATGATCGAAAATCCGATGGCATCCACATTAAAGCAAATCACATAAGTGTATAATATTTTTTAATATTATAGACATTTAACCGTTTTTTTCCTATTTTCCTATTCACCATTTCGCCTAGATAACCATCGGCTGAAGCTAAGCATCTCTTTTCTTTAACGAACAAAAGGCTTCGAGAATAAAACTCCAAGGCACATTTTAATAATGGAAATGCAAAGTAACTTTATTCCTTTATGCCGAGCTACTGTCACCTCGGCTACTAACAGCCACCTTTGCATACAAAGATAATTTACGTCACTTTCCATATTTCTTTTACATCGGTTGCTAAAAGTTAATGAAAGTTTTCACTGTGATCGCCTAAATCTAATTGTAGCGCTGAATTCTTAACCGTTAAGTTCTAAAAATTTTAAAAGAATCGGGAAATGGTTAAATTATCGGTAGGTAGGGTAGAGGGTGCGGTTAGCAGATAAACGCGTCAGATACTGGGGATTCGGAAGATAACCGAGAGCTTGACATGTTTAATAATGCGGTTACACCGGGCGAGGATAGGACTGCTGGTCTTGTCTCTGGACACATAGCTGAGGGTTGTCAGGAAGGAACGGACATGGTGATTCAGTGACAATTGGGACGAGGAGCAGGAATAGAAACTATATCGGGTTCTATATCGTAATACAGTCGGGGAGCAACGTCGAAGAGCGAGCCTCGATATAACGTTCTCCAACGGTATAAATTCTTATGAATCAGTGGCTCTGCACTTCATTACACATGTGCCGTGACAGCCTTGTCCAAGTTACGTCGTTGTGCGCATCCTTCGCGTTTGTGCTGTTCCACTGTCTCCCAGCACGTGTGGCTGTCGGTGTACTACGTTCGACCTTGTCGTGTGCTTTGACGTCATGATAGTCCTCCCGCGTACACACATTCCATTGATGCACGGATGCGGCCTCCATGTCGCATACGCGACGCATGCCTTGCATCTCGTTGCTCGAGCAAGTTTCAAAAGGCACTCGCTTTTTCATTCGGTACGATTGAGCATCGCGCGTTAAAGTGCACACCTTCGTGACTTTGTATATCATCTAATGTAGGTTGCACGTCAGGATCTTACCATCGTCCAATCGATTTTTTGCTTTATAACGGTATTAGTCGTTTATTTCCGATAAACGACTCGCTTATAATTGGTTACCATCAACATTTTCTAGTGATCTGCGAAGCTTCGATTACTTTCATAGCCTTCTTTATCATCATCACCACCACCACCACCACCACCACCACCACCACCATCATCATCATCATCATCATCATTCTACACTTTTATAATTATTAGGACTGCAGGTAAGCGATAGGTACACGATGCATTGAGGTAGAGAGGTACAAAGCAGCAAGAGTACGTGCACCGAGACGAATTATACCTAACTTTATTGGCCCAGGAAATCATCTTTTTCCTGACCAGTGACAAGCCCTGCCGGATCAACGAGGAGTTGCTTCTGGCTGGTGGGTCGGCTAGAAAATTAAGTTATTATCTCGTTCCAGGTTGGTTTTTGTGCGCTATCGGGAAGCTTGAGAGCGCTCTCCTCAGTTTTTTAATTGTATACTCACAGGGCTTACCTTAGCTCTACCTCATGATTGAGAGTTTTATGCCACTAGTGCGAAGGATGTGTTCTTGTTCGAGTTGTACTGCTTCGTCTCGCTGAAGAAACCGATCAGATATTTTCATGCTGTATTATTTTATTCGCACTCCTTCCCATTAAACTGTTTATATTGGTGGGAGCCGCGTTTACTACTCCTTATGCATCGGTAGGTTGCACCTTATGTATGCTTGGAATAAGCACTTCCTCTGTCTCGGATAAGGCACACTGCAAAACGATACATGGAATCGGTAGCGCACAGCGTACATAATTTTCATGTATATACATGTATATGTAAACGCACACATATATTTAAGAATTGATTTTCACTTAGTACGTAAACACGGATGTGACGCTCGGTTCAACAGCCTAATAAAAAACATACTTGTACGTCTACTTGACGCCTGCGTTCGTTTTGATAAGATTCACAAAGCGGCTATAAATTGCCGCGTTCGCAGAGCTCGGTTGCCTTCCAGAGGTTGGTTGCCTTCCAGTAACCGTACGACCAGGTTTCAAAATCGGCATTCGCGATTCGAGGTTACGTTACGAGTCTACTGGAGAGTGTCGCAGTTCGCGGTACTTGTGTTGCGCTTTCGTTTGCCAGTCGCTTATCCGAAATCCTTCTCTCCCTGTAAACAAGCCTTGGCTGACAAGAGCTTTCTCGGCTGCGACTGGGGGAGGGGAGAACGAGCGTTCCGGAGCAATGGAGGTCGTCCGAGTCAAGGACCATCGAGACACCTCGAGACACCAGCCCTCGGATGCGGACTCGACGTATTGTACCGTACTACCGGACTACCAAGAGAGTACTACAAAATAAAAATGAACAGTTTCTCTTGAACGTAGTTTAATATAAGAAATGATCACAAGAATGCTTGCAAAGTATTGACATGGAATAAAATTGGGATCACTGACACAGCATCGTCACAGCATTTATTAGAAAGGCAATTCTTATTAAAATAATCATACACATTTTACCATCAAGGGAAAATGTTGGAAATTACCGATGAATCTGTCTAAGCTAATTCTCGTGCAACCCTATGAATTGTCAATATACCGTGCAATATATATTAGCTATCGCTTAATAGATTTAATGTAAAACTTGTGTAACTATATAAGAAATATCTAAAAACAAAAAAACCCAATATATATTCAGTTTCTTTGAAAGAGGGTACAGAAATACCCTTTAATAATGTATCGGTAGGTTACATTAATGACGTAATACTCGTGACATTTAACGATTTTAAAGTAAATATTTTAATTTAACCAATTCACGAGTACCAATTACCAAGATCTTAAAATTATCACGCGTCACATTTTACTAATGACTACTTTATTTAAAAATTACGAAGCTTTCTTTCATTTTTAACGATAGAGTTAATTTTTAGACTTTTATTTCTTATGTTATTTAATATCAAGGTCAAATTATTTTACATCTTATTATCTTATAATTTACAACGTTTTCCATCCCATAGACTTATTGCGAGTTATGAGACTCGATGAATTTTCTCATAAAAGATATTCATAGCTGTTCGTCAGTTGCAATCGAATGTTTTCAACCTTGTGCTTGGAGACGTTGAAAAAACTCTTGGTACCTATTCTCCTGCGAGGTTTCCGAATACCCGTAAGATGTTCCGCACGGGATTCGCCTCTCGATTTTCCTAGATCTGCTTGAGCCTGGGCATTAACGTCGTGGAGCTCTTTTAATTTTGGGGCTTCTAAAGATGAGTTTTTCGAACACTTTTAAGTTCCTCTCTTTATTTTTCTTTTTCTTTCTTTTTTTTTTGTGTACCGGTAACGATGAATCTCCAGTTTCTCATATTGTTGCTGAGTGAGTATGCGTCTTTCTACGTGCGTGCGTGCGTGCGTGCGTGCGTGCGTGTGCACGTGTACATGTAGCAGGCCCGCGTGCTAAACTTCTTTCCCAAAGTTCCGCGCTCTTCCAGTTTCCTCATACTTTGTTTATTAAAAGATTTAATTAATTCAAAGTTCGGCATTAAGTTTTGGTCAGTATTCTTAAAAAAATAGCGAAATGCTTAATTCTTTTCGAAATTGCCATTGTTTGTAAAAGTTTTGTCATTTCAATCATCAAATTATGGTTCTTATTTAATTTTTACGTTTTCAGCGACTCGATAGGCATTATCAAAATACGCGTATTTGATGTCGTTAAGTGTAATAATAAGGCACGTACAATTAGAAAAAACAATAGCCTAAGTATGCCGATGTATTTTAAGGATATTTCTGAATCGTAGAACCTTTACGAGTTTGAATATTTACCTTTGGAAATGAAAGAAATGAAAAAGTTCTCAAAAATCCTAATTCATCGATCGGTGTAAGGGAGTTTCGCCGTCACGCGGAATATTATTGGTGAGTATATTTGAATTAATTTGTCGAGAGAAGGAAATGTAAACTGTTCTGGAGTTGTATCGATACAAATTATAATCGCTCAGTTTTTTAATCCGAATTGAATGCGAGCCCATGTGGAATTATCTTGCAGGTTAACTTTGCCAGGGCAAAATAAACGACAAAAAAGAAGAAAGCTAAATGCCCAAGAAAAGAAGTAATGCGGAGTCATTCGTCGTCATTTCTACGCCGTTGTTCAAATAATTCGTCAGCGCAGGTGAAAAGGGATTACTTGGAGTAGCGGTAGAAGCATATTAAAGAGATAGATAGATCATAAATCTACAGATGAGTATATGGCGCGAGTTGTATACGTAAAAACGGTTTCCGTTGCGCCTTCAAGTGTTGAGCTTATTTCAAGCGAATGCGGGAAAAAAAGTTTAAAAGAGGATGGGATGGCGTCTAGAATTGGAGGTTTCGCGAGTGGCTTGATAGTACTACGCTACAGCGCTTATCGATCCGGGTTCGCATCCCTCTCAGTCATTGTCTTCTCTCTCTCTCTCTCTCTCTCTCTCTCTCTCTCTCTCTCTCTTTACCTCTCTCACTGTACTTTCTAATTTCCTTCTGTGGTGCGCGCGCGCATACTATCTCTTCCACTGATACTGTTGCCGCCATCGCCGCCCCTACTGTTGTTGTTGCTCTTGTACTACACATGTATATCAAAGCTTGTTCCTCGAGGGGTTGGCTTTCCTTTCTTTTCGATGAATTTTATACAAAGTCGTTTTTTAATTTGTTACAACTTTTATGCATTTATCTATTTTACTAAATATATGGTTAATGCAGTACTATGGTTTCGTTGTTCTTTAGTGTAAAAGTTGGTAAAAGAGTTTAATCTTACTGTAACGTCGTTACATTATTGTAAATATTCAATTTTTTCCAAGTTCAAATCCGTACCGCATTGTCTCTCATTTTTTAGCTCTAATTCCAATTTTATCTAATATTCATATAAAATGTTACTATTAACACGATTGCTTAATTTGTTTGAATGCTTTAGCTAAATCTTTGATAAATGATATAATGGGAAAAAATAATCATTATATTTTTAGACGTTTCTTATTTACTTTTTGTTTGCGTTAGTGTCATTTCAAAAAATTCTTCCAAGTTAGTATTAAATGTAGCAATTAAACTGTAATTGTTATTTTAAATATTTTGCTCAAATATTCAGTTACGTGTGATGTTCTACTTATTGCTATACATTAATTAATTAATTAATTAATTCTATTTTTAATACAAGAATAATGTATATAGAGTGCATTAGTTATTTGATCTTATTGACATCTTCTACGTTTTTATTCTTATATTATATTATATTTTTCTACTACTTCGTATCTCAAATTCACGGTCAGCTTTTTTAATTTAAATTTTTTGATTGTTTATCTTTTCCAAGATTGTTCATCTTATACGCATGACAATATTATGGAGAATTCATTAATGAAATTCTCTTTTTATTTCTTCTCTTTTGTCCCACATTTTTCTTTTTCTTTTTTCCTTTCAGTGTTATCGATAAATCAATAACTCACTTTGTGTACTTACGATTATCTTTCCTTGCATTATTTGCTCTTTCATTTCTATTAATAAATAATTATTACGTGCATTATAACACAAATTAAAATGTGCATTTTGTCGACATTCATGCTTCAATGCATTTAAACGGACTGATTGATTTAATAAGGGGATGATTTAATAATTAAAAATACATTGTTTTAGCAATTATATTTCATAAATGTTCTTTGTGCTATCGAGTTCTTCTTTGTTCGAGAATTGTTTAGTATCATTGAAAAAATGCATTAAGTGTTTTAGTTCTATTGCAGTGTTATAAACGCACCTGTTATAATATTACGAAACTTTAATAAGATTTGAAAATTTATATCACTTTGCTTCCAAGTTAATTAAGAAAATCAACAGGTTTGTAGTGAAAATAGAATACATTTCATTATCATTTGAAATAAACTTGGTGACAATTGATATTAAAGTATTGAGCAAAGATCATCGTGTTAAATTCCTACATGTAAATGCAAGGTTCTTAATCTGAGTCCGAATAGTACTTGGCAAATCCACAATTACAGCAAATTCTTTTGATCTCTTAGGCCGTGCCTTAATTAATTCTTTGTCGTCATCGTCCGATCGATTTTTTTGTTTTTGATCTACTTTCAGAGTTTCCTTCTTCCCTTATCTTTGAATTTCGCTGTAGGTTTGAGCAGTCCAGTCACGTACCTGAATTAGTGTAGCGCTTCGTCTTTAAGTTGCATTAACTCGTAGATGAGGAGGCGAGGCGAGTACAACGAAAAAGTTTCATTGTTAGTTCTTTCATCTCTTGCTCTAAGACTCCAAAAATTCACGCACGTTCTAATTATCGTTGCATTATGCGGCCGTAGTTACAGGGGGCAGAAATTCAAAATGAACTCGTGAGCGACAGTTTCTATGGGTTTTATTGCATCAAGAAATTCTATTTTATTATTTAATATAAAGTTTGTGAGTTGTTTGGAAAGTTTTATATATATATAGCTTACACCGTAATTGCACTTTTTTCTCGAAAAAGTATAAAAATTGGCTTACATGTTTTTAAGCATGATCCTTGTAAATCGAGGAATTTTTATACCTTATGATTATATTTCAATTTATCCATCTGTGACAACGACAACAACGTGAAAACATGATAATGCCTCATTGCTTTTATAAGACGTGATAACGAATTCTAAACCTATTACGTACTTTGGTATACTTGGCTCACCTATATATATGATTTACAATAATATAAAAATTGATGTGCAATACACTGAATACGTAATAAATTAAGCTGTTTAAATATTAAGTGCAGTAAAAAGCATGAAAGATATAAGAAAATATGTTTTGAAAATTTTTTCTAAAATTATTTCGTATAAATACTTTTGCATGCATATTTTCCTTTTCAAATAAATACTAAAAAGAGAAGTTTATTTGAAAGAAAAATATAAAGTTTTTTGTCCAGTAAACAGTACACGGTTTTGAAACAAGACACTAACAATGTAAGCGTGTGCATTGTATTGCATTAAATACAAAAATATAAATTTTTAAGGTTTTTAAATTTTTTTTATTTGAAAATTGAAATCTGTAAAATAATTTAACTACTCACGAGTCGCGAACTATTAAAATATTGTTTCTTGTTTGATTAAAATTTTTAAAAGTATTATATATTGAAACTCTTAAATCTTCGATAAATATCTTGCAGTATTAATTATGTAATTAATTATTCACTTCGTGTAACATAAGACATATGGCGCATATATTATTGCAAATTGAAGATTTTCATCGAATTAGGAATGCAGAAGTATATAAGCGCGCGCGCGCGCACACACACACACACACACACACACACACACACACACATTATTCTAGGATGATTTTCATTAGCTATTTCAATTCTCAACGGCGAGTTAGTATGTCATTTTATAATTCTTTTGTTGAAAGCAGAATATTAGCCAAATAAAAATATTCGATAGTAACCAAATTTTAAATACATAATAAATTCTATGATTTATATATTAAATAGTATTTGTTACTGAATTAAATTACAATTATAATAAATCATGTTCTTTTAAAGAAAATTATTTTCTTAACTTTTAATTTAGCAATGAATTATTATCATCATTATAATTTTCTGCACTCTTTTAAGAAATTTATTCCTTTGCTTTATCCTTCACTTTTTACTTATTCCTTTACTTTTACTTTTTTATAATTTATTATATGTGTATACACGTATTATTGAAAATTATTTTTTTGCTCAAATTTTCAATTAATTTATCCGCAAACGAAATTTGGTTTTGATTATTGTGAAAATAAATACCATTAAAATATAGTATAATATTCTAAATGTTCTACAGTATTAAATATAAACATTCATTTGTGCATCAGATAATCTGATAATATATAATATTGGATTTCAACGTATGCATGTTAATTTTAATAGAAATCATATTGATATGTGATAGTAAAAATATTCAAAACACCCATCGATTAAACAAAATAAAAATTTTATTTAGTAAGAGTTGTTTCTTTCAACTATAAGACAAAATTTGATATTTTATTGATGTAGAATGGTATAAAAAGAAAGAAAAAATTTCTGATTAATAGAGAATTTTGGTATTAGTATTTGTTTGAAAGACCACAAATCATGCGTTGTTGTTCTCGTTTATGCAGTATGAACAAAAGTTTAATTCTCCAACATGTATCTGTTCTTTTCTACACGTTTCTTCCATCTTTTAGCTCCTCAACTAACACATCATAAAAGACGCTCTCGTACTCGCGTGTTTCGTACTTATTAAATTGTACAGGTAACTGCGCGATAAGATAGCCAGTAATTTTAGGGATTGAGATCAAGTAGATAGATAGATAGATAGTGAGGAGAGAGAGAGAGAGAGAGAGAGAGAGAGAGAGAGAGAGAGTGAGGTAGATAGATATCAGAGAGAGAACTTGCGAGAGCGAGTGAAGGGGGAAAAGTTATAGAGAAAATAGGAAATATGCTCCAATAAACAAGGGAAGGAAATGTTTCAGTCGAATGTTTCTTGTTCTGTTCTTTAGCGCATTCACACACACATGGATCCGTATTACCTTGTTATTTAGGTTGAGAAATAAGAAAGAGAAAGGGGAGTAAAATAATAGAACGGAAGGAATGTAAGCCGTAAGTATGAGAGAGGGAAAGTTAAGAAAGAAAGTACGTAACTGGCATGCGCGGTAACAAAGAAGATCGAGAGGGGATGAAAAGACTTTGGTTCACATTATGTATAGAGATACGAGAGACACAAAAAAGCATCTACTCTTAGATAGAGGATGAAGTACTCCAATGGTTTTGAAATTTTCAAATCGTTGACAAAAGTGGAAAAATAAAAAGGAGAATTTTTTGGAAATGTATATTTGTGTATGCATAGAGGGTGAGTCGTAAAATTGAGAAAACGAAATTAGAAAAACCTTAGGAAGAAATCTGTAAGAAAATCTAGAGAAATGCACATGAAAAAGAAAAAGTTAAGGAAATAAGGAAAAGAGGGAAAATGCAAAAGTTTGAAATAAAAAATTCATAAAGGTTTCTTTAAGAAAATACAATTCTGGTTACACGAAAACTTGACTCCTTTAGTTTAAAATATCTGCACTACACGCTATTCATTTTTCTCATATAATTTATCTCGCTGACTTAGAATTATTTAAACCGTTATTTAAACCGACAGTTATTCCTTATATTTCTTATATCATTATTCAGATGAAAGGACGAGCAACTGCGATATTTTTTTATTTATTTTCCTAAAACACATTTATACTTCTTAGGCGAAACAAAGAAAAGGGAATAATAATTTTGTACTCGTAGCTTGGACTTTTGTAACTTAATATTTGTTTGAATCCACCACGATCGACTATTTGGCGAATTTTACCATTATTTCGCTTCTCGTGTCAGCAAGTTCAACAGTCTCCCGATTTTTATAGACATAAATAAAGAATATCAGATCCTTCTAGTAAATAAACCTTTTTCGAATAACGTATATTTGCGCTCAGGTCGGTTACTGATTAATGGTGTTTAGATATCGCGCCTCTTTTTTATAACTTTTTTTATAAACATAGAGAATCGTTACACTTATTTTATTTACTTGTTTACGTGCTAGAGATAAACAGTTGAAATCTCGTAAATCTTCTAATAATATTATCGTATAATAAATATTCATAATCTATTGACTCGGTAATACAATCCATGCATAAGTATCTATTCATTAGTTCGATTACGTCTATTCTAAGGTACTATACTAATACGTAAAGTTGCATAATAATTTTCGGCCTTTAAACTTTTTGCTCAAAATTTAACATTTTAGGACCATCTGCTGGTCTTTTTACATAATTACTATAGCTTTATAACTCAATACTAAACTCTAAGCGGACTCATTATTCTCACAATATTAAATACTATTATCTACCTCGAGCAATATTTCAAAAAAATGACGAAGTAGATCATTACTTCTGAAGTGCCTAGAAAAAGATTTGATATTAATCAAAACATAGAACACGTGTACCAAAGTCGGAATCGGGTGGACATTTCTCGTTCGTCTAATGCTGAAACTTTTAATTCGGTTAACATTTTACGCCATGACGTCTAATAATCATACTGTGAGTGTGAATCAGCGAGTAATTCAACGTACATTTCTTATAAATTTCTTATTATTGCAGGATGTAATAATAATAATAACAATCCGTTTGAAGTAATTTTGGGCTATCGGTGTAAGCTACCTGTAATTGATTTTTTTAATAAAATCCACGCTATACCCATATAATTTCTTATATACCGATAAATTAGAATAAGTTCATTTGGATTAAACATTTTTAATAAAAAATACGGGCTATGAACTTGATACGATCATCGGTAAAAACTGTAAATTTAATTGCGCGATTTATTAGTAATTTGTTGATAAAAATATGTTGCACTTTTTCAAGATAAAAATTTGGTGGTTTACACTGATTTGGCAGAATTATGTACACAACGTTCTTTTATATTTTCTCAATAACATTGAGTATATTTAAGTATTATATTGCAAATCCTCTTGGTTTTTACAGTCTTTGATTCGGCAAGTTTTTGTAAATCGTAGAGAGGAAATTTGACTAACCGGAATATTTTCATTTTTCTCAGGGCAAATAAAATACTGCAGATAAAAAAAACCACAATAAAGTAATTGTAAATGTGCGCCCGAAGTATTAGAGTGTATTTTTTTTCTACTGCATTTGTTTAGAGGTGAATTTTGCTACTATTCATTAGCATGCGATCACGATAAGACGTAGGCATTGGATTTTTTGCAAGAACATAGTTCAAACAAATACCTGATTATTGTGGATTTAGGGATATTTTCGTAATACTCACACGATTTTAATTCCAGTTTACTTTTCCACATGAATATACTCTCGTTAATCTCAAATTGAAAGGAAAATACTGCCCAATTGAAATGTTTTAGCTTCATTATGATTTGGCGGGAGATAAGCAAAATTCTTAAGCTTCATATAATACAGTGATTGTTCAATGCTGTGCGTGTATCAAAGTAAATAAAATATAGTTTTAATCTCGAAAAAATCAACGACCAAGATGTAAAGTCGCGAAAGAATAAACGATAGAATAGAATTTGGACGAGACATATCCTTCGCTATGAATAAAATCAAGTTTGAAAACTTGAGGTGAAAGTGTTAGGGAAACGAGAAAAACTAATGTATCGTTTGTCGATACATCGATAGTTAAATCAAAGTTAGGATAATCAATGTTTGGAAATAACAGAAAATTGGTCGCGAAGAAAAATGCATAACAAAAACAGAAACACCCAAGTGAATGGAAAAGAGACTGAAATGCGAGCAAGTGCGAAGTGAACAACAACCAAGTAAGACGGACTGGACGGACTGGACGGACTGGTGCGCAAAAGTGAACAGGAAATCGTAGGTGTACTTTAATTCGCTTACGTTCACGACGTCCAACTGTCTAGTTTAGGAAAAATTAGGCGTAGCAAGGGAAAGCAAAGCGCTATAAATAGCTAATGCAAAAGCATCCTTAGCCTCCGTTGATAAGCGCGAGTTTCGCAGAACTCGGAGCATCGTTTGCGTCCATCCCGTCGATTGGAGTTACAGCAGGAAGAAAACGCTCACCCTCGGCGAGATGGCGGTAAGGGGTCGAGGACGCGTGGCAGCGGCGGCAGGCGTCTGAAGAGGGCTGATCGTCAAAACGCCTTGACACTCGGTACTCTCGAGGTCGCGTTCACGCGCGTGAAATCTCGCTAGACTCGATAAAGCGAGTAATGATTAGCGCGCGGTTCTGCTCCTTAGCGGGCGGAGAAGGCGAGAGAAGGCGAGAGAAGGCGAGAGAAGGCGAGTCCCCCGGCGCAGCTCCTCCTCGCAGTTCCCGCATCGGTGGTGATCGGGGCGTCGATCCACCGGCGCATGCGTTGGCCACTCTGACACGCGCGCTGACCCGTCGAGGCTCCGGGGACGCCGAGCGTATTCCGTCGCGGACAGCTAGTGCATCGCGGAAGCTCGTACCGCCCGGGGCTCGCGGATCAGCCGCGCGCCAACACAGCGTGAACAACAGCGTGTGCAACTCTCGTAGGGGCATTCGTTCTCGGCGGTCCTCCATCCGTTCGCGGCTCTGATAATGAGTTTGTTTGCTCGGTAGGAGGGAGGAAGCAGAGCTACCTGGAGCAGCGCCAGTTGGTGACTGGTGGGGGGATCGGCGCTCGAGAGTCGCGCTTTACTGATCCGACCTTGGTGGCTGCACCAGGTAAGGAGCGACGCGCACGCACTCCATCCCAAGGAGCAAATGCTCCAACTCCGTTGGAGCTCCTGGCGTTTCCGCTCTCCGGGCCACTACCGACGGACTCCTAACACTATCGACGTTCGCGCCGACTCCGAGAGGTATTGAGCTTTTGGCTTTGTATCGGTAGAAGCGCGGTAGAAGCGCGGTAGAAGCGCGGTAGAAGCGCGGTAGAAGCGCGGTAGAAGCGCGGTAGAAGCGCGGTAGAAGCGCGGTAGAAGCGCGGTAGAAGCGCGGTAGAAGCGCGGTAGAAGCGCGGTAGAAGCGCGGTAGAAGCGCGGTAGAAGCGTGGTAGAAGCGTGGTAGAAGCGAGGAGCAAGCACTCGAGCGTACTATTACTATGATACAACTTCGCAGGTGCGCTTCACGATCGATTTATACCTCGCAACTTTCAAAGTTATCGTCACACCGCTTACGCTCCTTTGCAACGACTGCTTTCTTTCATTTGGACCCGTAGACCAATCGGATTTTCCAAGCAGCATTGATTGTTTATGTTTTTTCATCCGCCAGAAACTGCCGGAAGCAGAGGCCGATTTGAAGTATCGCTTTATGATTATGAAGTTACGAGCTTCATCGAGTAAGGATGTGAAGCTTCGATCGCGAGTGCGAAGCAAAGCTGGAAACGAGAAAGCCGCCGATGCTTTTAACGCGAACAATACGTATATCGATGTAGTAAATAGTACTAAAGTAAAATCAAAGTTCCCGGGTGGAAGTGTTAAGAGGCAATAATCAGCAATAATTTAATCTTTATAGCTCTAGGGAGTGCAAGACGAATTAATGCGAGAAACACGGGAAATTATCCCGTTGGATAATTTCTTATTCTTCTCCAAGGGAACCCTACTGTAAAAATCCACGGAATACTAATATTTAATTTTTACATTACCGGTAAATATCGTTGATAAATACAGACGAAATTCCTTTGATTTAAATCTTAAAATTCGTGAATAAATGCTAATTTATCACGGTACTCGACGTGTTTTACCCTTTATAATTTTGTCTTCGATGATCGCACTTGAGGCATTTCTAGTGCAATTTGCTGGATTAATATAATGACATCTCTCATTAAGTTGAGTTTAATTTAAGCTACGTACTACTTAATTTAGAAGTTTCGATACCGTTATTAATTGTATCAGAAATTTAATCTTCCGTGCGTGTATTTAGTCAGGGATATGTAAACGAATGCCGCTGATAAAAATGTTCTCCATTACTTAGCTCTTTGCCTTCTCAGATAAATCTTGCTTATTATTTGATCTAGAATTGAATGTCCGTGCCCGGATTTTAAATCGACCAAATTCATTTTATACAATTTATAAGATCGCTGTCCCGCAACTGCTGATTTACGGTATACTTGTAAAATATACAACGTTCGAAATACCAACATTATAAAAAGATTATTTAATCATGGGAGTTTGCCGTTTCATAGAACTGGTAATTTTTATTGATAATTACGTACCGTTATACTTGTCAGGCTCGACCTCTTGAATAACTTACGTAGAATAAGCGGAATTGTAAAGCTCTTGTCTATAATTTCAGCCGTTATTTTGTGTTTTTAGGTCGGCTTTTATTCCGTCGAAATTAAGAGCACTTCTTTCGTTCAGACTTTCGCACGAGTGTGGTTGCATCTTATAAATTAGATTAATTTTTCCAAACGCGTTGTGGACCTATTTAATTCAAATATCATCTTTAAAGCGTTTACTCTTTAAAAAAGGGGAAAGTATTTTATGGAGAACTTAAACAATTCCTCGTTACCGTAATATTATATATAAAAAAATAATTTACTACCATCTTTACTTTTAGTTATCACTCACATTTTTATGTTTTTTTTTTTTTTTTTTTTTTTTTTTTTTTTTTTTTTTTTTTCCCCAGTTTATTTACTATTCTATTAGGAAATATATTGTCAATTATTTTGAATAATCCGAATAAAAAGTTTGTAAGACAGAAAATTTGCATATCCGTGACTTTATATTCGGTACATCTTTCTACCATTTTCAATAGACTTTTCATTTGAAATTGTGGTCAATTTTTTAATTTTATGTATATTTACACGAGGCTTGCGCATACGCGCATATATTTGTATATTAAATTAGCTTTTTTGCTGAGATGTTCCGTATATGTATAGTCATTTTTCGATGCTTTAATCTCGAAATTATCTAAAAATCCAAAATATTCTTTAAAACTGATAATGCTTGAAATAGTTTTAAGAAGACGTACAATGAAATATATTTTAAATTCGTTTCAGAACTTCTTTAATGCTCGCTAGGTTTTTGGATTGTTGTGCAAAGCTCAAAAAAAATTTAAAAAGTTCTATCTTTTTCTGAATTCTTTTCAGCGTCATGCTGGATAAACTTTCAGAATTCAGAAAATATAAGTTTTCGGAATGATGTACGGTGGAATGTAATAAATTCTCGTCCATGAATAAGAATATGAATTGCAAATGCTAACGAAGGCGTAAGAATTCGTGGATTACACAGAGTTACGTTGTTAATGTCAAAGTTATTTTAAATTTGAAGCTAAAAGCTTTATAAACATTTTTTAATTCCATGTATTCCTAATTTTGCTATTACAGCCAGTGCGTTCTATTTGTTACATTTTTTCTTATTATAAGGCCAATTCGACGACAGAAACCATAAATAAAATAACAATATTGAATTGAAAGTTCATTACTCTTTAATTTTCTTGTGATAATTCGACTATTGGTGCTACCAGTCACAGTTTTCTCCAAAATCCCAAGCCGTTTTATTATCAACTATGGAATTATTTACAATTGAAAGTACTATTTTGAAAGTCAAAAGTTAATTTTATAGCTAATGCTTTATTAATCAAGAGTATCTCGTACGATAGTCTAATGAAATTATCGTCTATTACTCAGAGTTTTTAGTGTATATAAATAGATTTAAAACAAATCGCGCTATAATATTAACAAACGTTTTACGAAGTATTCTTTGACATTTTAATATTGATAAATTTTACTATAAAACATTTACTATTAGTAAAAGGGGAAATTTTTAACTTATTCAAATGGTCGAAATGAAAATTGGGAATATTCTCTTATAAAAGTTATTTTTAAATGGTTGCTTATTATTTTCGATAAACAAATTGAAAAGTAAATAATAAATATATCCAGTTTCAGAATAATATTCTTTAAAAGAGATAGATATTTAGCTTTCTTTAAAAATAATGGCTATGATGCAAAAACTTATTTTTTTAAATATCAATCATCCGCATAGAATTCGTCCAATGCGTTTACGTTTTTGAGTAGAACATAGTATGATTGAAAAGTACGTACATGGTTGTTTTTTTTTTTTTTTTTTTTATAGTAAATAGAATCATTTACGCTACTACGAATAATACGCTTAGTCGCTATAAACATAAATATGGAAATAAAATTTATGAACTACATAATCAATTTAAATTGCTATTCAATAACAATAACCTTTAGGTAATGATTTATCAATTCTTCTACAACTTTTGTTATAAATAATAAAATATCTACGTTCTGTAATCAATTGCCACTACAACACAATTGATAAATATAACATACGCAGGGAGAATTAAAAATTTTATAAATTATTCTGCTTCTTTTTTATCACCAATTTTTTATTATTCTGTTCTTCATACGACAAAGTTTCTCTAATCTCAATCCCTTCTGTTTCGAAATAAGCTGTCAAGTATTCTATACGTTTGAAGAAAGGTATAATATGATCATTGCGGGATATCATTGTTATCTACGTATAGTTAAATGGATATTGGTACTAAAATGTGCTTAGATCAAAATATGAGGTATTATTATTGTAGCTCGTCATTGTCACGGCAAAAATCTAGATCAATATAGCTTATAAAGTTACGTTAAATATTGGTAATTTGTCACTTTCGGTTTCATTTTTTCTGTAGGAATAATAATTACACATTTTTCCAATTGTTGATGAAATTTTACAATTTTACAAGGAGTTGATTTTATAATAGGTTCAAGGAAGTGTACAAGGTAAATTAAATTGAGGTATGTTTTTCAATTGAAAAACCGAAATTCTTTTAACTTTCAATGTATTTAGATTATTGAGCAAGTTTTTATTAAAAGATTAATCAACACCCATTTTTAATCAAAATAATCCAAGAACGCACAGTATGATAATGATATTTTTTTTTTTTTATCATGGTTGAATACTGTGGAAATCAATATTACAATTAAACTGAGAAGAGTCAGTAATATTGTCTGAAACCTTATAAAGATAGAAGCATTTATTATTATAATTATATTATTAATAAATTGTTATAAATTTATATCAGAGAAAAATTGATTTATGACATATTCTTTTGTAGTTGGTTCACAAATTTTTTTGCAATGTCATTTATATTTGTTAATATTTAAACTACGCGAATAAATTGTACGAACTGTATAAATTATATAAATTATAAAATATAGAACAAAATTTTGATAAAAATTTATCGTCACTCTTTTAAGTTCGTATAATAAAAATGTATTGAAATTTGAATAACACGATATTTGATTTCGATATCTTTAAACTTTAGTACAATTTAAATAACAATCAAGGACTATAATTGGAAAAATATGTATTTATATGCTTTTAATGCAGGTTATCTTAAGAAACCAGTTTATCGGTATTTGAAACTTTTTCAAATATAACTATGAAATTAACAATAATATTGCAAGTTTTCTTTTATCTTTTTGTTGTTGTGGCATTTAAGAATTTGATAAAAATTTGGTAACGTTACGTGACAATGCTGATATAAAACAGTAACTTTCGTAATAACCATTTTTGTTCCGCAGGTATTTATTTTGTTCTTTTTGTTAAACACCTCGCTCCCTCACATATACACATAGAAACATAAATTTATAATTTAATTCAATAAAAACGTTAACATATTTTATACATCAATCTTGTTTTCTATTTATCCGATGACAATTTCAGGCAATTGGCGTGTTCGGGAAGAATTAAAAGACAATAACCAACAAATTCTTTGTTGGTCTTCAATGTATCAAGAGCAAACGGAGACTAGTAAACGAGGTAAAAACATAAATCTTTAGTTGCCGAACAAGGAGAATGGAGAACCAACTTATTTCTTGGTTATTTTGATAGTTTCTTGGATCTCACACATTCCTGAATAACACATTTCTCTCCTTTCATTTATCTTGGATGCGGATTGTCCGACTAGGGCGTTAAATTTTATGATCATTAAAATGACAGTATTGCTAACGTTATCGACAGCAATTTTATAAATATGAGCTAATCGTCTTTTCTTTTTTGAGATAGGATTTCTTAACGATAGGATTCTCTTAACGTATATAAATTCACGTGTATAATTAATGTACGTACAATTGTTCATAATGGAAATATTCTTGATTTTTTTCATCGAAAGCTTGTTGTGTAATTTTCTAATTAAAATTATAAATATTAGTACGCTAGATGAAGGTAAGTCTTAAATTTGAAAATACTTATGGTATTGTCTGAAATACGTAATTAACGATTTTTATACAAAAATGAGTACATCTTTCAGATAATAATGAATATGATTATTCCAACATTTCTTTTAGAATTGTTTCCTAATCTATTGAATTATGTACACAATTATGTGATAAGTTGCAAGATTAATAATGCATGTACCTTATTATCTTAGATTGTGAACAGTTTAACATTATACAAACTTAGGTTATCTACGCTCTATGTAAAAGTACATATTTAAAAGTTTCTTTGCAAGAATTTATTTATTTAATTAAATGTACATCTTCCTAAGTATGAAATGTTATCCTGAGTGTTATATTAAACAGGAATAATAAAATTATTTGTACTTTTTGTTATTGTAGACGAAAAATGTTTTTAATTATTACAGAATATTATTTAGTCTATGTAAAAGATTGCGTTTTTGTCATTAGATGGCATTTTATCGCCGGAGTGATGTCTATTTAATAGATGAAAAACTAACGATGTCGTTTAATAAAACAAATTTCAGCAAATATTTAGGAAACAACTGTATTATTTATTTGTTTCTAAATGTTGTTAAGACTAGCAGAAATTGACATGTAATACATTTTTATTATCGAAAAGGCGGGGGTGATTCTCGATCGAAAAATAGGATAGGTATCATTTTTTTGTTCTTTTTTGTTTTGTTTTTTTGTTTTTTTTTTGTTTTTTTTTTGTTTTTTTTTTCCCTATAACCACAATAACACCGTCGTATTATACATTTCGTGCAAAGTATCCTTACGTTTAAAATAAAAGAGTACAATACGTCGAAAAGACTCCTTACTTTCTGCATATATCACGAGTGACAAAATTTAACAAATACCTGAAAGAAAACGCAACTGCTCTGACATTTCTTCTAACAAGTAACATCAAAACTTTATACGCGAGGAGTAAGTAGTAGATAGTACTTCAGTTTTACCATATAATGCTATCTATTGTCAAAAACTGGACAAACTTTTGCAGTTTCACTCAAGTCAGTAATTAGAGTGATATTATAATTAATATGTTAATCTTTTTATACATCTCAAAGTACACTAGATTTTTCATTAAATTTGTCAAGTAATTGTTAATTACGTTTCATTCGTAAAATGATGACTTTTTGGACTCTCTTTAAGAATTCATGCTGAATTCATTTTTAGTATAACGTCAACGTATAATTACAATTACACTTATTGTCCAGATTCGTTTTCTGCATTATTTATGTTAACTTAGTCGTTGAATACAAACTTCAAAAGGACACTTTATAATAGCTGGAAAATATTGTAGCTTGGCAATATACTTCTATTTTCAGCTTTACGGTTTCAATGGAGAATGAATTTTTTTAATTAAAAATTTTCATACAATGCAGAAAAATCTTAATAGACCTAAGTTTACTTTCGCTAGCGCGATAAACGTCTACATTAAAGCTGGCAATGTCTATTTTTCGCAAAGAATTAGATTGCTTTCTTGTCGGAAGGAACTTTTGGTCGCTATTAAATCCAAAACGATTAATTTGTCATGTTTTAAATTTTTGTTTTAATCGTTGAAATTTACATTTGATATTATTGACAATTTCGTTAATTTCAAGAAAGCTTTTCATAAAGTTGTATGTTTTAATCTTGGTTAATCTAAATGATATTTTAGAAATTTTGAACGAAGTGACTAAGTTAGATTTTTGCTTTAGATTTATCTTGTAGCTTGTAAGAATTAAGTGGAAAATAAATTAATCGAACGCGGAAATTTTTTCGTATACGAGATTATGAAAATTTTATTCTGAAAAAACGAGAGGTATTTATATAAAGGCCTGTATTTAGAATTTAATATACAACGTATGTGAACAAAGTACAAGAAGATTTTTTAAAGCCACAAATATTATCATACAGTCTTATAAAAAAATGGTACCCCACAATGTTTTCTTCTGATAAAAAAAATTAGTATCCCGTCCACCATTTATGCATGTTTGCACGTGTCAAATGCAAATTCATTTTTTTTACTGATTTTTTAAAAATTTTTCATTATTTTGTATTATTTCAATTGTAATATTACTTTTAATATGTTGGTATTGAACTCTTAGTAAATATATGCTAATGGCAGCTAAATTTCAAATTTGTCATCGACTCAAATGGTCGGTGATTCTTAAAATGCATAAGCTGTTGATCAAGTACTTGTAAATTGCTAGATTATCACTATTTTTTGATCAGAATAATATTTATAATAGTTGCGTATGGATGTCAAAAATTAGAAAACAATGTAATCAGCATATTGCTCACATTTTAAACGTTTCACTTTATTAAATGTGATTCGCATTGTTGTATTGGCCCTATTTAAATAGACGATGAATTGTTGAAAGATAAGTTGTAGTTTAAAATTAATAAAAAGAAAAAGTTCAGAGACAATTGTAAGTATAGTAATAAAATTGAAAATTCTTTTTCAAATTATTGGCAATAGTAATGATATTAATAGGCTTCTTTTTTTAATAAGCTCAACTGTATCACTTCCTTTATATTCTAAAAATGTTAACATCATTTTATACGAAATTTGATTTAGGTACTAATGAAAATTATAAATCTGAATATTCAAGTAATGAAAGGTGATCTTGTTGTAAAATTGTGTAAAAAACCTTATATAAAAAGGACTTACAATTTTTTGGTTTATCTCTATTAGTAAATATCACTAATTGTATTAAATTACATTAAGTATTAATAATATTAAAAATGCATAAATTTTAACGACAAGAAAATTGATTATCTGAAATAAAAAAGACTTTAATAATTGATAAGGAGAATTAAAGCACGATAAATAAAAAATAGATTTATAATAAACCTTATATTTTATTTAAAAAATATATAGTTTAATTTAGTCTTAAGTTCTATTATAAATAGAGAGATATAATTATTTGAATTAAAAAGATTTTTTACTTTTAATTATAAAACCTAGTTACAGATTTTGTCGTTTATTAAATATTCAAGAGGGTATTACACGTGTATTCATTAAAATATTAATATATCAATTAGAAGCATTTTATGATATCTGAAAACTTGTTTCTAAATTCTAATATTTATATTCTGTTTGTCGTACGATAGTATATTATATTTAATAATACAGTAAATTACAAAAAATATTATTTTCTTTCGGTAAGTAACAATTATACCGATAAAAATCATCTTAGATGGCGGGTTAGATTGGTAAAAAAATCAATTTTTCGATATTTAAATGTCTCGAAGTTTCTCTTACTATTAGTATCTTATCGAATGCCGAGTTTTGCATGACCGCGTTTTTGTAATGCACGGGCACAACCGCGCGACTTACAGCGTCTGTACAAAAGTTGTCAAAAGTTCATGCGAAGCTAATAGGAAGAGGAGAGAGAGAGAGAGAGAAATATTTGGTATTCGATCGCTGAGAAGGGCAATAATTGATTGAAGGCCTCTGTCGAAGACGTTGAGCAAGCGAGCAGATTTTTCTATTACTCTCGTTCTTGGCTTATTGCTGGGCAACTGGTACACTGCCACTATTTTTATCGATATCATAAAATCAACAGCACGAATTGTGATTGAAGCAAGAAAAGAGAAAAGTGTCGCGTAAGTCGATCAAATAGAAAGGGATAAACGCGCGCACTTATGTCGATAGCCAAAATTTAACTAATTTTCGAATGTACGTACTTTCTTTGTCTCCCTCTCTCTCTCTCTCTCTCTCTCTCTCTCTCTCTCTCTCTCTCTCTCTATCTATCTTACATACACACTGAGCCCAAGCTTTAGAACACTGGCTTATCTGTAAGAACATGTGTTTGATGGATGTACACGAACCCGGAGGAAAAACGTAACAAGCAAATATACTCCTTATAAAGTGCTTAAAGAGCTGAAACATATTTCTGAATGTTTTTCAATTAGCTGCGTTAGCAAATAAATAAAATAAGATTTTAAATCCGACAGTTTAAACGGTTTTTTTAATTAAACTTGGAATTCAGTTTCTAAAGTTTCTTCATGAGCATGGTGTGGTAATTGTTAAATACTTTAATTATGAATATGTTTTTTTATCAATTATTTTCATTTTACGTGAATATTTTCCACTTACATTTTTCTATTTTAAAAGTATTTCACTTTGATTAATGTAGAATTTAAAGAAATATTATTAACATAAAATTTTCTTTATAATGAGGAGTTGTTAAAGTAATAGCAGAAAATTAAGTCTCCGTTTCGAAAAGCAGACTACATTTGTTTTGTGCATTCATAAATATATATTGACTTATATATATATATATATATATATATATATATAATATTATATTATGTGTTGTAAATTTTAATAAAATATTATATATTATATGATGTAAATTTAAATACTTTGAGCCTTAAATCTGAATATTATAATTGAGCAGTGACAGGGTAAATTTCAAAGTTCGTACTTGTCATGCGTTCCTGCACAAATTTTGCATAATAATTCGAGTTCATTTCGTTTAAATAATTACTTTAAATACAATTATAATTAAGTACTAATCGATAACTAACTATAATGCAATGATGATAATGTGCAATTTTACAATAAACGTTGATTCATAATCAAATGATTAACATACAAATCCGCGAGAACACTAAAAAGTGATTATCCAAATTATTTATAATATGAAGATAAGAGACGTGATACGAGAAAAAGAGGAAGATAGAGAGAAGCTAAATTTCGCTTACATTACAACAGCATTACTCGAACGTTCGTGATTTTATAATACATTCTCTAAAACTTTAGAGATGAATCCTTTTATCACAAGAATTACAAGGTGTTCACTTCATCAACTTCATTCCATTTTTCACGGAGTTTAGATTTTCCTCCCGGCATTTAATCCAATAGTAGCAATTTGACAGTTTGACGAGAATAAAAACGATATCTCCCGCCCACCTCGAACTTTAACTTATATATCCCATAACGGGACTCCTTTTGTCCAATTTTGATTAAATTCGTAACTCTCTCTCTCTCTCTCTCTCTCTCTCTCTCTCTCACTTTCTCACTCTAACACTTACCTCCTCGCTTTATCATTCGCGTGTGTGTTTGCGCGTGCATAATGCCGCCTTAAAACTAAAACCCGCCTTTGTCAGTTCGCCTGTGCCAAAAGATTTCATGCGACCAGTTGATCGACCGAATACAATACTCCCCTTCCAAATTCTGAGTATAGCAGAGATCGTTAAAACTAATATATTCGCTACTTGCGACTAATAACAAATGGCAATACTTGTTTCTATTTTTTTATTGCATAATTAACTTAAATTTATTGATACATTTATTTTAATTCTTTTAAAAATATGTCACTAGTTCCAATGATACTTTATGAAGTCCTTTATTTTAGGTAATGTTGGAACAAACTCGATACTACAGACTTTAGTAGTCAGTGCGCTTAAAGAGATAAATAACGAGTACTTTCAAGAATAAAAATAAGTCGGAGATTTTATGGTTAAAAGATTAATTGACTATAGCCCACGATATTTTGAAATATTTATCGTCGAAATGTCATCGCACTGGCTTTATTTGTTAAACCTTTGCTCGTCACGTGATCTTCATTAAACTACGATTTAGTTTTGCATTGTACTTATTATCTCTTATTGTTTGCCTAACACTTCAAGAATCAAAATATTTCGGCTCTATATACCTTTACTGACTGTAGATTAAATCTTACTTTTCTCTCACGCTAAGTCGTCTCTTGCAAATTCAAACTGCATTCTATCTCTGACATGTAAAAGACATTTCTCTTTTATGATGTAAAGGTTTTTTTAAGTTATATTCGTGTTTGTTTATTTCTAAAATCTTTGTAAAAATTATCCAATATTATCGTGAAGCTTCTTATCTGTTGTCGCGTTACTTGCAGAACGCGACAACGTGAAACAAAATTACCAGCTTATTATATTATTTAGTCATTAATTTATTTCGAATCCAAAGTCCTTTTATTATTAAATTTATTATCATCATTATCATCATTATCATCATTATCATTATCATTATCATTATTATCATCATTATCATCATTATCATCATCATCATCATCATCATCATCATCATCATCATCATCATCATCATCATCATCATCATCATCATCATCATCATCATTATTATTATTGTAAGTTTTTAACACTATAATCATGTGATTTTAGAAGATTATGGAGATGCTTGCATATACCTTCTTTCCCCATCCAGTCCGTATGCATTCTATTCGTTAAATCTCCCTTTTTACAATAATTCTGTGAAGTATAGCAGTGTGTTAAAAGTGGCTGAAATATCATGCTGTTTATTTGGCAAACTTGTCATCCAGATAATTTTCATTTTTAGTACTTTATATTAAGTGCATGTAAAATTCTTTTTTTTCACTTTGATACAACCTTTCTCTTCCAATTCAACCCCTAATGTTATTACGTTAGTTTTTTCGAGTAATTCTCTCATTACAATCCTGGAGCGAAGTTTAACGTACGTGACGTTAATAATAGAGAAAAGTAATTAATTAAATATTGATTCGACTTTCTGTACATTATTCTTAAGTATTTGTACGTTTTACTCGTAAATTATTTTAACTTAAAAAGTAAATAATAGTAGTAGTAGTAGTAGTAGTAGTAGTAGTGGTGGTAGTAACTATGTAACTACGCCACAGAAAAATTCATTATGAATTAATAATAGAAATTTGCAATCCCTAAATAGTTACTTGTAAATTTTAAGGTTCCTTTAAGACGTATGCCTAAGTAGTTTATATCGATTCAAACAAATATTTTGCATCTCATTATTTTACCTTGAAAGATCAAATAAAACATTATCTACACGAGTTACATACACAACGGATTCGTCCGATATACTTTAATTTTAAATAAGTGTATGATCCTTGACGTTACCTAACGATGGCGTCGAATGAATTAGATTTTCTCTTTTTATAGTTGGAACCATTGTTTTGTAACAAAAACTTTAATACAACATTCAACATGTGTATATGTCAATTATTAATCTTATAATTATTTAAATTTTGAATGTAATTCAAACGTTGGAATTTTCTTAAGTGATCGTTTTTAGTCAGTCAATTTATATTTAGATGAATTTATTTTACGTATTGTTCTTAAAAGATTCCGTTCGTTTTTTCAGTGTATAAGTTACGTTAATCTTAAAAATTTGGCAGGAATTTTGAAATTCTCTGATTTGAAAGTCTCTGTGCAAAAGTACTACTAACATTTGTTTTGATTTCAGTTCTTTATTTAATTGTATCGTTATTTTATAATGTGTCTTTTTTATAGATGGACCGGACTTTCAGTAAAGAGTACTGGTGAATAAATTGTAAGTTTTCCATTTACTGCTTCTTTATTGTTTTATCGTATTATTTTATTTTTATAATTATATAAATATGCCTAATTTGATCGTTAACTATACTCTAACTACATTCATAGTTTTCAATACTCCAATAAATGAGTATAATGCTCGCTGAATTTGCAAATCTGTATTCTTACAAATTTTATTTAAAAAAATCTGTTGCTTTCGTATATGTATTATTGTATTCGAATATCCTACTATTAAAGAAACCTGAGTTATTCTTAACGCAATAAGAATGGGCTGCGGTAACGAACTGAGAATAATGATAATATCAAACATTTCTCCAATGCACCAGTTAATTCAGAAAAACAATCTTGCACATATGCGAGACCAGATAGCAAATGCAAGTAACGATTAGTAAGTATACGTAAAGATATTTTTAGTGTCGGGCTGAAATATATTTCATGGTCGTAGTCGAATGGAAATTTTTGTTTCAACGATGATTTTCCATGGCAAGAAACTTATGGGAAATTCTACGCCAACAGCTGTCGTAGGCCTGGCAACAAGAACTGACACGTCTAGAACTCTACAGCCTTGTACAGATAACCTCTTAAATAAACCCGGGGGTTCAACTATCCCCGCAACAGGGAAGAAACACGAGCACAGGAAGAATCGAGCGCAGTGCAAGGAGCACTTCGCTCGCACCAACGTCATACTGGTCCATGCAAGCGAAAAAGCAACCGTTACAACCTCACAAGTCCTTTGCGATGTTTCAAATTTACTTTGTACGATAATGAGCTAGTCTTTTAAAATTGCGAGAGCACAGGAAAGAGTATGTTCATATTCTCATTTGAACAGCCAGCATTACGGCTAAAGTTAAGTAAGGCACGACGAGCAATTCAACAGAGAGTGTTATATTCGAAACAGAGACGGTCTCAAACAAAAAAATTCTGAACCATTTTCACTATTTTGGTACACACGTTGTACCGTTGTATAATTGTTCACATGACACTTGCGCTGCAGTGTTCACTGGTAAACAGAGGCTTAAGGCCTACCGATGTCTCGTGTTAAGGGTAAGTCAGCATCGCACTAAATTTCATCTAATTTTAGGCAGCTACTGACATTCAGTATAATAATCCTTAGTAGGAAGTAAAGCCAAATTAATATTGCAGAAATATTTTCTATTATATGACTGGAAATTTTGACGACGAATTCGAGTTAATATTGTGATATTTGAAAACTTGAATTTTAACTTCACCTAATTCTTACGCTATAATGATATCTTTTAGCTACCTATTATTGTTCATCGAAAAGTGGAAGTTTATCAAGAGTTTATCAAAAAGAAAATTCGTAAAAATATATTTAGCATTATTGACGAAGACAGGAAAAAATGGACGAGGAATAAAGATTTCCTATTTGGCGATACTAACGCAATGACAAAGTACAATAAAATAAAACAATACCGCTTAATAGACCGAAGAATACCAATTTTTAGAGTATTTCTCTAATAGAAGAGTTATCCAAAATAATGCGCAGAAGTTAAGAATAAGGAATAATTGTTAAATTTTAATTTATAATTTACAACCAATAGAGTAAAAAATCGTCGCTGTACTTTTTCTTAAAAATGTGGCAATCGTTCGGCTAATTATTAATACCCTTATTTTAAGAATCATACAATACCTTGTATGAAAGTATATACAATATTTATAAAACCAAGTATATAAAAATTTTTAGTTTCCTCGGTATTTTTCCGCTTATATATTAAGTTACGGGGATAATATGAGTATATTAACGGTCGATAAAAGCAAACAAGTTTTAGTCCACATAAACATGCAACATACAAGTGTACTACACGCACTGCATTATTTCTATTTATGAAATAACTTATTGTATTCGATCGAATGTCACCTTGTAATTCAATCATTTTTTCCCAACTTTCGAATTTGCAATAGAATCGTTTTCTAATAAAAACGTATATAAGTTTAATTATAATTCACTTATAAGGTTTACACGATTTGAATATATTTCTTTTAATTTCCAACTACTTACAATTCAAATTTGGTAGCACAATCGAGACTGAATTTCAACTGGCTATTGAAATTATTAAATAGCAAAAAAGAAAAAACGCAATGGTATAATTCTGATCGTTCATTGACTGTATAGCACTCGTCACCAAAATGGCTTATGAAAATTGTCAATTGCTTTTAATTGTATGGCCTTCGGCAACAGCAAAGCTTTTGCACTTAAACCACAAAACCACGACTACTAAGTTGGCTACGTTTAACTGCAATATCGTCACAGAGCCTTCAACAATAATTTGAATCATACGATACCGATGACAATGAAAGCTGTGTCATGGCTGTACCTCTGCAATCCAATGTGCCAATGTGCCTACACGTGCACAAGCGCACTCTCATTGATTGTTGAGGGAGAGAGAGAGAGAGAGAGAGAGAGAGAGAGAGAGAGAGAGAGAGAGAGAGAGAGAGAGAGAGAGCGGTATACAGATAAAGCTTACTAGTCAAGATTTGGCATATTTTGAGGTGCTATTTCAGGCAAGAGAATAAGGAACACCTTAAACGAACTCTCAGCTGAATTCCATTGACCTCCAGGTGCGTATGTGCCGCCCGCGTACCCCTACTAGCCAAACATCCACTAACTGGAGAGCTCTTCTTTATAATCCTTGACCCTATTTTTTACCACCCCTTCCAAAGTGTCGCAGCATCTTAGTTAGTTACCGCTACTTTTACCCAAGATGCCGCTCGGATATATGTATCTCTGTCGTACGTTCGTAATAAGCCTATCAAAGGGCACATTAGACTATTTCAGATCGTTGCAGATACTGGATGTCGCTTTCATTCGTTGACCAACGTGTAGCTTTCTGTCAGAATGAGTTGTGCTTTTTTCACGCGGTAAAAATAGATCACGCGATGCCAATATCCGGTGAAAATATTCAAAATGCATACAGAGCGGCTCTGTAAGAAATAATGTGGTGAATATGGAATTCTTGTGTATTTGTAATAACGTGGTAAATCTTAAAATAATCCGATGTCAATTCCGTTTATTTATTCTTCTTTTATTTTTAATTGATGCTAAGAGCTCGGATTCGTTCATAAAAGAGTAAATAACCTTATTTCATCCGCATCAATGGAATATTAAAGCTGGGGCGGCGTAAGTCTTGTACTACTAGTTGTAAAATATTACATTGTATCGCGAATAAGAATTAAAGTTTTACTTCGCTCGAATATATTCGTTCTAATTTTGACTCCATTCAAAATTAATTCAGCTGAAGATGGACAAGTCAATACGACTGAAGTTTTTAATCCGCGGTTATCTCAAACAGAGTGAGAAAATATCTCTTGTTAGAATTTTTGCGGGTGTGCTTATGATTTTATTCTAGAATAAATTTTCTAGGCGTAAAATTACATTTTACGTAGTTTATAAATTCTTCGAGTAAAATAATAATCATTCTTAAGAGATGATGATAAAGCTCATAATATCGTTTGCATAAGAAAGTGCTTCGGAGAACTAGAAAATAATTTAACGTTAAATTTCACATGTGCGTAAAAGTCGTACAGTAAAAGTTTATTTCATTTTTCAACTTTAAATAAATCATTTAGCTGTTTCTATGTTATGGATTCTACGTTAAAATGTGGATAGAGATTAAAATAAAGTACTTATAGCTGGTTTCTTCTATACCAGCAGTTGGTTATTGTATAGCGTTAAATATTTATTGGATGGAAAGGATCGCGTTTTATACGTCATTGACAGCGCTATTATGTTAAAATAATTATCGAAGAAAAGCTCAACATTGTACAAGTTATACTTCACGAATTATAACGAAAAAATCATTTTGTTCAATAAATTAGTAACGAGTACAAGATGTATTAAAGTCTTTTAATAAATCTTGAAGTGACTTTCTTTGATTTTTACTAGCTTCGATCGTTTTTTCTAACTTTGCACAGGTGAATCGTATTTCAAACTCGGTTTTATCATCTTTTGTATCGATCTCGACGTGTTATTACAAATTGAAAATAAGGCTAGCTAAGACAAAGGATGTTACCTAGATTACGCATTGGTTACATAAAAGATATTTGTAACTGTTTGTCTCTGTATTTCTTAGTAAAAGAAAGGCGTGGAAAACGGTGGAAAACTTTGGAAAATGTTAACGATGTATCCAGTTTCTTCTGATACCTCATATTGAGCACCTTAAACTTCATCTCCCGATCCAGTTTTAGATTTGCTTGGCTGGTCGATAAGTGCACATTACAATTTTCTGTTTTTATTTTTTTGTTTGTGTATTTGCATATAATGCACAGTATCGCACGAAAAAGAAGAGACAATCAACCGTCAGTTTTTTTACCTACTCCAAATTAAACTTAAAGTTATCCACTCGCGACAAAAAACTCACTTGCATATGCTGAGTTTTCTTGAAAGTACTCTTTCATCCATCAATAAAAAAAGTATTAGCTTACAAATTATTGCGGAGCCCGGAGCAGTAAAATCACACAATGTCACGTATTCTGAACCTGAACCACAAACTCATCTCGACTTTGGTTTTGGACGTCGTGCTCACGTTGTCGCACGATCATACGTGAGTCATAAAAGTCAAATCTTGCATAGACAAGGACTCGGAAGCTTACTAGCTCGAAAAGGAGCGAAAACATACCGTTGATGCGTACGTCTGAATGCGTACACGTGAATTTTTCTCATTCTTCCGCGTGTGCTTGTAATTTATGTCACAAAATACCAGACTAGTTAACGGAACTCGACACGTTTTAGTGAAACTGTTTGTTACTACTACATCAAGATAACCGAGCTTGATGCTTTTAGAAGTTTGGTTTGTTCATTCGTGTGGTCGCGATTTTCGTTGGGAAATTGCAAAGAACATTTCAAATTGAAAGTAACGATGTTCTTTGATACTTGTACTTACTGCAACAGAAACTCGTACAGCTCTCGTTCACAATCATCTATATCGTTATCTACACTTTCATCCATTTCATAAAAAGTAATTGCATCGACTTTTATATTAGTAAAATAATTTTTGCGATAAAACCTTGTCCTTGCGAATACGATAGTTGAAAGGCTTATGAACGATCAATTTCATCTCCTTTGAAAGTCTACAGTACGTCGAGGGTTGCATAAAAATAGACTCTAATGAGATCCGCCGATATATAATCGAGATACATCAATTGGATTTGGGATTGTTCCTCTCCTTTTTTCGTATTTCATGAGGTATTTACGAAAAGCAGAGAGAATAGGCGTCATTCCGAGGAGCGGACCTCGCTGACTGTTTCGGCTTTTTCAAAGGTGGGGAAACGTTCCGAGCTACCTTTGTCATTCGGATGTTACATTCCTGCCGAATAGTTCTAATACGCACGTCTTCCCGCACTGAGAAGGTCAGATCGATCTAACGTTGAAATGAAACAATTGCTATAGTGCCTAGGGCTAACCCTCGATGATGTACGTGGAAAAATAAAAGGCGTAGAGTGCCATCCCCGTTAATTTCCCATTCCAATATTTACGATCCAGTAAAAGCATTCTAAACTCCGTCTGTCGGCTGAGTGTCACAAGAGTACACGACGCGTATATAAGCCAACTCTCTCGTTCGTTCCCGAAGATTTTTTTTCGGGATCCAACGACTGGTTTAAAGTTGTACAGCCCTTCTTCGCTCTTTTTAAATATTCTTACAAAATATTGAACGCCCGTGCCTGCGCTATCTCGTATGTGGGTCGCCAAGTTCTCTTGTAGTTCATTGGAAAAGCGATTGTTCGATCGATAGCGACGAAGTGAACGGATTTTTGACTTCTGGGTGAATTGCGTGCTCTTTATTTCCCGAGGCTATTACATGCAATTTTGGACAGATTGAACCTACGTAACTTTTCGAAATATGAGAGATGAGTATCGAACTCTGAACCATTGTATCTTCGAAACGAAATACTAAACTACCTGAAAAATGTTTGGTCGCCATTAACGTTGTGTAAATTTTTGTTTCAGACGATACAATATCGAAACACAGTTTCAGTTCGTAGTAGCAGATAAACTTATAATAAAACACGATCAAACATTTATGAAGAATGAGCTTCTGTTAAAGATAGAAGATTAACAAGAAATTCATATATTGTTTCCATAAGCAGGAATTAGAAGACTTTACAAAGTGCCTTTCATATTGCTTGTCTATGTGTACTAATTACGTTACTTTTTAAAAATATAACGTCTAATCGTACAAAGAATTATTATAAAAAACAATAAAAGAATATTAAGCATTTTGTGGTGATTAAGTGGCGTGTAGATCGATGCTTATTGTTCACCCAAGCTTACGCAGATATCTCATGTATTCTCAAATGGCAAAAAATATGCAAAACTTTTTTAACAATCGTTACTAGTGGTAACATTTTTGTACAAAATCTTGAAAAAAGCAACAAGTGGCTTTAGTCATTCGGTAATTAAACCAGAAACCTTTCAATTTATCAACGGGTAATCTTTCAGCTGAATTACCGGTGCCGTTGTATTTCTTTCTTCGAGTTATTTTCAGTCTCATGATTCAATAATTCTTTATATACTTTTAGAGAGAAACAATAATCGTAATATACAATATGTAAATTCTTACGAGCATATGTTAAAGATACAAATTCTGGAGAAAAATCTAAAAAGTTTTTCCAAGCTTTACGTTAATAAGAATTGAAACCGTGACTTTTCGTTTTTAGCTTTCCAGTCTTATCATTAAGCAGATAAAAAATCATCTAGTTGGAGCGATCCTTAACCCCTTGGTTATTTATAATTAATAAAATTGAAACATTGCGATTTATTGCGTTCACATCTAGGTAAATATTGTTTTTGTACGTAATTTAACTTTTGGGTTTCCCTGTGTCAACGTTCGATTTGCTTACGCATGTTTTTCCTTTCAAAATTTTCTAATACCAACAGTTAAAATTGCTCGTAAGTCTGTATCATTTTAAAATTCAAATTAAAATTGTAAATGCTTCGGTATTCATGTAAAAATAAAAAAATCTTAACCGCTTTAATGCAGCTTTTATAGTAATTATTTGTTAATTCTTAATTGTTCTGTAAATATTCGTAGTTTTTATTCAAGGCACTAATAAGTTATCGATCATATATATAAATCTTTCCTTATTTAATCGAGTACTGATAAACATACTCGAGCTACTTATAATTATCTTAATAGTGAAAATGTTTGGATGGAAAAGTAACCGTAAATTTCAACGTCATATTTCTTTAAATCATTCGAATTTTTTATGCAGATATCACTCGGATTAGCGCTTATGCAATTATAAACATGTTCAATGAAGATTATATAATAGAGAAATCTCATTCTAATGAAAGTGAGATTTATAGGTATATTGTATAGATGTAATGCAATTTAACAGTACCGACTTGCTGAAAACGACTGACAAATGATATTTTTATCACAAACCTTAGAGCACGTTTTCTCCAAGTGACAATTTTTCTTAGTTTTTCAAATTAAAGAAATTAATTAGAAGGCCACTCAATTTATTTATTTTCCATGATTTAATAACTTAGTCTACTTAAGATACAACAACATCATCAAAATTTTGTAATCTAACGTATCGAAGACCGGTTTTTCTTCATAATGTTATTATTAGGTCGATACATTTTTAATCTTTTGCACAGTGCTCTATATTTTTCGACTTTGTTTCAAAAATAAATTGAATTCGTATGAAAATCCTTGACTTACAACTACAAGTATTTTTAATTTCAGCATTGTTTTATTACAATTACAAAAACTATCCCTAGTTATTAGAAAATTTTGTAATAGCAGCATACTAGACTTCCTTGCGTGAATTTTACCATTTGCAACGGACGTAATAAGTACGTAGGAATAGATAGATGTCGTATGTACTTTACCGCTAATACAAAGTGAAAGGTGGTCACTTCAGTAGAAGTGATCACGCTACCGTCAAACATTGACTGAATGACCGCGCACGGCGCATGCGCAGTAGCTCGAGTTGCTTCTTTCAATCTCAAGTGGTTATGCGTACGTTCGGCTTCGTGCGCTACGTTATGAGTTTAAACTGTGCTAGTCGTTGTAGAACCTTGTGGTGCGACCGCAGTAATGGAAGCACACGTGACATATTATCCACATTGTTATTAATTCTATCAACTTTTATCCGGCAGTGTTAATAAAATTAACATTCAGTAGGCATTGAGTTGAAAGTAATCGTTTTGAAAATACAGCATGAAATTGAATTATCTACTCGGTTACTTATATAAGATAAGATTTCATTTTTATAAATTTTATAATTTATCGACATTAATTCTAATTTTTAAAAATTATTCTCTTTCCTCGTGGTACATCATTTTTACAAAGTCGAAATAAATTCGAATTTTGAAATGTGATAGATAATGAAATTAACAGCTACGAATATATTAAAACTTTCAAAAGCTCCGTGACTCGCTGATAATTGAATCTGCATTTATACTATTTCCCATCGTAGTACAAAATGTGTCTTACGATTAGCAATTGTAAGTATTGATATAAGTTATAGTAGTCCTATCTTATTATAATATCGTAATCCTACTAATAATTTAGAATTTGTAATAATCTATGACTCAATAATATCACATTTCTTTGAATTAAAGTGCAAAAATTAACCATTCTAAATATATCGTGCAAAAGCAACCCAATTTACCATAAATAAAATATATCACCATGTGCTGTTTGACGAACGATGACAAACCAATGATTTTGACAGTAATAGAGTCCCGGATAATGCGACTTTCCTCAATAGTCTTGATTTAAAATTGCTGTTTAATTGTGATTAAAACTTCTAATAAATTTGAAAATATTCATTTTTTAAATTAAAAATCTGACAATTTATATTAAAAATTAATACCATTATATAAAGTGTATACCATCGCGTACAATAACATTCTTTTCAGATATTTTTCGAGCAACACCAATAAAATTAACAGACTCACATTCAGATTTAAAAGATGAAAATTATTGATCGATATTATTTTTTTTTTAATTAAGAAATAATTTAATTAAGCCTTTTTTAAACAGGTAAACTTGAAATAAAACGATCCTGTAATCGCTTAATCCATTAGATATTTCTCGTTTAAAGGTGAAACATTTACAATATTTATGAATTTCTTAAATAATTCTCATAGGATTTAGATCGGAATTTACTTCGAATTTCTGTGAAAGCATTTCTCTTATATTTAAGAGCACCGTATACGTTATAATGGGATTCTTCTACTACAAGTCCTGTGCATCCTCGCGAAAGTTCCTATATCTCTCTAGCTTGCTAAAATGCACAAAGTGCACTCATGCGCACCCGCTTTCCTATGCAATTTCGGGTGCACAAATTCCTCGGTGCGCCTTCCGTACTGGCTGCTAAGTTTTTGCACGTCAGCTTTCGACAGAGTTGCCCTCGTAGATGGCGTGGTATGGGGAAATGTTAATATAA
This sequence comes from Wiebesia pumilae, assembly GCA_018907045.1. Taxonomy (NCBI): domain Eukaryota; kingdom Metazoa; phylum Arthropoda; class Insecta; order Hymenoptera; family Agaonidae; genus Wiebesia; species Wiebesia pumilae. The sequence goes on along the minus strand of JACCHZ010000192.1, from coordinate 158,215 downwards.
ATCCATGCACGACAAACAAGTAGATTAATACACAGGAATGATTCATTGTGCGTCAACAAAATACTCACCGCAGTTTTGAAAATTAAGCAAGAACTACACCACACGTCTACACGTGTAGGCGGACGATTCTTCCCTCTCCTCTCCTTCCTTTCTATGTGATTCCTTTCACATTCTTCGCGTTCTCTTTCGCTTTCCCTCTTCTCGCTACCACAAGTACAACTCTCTCTTTTCCACTTATGATAAAGGATTTTCGCTCGCCGTTTTCACCCCTTTAACCCCATAGCACCTACTGCGCAGCAACAATTCGCTGCGAAGTAAGTTAATGCTTACAAGTTTGGACTTGTAACTTGTTACAGTGCATCCTTTGATTAATTTTCTTTTTAAAGATAAATTTCTTATTTTTCTATAAAATTAATAATTTTGAATAATATGAGACAAGCCCTTATGCGTCGTCCTAATTCTTTAACTAAACGTAGTAATTCTTAAATGTACAAAACTTTTGGAACGTCACTAACCAAAACTGCTTAATAAAGCTGCTTTTTTTTTTTTTTTTTTTTTTTTTTTTTTTTTTTTTCAAATTAGCCACAGCGCCTAAGATGGTTACTTGTATATTTTAATATTCTTAATTATATTCTTCCGAGAAAAACATAATGCAATTTTCAGCAATATATTATAAAATATATAACATTCTTATTAGATTGATTTTTGTATCGAATAGAACAAAATAGAATATTTATCATCAATTATTTATAATTTATTAAAAACTGTGAAATCAAAAATAATCCTATAAAATATCTATGGATAAATGAATCAAAGTTAATTGAAAGATTCAATCTAGCAATTTGTGTCTAATTCCATAAATTTCTTTTCAATAACGTAAGGCCAGTACATTTCAAGTAAAATTATAACTATTTGTCTATAGCATTGTCAATATTTAACAATTTTCTATTAAATTTATTGTATTGTGAATAATATTTAAATTTATTTTTATGAAGTTACGTGTAATTCGTCTCATTTATTAATTAACGCAATTGATATTGGAAACGTAATTTAGATATTAAATTTTGTTTTTTTATTTTAGTACGTCATTAACTTTTATTACTTTCATTTGCTCTTACCAGTTATGATAATTTCCAAAATTTTATGTATTTTTCTTATTGTGTCACTCAATAGACCCACTGATTTAATCTCTCTCTCTCTCTCTCTCTCTCTCTCTCTCTCTCTCTCTCTGTAAATATGTACACGCAGGCACAGACACACACACACACACACCCACCCACAAATTATAAATCTTCCTCTTTGAAGGCATGGACATAAATACAGTCTGTGCTCGCATAATTGAGGTCATTCAAATCGGATCAACAGACCGGCTGGACGTATCCTATTTATTCTAATCCGAGACTCCGGGTTTTGCCGTGTTTTATCAGTCCCTCCTGTCCGTCCTAAGCATTATGGGTTTTACTACGTCTTACGAGTCGCTTCTGTTCACCCTGAGAGAAATTCTTTCCCACTCCATCAGTCCTGACCACGGCGACTTCCTGGCGAAGACGACAACGGCGTTCGTCGGTCACACGTAACGCGTCCTTATCGTAACTGGTACGGTATAAGAAACAGCCTCCCGGTTGACGCGGGGTTAATTAATTCTTCTGAGTATACTACATCAGTCATCCTTTGCGTAGTACAAAAAAGCCAGGTCTACCGGGAAGAGTTCTATTGTACATAATTATATCTTATCAGATAAACACTTTATTTAATTGTTAACCACAGTGAACCAAGTTATTCGGGTCACCCAAATGCCCGTAGTATAAGAACCCCGACACGATTTCGAACGGTCCAGGCTGAAGTAGAGGATAGAGGATGGTAAAAGCGCGGAAGACTTTATAATGAAAACACTTGACATAAGAGTAGGTAAAGTAAGATAGAGTTCGAGTTAAAATTTTGCACGGAAGTTTTGGGTAAGACGTTATAAAACTCCCTATATTCACTGATCATATTTACAAATTTGTTATGCAAATATAATAATATATATTTTCTTTAATAGTAAAAAGTAAAAGGACACCTCTAAAAGCGAACAATTTATAAAATGTTGAAAGTTCTATAATTATATAATTCTATGTAATAGAAATAATTTTTAAATCAATTTCCAAAAATAAAAAAAAAAAGCTCGAGGACAAAGGAGCGTGAAATAAAAAAGTATTAGGTAGACTTAAAGGGAGGAGTTTAAACCATTAAGTGCACCATTGAATCGAAGATTCGTGTTTTTGGTAATTTTTTTGTTCCCGCGAGTATTTATTGAATTACATCAAATGTATAAAAGAAAGACGCAAATAGTCGAGTTCTTTATTTCTTTTTCAACCGAATGGTTATTTTTATAATATTACTTTTCTCTTCTTTTTGAGTAAGACTTAATATATTTGATTGTAATTAGTAATCATTTAAATTGAAAGCACATTTCGATAATTACTTATTTAGTTAATTGTATTAAATTAATCATTCTCGATTTGGAAGAAATTAAATTACATGAATTACTCTGTGTAACTAAATTTTTTAAAAGTAATTCCCAATAGATGAAAGCAATATTTATTAAATGTACTAAGTTAATCTCTTTATCTACGTAAACGGAAACATTCGAATTATGAATTAATAATTATTTTTCTGCTAAAAAATTTCGACGTAGTTTACAATCGTATATTCGCATTTTTTCATTTATTGGTTATAAGTATGTATATTAAAACAGAATTCTGGAAGACAATAATTGTCATATTCCCCCAATGACGATATGTGCTCTTAAAAATTTAACAAATACTATGTTAAGTAGATTACTTTATCTTTAATTTTAAGTGTGATAAAATCAATTCTTCATTTTTTTGAATAAAGTACAAATGGTAAGAGATGAAAAGAGAATTAGTTTAACAGGCGGCTCATAGTATTCTATTGAAGTTGCTTCTGTGGAAGTTGCATGTCAGCTTTTAAATATGTGTAGATTACGGCCACGCGTGCATCGGTTTATAGCAAGTCCTTAAGTAGTCGGAAGTTTTAAGGTTCTGAGCAATCGGGCATAAGTAGTTTCAGGTAACGGTTGCATTTATTAGGCTTCAGTTTACCTATTCAATTAGTGAAACTTTCATCAAAATTAAATAAAAACTTTAACTACGCTTTCTATCTCTCTCTCTCTCTCTCTCTCTCTCTCTCTTTCTTTTCCTTTGCTTTTCATGAATGTCACTTTGTGTAAGAGGACTTTCTATTTACCTCGCGATAGATAAACATTGTATTTTACTATAAATTCGTTGCATGATCATTTTGTAGATATAATTTTTTCTTCATTAACCGTCATTTTACAGATAATGCGGTAAAATGCAAATGAATACATCGTCATAAATGCCAGTAAAGGCTTGGTCTCGTCACGAGTTGCCTCCCCAATTCCCTCTAGATGTCTTGTGAGTATATATTGTTATTTCCTTTTCAATAAGCAACTAATGTATTTGTGCATGCTCGTTACGTATTTGAAGGGGAGTTAATTTAAGGACCTTGTGGGCCATAAAATGCTCGTTAATTTATTGCAGTCGCTTTATTATTTAAATTACAATACAGCCTATAAAAATATGTCGAATAAGTGCCAAGAAAAAACAGCCTACTTTCTAAGGATCATAATCAACAATACTTGGTATTCCCTGGTATGAAGTCCTGAAAGGTTAATTAAAAGCATATTGTATAAGGATTTATCAATTTATAAACATGTATTTCCCTTATACAACAATTTTATCGGTCTAAATGTAATATTGAAAAATGAAAAAGAGTATTTCTCTCGATTTAATGAAACATCCATTTAAAAAGTAATTCATTAAATTAAATTATAAAATTAAGCAAGAAATTATTTGAACTTTATTATGACTACGACATTGCTAGCACAGATTTAATACTGACAACAGTATAATAGTCTTTCTGATAATATTTTATTACCGAATATTGAATAAATTTACATTTTCGGTTATTTATAATATGCAAGTGAATAGTATAATAGTAACACATAAACACACAATGTACTTTGCTTTTTAAGAAGCTCCTTCTATCATTATTAATTATACATTTTTATTAAACTGGATACCTTTCATTTATTCAACTGATTAAATGGAACGCTCAATGAAAATATGCCTGAGATTCCTACGACAGTTTGACAATCAATTTTTCAAAATATGTAGGATAAATCCGTATTTTAAGGAGCAATCAAAAAATGATGCAGTGTGTATTTACAGTTTGCAAAGCTTTTTGTTCAAATAAGTACTTTACGAATGAAAGAAAATAATAATCATTTTTATTTACTTTCTTGATTGAGTAAAATTAAGAAGTTCTGTTGCCATGCACAAGACATAATTATTATTTTCTTTCTATATCGTGCAAAAAATTTTCAATTAGAATTAGTAAAATTCTAAAATATTTAATTCATATTGGCTTTGATCCTAATTCAAGCATTACTTAGAAATATACTTGTACTTATATTAAGTGGAACTAAAGTAAGTCCAATATTTGCCTATTAAATCTGTTTCACTAATTTCTTTAATTTTTTCATTCTATTGCCTTGTTATTTCTTCTATTTCACTTTGAAGTTAAATATTTTTATTGAATCAGGAAGCGGTATTATTTAGAGTTAATTAATGTAATTATTTTTAATTTGGCGACTTTTTTCGACTCGATTTTCATTCGCATATTGAAATCTAGGGAAATTTTTAATATTAAAGCTTAATTTACAATGACTTTAGTTAATAGTCATTGAATGTAAGTGATAAAAATAGTCTATTATGATCCCTAAATTTATCATGATTTCTGTTCGGTTCTGTTCTATCAACGAAAACATGATCTCATTGAAAATTACACTTGAAATGACGATCATTTCTTGGTTTTTACAGAAACAAGATTTTAATTGAAATTACTATTGACTGTTCATACAATTGCATACTATTCATTATATAAATATAAACAAAAGGATAATATCGAATTTCGCGTAAACTTCTGCAGTCTTTAAAAAAACAAGCCGTAAGTGTAATCATTTCTCTTTCATTTGCTCATGTATTGCTCGCAGCATAGTTTCTCCAATTCTCTATAATCTTGTTAAGGAAGTGGAACTATGCGAAGGACATCACTATTAGATAATTAAAGTTTTGCCTGCACGACCGGATTTCACGAAGAGAACATTGTTGCTTTCCGCAATATAGCACAGACGTAATTGAGGTGATTTACAAGATAAAGTCTTCAATGTTAACGTAGAAAATTAATGTTCAGTTACAAAGATTATTCTGGGTGTCATTTTGTAATTACGATATGCACGTATATTCAGTTTTTGTACATGTGACATTCAGCAAAATACAAAATGGTCTGTAGTGTAATTTTTGTAAAATGTTTATTCATTTTCTTTTATTACCTTTTCCCTTATAGCTAACTGTACATTTTTACGCGTATTGTTATCTTCTTCGTTACTTCGTAGCTTAATTGATGTTGAGTTTTGGTTTTTCTCTACTTCTTTACTGGTAACGGTATATCAGCGAATTCATTCATACGTAACACCTACCTGCAGAGTTATTTTTATCGTTAAAATACATTTTAATGTATTTAACAATATAAGTATTACCGGTGTTCTAATGTAATTAATTCGTTTACGTATAACTGTGAATTTATAATGCTCCACGCTTCTGATGAGGTTGACGTGTACCGGTACGACTCCGACTCGTGAAAACCGCGCTACGCGCATTCGGACTTGTGAGGTGACTCATCCGGTGTCCAACGGATGAGCTAATGACCAAAAATAGAAGCGACGCGTGCCGAGGGACGGTCTGGAGTTTCCCGCTACAACCGCTGCCGCTGTGATTGGAGCGGCATAACTTTAGCGGGGAGCGTTTCTACGGTGATTGGCGCGTCGTAACTTCGGGTCGCTATGGTGGGGAGCGTCCCTGCGTCGATTGAAGCAGCGTGGCCTGGGGTCGTGGTTTCGAGAAGTCGTTTCTACTTCCCGTTCATTGGGACGGCGAAGCTCGGGTTTCGGGCATTTTAGGGGTGCTCGTGGAATTTTGGGGAGAATTTTGCGGGAGGAGCGAAGGAGACGGGACCGATCCGCTAGGACACGTCGTGGAAGCGCTGGCTGGTGGACATAGAACAATAAAACATTTTTCTCATTTCTCTACGTCCCTCACCCTAGCGGCTGTGTCAAGTTGAAAAAAGAACGCGGGAGCAAAAAATCGCACTTGTCAGGGCGAACAGGGAACAAGCAATTCTGGAGATTCGAGCAACCCAAGCTTCATGCGTAAGAACGAGAAAAAGCTCAACCGAGTCTCGGTCTTGATAAAAAGGCTACGAACTCTCAAGGAGAGGAGTTTTTGCCACGTTATCAAGTTATTGTAAATTATTAAACTAGACATTTGATTAAAAATTAGTTTCGTTGTAAAATTACTTTGTAGCTGTATGGGAGGCGGCCGCTATTCCTTCACATTTTATCTCTGCTAAAATTTAGTTGGAAGTGCTTGTTTTGGAAAAGTTTTCCATCTTAGATAAGTAGCGATAAGTTATTGTAGGTAAATATAAATGCAATTTTATAAAATAAATTACGATATGAAATAATGGCACAAAATGAAAACATCATCTTAGAGAAATTAATAACGAGGTAGTTTGATATTTAAAGTACTTTTTTTATTTTTTGTTTTTAAACGAATGATTATAAGCTATATTATACGACATCTCCAATTTTAAATCTCTTCTATAATTTAAGAAATTTCTCGTTCTTGTCATGTTAACGAAACATTTATTTTGTCGACCTACGTCCATTTTGGTAATCGTTTAAACAGTGCCTCTGTTCGTAACGATAATCACGACGTGAGTAACTGCAGGTAGGATACACGAATATCTCAATATGCCATTAAACGTTATCTAGACAAAGAGTAAATAAAATTTCGAATTCGGGATAAAATAGTACCCTATCTTGATACGATACAAAACGCGATCAAGACGTCAGTCAGTGTAGTAGAGAAGCGGAGGTATCTTAATACATACGAAAGCACAATCGACATGGGGTAAGAAACTGTTTCTCGTTTAATTATATAACAAAATGAGGATTTTTATAACATTTTTAGACTAAAGTACATCTTGTGGCACTAAAAGACATAAGTGAAATTCAAGTGTTCGAAAAAATGGGTAAATAGATGACTTCGAATAAGCTATAACTACATAAAAAGCTTAGCGGAATCACCACTTGTACCTCATTTATATGGACGAAATTTCCATAGGAATTTCATTCGCAATATTTAGCGCTACTTATGTTCGCCGTTGAATTACTATGATGCTCGTGTCGTTCCCTTCCTCGTGCTCTCTCATTCTAATCCTCACTTCTTTACAAATCCCCGCTTCACGTATATATAAATTACCGGCAGATTATTAACATATACAGATCCCATAAATACAAAATCCGATTCGTGAAAAATACCAGAGCATTCGTTTATTCTATTAGACTTTAGGTATTCCTACATTCCTGTATTCGATTTAAGCACACAAACTTTTTTGTATACGCATCGTTTTCTTTACGCAATGACAAGACTAAGTTAACGTATTAGATCAACGATTGTTAGGCAAAATGTATTTTAGAGAATAACAGTAATAACTCCAGCAATCAAATGCCGGATAACATACGTAGACATTAAAGAGTCCTGAAGGTGTTCTTATCCAAGCCAATAGTGCGTCAAGTGAGGAACTGAAATTCTAGTCAGACTTTTCAAATGACCCGCGCATTTTTTAAACTATCCCACCTCTCTACCCGGGCTTGATCGACACACCCGCTCCCCTACCAACATCTGGTGTCGAGAATACGATTTTGCGTGCGCAGCTAAGTCGTCCAACAGCAGTAATTACATCGATCAGTAACAAAGTAGGATAGCACAGTTCGCAGCGCTGTACATCCTACCCTTCTCTTTTTACATTGTAAAATAAACCATTGCCAGGTCAAGTGCAATCTTTTCCGCCAATTTATGCGATGAACGTATTAGATACGCTGTTAAAGGAATGCCTTAGCCATATTCTCTAACTTTTTCCAACGGGGCCTGCTGGATCCTGTTCTTGCATTAGGGCTCCACTGCACTTGAGTAACAATCGTACCTTTACGGATTTACAGTGGAGTGGAGTGATGTAAAACGGAATATCATAGCTGTTGTAACGGCACTCGGCAAGAACCTTACAAATGATCTCACCATCAAAACTGGTCGTAGTTATAATACATCGTTTTACCAGGTGGTTGAAATAGTGTCAGAATCATTTTACAGTTAATAGATCTTGAAATTTGGATGATACATAATAGCTCGAGCAGATTAAAATTGGCTGTTTGAATTATCTCTCATCGTAGCCCTTACTGTGCTTCTTATCTGCAAGTTCATATGCACTACTTCCTATCATACCATTGATAGTGGCTTGATAGAAAGAGAGCATCGGCCACATGGAGGACAATAATTTTAGTGAAATGCTGCTTCGTCTTTACACCACAATCGTTACATACTTACGCGTACGCATGTGCCAGAAGTTCCTCTCCTCGCGTTATCTTCTCCTACTGCTCGGTCCTTCTTGGGTCCTTGATTCACGCACATATCAGTCACGTGATACGCACTAATGCAGATCCAATAAACGTAAAATCCAACCATTGAAGCAAGTTTGTTTATTCCGAGCCTTGAACTCGCAGAAGCACTTTTTACTGTTATTTAAAAGCGCTTTTGCGGCTCTTTTGTACGTACACATTGTCGTCATCTATATTTTGCCAATATATCGATCGTATCATTCCACGTACCGAGAGTATTACATATGCACAAGATGTTTGGAAAATTTCTCACGTCTTAAAATTACGAAAGTTTTATGAATCACACTGTGCATTCATTTGAAAAATGATATTTGTTTTAAGAGTGTTAAGTATAGCGACATTTAGCGTTTTAACTTAAAAATGTTATACGAAGAAACATACGTAATTTCGAAGACGGTGTAAATTTCATACGTGGGCTGAAATATAACTATAATTTTAAGTAATTATCGTTTATATTCTTATTTTTAGCTTTTATTCTTTTGAACTAGATTTCTGCCGATGGACCTTGGTTGCTCCTGCAGTAATTCTACTCGAGCATTAAAGTTAATTGAACAATTAGTAATTTCACTTCAGACATTAAGTTAATAGAAAATCAATGATCGCGTATATTGGTATATTTTAAGGGATAATTTGGAGAAAATATTGTACAATTCAAGAAATAATAAACGTGATAAAAAAGAGTTATGAGATTGATAAAAGTGAAAATAGGTATTTTCACGGAATAAGCATAAATATATGATCAATTTTGCAGAATTAAATTGATGCGAAGACAAATATAAAAAAAGAATTTGTAAGATATTTGACCAATTTAATTTGACGAATACACGTAAATTTTTAACAAGTTTACTGACTTATGCGATAAGCTATAAAGCTGTTATATCGACAAAGTAAAGAACGAGAGAAGGATCGATAAGGTGTGACAGCAATCGGTTAATGTTACCATTACACGGTAGCCCAGTTACTACTCGGGTCATTCGTTTCCCCATGTCCTGTTTATCATCCTAACTACTATCACCGATGACTAAAGCAAATTCGATAAGTTAATAAAGACAATAACATTGAGAAAATAGCTTACGACTGGTTATTACTAATTTACTCGCAAACTCGAGCAATTTAAAATATGTATGGGAAAAAAGAAACCCAGGAATACTCTTGAGCGTGGGAAGCTCTTATTTCGTCAAGAGTAGCTCTCATCTATCCTCCTTTCGAGTTATGACTGGAGCTTCAATAAGAGGAATGAAAGGCTCAATATTTATCTTTCGTCTTGGCTTTATCTATCGCCTTTTCACCATGTTACTTTTCTTCTGTTAACTTGACTAATTCATATAGCACGTAGTTTTCTAAATTTTTGTTGCTTGATACTGGACTTTCTTGATGTGGTCAGTCGAATTGGCGAAAACCAATTAATGAAGAGGTACATTATCCTCGCACAGAAAATCAAACAACGATTAACAACATTATTCTTTAATAAATACAAGTAAACGAAGTAGTTTGCAAATAAGGGTAAAAAATTAAAAGTACTTAGTTGTGATAATAATCACTATGGAAGGTGAAAAAAAATATAAAAAAATATATTTTATTTTTTAAATAAAGTAAATTTATTATAATAGTAGGCATATCTTTTTATTTTCATATAATAGTTCAATTGATACAGAAAGCCTTTTTATGACCTACGTCAAGTAAATGAAATTTCATATTACTTGAAAATTATTAGCTGAAATAAATAAACGATTACTTCAAAGTTGCCATCTGCGCGATAGATTTTCGAATCATGCGCTTCAAAAGAATGTACATTTTCAATCCTTATGTGTATCAATATTCAATCAGTAAGCGTATTAATACATTCTTTGGAAATTACATTTGATTATGTGAAAATCGCTCAGGTTTCGTTACATTTTGAAAAATAAAATGTGACATAAATTTCCTGAAAATATGAAAAACGCCTTCTCCCTACAATATATTAATACAAAATATTAAATAGTTGTCATAAATTAATAAATAATCTACGATAAAATTCTAGATTTAAAAAGCAAATTTTCAAGCAAAATGATAAAAAATTGGTAAAAATTTTTTAATAATTTTTATGACGAAGAAAGAACACGCACGCACAACTAAATATTTGTATAATATAAATGCAATTTATTTAATCGATAATGCATTATTCGGTAAATTTCTTAATCTAATTAATGTGTACCCGAGTACATTTTACATTATGCGTATGAAATGTTTCCAATTGTATTTTGCTACCGATTACTTCCTTGCGATCGCTTTATTCATTGCAAATATCTAGACGATTTACGATTTTTTTTCATTTCTATTTTAGCGTGACTTTTCATTGCATCGTAACATATCCCACGATCTGCGCTACGTGCGCTCAATCATCAAGTTAAGCATTGATGAGGAATACCGTTTCTCAAAATTTTAACATCAAAGTTTCCCTTAAAGGGTTTGTATTAAGTAATATCTTTTTTCTGAAATGAAGCGCTAAAAATAGTAAACACATAGTCACTTAAATTCCAATTAATTTGAGAACAAATTTGAGCCCATTCTTATCGGCAGTTCGTCTGCAATGTTCACAAAATATACGCGGAAAATAAATTCTTACTACAGTTGTTATGAGTATTAAAATTTATGATAAAATTATCATCTCAGAAATCCTTTTTACGCGTGTTAAATTGCAGAATCTTTTTGAAAATCATTGAACTTTTAGTACCGAACGGCTTTATGAGTTAGAGAATTAAACCATTTGGTGTAGAGGGTAGCGACGCGTAAAGAAAAAATCATAAACTTTATACGGCAGTGCATTAGAAGTATAAAACTTAATTCTTTTACAATACGCGGATGCTATAAAACTTCGCATGACTATAAAACTTACATTAAATAATAATTATTCTCTTAATTTTCCTCATTACTCTCATACGTATTGCTATCGAATAAACAACTTTGAGTTCCGATATTATGAACTTTTTTGTTTTGTATTGATTTATAACCTGGGATCTTCTGCCGATGGTTTTCACCGGCAATTGCTGTATTTTTATAAATTTTGCAAGCGTACAATTCGAGGAGATTACGCGTAAAATTAAATAATCACACGAAAGGTCATCTAGGCTTTTTCGACGCGCGAATAATAATGCAGTTCTTTTGTAATGCGCAAAGTTTGTGATACGCAGTTACCTCGAGAATCTTGTTTCTGTAGGTACACGAGCAGTGTGAACCACCGAATGAAATAAGCGAAATTGCGGCAAATCGAAGGTGGCATTATTTTTGCGAAATGCTTAACATTACGGGAGCGCAGCAATAAACGAACACCTGAAAAAAAATTCACTCGACTAAGTTTTGTGAAAAATGTCCGCATACTTGTAAAAGGAGCTAATGCGCAACATGTTTACGCGCAGTTATCGTTCTGCCATGAGAACGGCCGAGGTCGATGCGCCGTCCGACTGCATTCTGGTGGTTGGCGTCTCTCGGCCAAAGATCGCGGCGGCCTTCCTCACGATCGCCCTGCTCTCTCTCTTCGTCACCTTCCACATCCTCTACGATAGCGCGGTATACAGTCTGCGTGCCGCCGTCAATCAGCTCGAACCTCTCGACGGCCCCGGGATTACGCCCGCGGCTGGCCTCCTCGCGGCCAAGGTCCACTTCCCTAAGACGAGCCGTCAGCTACCTCAGGCCATCATTATTGGTGTGCGCAAGTGCGGCACCCGCGCCCTCCTCGAGATGCTCTTCCTGCATCCGCAGATCCAGAAGGCGGCCGGCGAGGTGCACTTCTTCGACAGGGATGACAATTACGATCGGGGCCTGGACTGGTACAGGCGTAAGATGCCCTACTCTTTCAGGGGCCAGGTGACCATCGAGAAAAGCCCGAGCTATTTCGTCACCCCGGAGGTAAGTTGCGAGCTCGTCTCTGCGCAAATGTTACACGTGCTTGTGATCTATGAAACGATGGATGAACGGGTTGCAAGCTTCGGGGGCTATAGCGTTTTTTTACATGAAAGAACTGTAATTCTAAATTATAAACTACAATTGCGAACGGAATATACGCCGACTTACGGATCACCGGTAATAATAGTATTATCAATTTATAATAGCGTATAATGTCGATGCTAAACTTTTGCATTCCTACTGTAATTACAGGGTTTTTTTTTTTTTTTTTTTTTTTTTTTTTTTTTTTTTTTTTTAATAATGCTGTCGATAATTTTTCTTGACAGTAATCACATCCGTTATTTACAAGATAATTCATATTAAAAAAACGCTTAGAACTCCAAACAATCGCCGTATGTAGCACAAGCTTTTGTAATTTTTGTTCGCATTTCTTAATCGAATGATACTTTATAACAACATTTTATTCGTTCGCGGTAATAAGCTAAACGCACGGTGCATTGTTCTGCGAAACAAGTTTTTCTAAGACACATTTTATGGGCGCCTAAATAAACGACTATATTACGTATCTATAAACACATTTATTGTCGTATTTTAAGAATTCGTGGCAGTTAAATTTATTTATCTGCGGGAAGTTTAGAATTTAAAATTTGCGCACGATAGTTTTAATAGATGATAAATATTCTTTTATCGATTTTTTCGAATTTCTCGATTAGCAATTTAAGAGAGAAGATGACAGGCGGCTGATTGACCGACCGGGCAATGAAAGGGATTTGGTGTACTTTGCTTACTTTTAATTGACATGCACGATCTTTGGTGCACGAAAGTACAAAAATTAACGGCTCACCTGCATTAAAACCGAGATTCTATCGAGAGCTATAAATCATCGATACAATAATGGTGTGTACGTCATCAAGCTAATTCAAGCTTTCAAACGTAAACGAGTAATTTATGATTCGTTCGATAAATTTATCAATCTTTTCGATACTACCGTAGTTTTGATGTTCATAATTTTTAAACGATGATATTGTACGAAATAGATTAAATATTCCTCATGCGACAAAATTATAAATATTTATATGAATTAATTTCGGTCGGTATGAATGAAGTGCGAATGATATTTTGCGTACTTGTTAAATAATATTAAATAAGCTTACGATGAAGTGGCACATTCGAAATAATGATTACTTTAAAATAATACGCGTTAGATACACTGCATGTAAACAATCGTAAGCACGTATGCATTGTCAGAAATGTATAAAGTTTTCCTTTACTCGTTCAAATGAAAAGCACACATTTTTTATTTATCTTGCAACGTTTGCCTTACTCGGATAAATCCATTTTATAGCTTAGATTGTAATACATTTATAACATCTTATACGCATACATCGAAGACTGGCAAAGACGATAATTGAACGGAATGATATCGAGTCCTTTTATACGAATAAAATGAATGATTTAGTCTTAAAAATATTGCATGCTATATGACTTGAATGGAATTATTTAGAAAGATGAAAAGAGAAGCAATGATTTAGCTTTTATTGAAATTCAAAATTACGTAGTTCTTTAGAAATGTATGAGCTTTGCACGTGATAAAGCTCCAAAAGAGATTTTCGACATCAATTTCATGGAATAATAACGTGACCTTTTAGTGCTTAATTTATCGGCAATAAATTACAACGCAGATATTAGATTGAATAAATGTTACCATTGTTAAAATTGAGAGCTATTTTATCTTTTGCTTCGTTACATAAGGCTCAAATGATGGCTGGTATAGTATAAAAATATAACAATAAAATCTTTTGATCAGATATGGAAATTTAAAACATTATGACCTAAAAGTGAGTATGTAATTTTTCACAATATAATTCTATAATTTCTCTTCTGAAAATTCAGAGAAAATTATTATTGTTTTATCACAATTGCACAGCACTAATAATCACGAATGTATATTTTCAACGCTCACAAACTTCAAAGCACTTGATGCACTCACGTACGTATGCACAATCACCTAAAACAATAAAACAGGTTGATACGCTTAAGTAGAGACATATTTGTATCAAATATGGAATGAAATACTTAATTAACTAGAAGTCAATGTTGTTTTATCAAAAATATTTAATTTAAATTCACGAAAGTCAGCTATGAAATTAATTTGTTAAATGTCACAAATGAATATCAGAGTCAAATAAGTAAAATGAATAATAAATGTACATATATTACCACTACTAAATACTTATTTGCAATGGAGAGGGAGGAAAAAAAAAAAAAAAAAAAAAAAAAAAAAAAAAAAAAAAAAAGAGAGAGAGAGAAACTGATACAAATAATTGAAAATGTAAAAAGTTTATTTTCATATAGATTTGAAAAATAATTATATAAACAAAAAAGCGTAACAACTTCAAGAAGATATGTAAATATTTAACACTTGCAAAAGTATATATATATATATATATATATATACTTTTTTTATTCGGATATGTTATTATTTTATGAAAATCATTAAGAATCTAATTTAAAATTTTGAATATTACATGCATAGCCCGTTCCATTGTATTAAAAAAATTTCTAAACTATTCCTAACGATACGATTAGAGTTACATCGATCGACGTATTGTTTCTTTCATCGTGTTTTAGAATTTTCTTTGAATTTTTCCATTTGCTTTCAAAAATAAAAATGTTCTAAAAACAAAGAAACAGCGTGTAAACCAAGGATAATAATTTTATGAAGTCAAATTTTTATCCTTATCATAATTTATCATATTTTAAATTTTTAATAATTTCCAAGAACATGTGAATTTTGAGAATTTTGCATATCTTCTTAATTATATCGAAAGACTATTTATATGTCGGATGATTGCATCAATATAAAGCAATATTAAGCCTTTGAGCTACGAAAAGTGGAAGCTGCGAAATCTCTAGTTTAATTATTGTTTTATACAGTATTATTAATGCGCGGTTGAGTACTATATACGTGTGCATATAACGACAATACGTACAACGGATTATAAAGATTATTATCGTTTCTTTTGTAATTCGGAGTTCAATTTTTTATCATCCAATTGTATCTTTTGTTCGAGAGTTTTTTTAAAATATATCATTTAGTCCGCATTTAACCAAAATAAAGTAAAAGTAAATTCGTGGGAAGGAGGTGTGATTGCGTAGAATCACACTTAAAATCACGGAATATCGTAATTTTACGATAGAGTACCGGTACTTGAAATATATAACCATTAGCTGTCGGGTAAAATTATCAACCAATGGAGACTAAACTCAAGTACTAATTGGATTTTAGTTTACTAATTCGTATTTCTTTAAGTATCAACGACCACTTAACGAACAAATGCCAGCGCACTCAAAAGACGTTTAATATCGTGAAAGTGCACTCGATTAAAATCCAAATGCATTTGATCGATGCCAAAAGACTTAAAAAGTTGTCAAAATTGTAGGACAACGGGCTGTTGCCGTTGTCGGAAGCAAATCGCACAGGGAGTAAACCGAGCCGATAAAGCGATGCAATCATCCGAAAAAGGAACGAGGGGGGAAAAAAAATATAGCGCTTACTTGGTATAATCGATGACGTACGTTGTCTAGGTGCCGGAGCGCATCTATGCAATGAACTCGAGCGTGCGTTTACTGCTGATAGTGCGGGAGCCTGTGACGCGGGCCATTTCCGACTATGCGCAGTTACGCAGCCACGCAGCCAGCGTTTCCCCGGTCGTTGAGCCTCCTGGACCGCCAGCTCCCCTCATCGCCGAGCAACGTAGCTTCGAACAGCTGGCGATCCGCGAAGATGGTAGCATCAACGAGTTCTATCGGCCTATCGCTATTTCCATCTACCACAAGCACATACACCGTTGGTTCGAGGTTTTCGAGCGTCGGCAGATTCTCGTGGTCAACGGCGACCAATTGATCGACGACCCGGTGCCCCAGCTCAAGCGCATCGAAGGCTTCCTGAGGCTCGAGCCGCATATCGGCCGACATAACTTCTACTTCAATCGCACCAAGGGCTTCTACTGCATGCGCAACGGCACGTCCGAGAAGTGCCTGAAGGAAAGCAAAGGCCGTAGGCATCCACGCGTAAGTCCGTTGATCGTCAGTAAACTACGTAAGTTCTTCAACGAGCACAACCGGCACTTTTACGAGCTTGTCGGCGAGGACCTCGGCTGGCCCGAGGAATGAGTCCCTCGCATCGACTTTCCCCTTTATAAGACCAGTAGATTATACGAGGACGTGATGTGCGCGATTATCTCGAAGCTTAGCTCGAAAAATATCGATCAAATATCCATTAAAGCGTATTCGATGATATTCGAGGGATAACCGGGGTTAAGCTATTTTTAGCCAGATAGTTACATCGTACATCGTCCATTAATCTACTCGTAGTTGGAAGGAGATGTCGATTTTCATTGAGAGCTTCTTCGCTGCATACTTTACTTTGACTCCTCCTAAAGTGAGTCGTTGAAATAGCGAGATTAACGAGGAAGAAATAACATTCGATAATGATACGTGTCTCGTTATTTGAACGTTTCTGTCTGTCCCCTTTAAGCTAATTCATTCCATTAGAGATCTGCAAGTTTTTAAAGGTATATTTTTTGAATTTCTCGTAATGCCTCGTGCGAATGGAGGTTAATGCGGTTGATGCAGCGGTCGTGTATCGTTTGGGTTGACGGAGTCGCGCAGAAACTCTCAATTGAAAGTCTCAAGCCTGTACAATACTTACGTTGATGAATCCGCGATAAATCAGAGTACGGCATTGACAGAGACGAGTACAAAAGTGAAAAATCAAGCATAAACGATCGATAAAACCTTTGAGCACTTTAATGCGCTCGATATTTCAAGTTAACGTTAACGTTATCTCCTCTGGCAAGCAAGCAAAGCTTTATTCGACGCAAAATTAATTAAAAGCTTCGATACGTCCATCTTCTTCGAACAACGACTACGGGCGCAACTATAGTAGCTTGGGTTCAGTGTTACTAATGAGACGTGTTTTCGAAAATATTCGACGCGCAACTATACGATGTGGTTCTTAAACAGCTAACGAAACAAATTATACTTCAGTCTGAGTTCTTATGGTAAAACAAATGAAAATTACCACTCAAAGAGCTGGACGTTGAGATTTAATGGGCAATAAATGTAGGCTTGAAGGTAAAAAAAGAGGCTCAACGCAAACACGTGCAAGATGATCATTAGTAAATTACATTAATAGTTGTAATTTGTTAAGAGGACACCTAAGAGATTAAATGTATTATAATTCGTACGATAAACAATGTAATAAAGAATGTACGAATGTACGAATGTACGACTAGCGAACGCGAAAACGCATTGCGAGATAAAGGATTAATGGATTTACAATGAACTTGCAATAAAGTCGACCTGCTAGCGTAGTAAAGTCGTAGAGTCTGCTGGTACTTCTCAAGTTGCGTGATACTTAATGAGAATGTTAACGAAAGCGAACGTTAACGAAATTTTTTCAATTTTGTACGTTAGCGCAAGGAAACGTTTGCATATAAATTAGCGTTCGGTTGCTCTTATACGTATCTTTTGGACGTAAATATTCTCTTCAAAGGATTTCTAAAAAGATCCAGTTATTGACCTCTTACCGAAATATAGTACCACTAAAGGTATTTTTTTACACTAATTTATTGCGCATGATTTGTATCCCTAGTGATTTCGCAGTATTCAAGATAATATAATTTTTCATACACTCGTAAGGAAAGTGAAAGTATAATATAATACTGCGGGAATTTCGTTCTTTTGTTAAACATAATACGAACGTAATATGAACCAAATTATAATTGCATGGTGTTGCCATCTAAGAAGATCGCAAATAAAAGGGAAATTGGAGTCTTAGAAAAGTATTGATAATTATTTATCACGGGTGTTAAAACATTAGTTGTCTGGACTTTAATTATTTTTACTTGATTATTTCGATTCGTTGTCCATGCACGCGCGCGAACGAAACCTTTATATACTTGGATTCCTATTTTGAAGTTCCGAAGTTGATCTGTACTTCTACAATAAAAAAAGAGTAACACCTTTTATGAGAAAAGTTCTTCTTACCATTGAATTTTCGATTAAAGATGCATTTTATTGCGCAATAAAAATGGTAAATTATCAATGTAAGTTATTGCGATTCATTGCCCATGCAAAAGACCTCATAAAATTGGTTGGTAATTCCTTGACAACGTTGGTTTGACAATATTTTGGTGGTTTTATTTTTAAATAAACGGGGCACGTCACGTAACATTTTCATACGATTACAATTTCTTCTCCCGATAACACTTTCTTATGGACAAATATTTCATTCTTTTTTATTTAACTAATATTGCTCAATGCCACGCAATAACTTCCAAATCTTAATAATTTATTTGAAATATGTACGTTTTTACATATCTGCCGTAGAATTAAACAAATTTTCTCGTTATTCACGCAGCACAACTTACACCAAGTAATATGTATTCTGCGTAAAAATGTTAATTTTCTTTAATAACTGGTACTTTTCTCATAATGAATAACCAATAAGACATACGTAACGATGGTAGCAGAAGACAAAAAGTAAAGAAGGCAAAAGGCAAGAAATTCATTTCCTTAATATGTGCTTTTTGTACTTCGAATCGGTTATTCATTGTGCCGGTATTACGGAACCCTTCTTTTTTCTTTTCTTTTCCGAAAAGTAAAGAAACCGCGTCCATAGATAAAAATGCATTTAATCGGAATCTAGATTTGTAGCAAATTGCGTCGAAAGTGCGAATAGCCAAAGGATTACAAGCCACCTGCTAGTCTAGTGTTTAATTAACAAAGGCACGCATCGAGCTTGACCGTACGCGAATGTGAGTACCTGTACTGCGTGATCCATTAAGTCACAAAGCCCATGCTTCACTTCAGCCTCTTTACTCCAGTGTCGTATACTGGGCGATGATATGCAAAGGAAATCGAGGCTCGTTATCTGCCTTTGTAGCCATTCGTTATGGAAATGTGATCAGGCCTTGTGAAAGAGGTTAAACATAGAGTGCAGATGCATAACGGATTACTCGGGCAACGATCATTTGCGAAGAAAGCCACGTTTTAGCGGACCACAATTTCTATGATTTAAGAGTTGCAACTCAAATGCGTCTAATCACAAAAGTATGCTGAATAGGTATCGGTACGCCTGTATCGGTACTCGTAGTTTGAACTTTGATGCGATAGATTTATTTTTCCGAATCGCTGTAAACTCAATCAAAACGTGTCATCGTACGTACTATAAATCTTCATTTAAGACTGAACCATTTCTACCAAAGTATACATATTATTGACTATATTAACCGCACCTATTACGATATTGTTCGAGAGCGTTCATCAACGATTATAGTTACGAAAATATAAGACGTGTAATAATTATATAATTAAGCTTTAGGGCGTCCGGAGTAGCGATTAAGAAAGAAGTTGTTTGAAGGGGATGAACGTTGAAAAAGAAGAAACCAGACGTATCAGTGCCATCTGTCAATGCCATAAAAATTACCGCATCCTATGTTCGAATGAGGAGTCGTTACAAAAACTGAACAAACTTGTCGTAAAAGGATCGAGAAAAATTAAAGGATACACGAGTTGCACAAACGTAAGAAAGTGCTAGCCAAAAAGATAGAATGCAAAATAAATAGTAGAAAACGTTTCGATGGCGCATTTGAATAAGGGAAGATGTACCGACGGATAAAAATGTAGCAAGGTGCGCGCGCGCGCGTGCACACACCCACGCAAGAAAGGCGAGTCGGAACATGGATCATATTGATCCGTGAATACCGACGTAACGTTAGGCTTACTAAAACATAGTTATATCGCAAAGATTTAATATTTTTCTAATCCACATTGGAAGTTGTTATTAAATTTAATTGTTAAGGTATTACAATACATACATATCATGCATATATTTACTATATATTGAACTAAATTGCATCTGTTACTTTTTCAAATTTGAAATTGAATTACCAAAGATTTTAATCAAACATGATGGGCTTAGTCTCGTTCTGATAAAAACAACAATTCAAATCTGTTAAAAGGGATGACAAGAGCTACAATTAAAACTAGTTCTTATGACCGGTCGAGTGAAATTTCATTCTTTTAACGATCTTCTTTCTACTTACGAATGAATCACTGAGCTACGCGAATGTTGATAAAATCTTCATCTATTTATAGACATTGCAGCCACGGCAAAGCAGTTCAATATTTGGATGATAGGTACAGCAAAGTCTTAAAAATGTGAATGTTCGCAAAAACGATATCTGGACAGTTTTTTTAAGATACAAAGTGTGAAGGGTATAAGCCATAAATTGAATGTACATGGGCGGATGCTAAGGGAGGCTTGTAGTAGCAGATCGACGCGAGTATTCGCTTACAATTCTTGTCATTTCTTTACATAAATTTTCAACCGAAATTTCAAAACTTTTTATAAAAGTATTATTAGACGGTCCACGTCTGCATATACATAACGAAAAATAATCATAAGACGAATCCGAGATGTGTATCTAATTCGTTATTTATTAAAACATGTTTTCCGTTATCTTAAATAGACTGCGTTAATGGAAAAATATGTCGACAGAATTGTACAAGTTAACTCACAAAAGCTGACAAAATATCTTATTTAATGATAATATAAATTATATTATTAAAACAATCGAATTTGAGTGAAAGTAACTAATATTTTATAAAAAGAAAAGGAAAAACTAGAGAAAAGTTTGGTCTCGTTATTCTCTTCTGATTAAACGACATTTAAAAATAAATATCATTTTCATTCGCAATTTTGATTAAAAAACTTTATACAACACACGTACAAAGACCATTAATAAAATGAATCATTTGAACAAAAATAGGACAAATACTGTATATGGTTGTAATATTGCATATAGTTAGCAAGTAACGCATAAAATGTACACTGTGAAAAATTAAGTATTCTGCAGTGGGATAATGTGCAAAGGGTAATTACTTCGATTTCGATTACGTTAATTTTATTCAATTTACTGCTTTAATTCAAATTTATCAATGTATTGGAATTTTTGCATCTGCTATTATCGAATAATAAAAATGATGTTTAATTGGTTTTAATTCTATTTACATAGTCTTGGTTCTATGTTTTGAATGATTAGTACTTGTTAATTTTCTACGTATTTTATTCCATTTTCACTTTCCAATGCTGTCAACTTTTTTCCTGCGTCTAACCAGTCGCATAGCGTAGCTAACCAATCTCATTTTTCATACCATTTTTGGCATAAAATGGAACCTATTAGTTGAAAAAAAAAAAAAAAAAAAAAAAAAAAAAAAAAAAAAAAAAAAAAAAAAAAAAAAAAAACTAAATTCAATTTATTCGTAAAATAAAAATGTTCTATATAACTTGGTATTACATTCTACATTCGATCCCGTTAAGCAAGCTGCGTACAACTACCAATATGCTTTTAGAAAGTTATAATGGATACAGCAATTCAAGTTTGTGCTTCGATTCGTTGCACAACGATGTATCTCTTCAAGGTAGAAAGATATTATAACGTTCTAAATTATATATTGCTTTATGCATGTGGTAGCAATACGAAACTGGCTTGCTTAAGATAAGATATATTTTTCTATTTTTGCAGTTCCTTGGTGTAATTTAAAAAGTTACCTTTTCGTAAGCGCTTGCAACTTTCGAATAAAGTATTATTACAAAAAGCGTTCCGGCTGACATTAAATCTCGACACGCGCACGTACGCACAAACGCATGTGCGTGCGTGCGTGCGTGCGTGCTTAAAAGTCACACGATTAAAATTAGCAGGAAGTGCGCGAGAACTCTTTCCTTGAGAATGTCAACACAATTATCATAAGTTACATCACGTTAGAGCACGCAAATCTATTCTGCATTTATTATGCTCCGTTAAATGTTGTACATTGTTTGTTATGATCAATGTATGAGCGCGCATAAGTCTATGGATGATTAATAATTTCAAGCATACAAGTATTTTGTTCATACGAAGGGACAACAATTGTAAAAGTTTATCTTAAAATAAAATAGAGAAATCATTTTCAAAACCTAGTCAAAATAATATTTTAAGCACGATGACTCGAGATATATCTATGAGTGCACGTTACGATTATCACAATTAAAATTTTAAAATATTATTCCCATCCGAAGTGGAATCAGTCCTTTAAATTTAACCTTATGCTTCCTATTATTTCTCGATTTCATTATCATATCAAACGAACTATGGTAAAATATGAAAAATAATATTTGAATAATATGCATATTCGAATAAACCAATTTTATGTTCTTAAAGGTTTAAGTCTGGTTGAAAATTATTCGAAAGATATTCTACTTTAACCGAAGGCAGCTCAACCTCCAATACTTTTGTTACAAAACTAGAGGTATTAGGAGGCTTTAATGATGAAAGTTCTGTTGAAAGGTAAAGTAAGTGTCGATGACACGCAGAATGAAATTTTAGTTTACGTTAATTATTGCAAAGGATGTAAAAATTTGCCAATACTTGATGTAACCGATGAAATGCAATATAATATCAATAAAGCAGTCGATATCCTGCGACAGTGGGAAGAAATTATTATTTTTTTATTCATTTTTTATAAATAAAATTTGATTTCATTTATCGTACCATTAAATATTCTTTTATTTTTTGGGAATCGATGCAATAATATTAATAGTCACATGAACCAATTATCAATTATTTGTTTAAACAATAATTGTTTTTTTTACAACTAATACGTTCTTATAAATACCACGAGAGTGGATGCAAATGTATAAAAGGGGGCATTAATAATAAATAAATAATCAAATTTAGACAAATTATAGCCGATACAGTAATACATTTTAAGGAATAGATGTACTGAAATAATAATTTTAAGCGATAGAATAAAGCGCGAGAATAACAAGTTAAAAGTTGTCAATTTTCTAATCAAATGCAAAAAGTAATAAATTTATTATAAGGCGAAAAAATGTCATGTGCGCACGTATAGCATATAAGGATATTGTCACGCAAGTACAAATTCATCTACATATCTAACCCACACATGTAATGATTATAAAAAAATATTGAAAGGCAAAAAAAATTTGTTTGTACGTAATTATAACTAACGTAAATAGTAATACGACTAACACATACACAATGAACAATCCGTCTACGAAGTTTTAAAATAAGTACGAAGACTGGTTAAACTTATTAATAATACAGTATTCGGCGAATATGTGTAATTTATCGATAATCCAGAAAAAATCACGTACGACAGAAAGCATTAGAACGAAGTCTCTTGATTTAGTATCCATTAGTCTACTCGTTACATTGAAATATTATTACAAATTTATCATTAGAAAAGTTCTGCGATAAAATTATATTTCTGCTTAATAATGAATTCATTGAAATACGAATAGCATGAAATGAGCAATTACAACTTGTGTAAAAAATATGATTCGTATAGGTACGCATATAAAACGCACTCTTTTATCAATAGTTTTGCACAAAAGAGATAATGTACACAATTAAATACATTACTTGAAATTGAATGAAGTTGTAAAGCGAAGAAACGACCTGCTACTATAATCCGCTCTATAAGATCTTGTACGTGAGAATAGTTTGAACATAGTTTGAAACAAAAGAAAAAGCGCGAAGCAGCGTTCGAATCTCGAAGACAATGCTCGCATTAAAATAACGCGGAATCATACCTTTATGTAGTTAAATTCCTATATTGAAAAAATAAAGGTAAAAGTGTATAAAAGTAAGTAGTATATAAAAGACTTTGTTAGCTTCATAGCGACTTCAAAGTGGATTGGTGAAGTTCAGTGCGCAAAGGATGATCGACGTCATTGCATTCCAGATGTTTTTCTAAGGGCGAATAATACATATCGGTATTGTGATACATATACACTCTTACCAGTTACGCTTATAGGTTGCTACAATTTTTATCTATATTCTCTCCTTCTAATTAACAATGTACGCCGGAGTATGAAGTACTGCATTCGAAGTCTATATGTCACATGTATGTTTAAGTTAATATTCACGAGTGCATGTCTCTTTTGGGAATAGCTCTTACGACAAACTCGTGACATTACGTGCAATTTCTTCTAGGATAAAATGACATTTAATATTATGTATTAGTTATTACGTTATTGTGTTACTGATCACTTTACTCTTGATTACGCTTGATCAATTCTAGAACGCAGATCTAATAAATATTTAATGAATAAAGCAATTGAAAAAGAAAAAAATATATATATATATATATATATATATATATATATAAATTGAATATGATGGATAACCGTTGATAAATTATATACCTTTGTAATCAAATAACTTATATTTAATGCATATAAATTTATACTTTTATACATTTGTAAATTTTATACGTTGAATATTAGACTTATGAATCTAATAAGCTCGTATCAATTCAAATCATTTCGTTTGACATTTACAAATCACAGTATTAGATAACACGCTTCTCCACTACTGAAACAACTAACGTTATACATTTTTTAATATTTCGGAAATTCGATAAACTCGTCGTAAACGTACTAAAAAAAAAAATGTCTAAAGATTCATAAATCTATACAATTACCACAAGGTTGTGTCACACTTTTTGCCGTAAATGTTATTCATTATTTTGAAATAAAATCCGATTGTATTTTTGCTTCATAGTAAGGTTTATTTCTCAACAATCAGGATCTTTGAAGTGCACTTTGAAAAGGGCTACTACTTCGACATATTTAACTATTAATACGTAAGAAAAAATCATAAATAAATTTTCAGTCGATAAGTTCCTGTAACATAATCGTGCCTGTTCTTAAGCTGGAGTTACGTCCTATTTATTTGCGGTATTTAAGTGTTAAATTTTCTGATTTTCTCCTTAGTCAATCTTCTCAAACGAAAAATTACGCATGTAAACAGAATTAATTTGACCATAAAAATTAAGATTTCATAATTTTTCGAGAGAAAAGTTTGATGTGAACGACTCTCTATTAAATAAATGAATCATCAACAAAAGCGACTAAAAATCATTTCACCTAATTCAATAAACTCTTGGGAGTCCCTCATTTTTTATCCTTGAACATTGAATCTCAAACTAAACGATATTCGACGACGAGAAGAATCGAATTGTATTAAAACGCATTTTTTACGAGTCGTGACGGAAAAAAATGTAAATTTGCTTTCAGCTTTTACGCAAATTGCCTACTCAAATTGTCTGATTTACAGAAGATAGATCGATGTTCAGGGAAATCTTCGATAAATGAAATACGTTTATTTAAAGATCGCGAATGTACACAGTTATATATATATTCTTATTTTCCTATATTTATAAAATTAAGTTTTCTGCCTATATTTGATATTTGAGTTTGATAAAAATAGAAATTTTAAATTTAACTTTAATATGAATTTTCCAGATGTATTTTTCAGTCAGAAATATTATTCTGTATTATTTGCAAAAAATTAAAAAAAAACATTATTAAGCAAAAATCTTTTTACAACTACAATGTCTTTCTTTTGTTATTTTCAATATAACTGGTTCATTGCAAGAAATACGCGTTTTTAACGCAGATGTTTAGAAATTAGACACGCATTATGTCCGCCGTTTAATAATATATATTTGATAATCTGATTTATGAAAAATGGATTTAGCTGTTTTATGCAAATATCTTAAATATCATACATAATGTGTCATTACGTAAAGTAACAAAAATGAATAAGAATGATTTATTCTGTCAAAGTTGGAAAGAATGCTGGAAAACGTGCTAAATCTACTTATCTCTTTAAAATTCAGCCAAAGATAAAAGATAAATTTCTTTAAGAAAAATCTTGTATTTCAAAAATAGTTTACTTTTATAAAAATAAAATGTAAAAAAGCTGTGTAAATAAGTTTCACGCTCGGCATATCGTTTGCTTTCCAATTGAGAAATTAAACGTGTAATCAAACTTCTATTTTAAATGTTTCAATGATAGATTTATGCATTACTATAATTGTAAATTACTTTGAAAATTTTTTGAAAATTTATTAGATTGAAATAATACAGATAACCGATGTTAAAAATATTGAAAATGTATTTGAAGGTTCTAACATTGTATACAATTCCAAGTTATTTGTAGTCAACTGTTGTATTTAAACGATATAAATAAAAGATATAAACAGAAACATGAAACAATTCCTTATTACGAGAAAATTAATTTAAAAAAATAACTTTCAATGATTAAAAAAAAACCGTATAAATAATGTCTATAACAACAAACGATGAGTGATTGAATAATTTCCTTAAAAAGCCAAAAGAACATAAAAATACGATATATACAATATATTAGTATGATAGAAGAAATTGCACGTGATCGAGATAGGAATTATAAATTTAGCGAGCAAAGTCTTCGAGTTTTGCGTAGTACATAAATTTAAATTCGCTCTGAGTATTAAACGTAATGATTTTAAAAATCAATATTTTAATACACACACACACACACACACACACACACACACACACACACACACACACACGAACACACACACACATCAGAGTACGAACACTTAAAAACAAATTTTTTATGTATAATAGTAATACAGAAGCAGTTTATGATGTTACAGAACTGATATGTCATCATTACTTTCCAAAAGAAAGTATAGCGAAGCGAAGAGATTTGAATTAATATATGATTTATTGATTTTTGTTCATTAGAAAATCTAGAAAGAAATCTTTGAAATTTCCACGCATGCAAAATACATATATTATTATTAGTTTCTCCAAAATTCTCGTTTCTTCGTTATATATTTTAGAAGTATACTAATTTATAATTCAGCAAATAATTGAAAATATTTTATGGTAAATTATAGTACATTAAGTTGCTCAATAAATGTTATTAGTAACATTTTAATTTTGTGTATTACATCATATGCTAACAATTATTTCCAAGATTTTAAATACAGTGGAACTTTGCAATAAATCGTGAATTGCAGCTTTTTTGCGAGAATAAAATTTTAAAGTGACATCAATAATCTTAGTATTTTTTATTTTTCAAAATTTTATTCTTTATTTATTTAAAATATTTTACAGGTAACTAGGACTAATTCTGAAATATTTTATGTTGTTTGAAATATTACTAAATTTCAATTATGAATGCTTAGATGGATTGAATCATTATTAATACAATATTTATTACTCAATAAATTAAGTCATACAATAAGGTAAATGGAGATAATAATCGCTATTTAAAAACTTAAATTAGAAGCCAAATTAAACTTAACTATGTTTGGAAAATGAATAATAACTTCGGAATTGAAAATCGATTAGAAAAGAATAAATTAGTAGAATTTTATTTTTATAAATAAAATTAATTAAATCGATGTTTTCTTGTATAAAATTTATTATATAAGCAATATTATTAAGAATCACCTTGAGAATATTTTGAAGATTTTCTAATTGTCGATTTTTCAAAAATTTCGTGTAGTCGTATAAAAGTTATCAGCCTCTATTCCGAAATGTCTAAATCGAAATGATGGTGAATTGAAGAAAAGGTGTTTTCAACCGACTTATATACCTCTGGCATACTTGTTTTAATTTTTCGGACAATTTTATTTTGTACAAAAATAATCTTAGTACGCCCGTCGGTAATTATTGACATCGTAGACAATATATCGACACGCAGAGCCTCTACTGTTTCATACTCTGGTTTATTTTTACACGATTAAAAGTTCCTCAATTTTGTATCAAATAAGGAATTATGGTAAGCAATGACTGTTCCAGAGGTGTACCTATTCTTCTCTTTCTGCTATTTTGTTTACTTGCATTTGAAACTTTCAAGAAGTCACTCGAGTCAATAATCTTTAATCAAAATCACTTTTATCATTAGCCGGAAAAAATGCCGCGTCGAAAATATTATTTTATAAGTTTTTAGCAAACACTAATCCGTGTTACACAAAATGATTATGAAGTCTATGCACTCTTGAGAACAATGTATTCTCGCTGCAACTATATCGTCGTTGATAAAATATTGATCTTTCTGTTGATAAATGCTATTATAAAGCAAGATGGTCTCATGGTCATTGCGTAAGACTTATAGCTCGAGGAAAATGCTCATCTTCTAAAAAGGAAAACAATTACGAGTAAAAATGGCGTAATTACTTTTGTCAACCTTGTTGGGTGTGCGAAATAAATCGTTCGGAGATGCTCATTACATTTAAATTTCTCGAATACAATGGAAAAACTTGGCAATGGATCGGCAGTACATTCTTAGCTCCTCATCAGCACAATCAAAGAGGGCATTTTATCTTCGCATACCGTTGGGAATGACCTATGAAGAACCCATCGAAGCCCAGTAGATTGATGCTATTATTCAATTGTCGGAGCTATTAAACAAGCCATTTTTAATGGTGTGTGTGGGGGGGGGGAAATGTGGAAATACATCGGCACCAATAATTATTTTTCGATCGCGTCGAGTAACTAGATGTAATTTAATAAATAAAATTTAATAGATGGGAGGTACCCTGTAAGTCGAAGCAATATAAATACCTGGATTGTACGTGCTTCATTGCTCTTAATACGCGAAAATGTTCGTGCTAGTTAAGAATTTTTCTCCAAGAAAGTTTCAAAACACGAATCGACCAGAACTCTGATTAATAACTTATCCTTCATCTGCTGAAAGATCTAATATAGTGGTGTTAGCAAAGTTGAATACGAATATCGCGCTAAAACTTGGATTGTAAGAGACACAACCTCTTGAAGTAGTACATCCGTTACTTTCGAATCCGTGGCTTTCTTACACCAGACGAGTTGACGCACGTTGACACGCGTCGAGAGACAGGCAAATACAATGCAATGGTCTTCTTAATAAACGATGCATTCGTTAAGAATTTACGTAACGGCGTTCAATGTTACGACTCTGAAACAATCAAGTCTTTCGAAACTAAATTGCTGTTTTTGTTGGACGCCATTGCGGATTTGCATAAGCGACATTGACTTTTTCTCGCCGTAAAATCTTGGCAGTGGAAATTTTTCAATTCTACTAATGTAATTGGCATGGTTAGTCGCCAAGCAAATGTTCCTAATTACGTAGAATCTAATTGTAAAATGAGAAAAGAATGGTTGATAATGTCAGTGAATGCGTAAATATACGAGTATTGAATTTTTCAATTTGCTAAAAGACTCTGGTTGCTCCGGTTGCTCCGGTTGCTCCGGTTGCTCCGGTTGCTCTGGTTGCTCATAAATAGTTGAAAAGTACAAATTCATAAACAACGCGAGAGTTATCGGACGTAAGAATAATCGCGAAAGTATAACTGTCTTGTAATATTTCGGATCAGTCTCTTAAAGAATACCTCAAAATAGCGTCTATCTGGATTTCAATGTTTACAAACTAAATTATTACGATAGTTTTCAAGCGTTTTTAGTGTTCGAGTACGAAAGCTCGGGCCTATAAGTGAATCGCTCCCAGCGTTAAAGAAAGATACTTGCTTTCGATTATTCATTTAATAAGGAGAAACTTTTCTCTCTTCTCTTGATGATTTTAAGGGCACATTATTTGCCGATACGTGAATTCTCATTCTAAGACGTCAAATTCGACCTTTCAAGATGCATTATAAACCAATTGCTTATTACACACACGTATCCGAATACATACTCAAGATGAGAACATCTTCTGCCTTTTTAAAGGTGAATTTCTGCAGATGATGGGATAGGAAAATGAAGTTGTACTCGCAAGATAAGGATTGGAGCTGAGATTCATGACAACGCTAGAAGGGCCAAAATATATTTTGATAATTATTAAGAAAAAGAACAATGAGCTGAACTCTAGATCTGAGTTGAAACATTCTGTGGTCTGGAAACAAGTAGAAATTCAGAATTCGCTTTAATTTTGAAGTTTTATAACCACTTATCAAGGATGAATCTTCATAGGTGACTGGAATAATAAGAAAGAGACAAATACGCCGAATTGTTTATTAAACGCGAATGGATGCAAGTGAGAATTCGCAATGATTGCACTAGGATAAAATGACGAGTAAGCAGAAAAAATAATGCCAATCTTAATCAACGCTATTTACGCATGAATGTATCTCTTTACAATATGCAGGATCCAATAAGTAGTGCAACGGAAGTTAGTCTCTCACATATCATCTTTCTCGTCATTCTCGAACACTTTCCACAAACTCTATTTATTCCACGAAGTCGAATAATTATTTACCTAAATTGAATGAAGATAGTGTAATTTGTTTATAATTTATTGAGTTAAGACTATATATTCTACAGGATAGCATCTAACGATCATTGTTTAAATAATTTATATCGGTTTAGTTCCGAGTGTAATATTTATGCAGAGATAGTACGTAGGTATTAAAAATTTCAACTTATTTTAACAGTGTGGATAATGCTTCATTCTATTCATTGACAGCAACAAAATTTTCGCGTGAAAAGAAATACGGCTTAATAATTAAATAATCCTTATTTTCTGTGAATGTATTTATTGATCATTCGCTTATGTATTATAAATATCTGTAATCTTATGAGTACTATTTATAATCGAATATTCTAAAAGAAGCTTGAATTTTGTTAGCAAACGTTTATGTATCTTAGAAACACGTTGCGGCTTACAAAGCCGCATCATTCGCCTAACGAGTCTTTTAATATTTTGTCTTACATTTTCAATTATTTCTGTTTAAATGTATCTAAATTAATTGAAGAAATATCGTATAACGAAGAAACAGAATTGAAGTAGTGATTCTATTGTCAAAATATTTTTATGCTCAAGCTCTTAGTAATTCGTCTTTTCGTATAATCATTATTATTTAAATTTTTAACTCGAAGGCGTTAAATATGCTACAATAATGAATAAATATCTTATTAGGTTTATTGCCTCTAAGGGAAATAGTTGATGCTGTTGCAATTATACATTCATCATTAACATTTGCCTCAATCGTTAATTCCTATGCTTTAATATTAATTTATCGTGAATGAAAACAAAAAGTTCTTTTAAAAGCGTTTCAATATCACGAAGAAACTATATGAATTAATAATACAATATAATATTAGTTGATGATTACAATGTATTCTTTGTATAAGCGTACAACGCGAAAAAATTGAAAAAATACATTAGTCGATCACTCGAATAATCTGAAATGAGATTCATTTGTAAATACGCTTAAGGTAATAATTGACTTATCAAACTATCATCAAGTTAAAAATATTTGGAATATACGTACGTGTATTATTGCCGGAATAATTAGGTTAAGAAAATGGTGGTTGGTGATCCACTGAACGTTACATATCATGAATTCTGCCTAATATAGACACAGTATAAGAAATTAAAAAGAAGAGCAAACCTTTACTACACTTACTACATTTGCTACATTAGCATTAATATTAGTCGAGCTTGTCAACACAACACATTTATACACGACGCCCCCATTAATGGAAATTCTTAATTCAATTACTGCTAATGCTTTTACATCAATGCCTTATTAAAACTTTGTTCGTTATAAAAATATATAATGAAAACTTCGCAACGCGATCGCGGACTTAAGTTGCAATAATCATTACAACTGTTTAACTAATTTTCTTCATATTTTTCTTTTTAATCGATTACGAAATTACGAATCTATATAAAATAGTCATGATTTATCACTGCGTATTTACTACTATATGATCTTCTTCCCTAAATAGCTAAATAGGTACACGTTCTTTTTATCGTTGTACATCTAATTTAAATTATTTTACTTTACTTTTGTAGAATTAAAAATATCAACGACGCGATTAAAACTCTGAAAATTTGACTGTGCAATGCAGCAGAAGTAACAGTTCCCGATACTCCATTATAGACGCGAATCTGGTTAATTTTTCTAATTTGTAAATGAAATATATTAAATATAAACGGAGAATTTAATCTTTTATTTAGAACTTATAGCAAGCAAACGTGCTTCTATTTCTTTTCTAATTAAAGTCAATCTCGTTAATCGAGTCTTTTAACGTCGTTTAATTAAAGTAAAAAAAATTTGTTAACAATCGTGTAAAGTGATATAACTGATTCATTTTTGTATAAGAAAAGACGTATAGTACTGCAATTCTTCTCTTAATTCCTTCTTTAATTAAAAATTTAATTTTTTTTTTTAAATCAAATTTTAATTGTTTGCATAAGAATGATTTTTCAACGTAGAAGTAAGAAAAACTAACGCCCACCAGTAATTCACAATACATTTTTTTACATGTATATTGATGTGTTTCGTTTTTTTAATTGATATAAATTTTTTACTAATTACATTCAAGTTAAAGCCAAGCAAGCAGAATTTTATGATTTTTCAAGTAACAATTTCAAATAATCATTTGAAAGGTACTCCTATTAAATTTAATCTTAGGAATTAATGAATTAATTAAACGTATTTTTCCATTTGAACAAGAGCCCATTTAGATTGTAGTACGCATATATATATATATATATATATATATATATATACACATATACACACATATACACACATATATATACATATATTACGTATTATGCAGTGCGTATAAATATCTAAATTTCAATGAATTATATCCGTGTGTGGTATAAACAGAAAAATTGGAGTTCCAATATTTGCACGGATAAGCTTCTGTAAGTCACACAACATGGAAATACATGCAGTTATAAAAATATCAAAAAATCTGGGCGTAAAGACCCAACGGATAAAATAGGCGTGTGATGAACAAGTCTCGTAAGAATTAACGTAAAAATTAACCTTCTAAATATCCTTTAATTTTTATCATCTCCAATTATCTTGCGAAAGCTTTAGAAATATTGTATTATTCCTGCGCGTCTTATTAGTCTTTTCTCGTTGGTCGTATCAGTCTTATCAGTGTACATCATCAAAATTCTATATAAGTCTGAAGTTAAACGAAAACCAATATATTCGATTTGAGTAGATTTACCATTATTTTAAAAAAGTCCTCAAACATTTACCATTTAAATTCGCATATCAGCTTTATATTGTCACTTTATATTAGCTTGCAAATAATTGTAGCGTATTTTTAAATAACGGTGCGTTTTACATTAAAATTTTCTTCGAACATACTTTAAAATTACTTTTATATCCTATTTTCTTGATGTGGATTACCATGACGGTGTGTTTGTAAATAGTAAAAAAGTTCACGTTTATAAAAAGCTGTTATTGATCAAATAGAAAATTTCATGTTATGTAATTTTGGACTTTTTACTCTGTAAATACGTTTTATCCTCTAATATTATTTTTCGTGTTTAATTTACATTGTAGCAAGAGATTTGTGTCTTGGGAAAAGAAATTTTTTATAATTTCTTCAATTATTGATTTCGATTATTGACAAAAAGCAAAATTTCTTTACGTTTCATATTGACTTGACGATGCAAAATTCGTTCAGTTTTGCTATCGTGTAACACTGAAGTACATAACACTTCTATTTTTCGTCAAAAATGGGATAAACATTAATTCAATACTCGTACGCTCCTTGTACTTTATTTAGAAAGACTTCGAGATTTTATTTCTGGGTGTTTATAAATTTTTTATGCGAGTTTATGAAATTGCCATTTGAAATGCCTGTTTACCAGATTATTCTCGTGTTTATTTCGATTAATCTAACATCTCACGAGACTCGTGTACAAAATCACGCTCTAGGATAATTATGAATGTTAGTAACTTTAACCCACTGATACTACAGATTTTTGCCGTTTGGATGTTTACCGATACTACTACTACTATTACTATTACTATTGCTACTGCTGCACGAAGAGAAGATCTTTTACTTTATTATCAGTTCAGCGCGATAATCGTTAATTACTTGCAAGCCCATTTACAGAAATAAATTTTGTTCTGGATCAAAAAATGATTTTCATCGCAATTACTCTGGATATCAGAATTCATAGAAATAATAAAAGTGATAAGTCTGTAAAATTTGATAAATAGTATTAAAGTCATGCAAGAAATATGAAAGAAGTGCACATCTACAGCTACATGTTTTACTCGGTAAAATAAATTCACGAATATATAATTATTTTAAGGAATGCGAATAAAATACTAGTAGAGTTTCTTTTATATACATTTTACATAAATCGAACTAGCGGCACTGATAACGAAAATTTTTTTAATAAATTATCTGCTATCCGCTACTTGGTAAAATAGATTTCTGTGAAAGATAGTTTATACAACTGGAAAATAATATTACAACATCCCGCGTAATATCAAAACACCAAATTACGTTCGACCTTCTCGGATTATACGAAGAAAAAAAGTTTTTAGACACGCCCATGTTTCGATTTTTATCTATATTTTTACTGTATTTTTATACACACGTGAAAGTGTGTCATTTTCCTGACGATTTCATTTATTAATTATTTACATTTATTATATACAAATATGTAGAAGTGTACAAGTACAATAAAGAGCTATGCCCACACATGATGAAAAATGAATCTCTTAGATTTCTCAAAAGAGTGTGTAAATAAACATTTTATTCCAATGCAAATACATCTAAGTTAAGATAAAGATTTTATAAAATAAAACGATGGTCATTGAAATAAAAATGCACTGGTTTAAAGCAAGAAACCTTTTGCAAGAAATGAATACAATTTTTATTAATTAGCAAAAACATTTGCATTTGATAAAATAACTTTGTCTCTCAGCGTATTAGAAGTAAAATTATCATGCAGAGAATAGCAATTACTGTAAAAGAAATGTAAATAGAAACGTATTGTTTATCACCTACAATAAGTTCTTGGCTTATAATCGTATGAACTTTCAAGTAATTAATTATACCAAATTGGCAAGTTTGTAATTAAAATCTTCATGATATTCCAATTTTAATTTAATTTAATTGTTTAATTGGAAGAATTTTTTTTTTTTTTTTTTTTTTTTACCTTTAGAGAGTTGAAAAGAAAATACAATTATATGATAAAATAATAATGTAATGCAATAAATCAAGAATTTGCTTAACTCTACGTATTTATTGCAAGTATTTTTATGAAAAAGTATTAAGGTATATTTTTACATACATTATAAAAATATATTTGCAATAGTTTTAGAATACAGTGGAAAAGAATTAATTAGGACTACAACATTTTATTACTGAGTTTTTAAGAAATCGTGAATTATGCAAATTAAGAAATTTTGCAATTACGTAATTGACTCTTATTAATGTAAGCATGAAATAAGGATATGACCTAATTTAAAATATTTGCAAAGGTAAAACATTTGAAATCGACATCTAACGCAATACCGATTAATCGAACTTTTCCAATTTTTTAAAGTATGATAAATCCTTGTTATTCGAAAGATCAAAGTCATTGTATTTCTTAAAAACTTATTTAGCATCAAAATTTGCTTAAAATGGTGCATTTTATCAAAAAAAAAAATATAAACTTTTAAAAATTACTTTTTAAAAATTAGTTTGTTTTGTTGAAATTGAAAAATTCACGAAATTCACGTAGATATTAGTTATACATCAATAAAACATTGAACTTCAACAATGCTAAAATTACTGAAAATATTACAAAACAATTATGCTCTAAGACTCACCAAATTTTTTCGTGATAAAAACTCATGCTAGAGTAGTTAAATGAAGACGAATATAATCGATTGGAAAATTGTTTAATATTATTTAATAATGTTATTATTTAATAATGATCTGATAAACATAATTGGCCGATTTTTAAATAAGCATTTCTACGTATACGTATACTGAAGTAATGCAATTGTAGGTAAAGTTGAATTAATTGAAGAGTTACAAAGGTATCGCTCGCGTGCATTTGTCAATTAGTGGATGATGAGAAGTGCAAACCCATCGTCATAGCAAGAGTCTTGCGTGATTAAGTTTTTCCTGTAAACTAGTATCGTATATTTACACGGTAAATGACATTTCTAATTACAGCGCCGATGTTCAATCAATACGTAAATCTAGCTAGTGACTTTTTGATCGGGCTCTAATAGTGATTAACAATGCATTAGATTTCTTCATTGTACTTTAGGTCTTAGATGTAGGAATTAGATGTATTTGTCTTTATTTAACGTGTAAAGGAATAAATTTTTATCCACAGATTTTCTTGGGTGACTTTTATCTAAAGGAGAACAAGATATATAAATACGTATATTGTTTTGCTTTTGATAATGAATGTTTACACAAGTAAGAATTAGAAAAAAATCACATTTGTTTAAGCACATTTTTGAAAGGTACCGATTGCACATCTATTGGAGTATTGGACTTATTGTTATTGCTTATACTATTATTATCGAATACTACTATTTATATGTGGATTTCTGTAGGACGAAGACACATGGATTATGTGCAATAATCCTCACCAAGAGTTATTAAAGTGTTGGTCATTTATAAAAAAAAAAAAAAAAAGAAGAAGAAGAAGAAACGAATCTGGAGGCAATTATAGGTGGTAATGTGTCGTAAAGCAATATTATAAGACTTTTTAAGGTTATAAAATAGCTAAACGTTCTTTACTCTTTTTATTATAAATTACAATATTGTTACATAAATATCATGAAAAAAATATATACGACATCGAACATTTTCTTCGTTATTTAACGCCAAATGAATTACAAATCGTAAATAAATACATCGCTAAGGAATGTATGTCCGGCAAGGGTTGTAAAAATACAGTTTAAATCGACCATTAAGAAAAAAATAAGGTAGATAAAAAAAAATCAAAAGGGCAGTCACGAATGTTTGTACAGTGAATCGATATTTCGAATAACGATAAAAGTCGAGCAATCTACGTAAGAAAATATTCTTGAGTTTGATTAAAAGCTCTTGAGAACCAATAACGTCAACTCTATCAAACTTTATCATGACTATTGTTTATCACCATTTACGCCATACATTCGTATGTATTCTGGACTTTATGCCATTGCAATGATTTCCTCGCCATTCAACTATTACGATACGAGTAAGCGTTACCCTGCATGTTGTACAACAAATTTTCGCAATGCATCACCGGGTACGTCGAAGACTGGTTCTGCGCAGTAATTGCATCGGAATACAAAGTAAATTTTAATTACACTCGCTCTAGTTAATGAAAAAGCAGTTATCCGTGTGTTGGATAATTCGGAGTATTCCTTCGACCCTTCATTTAGATGAAGCATTTATCAATTCTTTTTATACCTGCATAACTATTATATGTTTATTTGATAAGTATTTCCATGCATTCAGAATTAGGTTTGAATGCATTGCATATTTAAATATATTTTCATAAATACGAAACTAAATACGTTATTGTTAATCGGGAATAGCGCCATTTGTAACTGATATGTTTTATACGTATGAAAACAATTAGATGCAGACAAATTTTAAAAAATGTAAGATAATGATTGCGCAGAAGTGATGCACTTGAGCTTTACAATAATTGATAAACAAAAATATTCAAAATATATGTACACCGTCTGTCATTATACTATTATCAAACGTGGATTTAACTTGTTTTGTACGTTTGCATATTATCAATGTTAATAACATTTTACAAGCGATCTCGAGCGCCATAAGTGTATAAAATAAAATTGAGCAAAATGTAAGAAGAATGATTGCACGTACGAATGTACCACATATTTTATGATTAACACGATTGGCGCACAAGCTCGACATAAAAACTTTCAATTTCAAATAATTAACATATCTTTCTGAGTGAAATATGATACGGTTATTCATTATATACATTCTTCAAAACTATGAAAGCTTTCCAACGATCTATTAAATGTGCTGCTCGCCTTATTATTGTGGTTCAGCGCCTATTTTATTGCGGTTAAATTGTTCGATTTCCATTTAATAACGTGTATGTTTATCAGAAGGATACAAAAAATATGTATAAAATAAAAACCACCATAACCCACTGATATTTCATTGGAATATTTCTCGTGAAACACGGTAATGAGATTCCTGGTGATAATTATATATATATATATATATATATATATATGATAACAAATAAAAACATAACAATTGTATTTTGACAAAGGATTTTAATTATTATTCTTCCTAAACGATATACCGATCCTTATTTTTATAATTACTTATGGTTTTTTTAGACATACTTCACATTTCATAATATTCAAAGTACGCTTCTTATTTAACAGCTTAGCAAAGAGTAAGAAGGTAAACTAATTTCGTGAGCTTTAGTCATTAAAAAAAGAAAAAGCATTCCTAAAAATATAAACTAGCTATGTATTATTACTCCAAAAGTACCAACGCAACAGTAATTCGAATTTACACGTTTATACAGTACGTTACACCTATATTCGTTACCAAATTTATAAATTATGAAAAGGTATTCTTTCTGTTCCTTCGTTTGAAATGCGATAAAGTAAAATTTTGATTGCAATACTACTAATCAACAAAGTAGTTTTTCATGTGCACTTTTTTAAAATTTAAAGATTCCATTTCGATAATTGTAATTTCAAAAGAAAATATGATTTTAATCACTTCAAAGCAATTGCCACAACTATAAACATTTATTTTTTTATTCACTTACTTTAAAGTTATAAAGGTAATTTTAGTTATAGAAATTTTATAACAAACTTTTTAGTGCTACAATTACTCATAAATCACTTGTATGACAACTTAAACGTATTGAAACTCTATTATTGTATCTATTATTGCACCTATTAATGTAATTTACAAATTATATTATTAATTTGTAAATTATAATAATTTTATATATTTAAAAAAATAAAATCTTGTCTCCACCATTGTGAACTCTATGTTGTGAATCAAATAATTTAAGTTTAGACCCTTAAAAGTATTTCAAACGGAAACCACTGAATTATTAGTGCCTAATAAATATGAATTTATGATACAGATAGTATTAAAAATATCTTCATCGGTAGACTTATAATAAACTGTCATTTTAAATAAAAGGGTGAATATTTTTTTATTCGTACGGGTAGCATCACTGTATCGCTAACATGATTTTCGAAAAAATTTATTAACGGTAATAATAGTTTGCGCATGCGCACATGTAGTGAACCAACCTATTTTACAAGATTGTAACGACGCGGGAAAATGTTTCGCTGAGTGATCAAAAATTGTCCAAACACAGTGCTGATTGTCCATAAAGGAAAGTATAACCAATAGAACAATCGATCATTAAATTTAATATGAAATCGAATGACATATTTCATGAATGCATTTATTATAGTATTTTTTTGAGGTTTTCAAAAGTCATAATTAAATTTTTGTAATAGTAGAAATGCCTAGGTTTTAACCTTGATTTCAAATAATTTTTTTATAAAAATGTCAATTTTATCGACTATATCAACAGCACACGTAAGAAAACTTGGTATGTTTAAGATTAATAAATAAAAATTTTCTTGATATTGTTTTTACTTGTTAAGTTTAGTTGGTTGTTCCCATGTCAATTATTTACGTTATAAATAGACATAAATAATTATCACGAGCAATAACCAAGCGTTGCACATAAATTTAATTGAACATATTTTTAATCTAATTTTTAAGATCATGCAATTGTTGAAATTCGCCTGAGAGCATTAGAAAATATAATATCTAAATTACATCTTGGTTTTGAATGCGATTGCAATGCTGTCAAAAAAGAATTATTTCACAAGCTTTTTAAATGGTTCTCAATTGAACCTGTTATTGAAGAAGAAAAAGTATTGGATTTATTAATAAAATTAATGAAGGTAAATTAATTACTTAATATTTAATTAATTAATATATATTATATTTAATTCATTAAAAATATTCCTTTAGTTTGGTAGCGGTAGCTATTTAAATGCTTTTGGAAGATCACGATTTCAAAATGAACTACGTGATTTAAAAGCAAAATTAGATTCTCAATGGCATAATAAATTGGACTTGATGAAAGAAATTGCTTCAAATCCAGAAAAACTTATAGAAAACTTTAAGGTATTTATCATTTGTATAGTAAATTTTGTATTATTTTTATCGAAATATTTAAAATATTTATAGGAAGTACCTACAATCACGTGTAAAACCTCTGAAATTAATTATAATGATCAGGGTGAAAATAATCTCTTAGAATCAAGTAGTTTTACAGCTATGTCTCCATTAGATAGGTATTTAAATGATTATTTATAAAAATATTTAAAAAATTCAAATATTACATGTTAATTTGTTTTGAATGTAAATGTTATTTGTGCCATAGCTCCGTGCCATTTGAATTGACTATAAATTGCGGAAATGGTATGGTAATATCAAGGAGATCTGAAAGTAGTATCAAATGGTTAATAATGCCTTGGCAGGTATTAGCTTCGTCTGATAAGGGTGTTCTATCGACATTAGAAGATTCTTTAAATAACTCTATAGATATTGCTGTAAAAATGCAAAGTTGCCAATTTATTACAAATATTATGTTACAAGATTTTCCAGCGGAAGTCTTTCTTCACAGACCTACTACTGTTCATGTAAATTTTTTTAAAGTAGTAATTTAAATCTTTTAATAAGAAATAAGCCTAAATATTTAATTACCATATTCTTTTTTAGATTTTATTAGTTCTCCTACAGTCATATAAAAATGAATGGAATGCAGAATCACAAAAGTTAATCATAACAATACTAAAGACTTTACATAAGCTTACACGATCTCTTAGATTTCGAATATATTATTATTGTGATCCAAGTATTGCACACAAAGCACAAAAGGTAAATTAAATGAGAAATCAATACATTTGAATAGATATAAAAAATTAACTTTATACATGTATAATAGCAATGCATTTGTATATAGATTTTAGCAAGGAATTTAGAAAGCGAGGGTTATCAATTATCACAAGAAAGGGATAGTTCAGAAGGTGAATTTCCTGATCAAAATAATTATCCATGTCAAGCAACGGTAAATGGACTATTAAAAAATTTCACTGTTTGTTTAAGTCTAGTAATTTTTACTTATTAAACTTTTCAGAGATCTTGTAACAGAAGCCCTAGTTTGATAGATAATGCGGATGATGCAGTACTGCAATTACAACAAATGTTTATACCATATTATTGTACAGAAACTCTAATAAGTGTTCTTAAATTATTAAGCATTCCAAATGATTCTATTTGCCCTCTAAAGTTAGTTAGATATATTGTAGACTTAGTTCATGAACTTATACAGTTACTAATCACATGTGTTATGCCAACTGTCTGGTTTTGCAATGATAATATTGCCTTAAAAATTCATGAAAATCTAAAAACTTTATTTGAATTATTGAGTGAAATCTTAGATTATTTTGGACAGTTTAGTAATGTTGATTACTATAGGATAACTTACATGTACTTTTTGTGGATATCAGTCAAATTAATGAGTAATATTATGCCGCTAGAATTAGCTGATCAAGTTCTACCAAAGAAAATGAAACTATCCATATGTACTGCAATCATGGATGCTCCTATTTATTTAATGTATTCATCGTTGCATGTTACATTGCAGGAATACGCCAGAGTAATTAAAGAAATTTTCTGTTACTTTATTTATTTATATGTCATTTCAAAATTTTAAAAATATATTATTTTCAAT
The DNA here is from genome assembly GCA_018907045.1 of Wiebesia pumilae. NCBI lineage: Eukaryota > Metazoa > Arthropoda > Insecta > Hymenoptera > Agaonidae > Wiebesia > Wiebesia pumilae. Next base: position 116,290 of record JACCHZ010000192.1, on the reverse strand, counting down.
TTAGAAATTTCATGGTACACAAGAATGCGAAGCAATTAAATTATTAGATGAAACTCGCTTAATAACTAAATCAATGAAAACTGCTATTTTTTTAATGAAAAATTCAAAAGAGCAAGTTTATTCAGAAGAATTGAAAGCAATTTATCTGTCAAAGCTTAGTTTACTTTATCATAAAAATTTTAAATTAATAAGAAAATTTATAAGTTTAGCTCAGAATAAGGCTGGGTTAGTTATATAATTTTTAAAAATATTACAATACATAAAGGTATATTATTAAAAAGAAGTACCTTTATAATATTTTATTCTATTAAAGGTTTCAATTGAGCAAAGAAGATAAAGAAATAACAACAAAAATGGTACTCTCATTGCTTGCGCACAATGATAATGATGTACAAGAAGCAACATACACAGAATGCTGTTCGCTAGTTACAACAGTATTTGACGTTGAACATAATAGTAGATGTAGCTGGAAAAATTTAATATTCTTATTGGAACCCAGTATATTAACTGAAATCATTTGTCATGGTACCACAAATGAAAATGGAAAGGTATTGAAATTTTATGACATTTAATAATCTATATTTCATATATTTTACACTTAATTTTTAGATAAAAACTATGGCAGAAAATATTTTACTATTTTTATTAAAAGGAAAAGTTCAAATGACAGAACCTGGATGGTTGAAATGTTTAGAAGCTTTAATTCCAGTTTTACCTCTTTTACAATGTCTTGCTCATCCATTAACTTCCTTGGGCAAATGCGTTACAAAAATGTTAGATCCAGATGTTTTTTCTGATATAAATATTCCATTTATAGAGGTGATAATTTTATTTAGCACAAGAAAATGTTACATAATGAGTAGTCGCATTAATTAATTAAGTTTATCTATTCTTACTTATATTATTTATATTAAATTATTTGCATTAAAAAATAATTAATTTAAAATTGGAATACGTATACTAACTATTAAATTTTCATTGTAAATTCCATTATTCATTGTGTAGTATAGTCTTGTAAAGTCAAATTTTTAGATTAAAAATGCACATTATTACATTTTCTAAATTTCATTATACCTATTGAACAGGTTTTAAAAGGTAATATTAGACTTCTATTTTCTTCAATTTGCGACATAAGAGATGAAGCATTGTGCCGTTTACTCTGGTTACTTGCACAAGAACAAAATTCAACTCAGAAATTACCTCGTTTAACATCATTACACGGTCTTCCTCTTGGCTCTGTTTGTTTATTTGAAAAACAAATATCGGCTAAACGATGTGAAGGAAATTATCAGGTAATTTTTTAAAATCTATATATGAATTGATTTTGAAATTAAAGTTGTATAATTGATAAATATAATCTTTAAAATTCTTATAGAAAAGTTCGCTTATTTCTGTACTTGAAATGTTACAATCGTCAAATATTGAACCAAAAATGAAAAAATCGGCATTGGTGCAAGTTAGTGTAATGTTATCCGATCCATCATTACATAAATTATTTATTTCAGAAAATGGCTTACCATTGATCTTAAACATTTTCTCAAAAGCCTTGGTAAATAAACTCGTCTCAAAACAATGTATATTAAATTAAAATTTTTACTTTACAAATTCTATTTTACATGAAATTCAATTTTTCAGACCGAAAAAGACTTTGTCAACTATCCGGATTCAGTTATATCTATTATAACAATTTTGAAACTTCTTGCAGCCTCGGAATGTTCAGTAAGGATTGACCTATCAAATCGAATCGATATTTACTATAATATTTTGAGAAGTGAGTTATATTATAATTAAGTACAAAAATCATATTTAACAATAAAATTAATTTTCATCGTTAGGTTTGTTTCTTTATCCTAATAATGAAAGTGTTAAGATGGATGCTGCACAACTTCTTGCTCTTTTACTTTATAATGAATATATTATGAAACTTACAGAAAGAAGCATAAACAATCCATTTAATATTTCTTTACCTTATTTAATAACAATTAACATGAGACTTCCATTTTCTTGTAAGGCATATTGGAAAATAAGTGTCAACAGACGATCAGATATTTCAAGTATAAAAATCGAATTTATTTTATGTTTCATAAATATTTTTCTTTTATTAGAATTTATTTATGTCATATATATATTTAAACCACTTAAATAAATGTTTACAGTTCTACACAGAAACAATCCAACTGCTTTAACATTTATTAGACAATTTTGGGCTTGGGAATGGAATGGTGGGCAAAAAATATTGTGGAAGAAATGGCAAGATATTAATGATCCAATAATTACTGAAAATTTAATGATCAGGGAGAATGAACTTGCTTGCATAGTTTATACTTCTTTCCATTACTGTTCAGAACAACAACTATATAACATTCAGAATTCTGTTACTCATAATGGAGTATCATGTGCAATAGATTACCTAGTAATGTAATAAAAAAATCAGTAGTAGATATTAGTAATTTTATTATAATATATCATTGTAATATGTATCATTGAAAATATTTTAAAATATTAGATACCTAAAGCTGTGTAGCTTACTAAATACTGAACAATTTCAAAATATACTTCAACTTCCATGGGCAAACACTTTCGAGCGTTTCTTACAATCTTATCCAACAAACAAAGAAGATCATGAATTATTTATCAATGTTCTTAATTTTCTTCATTTGTACATCAAGTTAGCAAATAACGGTAAAGCTTGCTTTATTAATATTAAGTTCTACTATCGTATTTAAATAAATAAAGTATATGAAACTGTTGCTATTTAACAATTTTTTAGAAGAAACTACGTGGCTTTGTAAAACTGTGAAAAGTATGATGAAGTCATTAGGAGAATGGTTGCATAGTACTGAAGAAGGTAGCGAAGATATACACCAGTCTGTATTTAAACTTGCACGCGCATGTTCAATGATTGATATTCCAGAAAATGATGAATCAAAAAGTTCTTGGCTCAGTTTTGTTGAATTTGCAGTTTCTAATTTATTCTATGGAGAATATTATAATTTAGGTAAAACTAAAATGTCACGTAGAAAATGTATATAATCATTAGCGTCTTACGTTTACAAAAAAATGTTTACAAAAGTTTTACAAAAAAATATTTCTTTCTCTTAAAAAGATAGAATACTAAAGTTTTTAATGTTTTAGCTTTTTTGGATTGGGTATTATCTACATTAACTTATATAATTGGAAAATGTCACTGGAAGAATAATAATGATACACTTATGTCTATTGGAAATGCCTTGATTGAGCTCATCTTATCGTTTCATCGAGAAGGAACTGTTAGTTTTATGGGATTAACAATCACTAGAGATTGTATAATATGTTTAAATCATGTGCTACATCAAATGCATATTCATTTCAATAAAAATGTGAGTGTAATTCGTTTAGTTAAAAAAAATGTAATACCTACATTAAATTATTATGCACATATTATGCATAATGAATATTTATAAAACTTATCTTATATATGCAATCTTTTAACAGCTTAATTTATTAATAAAGGTAACAAAAATGACTCAATCGAATATCAAAACACAAATTTAATTAATTAATTTGTTTAAATGTAGATTTAGTAGTAGATTGATAAACGATTTTTTTTTCAAAATAAAATGTAAAATGTAACAAGTGGTTTAAAAATTATTTCAGATGTGGGTGAAATTTTGGTACGACGCGGATCAATCATTAAGTTGGTTACCGGCGCTCTGGAAAAGTAGGGATCCATTAGTACGTGCTTCGGCGTTGCAATTGTTAGCGAATTTGATAACCGGGCCTCATACAGCCCAGCAGCTTTTGAATGTAATTGACTCATCTCCAACCGAATTGTGCCACTCATTGCTGTATTTTATAATCACTCAAGAAGAATCGTGTATCGTCAAAGAACAAGCTTGTCTAGCAATGAGTAATATAATTAAGAATTCTAATACAATAGACTTCCAATATGTAAGATATTCTATTGAACACAAGTATTAGTTTCCTTTAATATTGAAAAGTAAAGACTAGCAAAGTAGCATCGACCCTTGATTTCCGAACACTTTTTAGGCATTACGAATTTCATATAAGAATAGTTTATAATAAAATTTTTAATGTAAATAAATTTAATTGGTTCTTGTCAACTTTATTAATTGTGAATTACTAAAAAATTATTTAAAATTTTTATTATTAAAAAGATAATATATCTTAGTTGTTTATTTTCTATTCAGTACTTTTCATATTGAAAATTAAATTCATAAGGTAATAAGAAAAATGTTTATTGTTTTTCTTAGTAATTACAAAGTTTGTATTTTAAATTTTTAGTTTTCTAATCAAATTTGTTCTTTAGAGAATATTATACTATCTACTTTATATCACAGATTGTTATACGTATCAAATACATGAATAATTATAAGTTATTTTTCTAATATGCAATTCGGAATATAAAAGACTTTTATGAAGAATCGATTAATAATTTGTGTTACATTATAAAATTTCATTAGTTGAAACTATTCGAGATATTTGGTAATTACATTCAAACAGTCTCAACAATTTTTATTTTTATTTTTAGGTTGATACGTTAAAACCTAGAGCAATACTGTCTTACATTAAAGAAAACAACGTTTACCATGAAATTGCTGTTATGTGTTCCAATTGTTATATGTTGCCATCTCTAGATCCCGATCTATCCGAGAATTCGGAATCCGAAGGAACGCAAACACAATCGGTGGCAAGTAATCGATCGGTTACAACTACCTCGATATTACCGAAAACCATTTATTATTTGTACAATTGTGCAGAAGACATTCAAAGATGTAAGTAATTTTAATTCAGTTTTCGGAAGAATTTCAAGTACGCAAACAAATTTTTGAAGTAATAATTTATTCTAAAAATAAGCAATTTCATATAATTTTATATACGTTTATAAATGAAAATTAATTTACTCTAAATGACTGAAATTTCTTAAAATAAAAATTAGTCGAGGGATTAAGCTACGATTACTTTAATTGTCCTGGAAATTTGAAAGCTCATTACCTTCGGCACAATAATTTTACATTTTATTATAAAATTTCTTCATTCAGTTTAATTTAATATTATCTACTAATTTCTACCTTGATTTTTTTCTAATCTTATATTTTCCGATTTCTCGACTAAAAACATGTATGGCGCTCGGATTAATATTTCAGTATGTTAAGAAGAAAGGAAAAACATACATTACTTGAATGTAATATTTTCTAAATAATAAAATAATATTTTTTTCTATCTTTTTTTTATATAATTTTCCATGAGTATATTTAGTTAATCTTTTAGTGCTTCTTTTTTCGAATCTTAATAAAATTGATGTATTTTCGATCATTCATGATTGTTTTACCGCCTTGCAGCACATTTGTACCAATTGCATGTTCTAGTGGATTATTTGGAACATTCCCATTATAAACTACGAACAAAACTTTCGCTATTCTTATACTCGAATATAATTACGAATTTCAAAATTAGATGATAGCTCGTTATTTAAAGCTACATAATTTGATACACTTTTGTCATTGTAGCTATACTTTGTAATATTCAAAGAATATATAGAGAAAACTTCAAGATAAAATATTGAAATTTAAAGAAGTTGTAAACATAAAAGGAAATTGACTTAAGAAATAGTCTTCTTGTGGTGCAAATGACATTTCAATTCAAATTATTTGAATAAATAAAGAATGAAAAAGTGGACTTTATTTTTAAATGAAATTTTCATATTCTTAAGATAAGAGTTTTTGAAAAATTTAATTTGGACAAAATAGTAATTTCCAGAAGTCAATTTTTTAATTTTCGTTAAGTAATCGGCTTTTTCGTAAAAAATTAAAAATACATTTAAAAATGTTTAATCTAAGAACTAGTAATATGTATTAGAAAAAAAATTTCAAATTGATCGATTAAATAGTTTTCCAGAAATTATTGGCACCAACTCTGAAAATGCAGTTATATATTTCAAGCATAGCTTCATCATCTTCAGTAGCTTTTAGCATGTCCATCCGTTACTAGCGTCGAAGCATTTTTTCATTCCGAATTGCTCGCTGCGCACTTTTTATACTAACTATTTTATAAATGGTTAGCAGTTATACCATGTATTTATTAAACAAACAAGCATTTAAATACGGAGCTATTGTTATAAGAATTAGGTACTCAGTACTATTTACGTACTCACATTTCAAACTATTACAACTAATTGTAGGTTTAAATATTATTTTAATAGAAACTACCAATACATCATTGCGGTAAATTTTCAGTGCTAAAGTCTTCGTATATAGATTTTATAGTTATCAAAGTGTATGCCAGTAATAGTGCGTTGGTAAACGGAGCACAAATTATTGCTTTCAGGAAAGATTTGGACTTTCATCCGTGAAATTGTAATAATAGAACGAATTCTGTATTACGTTTTTCATTTTTTTTTTTACCGAATCACAGTTCCTTCGTGTAGCCAAGCCATATTACGCCGTGAGCTTGTCTTTCATTGTTTTCAATCAATTTGCCTTTTTTCCCGAATTCTTTTGGTTTTTTTTCTTTTTTTTTCTTTTTTTTTTCTTGCATTCACGGAACTACGTGTCTAATGAACTACCTTTTTTTTTAAAATAAAGATACCTAAATCATACGAAGTATTAATTTAAATACCTGTCCTGTATGTAACTAAACTAAAATTTTTATTATTCTTATGTATAATTTTTACCGAGTATATATTCAAAATATTCGAATGTAAAATTATTTTCTACTTTAAGTCGAGGCATCATTAACTGCTATTTGTACATATTAATTACCGTTCATCATATTTCGATCATAATTCGATGATTAGCTCTTAAATAATATTAAGGGCTCGTCAAACAGAAATATTGTATTAAACTTGTATTACATTTATTTTTAGACACTGTTAGAAATTCTGATAATAATATCACCGATAATGAAGACACGATGCAGTTTATAACCACACCAACTTTAATTTCTTCTTTATGCTTAATGTTAAATAATTTAATTAATATTGGAGAACATGAAGTTATTCATGAAATTTTCGAACATTCATTATACAAATACATAATAGGGTAAGTTACGTATTTTAGTTTTGTCATTATAAGTAGTAATTAATAATTTATATTAAACACTATAAACGTAAATTAATATAATTTAATAAGCGCAGTTGTTTTGGCGAAATCCCTAAAACTATCAGCGGAGAAAGCAACTTAGAACATTATAGTAGTGTATTAGAAATGTACACCAATTTATGCACTGTACTTTCGAATTGCATAATTCACAGTCCTGATTTTGCGTCCATTGTTACTTTTTCCTCGGACTTTATTCGCCATTTATTTGGAATGCTAAATAAAGACTTATATTGTAAGTAAAAGTTATTTCTTAAGCCTAATACCAACTTATGTAGATTTAAATAATTTAAGTCTTTATTTTCAGTTATTAACACGCCTAGGCTTGTTTATTTGCGCAATCGATTGGGTACTGAAATCTTGAATTTTTTGGTGTCATTATCTATTACCGAGAACCAACATTTTGATTCCATTCAAACAGCCTTGGAAACTTGTGATTTGGAATCTTTTATGAAAAATATGTGTAATATAATAAAGGGCTCTAAATCCGAATTTGGAATGAGCACCCTTAGTTTTTTGGGGTTCCTTTTATCTCAAGAAATGCAAAAGGAATGTGAAGAGAATAAAACTATATCGTTAAAAGAAGTATTGGATTCAAAACCGTCAATTGAATTTAACGAATATTGGGACGATAATTTTCAGACGAGTTCATTGAAAAATGCACACGATACAAAATCCATAAAAAATTCGACAGATAAAAGAAAATGTACTGCAACAAGCGACGAACTGTACGTTGGATCAGATATTTGCAAAGTGCTAATAAATCTGTTTGTTGCCCACACGTACGCCAAGCCTCTGAAAAAGTGCAAGCAATCGAATGACAAAGATATAATAACGGTCGCGCTTACAAATTTACTCTGTATATCTGTGGAAGCAAAAAAATTTGCCATAATGGAAAATTTTCCAAATACTTGTTTGATGGTTTTGAAAGAGACGTACGTTAAGCTTAATGCGATTCCAATTCCAGCGTACAAATCTCAAATTGATCGTGGTCGTAAGGTAACGATAATTTTATTGGTTGACAAGTATCTTTGATAAAATTATATTTTATTTGCATTAATGTATAGATTTTTACATACCCCAATTACATTCATCTTAGTACTCGTTTAACGAAATTAGTTTTAAAAAGTATGATTTTTTTCGTGCCTTTTTTTTAATAATAATTTCTTTTGTGTACCTTATATCTCCTAATATACAGATACATCCATTGTTATGCGAAGTCGACTCAATTTATGTACTATTAATGAACTTTATATATGATTGTATCGAGGCGAAACACATTTTAGCGAAAGCTGGATTAGCTGATATCATTCATAAACTTTGGATTTATACGTCAATGAATAAAAAAGTTCTAATTACCACTTTAAAACTAATATCAACGTTCACTTCCACTTGTTTAGAAGGTAAGATTATTCTGAATTCAAGATTATTCGAAATTTATGTATACATACGTTCTTATTTCATTTGCCCATATTTTTTATAAACATTTCCCGTTTTCAAGTTACAGTGAAAAATTACAACAACATTTTGGCATTATAATAAATATTATTATTATCATTTTGTCAAGCAAATTTTATTCAATATGCCATTTATACATGTAACAAGAAAAATATAAAATCACTAACTTAAATCGAAATACAATTTATAACAATGTGTCGCATTTGTTATTATACAATAAAATTAATTATTAAAACAACTACTTATGTTCAACTGCAAATACTAACGATGACAATGTAGTAATCTCGAAAGTTATTTCTATATTAATAGATTAATAAACAATGTTAATTGATTTTAGAAACAAATAAAGAATGATCTGATAACATTCTTATCTATGCTTCCTAATATAAGCGTGGTTTATTTAGAAATAAAAGATTATTTTTACAAAAGCTATGTATTTATATTGGTACGATTAAATACAACACGTCACAAAACTGACTACTTATTATGATGTTTTTTCAATCGTACTGTTCAAAGATTTACAAAAAAATTTTGTATAAGAATTTGAATAACAAACAATAAATATAATTTTTTTACATTTGTAGCGGCGCAGTCATTGTCATTAACGACTGTGACACCGGGAGTAGGTCTTAGGAAAACACCAAATTCCATTTCTCTGCTGCATGTTATTGTTCAATTAGTTATCAAGGAGATTGATATGATAAATCGCAGCTGCGATTGCCAGAAATTGAATTACTCGTTTCACATACTGCGCAATGCCATACACAATCACGAGTGTCGAGTTGTGATCTCAAAGGTACTAATTTAAATGTCTAGTTATTATGAATCCTGCGGAATCATTAAAGAATAAATTAATTATATTATGTTTTTCAAATTTCTAAATTTTTAAAGTGTTAGCGAATCAAATATTGATTTAATTTATTTTATTGATACAGATACTGCTATTTTTATTATCGTAAAAAAATAATTTCATGTTTTTCTTGCAATTTTTAAGCTAATGAAAAAAATCATATTTTAAATTACATGTATATATCTCGCTGGAGAAAAATAAGTTACAGGATTTTCAATTAATTATTTTCTTCGTTAATTTTTTTCTTTAAAATAGTAGCTTAATAATATTAAATTTTATAATAATTATATAATTAAATTATCCAATAAAAATATTTACTGCATATATATTTATATAGCTGTACAAAATTTGTCACTTCAATAAATTTGAAGTAAATGAAAAAACTGTAAGATTATTTGTAATAGAATATAATTCGTGGTATTAAAAATTTGAAACTATGTGCAGTAAGATTTGCAAAATTTACATAGGTACATTTGAGTAAATTTACAAATTCACAAATATCACAAACTTGTTTTTAATGTTGTGTTCTTTTTCACAGAGTAATCTTCTACAATTTTTTACAAAGATTCACCCTTCCACGACAAAAAGAACGAAACACTGGCAGATAGTAGAGATCAATTGTTTAGAATTTTTGATAGATTTTACTTTTTACGATGAAGGTCAATTGTCTGTTTCTAAGGTAGGATATTATCGTTTTTTCAATTTATAAAAATATTATTAAAAAATTTTTATTTGACGAACATTAACTTAACTATATACAATTTCTAACTAAATATAAAAGTCACAGTCCTGCTTTCCGAATATTTATCCTGTAAAAGCATAGCATTGCTTAACATTAATTTAAGTTTATTACATTAAATTAATTGTATACAGATCCTTCTGATTAAAAATAAAAAGAGTAATCTGAAATTTGTACTTTTTATGCATATTTTTTAATGTTTAATTCAAGCTTATCAAACTACGAATAAGTTCCCTATAATTTAGTAGATTTTTGTTATACAAGAAATAGATTTATTGAAGATTGCTTTACGCATAGATAATTTTATGTGAAATTAATTTCATAAACTTTATCAAAGACAAAATAAACAATAATATGTATTCTAATTAGGATAATATATCGTAAGAACAGAAAACTGTTTTTCTTTTTTAAAAAAAACTAAAATTTAAATCTTAAATTCCACATCAGGTATTTTAGCAAATAGCAAAATCTACACAGTTATATTAGTTGATTTGACCCGTTACTCCACTTGTTTCATATATATAATTTGTTTACAATTCTACCAAGAAAAATATAAGAATCTAAATGTTTAACTATAAATTCAACATTATTAAATTCCCAAATAAAGTCACTGCTATTGTACGAGATTATTTTTCAACCTAAAACGAATATAATAATTCAACTCATTGATTTAATACTCTTGTTACGTCCATGACGTAAATGCCCCTTTTAGGCCTATACAGTTAAGTATACTAGCTTGGTATGGCCAACGGTCCTTTTTACCTCGATGGTTATTTGATAATTAGAATAATGTTACTGATTTTAAGACTGATATTAACTGATATTAAGACCACATAAAGAAAAAGGGATGTTAGCACGGATGCTTCATAACGCGTCGATGACTGTCATCACGCACGATAATAAAGGAAAAAAGGATTTTTAGGATGCCTATATTGCGACGTAGAGTTTCATCACGCCCATTAATATGGAAAAAGGATTTTTAGGATAAAGGGCTGTGGAAAAGGGTAGGGGATCGAATCCCAAAAAAAAAATATACTACATATTTAAATTTGAAAGTAAGGTATTTATTACTCACTTAATACAGGTCAGCTGCCATGGTACAAGAGTTGAAAGTAAACTCAATGTTTTGCATGGAGAAATGCGCCCTTTTTATACAAAATTTAAAGCACAGGCGGTATAGGCAAAGAGGGGATTTTTATGGCTTTTCCCGGAAAAGTCTATACAGCCTGTATACAATTTTCATTTTTATTAATTTCTTAGCGTTTATATTTAATTAATTACTTAACTGCTCATAAAATTCGGTTCGTAATCTCCTTCTCCGTAATTGTACAGTTTTTAATGTATAAATTTATTAATATTTAACCTGTTTTTAGTGATATTAGTTAAATTAACAATAATTCGTGGTTACATTTAAATTTTCTTCGGATTTTGTAGTAGCTATTATTTTCGTTATATTGATTTTTACTAATTTTCATATTATTATTATTATTATTATTATTATTATTATTATTATTATTATTATTATTATTATTACTGTTTTCTTTGATTGCAATTTCATTCTCTTTAATTGTATAGAAAACGTTATTAATAATGGTTTTCTTTATTTTGTTAATATTTACTTATTTCAATTTTTATTTTCCTCGTTTTTCTATTTTACTTCCCCTTTGTTTATATTTATTTATAAATATAACAAAATTAATCAGTGAGAAATGATAATAATTGTGGCATTTAATTTAGCCTTATAGTATTACTAATGTTTACTTAAATAAAATTTTCACGTTATTAACTATATTAATTATGTTATGTTTATTTAATAATTACATTATAGTAATTTTTTTTATGGATATAGTTTTATAATTTTATTTTGTTTTTCTTTTCTTTTCGATTATTGAAATTTTACACTTTTGATTATTTAAATGTTACCTTAATTAATTATGTAATAAAATTTAAAATAATATATATATGAAAAATATAATTCCCTTATTTTTGTGTAATTGTACGGTCGCAGAATGTACATGAGTGCACGTGTGGGTGCGCAGCTGTTCGCTTTGATAAAGAAAAATATCATTGTGTATATATGTGTACGGCGTTCGGCTACTTGCGAGTGCAACTACTCGATACGCGTGTGAGTGTAGGCTTCTGGCTCCCGAATAATGCAGGGTATAGTCATAAACATGTCATGGTTATGACTTTTCGCCCTGACTTTCTAGGCCTAAGTGTCGAATTTAGAATCTTTAAAAATTTCTTATTGGAGAGAGAGAGAGAGAGAGAGAGCGAGAGAGAGAGAGAGGGAGAGGGAAAATATTTCTTTTACGAAAAAAAAATTTTCTTTTTACTTTCGATATTTTCAGTGAGTGACGATGTCGTAACACTTTTATGAAATAAAGAATTTATATATAATCGACTATTATTTTTATAGTTATTCTACAAGATTATTGTTTCTTTTCAAGGTTTTTACTATTAATGTTTAGGATTTTACCTTCAACAATTATACAATATGTACCTTGTATAGATTCTTCATATAATTATTAATTCTATTATGGTAAATATTTAATAAACTCAAAGAAAGCAACACTTGGTTGCTTTAAATTTGATCATTTTTATAAAAAATCAATATTTTCTTAGCTTTTTTAAACAAATTTTTTAAATTAATAATATCTCTAAAGATGTAGATTCGATTTATATTATTTTATAAAAATTTTCAATAATATTTAACTTTGTTAAATAAAGATGTTAATAAAAATTAATATTTGGAGGTTCCGATGCTAACAAACTTATAGATTGAATATGAAAATTACATATTTGATTGTATGTCAATTCTGTTGATAAACTTAATCTTTTTATGTAAATCGTATACTTATCTTCAATTAATTTACATTGCACTTAGATGTATACTTACATTCATTAGTAAATTCTTAAATAAAGTCGGAAACATCACAGATGCATTTGCATAAATTTGATTAAAAACAGAAATAAAAGTAGATTTACGATCTGAAAAATTAATAATTACACGAAATTGTGCTGTACATAGAAATAGAAATAGTAACAGTATTTCTGTATTCATTAACATAACATTAATACAGCTAAGTTCATAGCTGCTCTTGTTTATTTTCGTCACGGTATATTTTCTGTTAATATTAATCAAACAATATTTATTATTCAAATTAATTATAGAATTAGAAATATTAAATTAGTTACTTAAACAATTATTCTGACTTTAGGCTACAGATAGTTTGGAAGTGCTCATAAATTTGGCTCGAGTGTCGTTTGGTTCGTCAAGACTTTTGGCCATTTCAGTTTTACGGAACTTGGCGTTTAATGGAACTAATCGACCAAGACTCTTGGGTTCCGGTAAGTAATATATTGAAAGCATTCTTTCATTTATTTCTTCAGAAAATCTCAATATTTTTTCTTTTACACGCATACGAGTATTCATTACATGTGTTCTTAAGTTCATTAATTTGTTGAGATATAATCTATAATTTTTCAATTTGAAAATAATTAAAAACGGTATATTATTGAAAATAATCTAATCAGAAAAATAAAAAATGTCCACATACCCGTAATAATTTTGTATATTTAAATGAATAAAGAATAATGACCGAAAAAAATGCTGCGAAAAATATTATTGCATGTTCATTTGGTGCACACGTTTACTACTAATATTTATACAATTATTTATACGATCAAATATAAATTTTATAGTTTATCGGAGATTTGAAATCACGGTGATACAGAATATCATCGAAAGTATTGAACTTAATTTTTTATATTTTAATTACATATTATTACTCCTTAAAGTTACGATTTTTTTCTAATAATCTTGAGGATTTTTAAAGTTATGAGTGAAATATAATTTTTTTATTCTTACTCAAATGAAAATCGTAACTATTTTCGAAGTAATTCCTTTTTATTGGATGAATAAAAATATATATTTTATTGAATTTGAAAAGCCAAAATTACGTATTTTCTACTTCATTAAAATATAATTTTGGCATTAAATTTTGGTCAAATATTTGTCGAGATGAGGAAAAAAAAAATTGTATAAATGTAGGAAAAAATATTATAAACTGTATGATTTTATACGTAATATCTGAATGTAATCCCAATATTATAAGTATATTTGTAGATTGTAAGGTAAAAGTAAAGAAATTATTCTTCTTGTTTCAGCTGAGTTTCTTAATTTATTGCTCACGTCACTCAAAGAAGGCTCAGTCACTGATATAGAGGTAGTAGGCTCAACTTTATGGTCTTTAATTAGCAACAATCAAAAAGGGAAGTTAATTATTCGCAGTGCTGGATTTCCGCAGTGTATTCAAACAGCTATTAGTAGACTATCGCTACAGATGCCATCGAGCGACGGTATGCAAGAGCGAGATTTATTGAAAATGTTAGAGTATATCCTACAAGTTCTCAATCCTCGATGAAGTAATCGTGAATTTTTTTTTTATTTGCCATGATTAATAGATGTACTGTCATGCATCCACTTTGTTCGGTTAATTTAAATAAATTACGTTGTTAGCTATTGTACCGATAGATATATAACATTATATCATTTTTGTACATTGAATGAACTTTATTGTATATGTGAATATTAGACTGAATCATAAAGTGATTTTACATTGAATTATTCATAAATTCTATGTGAAAGAAGATGTTATAAATATATACATATTCATATACCAAGCATTTTTAAGGATAAGTTTTGTAAATGTATATTGCTGTTTTTATAGAAGAATATTTTGATGGTAAAACAACGTGGTCTCTATTTTTTATAAATAAATAACTTATCTCAAATGAAGAGAATGACTTTCACCATTAAAAATTGTATGTTACATGTTTTATTATATTAACACCACTATATCCGTAATTGAGTAATTTAGCAAAATATTAATTTTTATTGTAACAAGATATTCCAACAAAGTATTTAATAATTTATGTATAAAGAGTTGATTCTGTTTTCGGTGCTTGAAACAATTCAAAATAAAAATTCTTAAGATTTGTATTATATATTACATTCAGTATTAAAAAGAAGCAATTCAATGATATAATTCACACATGATTTTCAACGTGAAGATAGCCGTATATGTTTATGTATGAAAATATATCGCTGATAAAGAAATTGAGCATTAAGAAAATCTTGTGAGTATCGTTTTTTGGATTATTTAAACAAATTAAAGTTTCTTTTGAAATTAATAAAAGATCTTGATTTAATGCTGATATAAATTACGATCACTGATTTAATATTCTACAGCAAATTGACGACAAGTACCATCATTGTATAGCGTACATCAAGATTATTGGTATATAAAGCAGTTTCAAACGATAAAGGCAGTTATTAAAAATTCGTTTTTAAATTATACTAGGAAATCTCAGCATCGGTGAAACATCGACTCATATCTAACGTGTCCCCATTAATAATTCTGCTACAGCACGAAATATAATGCAATATTGTCATCGGCAAAGGTATGTTCGTAACTGGCACAAGAATTCCCTGCATCAACACTGCGTTTATTTGCCTAACAATATCATCGAATAACGGGTCTGCGTCGCATTACTCACATTTACAATCATAGCTGACGTATTTTCCTACCTTACGTGGCATTCTTAACATTTACCAATTTGCGCTAGTATTTGGCCATTATTGTACCCGAAGCGGATCCGACTTTAATGAGAGAATTATAATGAGCTATCGCGGATTTTGTTAATGGCCCAGGAATTCTAATTAATTTTCTATTTTATAACTGTTGCTATACTACGACCAATATAAACTATTTAAGAGAGTTTATATCGCTTAATTAGGAAAGTAACTTGTTTGTCACGAATTCGTATAATAATTTTTTAAACAGTGTATACTAATTGGCATAAAGCACATTACAGTTAACTTTTCTTTAAGAAATTCAAATATTTGCTTCATATACGATCACAATATAATATATCATAACTGATTGAATCTAATTATTCCGGAGCTGCTTGAAATGAATTATAAATATGAAATAAAGTGAAATTACGTTGCGACGCATTATACCGTTTATAATTGTAACATTAATTTATGAGCTTTAAGAAAAGTATATTTTGAAATTAAACACACACATATATATATATATATATATAATTATAAACTAAAATGTGAAAATAATTTATGCTTAAAATAGTATATTTATTTGCTTTAAAACTAATGTCTATCAAAGATCTACTATTTTTAATCGAAGAATTGTATTTTATTGTATTACTGGTAGTATTGTGCTAATTTTGTTAGTTTTTCTTTTTCAAAGCAATTTTTTTTTATTACCGATTTTAATCATTAATCCATTGAATAAAGTATAGTATGTTTTTTTAATCTTAATAAGCATAGGTAAATGTTTTACTTTGCTAGACATTTAGTGTAGGGGTGTGTGCGCGCGCGCGCGTGTGGGTGTGTGGGTGTGTGGCGAATATACCGAATGCATATTGTTGCTTTGATGTAATGAAAATGTTGCTTACTTGCAACAAATTAATTGATCGCGTAAACTTCACTGTGTAATTATTGCTCAATTTTTAAGTTTAACGAATTATTACGTAATACATAAAAACAATAGTTTGAATTCAGTGGATTTTTTACGTGAATAAAGAAAAGGCAATATAAATAATATAATTATAAAACGAAAAACATACATTATAACTAGATTGGTAAAAACAAAATTTATAAAAATCGAGATGTGAATGTAAAAAAAGAGATTAATTTGTAAGTTGCGAATAACAAGAATATAACGAAAGGTCTAGTGAGTATATTATAGTTTACAATACGCTAATTTAGCTAAAAACCATCGTGTTATGACAATTGTAATAAAGTGATCGAGGGGTAATTAAAGCGTCACTGAGAATTTTAGAATGTTTGATTCTGAATGGTAACGGCATCGTTGTCAATTATTTCCTTAAAAATAAGTCAATTATATCGAATTAAATTCATGGTTAAACGTCAACGAATGTCCCTTTCATTCGACGTATAATTTCGTTCGTACAATTCTTTTATATAGTTTCGTGTAATCTTTCGAAATAAGCAAATCGTATGTTAAGAACGACTATCGTAGTACCTGATAATGCTCGTGATGATTTAAAAAATCAATAACAAGTGAAAAAAGTTTCGTGGCAACTGCTCTCGCAGAAGCATTTTGTAAGATCAAATTAATTGAAAAGATCGTAGGATGCAAATGTGCTGGCTTAGAGCCGGAATATATACGTTGAATTATAAATAATTATTTATGGCGAGCCGCTGCCAGGCATCGCGTAGGACACCTCTTTGACAATCAACGCGACCGCAAAGCCATTCGAAAGGTCGCGTTCCCTTGCCTCGAACGCGAACATAAAAATTAAAAAGAAAGAGGAAGATATTCCGGCAAACGGTAAGAAAGGAGAAGTCGGAGCTCGCGTTCCTAGGCAAAGATATATAATAATGAGGCAGCGTAGAAGCTCGAGAAAGAGAAAGAAGATAATAGAAGAGACGCAGCACTCGCATACACGAATATGTGCAACGCGATCTGTGTGTACGAATCGGTTCCCGTGGGCGTCGTGTGTGTCGTCTGTGCACCACGTGACTCGGATGGATTTGCGTCAATGCTGACCTCCGAAGTAACGTATCCATACGTACCACACGACACGCGCAGCGAGACTCTCGACATAACAAACGAGGCTAGGAGGCGTGCCTTCCTGGCCCTCTTTCCTCGCTTCTTTTAAACGCGTCGCGCGGGAAGGTTCTCAACACGTGCGAGTACCACCTTTTGATTCGCCATCCTGTCTGCAAGTGTGCTCCGTTGTTGACGTTACGCCTGCGCTCGGTGTAGGTGTAGACTTCGCGTTCGAGCGTCGACCTCCTACACACCTGACCACGTACGTACGATACGACATATCGCTATGGGCCTGCATTTGCTTTCGGTGCGCATGCGTGGCTTCTCGCGCTCTTTTTCCCGCCAGCGCAACCATCATCGAGACATTTCCCCCCCCCCTTTTTTCACCCTTTTTTTCACCCTTTTTTCCACCCTTTTTTCCACCCTTTTTTTCGCCCTTTTTTCGCCCTTTTTTCGCCCTTTTTTTTCGCCCTTTTTTCGCCCTTTTTTCGCCCTTTTTTCGCCCTTTTTTCGCCCTTTTTTTCACCCTCGGAGCTCGGCTACGTAACTGGCTTTCGTGATCGGCATCCGTATAAGTGCTTTCGGAAGAGGCTCCCTGCTAATTCCTTATCAACTCCCAAGGGAGTTTTCGGCGAAAGATGTCGGCTATGCATAAATATATTAAAATAAACTCAAGCTCGAACGTCCTTCTTCATTTCCTTCCAAGCGGGTTGAGAATATTAACGTGGTCTTAACGTTTCTTTACCCTTTCTCGTACAGCAATGACGGGCAACGTTCTTTTTTATATTCATCTGCGTTTCTTTCACGTAAGCGATGTATTTTCGGATTCAACTACCTTATTATCCCTATCCTCTTATCGCGCAAAACTTTTGCTTGGATTTCGTTTAAACGAATATTGCACGTTCACCTAGAGCGAACAACCGCCGTGGAAAATGTGCGCTTCCTTTAAATTTACGAGCTTAAATTTAATCGCTTTCCACGGTGTAAAGCGATACTTTCGAAAAAGTATTTTAACGCAACGATACATTTAGGTACACCTAGGTATATGCTAACACATTTCGCTTCAATTATTGAAATATCCTTGCACGTAAAAGAAAATCACCAAACCGCAATATTTATTGCCGAGTTTCTCAATTATTGCTAATTCTTTAAAGACTTGTCTACGTTTGCTTTCTACATTAAAAACTATTCTATTTAATTCTTTTAACGCAGAGAATATTTTACGAAGTTTAAAATAAAACTGCACCAAAGTATATTCTTCCGTATTCTGTAACTGCGGTAATTCATTACGCATTTTCGATTCATGTGCTTTTTATTACAATGTCATCACATATTAGTCAGAGATTTAAATCAATTACGTAAATATTAAAAAAGGTTCGGTAAAATATTTTCTCACGTTATTTCATCAGACCCAAGGTTGTGCTTATTTAAATTTTGTCAATATAAATTACAATTAATTAAATTAATATCTTTATGATAAGTTAATGTTTTTAGCATTTGCGATATCACGGTTATTTAATTCATTCATGATCGGAAAAGCTATCAGCGAATGGAAAACTACAAATAAATACCTTACAACTTAATTGAATTAAATATGCATTAAATATCAGTAATTTTAAGTGATAAGTTTCAGAAACAAGTTTTCCTATACCTATTTGACTACGCCAACTCCAACTTTTCCGAAATAATAAATTCATTAAAGTTAATATCAAAGTTTCATTGAAATAATAAAGAAACATCTTAGGCAATTCTTTTAATACCGTATATAATTGTTTTATCGAGTCTTTGATACAAATAAATTTTTTCTTACATTCAAGACGAGAATAGAGTGCACGTCAAACACGCTTTTTCGTTGGCATTTTCGTTGTCTTCGATTCAGTGGTTCCATCTTCCAATTTTGAGCTCTACATATTTCTCTGAATTCTCTCTCTCAACAAACTGAAAAACTTGCTCGTTCATGATTTAAAAATGCACGATCATTAATTTATTTTCATAATATTTGTGTCTTATTAGTCTGTCTCGTTTATTTAAATTAATAAAATAAATAAATACAAATATATAAACGAAACTGATTATTTCAATTAAGGGTAAAATTTTTAGACTTAATTTTTGTACTATAAAAGTACAATGATCAGATATAGGTAACCACATTAATCTTATCATTCTGTATTAAAATTTAATAAATTGTAAAATATTAATATCGACTTACAAAGGTTCCAGTGTTGCATATTTGTATTATACTTATCTAATTAACACCATTATATTGAATAAAAAGATCCAAATCACATTTATAACACGACTTATTTCCTTAAATCGTTGTTATTTGTTAAAAGAATTTTGATCGATTAGTTATTAATTTAAAGCTTATGTATTTGAAGAAATTTTTCATTTTTGGTCCCAATTTTTTTTAATATTTTCGAAATATTTGCCAAAAGATTGGTCTAACTTTAATGGAAGAATAATTACGATGTTCTATTAATTTACGTAATATTATTAGTATCGCACATGTTATCATTCAATTCAGTTACTACATTCTCAAAGTGATACCTTTATAATAAGCTTTATAATTTTATCTCGAACTTAAAAAACATTTAATAATTGTTTGGTAAATCTCTCTCTCTCTCTCTCTCTCTCTCTCTCTCTCTCTCTCTCTGATAATAGCCAGGTTTGAAGAAGATTCGGTTAAAATTAATCCAAATTCAAGTAAATCCCGTCTCTTTAAGGACCGCGATCTATGTGTTTGTATACTTGACAAGAATAAATCATTAACTGTAATAGTTACTTTGAAATATTTTTCATTGCTTACATATTAGCTAATTTGTGATCGTTAATGCTCTTTTTTTTTTATCTATTTCTCATTTTATAAACTAAAATTTTTTAAAATATTTTCTCGCAATAAAAAAATTCTCCTGCGATCTTTACTACTTCAGAGTTTAAGGGCAATATATTATATAAGATATCCATAAAAGATTTCTTTCATACGTTTATTTCATTTTTTTAACCAGTCTTATCAACATGATTTACTTACTATAAAAAAATTATATTACTTTGCATGCAATCGTGATCAAATTTTAATAGATTGTTAATAAAATCATGATGGTATCTTTACGATATTAATTTAATTAGAAAAAATAATGAAAAGCTCTTATTATTGAATTATTAACTTACTAACTTTATACTACCTGATAAAGCAAAATAAATATAAATTCTGACATAAATGAAATTACATTTATTTTAGTTTATAATGCATAAATTTTAAAAACATTATACTTTTTCAGCTTGAAGAAATTTTTTAACATCTTTTATTGATATTTATTAAATTCACGAATGATACGAATATTTCAATATTGAAAATTTTGTAATTAGAAAATATTGTATTTACTTTTTATTATATTTTTGAACAGAACTTTATCCATAAATATATAATTAAGAAAACGTTTTCGATACAACTTACTTTAAAGTTTTGGTTACTTAAATTTACATTGTAACGAATCAAAAGATTTGTACTTTGATTTCATTTATAAATATTTATTAAAACTGACCAATTATTAAATTTAAGTTGATCAATAAAATATCAAAGTGTAATTTAATTTTTCACTTCTAGCTAATCAGCTTATAAACGGTATAATAAAGCAAAGATTGTTTTTTCTTTCGAAAATAGAAATTTTAAGAAGTGTAAAGTAAGACTTTTAGTTAAATTGTTCTTTAATTTTAAATAATACTATAAATATTAGATTTGTTCTTATTTACCATAATTCTTATCATTAACTTTAAAAATACTAGCAATAATACGTAGTAAATATTTAAATAGACGATATCATATAAGTTTCATATGTACATTCTATGCATATTTGTTATAAATGTAGAATGTTAATAAAGAACGACAGAGAAATCCAAATGTCAACTAAGTAATTTTTATTCGTAAATATTTTTCAATTTATAACGTCTTATTTATTATAGATTTGACAAAAAATACTGTGCAGAAAAGCTACAAATACCATTATAGCTATAGAAAATTGAATTTTTTTTAAAAGTATGTAAAATATTTTTTAATAATTTAAATTTCTGTTAGCACTTCTTTGCCATAGCACACAAATGCATATTCCTTAATATTTAAATGATCTTGGCTCGATTATTCTCTTTTAATTGAAATTGATCTTTATAAGATATTTGTAGTATGATTTAATAAAGAACGAAAAATTTTTTGTACCAATAACCGTTCGCGTGGAAGAAAAAAGTATTCGCGTGAATAAAGCTTTACTTCATACGGGTATGGAATAGTATCGTCATTCCATATATACTTGCATGTGCATTTATTGTTTACGCGATTACTTATAAACGAATGCGTCTATTTTTAGCAAGTGAGTGATGTTTAATTACTGAATAATATCACAAGAAATACCAACTATTGTAACCATATCGTGTCTTCGCCAAAGACGTCAATCAAAGCTGATTCGGGCAATGAATTGATTAATCATTCTGTATGGAATCACTACTTTTTCTTGGCAAATGAAAACACACAGTGATGCACCTCTTATTCACGGACGAAAACTTCTCGATGCAAGTAATTTTTTAAAAAAAATGTTAAACCATTATGCAGGAATCACGAATTAAATATATTTATACTGTTATCACTTGTTCCTTTACATTTCCAAAAAGAAAAACGTAAAAGAATCGATTTGCAAATTGAAAATGTATTAAATTTGGAACTTTCGTCTTTACGTTGAGGAAGATAATACAAATATTCTTTTATAAATTGATTAATAATTATACTATTAATTATATAGATATTATTGAATGAAAGATATTATTGAATAAGTTTGTCAATCGACCCTCATGAACGCACTAGGCCATTAAACTAAGGTTTGCTACTATTATGAATGACGCACAAGAGCATCGGAATAACTTCCCTATTAAAAATGATTTGAGAATGTTTCTGAAAATAATAAAATGTTCGTTATGATTTTTAAAAGGAAATTACATTATTGTACCAAGAAATCGTTATCAATAATAACATCAACAATTCTTAAATATTAAATGATTATTTTATAAACATTGGTAATATACTATTTACTATAAACAAATTTATCAACAATGTTAACATTATGTAGAATGCCTGCATAATGATAAATCGGATCCTCGTAAAAATTTCCTTAAAAATATTTTATAATTCTGTAATAATAAACATAGTTTTCTGTGTTTGAATCGATAACTGTCAAATCATTATAGAAAAAATTTCTTGAGTAAACAAATTCAGTGAAAAAATAAGGAACCAGTTAATATCAATAGCATAATTATTGTTAATTTAGTATATTGGTAACTCTCGGATACAATATTCCAACGAGTAATTTTAAAATTCACACAAAAATCTTATTTAAATGTATATACAACCCTTTAAAATAATATGTGCATATTTTTCAAAATACATAATATTAGGGTAATAATTTTTCAAAAAATATTCAAAAAACACCGCTAAACTTTTACACGATGTTAATCAACAAACTAAAAGCGATTGATTAGGTAGTCTGCAATAACAATGTAATTTGTTTATGTGTAATATTATCTACAATTATCTATAATTACGACATTGTGCTCGATTTACATTACGTTTTACAGTTTTAAGTGAAAATACGTTGTTAAAAATTATTCACAATTTATTATCACAAATTATTCGAAAAAATTACGAATGGAAATTCATTTTGAGAGCTATTGGATGTTATACTCCATAGAAGCATACGAAGTTACTAAGTAATCGGTACAATAGCTTTCAAGAAGTGCAACTACTGAATAAAACTTTAACGAATAAAGTTGAATAAGGTACATTCAAAGTTAAAAATTTTACCTCGGTTCTTTTGATGTGTCCATTAGTCGTTGAAGTTCAAATAATTGAGTACAAACTATTTGAAATATTTAAAAATTTGTTAACATGAGCTAAAATTCTTACTCAAAAAAGAGCGATAGCACTTACTCCGTACGCAATATTATTACATTTATCTGTATCATAATTTAAAAATGATAAGACAACATATTAAAAGTATTTATAATCTTCAATGCTCGCAAAAAATTTAGTTCAGAGATAATTTTTCTTTGATATAGCAGTAAGTACTGTGAACATTGAGTTGAGACAAATTGAAGAACAATTTTTTTATTGTACGATAAAGATGTATCGTATTTTATAAATGCATTATACAGGTAGACGTTCGTTTCTGTTTTGAAAATACATCAAGACAATTTAGAAATAACTGAAAAAAATTGATTCTTTTGCATTTTAGTCTCGCATTCATAAATAATTCATGTGAGAAGATAGTTGTGCTCTTCTGTTATACCTGACACGATCAGTGATCAGTAAACGATCTATGACGGAGGAAAGAAGAAATTGTGTAAACCCAATAGCATATTGCGTCATTTTCTTACTAATATTCATGGTTATTCATCGATTATACGTTCGCGTTCCGATTCATCGAGAATACAATTATGCACAAATATTACATTTCAATATACAAGGTCGTAGCTTGAATTCGGATTAATTTCAGAATTTAATTTACAAAACTTAAGTATTTTATGCATAGTAAAGTACGAGTTGGTTTCCATAATTTATAATATTATATAAAGATTATATAAAATTTATAAAATTGTAAAAAATTATTTTAAACAAAAATTTTTTTGAGATTTGACAGATTATATATTTGCGTTAAAACAATATTTTTATCGATAAATTTTGATTTTGACTTATTTAAACTTGCCGAACATATAATGTTGAAATGTTCTTCACAGGGTGCATAATTTGGCTTAAGATTTAAGCAATAAAATACTTGAATTTTCAATTTTTAAATAAGCGTAAAAACGACGAGAATGTAAGTGTATATTTAAAAATGATAAAATTACAGGATTATTA
The DNA here is from genome assembly GCA_018907045.1 of Wiebesia pumilae. NCBI lineage: Eukaryota > Metazoa > Arthropoda > Insecta > Hymenoptera > Agaonidae > Wiebesia > Wiebesia pumilae. The sequence continues at coordinate 91,647 of JACCHZ010000192.1, read as the reverse complement.
TGCGGTATTATTTTTAGTTTCCTTTCATGTAGCTGGCATAAACGGCTAAATTGATGTTAATACACTTATTTGAATAGAAATTTATAGTCGACTTCTAAAGATGAAGCTCTTAACTTTTCTTAATACCATAGGTAGAGCGCTTTAGGGTAGGGTTACCTTCCAAATAGCAACGTATTACCTATTTCACTTACCTATCTCAAACAGTCTACAAAAATAGCGATTGGAAAGTTATTGTTGATGAAAGATTGCAAATACTAGGTGAATAACGTTACCTAGAAAGACATTACAATGCAATATAACGGACAAAAGTGACCATAGCTGCAGAGCGATCCAACGAACTACAATTCTTCTCATTTTAGCTGTAACAGTATTACGATGGAAGAATTTCAAAAATAATTTATACCTATATATTCCAGGGAGAGGAGACTCTCGTAATACTTGGATTAATATTCATATTGGAGCTAATATTGTGCGGTATAATTAAATGAATTTTCATTACACTTTTTCAATTAAATTGAGAAGTGAACTTTAATTGACAAGGGTACATAAAGATTCTCGATTCTATTATCACAGCAGAAACTTGTTTATTCTTATATAAGGCCTTTAAATATATCATTGGAATTTCGAGAAGTAATATATTTCAAATGAAATTTATACCATTATTGTCTTATTAAGTATTTCTTTATCGCGCTCTAAAGTATCAGTGACAAGTTTCATGATTTGCAGCTAATTGAATTGAATTATAACAATAACTTTTAGATAGCTCGATTAAGCACTAACACTTGCCCTAGACTTTCTATCTTTCCTAGAAGCTAAATAGCTCACTGTGGCTGTAAATCAAGCGTATGTTTCATTTTTACATTAATTTCAGTAATAATATTATAATGTGGAGCGTTGTAAAATTAAATTTATTCAAATGAGTTTTTAATAATAATTTTAATTGCTACACAATTTTTAATTACTACCTATTGCTTAGTAAAAATTTAAAATTATACGTTCTTAAAACTTTTTAAATTCATGAATTAATTATTTCAATTCAGAAGATAATTTTGATAACTAGCGCACGAATGGGAAACATCTGCATTTAAAGCCTACAGGATTCGATAGAGATTGTAAGGATTTCGAAATATACCTTGTGCCATTCTATAATGCCATTCAAAATATTAAATTCAAAAATTTCTTGTCCAAATTTCTATTGGAATTCTGCATTAAAAGCGTTAATGTAAACGTAATGACATAGTATTTTCTTTTTGTGTTAAAAGATTGCTGCACTATGCAGCATCGAATAATCAAATAGCTAACACATTAGAAGTATAATACGCAAGGCGTTTACATGAATTTTAACGCGTTGCTTTATTTATTTAAATAACAATTAAAGTGCACGTTTAAGCGAGGTGACTGGTCGAATGTCCGTTCGCAATTACATTTACAAAGTTTTTCGGTTACTCGTACAAATATTAGGTACAAGAAAGGTAAAGCGACGAGTAAAAAGCAAAAGGTAGTCGTAAGAGCTTAAATCGTAAATGTATCACAATTTCCAGTTACGCTAATAAATGTTGATTTTACGATATTTACATTATATTTTATGTATACGTCCATATCATAAAATTGGTCACTGAAAATTTTGCTCTTAACAAGAGCTTACTTCGAGTAAGAAGACTCATCCTACCCTTGCATTACACTTAATTACGAACTGAAGTATGTGGAAACAAGTTCGGTCCGAAATTACTTCGGAGATAAGAATAAAAAGCGCTTCCCTCGTCAAAGTATTAAATCTTCAAGCACACGTATTTAGACTGTCCGCGTCCTTCTCGGTCTTCGGCGTCCGGACCTTTGGCGTGGTCGTCGTCGTCGTCGTCGTCGTCGTCGTCGTCGTCGTCGTCCCGGGATTCGGGGACTTTTGTGTCGTCGCCCCGACTGCAAGCGACATCCAATTCGTTGGACGTCCGTATTCGTATTCCCGCTGGTTCGGCCTGATTCATCGGGCTCGTAAAAATTAAAAATATAAGGTAGAGGCCCACGTTCGGCGCTGACGGTTCCAATATAAAATATGTTAAAAAGATTTAGTGTATAACTTTTTAGATAGCCAATTATCTTAAGAATTATTAAAATAATAGTTAATAGGAATTCAGTTGACTAAATTAGTTGGAAAATTATTTTACCGCGAATCACTGAAAAACAAACACCTTGAAACCCAACACGTTCTGTAATTGTGAAAGCAAATTTCTTGTTTTATGTGTTGCCGCTTATTATTACGGTATCCCAACTTCAGACGCTTTACAAGCATAAAAATCATTAATAATATAAAATTTTACACCTGCAAACTTTAATATTCGTGTGAAAATAATTGAGTGGAAATTTCTTATAATTCAACCAGAAAATGCTCTACGTACGTTTACACTTTTATACTTGTTTCCAATTTGTCTCGGATATTTTAAGGAATTGGAATGATTGTGATAAAACTAATTAATAAACGTATGCTACCTGTTATTTTTGCATAAAAGGCATACAAAATTGTATAAGACTTTGACCCGAAAAAATGTATAAAAGATTGAAAAAATTATGTACATTTAATAATGTGCTGCATTAAACGCAATAATAAAGCATTTCAAGGCAACGAATACTTTATTTTGGTGAAATATTTGTCTATCGATTAACTCGTTGAACTATTACTCACTGAATAATATTTATTTGTATATTTCTTTAGGATACCATAAGAAACGCTTCGTATCAAGCAGCTTGTAAATTATGCTAAAATACTGTATAAAAGTAGTGATAAACTATTGATATTGTTCAAAGCTAATTCAATGACTCGTGATTTTTCAAGAATATCTTGAAACTTTTTCAGAAAAAATACAACGTCTGTAAATGTGCTTATAAAACTGCATTGGTGCGGTATCACTGACTCGTTGGTGATATTCCATCAATGATGCATACGCATGTTTTACAAGTGCTAATAAAGTGCCGATGATTAAAGTACATTTGACAAAAGTTCAGACTTTATTACGGTGCAAACATTGTCGCAACGTCGAGTTGTGTACGCACGAGATCCTTAAATTTAACGCGCAAACAGTGGCAAATTTCGAGATTCTCTTTATTTTCCATAGTTCCAAACTTTCCATGTCTTGTTCTACTATTCTTCTAACTATTTGCCTTTACTCGCGTGCTGCAATGAAACGTAAATAGCGGCTACTCGCTATTCAGACGATCGCGTGTATTTCTCTCTCTCTCTCTCTCTCTCTCTCTCTCTCTCTCTCTCTCTCTCTCTTTCTTTTTTTATTACAAAACCAATAAACGCGCACTGCGCTTTTATAAACGCTTTTGTAGATTGTAATTTTATTTCGAATCAATTAAATGGTTTCATTTGAATTTCTTTGAATTTTTTATCACTGGATTTACCTTTATGCGTCTATGCATAAGTTAAAAATTGCGCTTTACATTTCTTTCAAATAAAATTTAAATTAAGACAATTAAAATGAAAATTCGATGTAAATTACATTATATTATTTAAGTAAAGCGTTAAATATTTACTCGTATTCATACCAATATTAATACTAATAATATTGTATTTAGTTTGAAAATACCAATAGAGTTCAAAATACACGAATGTTTTTCTGTTACTGGATCACTTTTTTTAAATTTAAGTTTTATCAATTATCAGCTTTATTTTTTATGTGAAAGTACTTTTTTCCTTTCGATTATAATTTTCAGTAACTAATACATATATTGTACATATCAATGTTTCAAATTAAAATAATTTATTACCTTATTCATTAATTAGAATACTTATTAGAATCATTCATAATTATAATCAATTATTACATCGTGAAATAGGTTTATTTATAAAAGAAATATAAGAAGTAGCAATTTTAAAATATATCTACATTTCTACATTCAAAGTAGGAGGAAAATTTTTTGACAATTCGAAGAATTATCTGTCTTGTTATTTTATTAGTAATAAGATTACAAACCTACCTTTCCAAATCTCCAGTGAATGTTTAAGATTTTCAACTTTCAAAGTACTCTATCTCTTCAAAAGCTTTAAAGTATGCCCATGAACTGTAATGTATTAGTGTCAGTTTGAATGTTTAAAAACAAATATAAATGCATGTTAAATAATTTTCCTAATAAGAAAACCAATACGACTACTTGACAGCGTTGCCACTCTTTCTCATAAATTTGAAGTATTATCGCTACTTTTACTACAACTTTTAAATACTAGGTTTATAATTTTTTTTAATAAGAAATTGAAAGAATTTATTTAAACAATTTATTTAATCGATTAAAGCAAAGCGTGCTTCAGTTCGTACTGAGCATGTTCCATATATTAAGTTTATGTGATGTAAGAGACATAATGAAGTTGATTTAAGGGAACAATTATAAATAAGGAAGGCAAAAATTTAAATATTAAAACTATTAGATAAATTTACAGCCAGTGATAAAATTTTCAAAACCGCATTAAAGAATAACAGCTAGAATAAATTGATTAGAAGATTATTTGATTGCTTGTATACATACACACGAATGTTTGCCGATACATTATGTCGCTATGGTTAAATCTTATAAAAATGTAAGATGTCATTATTCTCCTATAAATACATAGAGTCGATGAGAAAATTGTCTATTCGCTTATATACAGTTAAATTAAAACTCAAAGTAGTTTTATAAATGATAGACTACAATAAAATCCTACGATGAAATCCTGCTTTTTAGAGAAAAATGAATAAAAATAATATAATTATTAAATAACAAGTATGCGATGCCTATATCGTCGCTTGCGTAACTCTAAATATTTTTTGCCTGCACAAGATTGTGAAATAATTGCTCAATTTTTATAAAGGTCGAATTTGATCGTTAAGCAAGCGTTTGCATATAGTAAAATGTAGAATTTGTTTCCTTATAATTAAAATGATTCAGCGTATAAAATTGAAAAGTACTTTCACGCGAACAAAAAAGAAGAATAGGTTAAAAGCCTTTAAAACGTTGACGCTTTCAATGTTAAAGATATATTTTAAAAATTCCGAAATAAAACATACGATGTACAGTGCGAATTTTTCGCACATTATTTCCAATGTTAGCTGGAATATGCGATTGCGGATGTATAAATTTATCGCTGAATTTATGCACTATTGGCTTCACTTTGGCACGACTGTGGTTATTATTGTAATTCGAATCAATGAATATCAAATTCACAATTGTGTTGTATATACTCGTACGATATCTACCGTACGTATATCAATCATATGATGCGGTCGGTATGTCCATTGGAGCTTATGTTTCTACCTATCTACCTACCTATCTACCTACCTACCTACCTATCTGTCTAAATAATAAAATAGTAAATTTTCAAAAGAATTACTTAGCTGAAATTTACATGCTAAATTTAAGCTATGAAAATACTAAGGCACTTATTAATATAATATACTGCGGTGTAAATCCTTCTTTCATTTATTGAAGTCATTGTTTGAATTTAAAATATCAGAGATTATAAACCTAAGAAATTGACAATTTTTAAATTAGATATCACAATTTTGATGCAATTGCAATAAATTGTGCAAAACGCATAGATAAAGCTTTGCTTTTATATTGTATATTGTCATTCTTTAATTAAAATTGTCTTATTTATTTGTCCTTTAAAAATAGCATAACGAATCATTTTAAATAAAAATTATCATTTTATATAAAATCTACTGTTGTTTTATTAAAACTACGTAGTATATATATATATATATATATATATATATGCTAGTAGATAAAATTTTCATACTTTAATACTTTAATACTAAATGGTTAATACTTTTCGTTACTGCTTTTCCATGTATCTTCAATTGCCTGAACCAACAAACAATATGCAATGTATCCTGAAACATATTTTATTTTTATCATTACTAATATAATATCCGGGAAATTATTTCAATAGCGACGAATTTAATCACGTTTATCTGCATATACAAAGTAATAAATTAAATAAATTTAAGTACTATTGGAAGATTTTATATTTTTATTATTATTATTATTTTTTTTTTATTTTTTATTTTTTTTTTTTTTTTATTGTTTTTATGAAATAAAACAAAAGCTTAAGCAAAACTGCTCTGTTTTTAATTTATGAAATGTTTGAGTTTAGTTAGCTTCATTTGGAAGGTTAATAAAATTTTATTATGGAAGCACTGGATCACATGCTTCGGATATTATATTTTTCTCGAATGTAAGGAAACTTAGATGTTTTCAGCAAATAAAAAGCTGGGTCTATTAATCTAGAGTAAAAAAAAAATATATATATATATATAAGATATTGAAAAATATAATTTACGAACCGAAAATCATATCTTCTTTTCAATAACGAGGTTTGTTATTAAATTTTAAATATAAAAAGAGAAAATAAAAGTCGAAGTTCTGATATAAAACTACATAATGTAATATGTGGATTATTCACAACTTAGGTTTATAAATTCATTGTTATAAAGTATTATTTATCTTAGTTATTCTTTGAAAATAATGAATACAATTGTAAGTAAGTAAATAATTTTTCCATTGATATTTTGCTTATTAGTATATTTTAATTTGTGCATTTGTATCTACGTGATACACAAATATTCATGGTGTATAATTAATAGTAAAATGTTTTATAAATATTGGTGAAAAATGACGAATAGCCGAAAAACTCGTGTAAAAGAAGTAATTTTTACACATTTTTTTCCTTCAACAATTACATCTTTAATATGGCAGAATTAAATCAGATACTACGATAGCAATAAAAAATCACGAACACAATGATTCAAGTTTACAGAGCGACGCACATGCGAGTAGTAGAAACAGACGGAATAGACTGGCCGGACTTAGCATACACGGTTAGTAATTATCACACTATGCTAAAAACCTTAATATGATTTATGCAAATTTTTTAAAAGTAAAAACTCCATTATCTTCTTGTCGGGAGGGAAATTTTTATTTTTAACAATAATCGCTAAAGAAAACTGAAATTATCTGTATCGGTATTTTAATTCGCACCAAAGTATGCAAAGTCTGTTAAAAGTCTGGAAGGAATTTTTTATACATTTTTTATTCTGTTGGCATTAGGTTTTTCTACAACTCTGTTCGAATATCTGCAACTATAAAGTAGCTAACTTAGATTATTAGTAGTAGCTAAGTAGATAACTTTACTCAGCTGACATGCACCAAACCAAAACCGTTAAATCATTGCAGAATGTAATTGTAACGTGAGTATTAAATATTGAGATTCATTGACCTATGTATGTCGAGTGTGCTATAAGTTATTGAAAAAAATAATTAAAATAGAAAGAAATAGAAAAAGTAGAAAAATATATAGAAAAAATAAGAAATTCTACTGTTTAATAAAATGCTTTATCTCGGTAAAAATGTTCATATAAATAAAAATGGAATTTTCATGAAAATTAAAAATATATTTCATAAATATTTCGGTACTCTTATTATTTTCAATTAGGTCAATTAGTTTCAAAGATTTATTTTTTAAATTCAAACATTTTTTAAATGCATAGTTATAGTTTACTTTAAAAAAAAATGCTTGTACGCTTTAATTTTCACTATAATGCGGATAAGAAATGTGGTATAAATTTATAGATTTATACATGGAGCTGATGTGTATGCAAATGTGAATTGTCTGTATGTAACGTACGATAAGGAAGGAGTAACCTGGCGATCATTCGGCAGGTGACTACACCTAAATAAGTATACGCGATAAACCAATCTGAAATGGAACGATAAATATAATCCTATTCTATAAAATACGTTTTACATCCGTATTTGACAATAAATACTTTTAAGGAATAATTTCAATTTTCAGAATGCAAGTAATAAAATTGTAATTTTCACTTCTTTTTATTTAGCAAAAGTTAATGTACAATAAAATAAAAAGATTCAAAAAAGGAAATTGCCAATCATACCTAAATTAATGTTTAATTCTAATATTAATGTATTAAAATTGAAAGAAAGCATTGTATAAGAAATTATAAGTGAACTTGATAATACCATGAGTTTCAGCAAAGATTCCATCAATTAAATATAAATTGATGTCAAAATCTATATAGCAATTAAATGAAATTCAAATCAACATGCTATGTTCGTCATTGCGACTAAACTCCTTTCAGGGCAATCTATTGGCGAAATCAACAGACTTTTTCATTCTCTTCTTCTCTTTCTACGTCTCTCTCTCTCTCTCTCTCTCTCTCTCTCTCTCTCTCTCTCTCTCTCTACGTATTTTTTCGGTATAAATGTACACGCAGTTTACTAACTCACCTACATCCAGTAATTCATATTTACATAGTAATAATAATTCAAGTTTATGATCAAGTTTGCATCGACGGTTATTTGCAAAAATAATATTCATCGATATTAGAAATAGACAAGAATCTATTTCACTAAAAAACAATATTAATTATTCCCTCTATTACATAAAATATAAAAATACGTTACAACGTTTCTCGAGTTACTTTTAAAGACGTGATTAATATATTTCAAACTTGCCTCATATATCATTAATGAAAAATATCCATGTCGATGATAGTTATCATAATGAAATTATTACTTGCATTCTTAGAGGTTTGGGTTACACAGAATAAATGTATGGTAAAATTAATCGTACAAAAATTTTTACAATTTTCTTCGTACAAAAGCTAAAAACAGTTCGATATTCCTTTAAATTTATTAAAATGATATACTTTTTTAAATAACATATACTTTTGTGTTTTATTAGAAATAAGAAAGTTCATAAAAGCAATTGAATTTTATAATACTGGAATGTCGCTTTTACCCAAAAAATGTATTCTAAAATATATCTATATCATTACAATGATTATCTATTTTTAGTCTTTACTTCAATCGTCAATAATTTGCATCAATTACATTCTCTGGATGGTTATACTTGGCAAAAAATTCTTTGCATTTTATACTTATATAATACGTAACAGTACCTTGATAAAAGAAAAAATATTTCAGATCAGATAATTACAATGTAAACTCAAATCCAGTTTGAAACCAGGAATTAATAGTTTTCACAAATTGAGTGAAATCTATTTCTACGTATATGTTGGAATATGCATATGCATGTATTACAGTTCATTGTAAACGGGGATATTTTTATTGTTTATAATGTAAACGCACTGATTTAGTAATATACGTTTCATATTCTAATTAGAAGCATTTTTAGAAGCAGTTTTAGAAGCATCGATTTATATTGTATTATGCTTTGACGTTATTGTCAATTACGTAATATTACGTAAGTGTCACTACTTTTGTTTTTGTAAAACAATGGAAGCCGAAAAAGGATTTCGCGTACTAATTAAACACTGTTTTTGACAAAAAAAAAAAAAAAAAAAAAAAAAAAAAAAAAAACTGCCCAAACACGAGAATGGCTTGAAAAACATTATTGCGCATTTGTTTCGTAGAAAACAACCATTTACCGATGATTTAGCGAATTCACATACAAACACCGATAATGTTACACGCTTGGGCGTCCGATTAAGGCATCAACTCTAGAAAATAACAAAAATTCCAGTGTGTGATCTTGCATGACGACAGAGTGAATGCGACGATGATAACTGACGCCATTACGATATCAACAGAATACGTAGAGAATATTTAGTAAAAGACGCTTTAGTCTTAAAAGTTTTTTCAACGTAACCCAAATTATTTGTAACACTGGTTGATAAAAAACATGGATCCATCGATATTCATTTGACGTCAATACGGAGTCTGCAGAATGACTATAACCGGGCAGAAAGAGTATTATGCAAAATCATCGAGCGATGAAAAGATACTGTATACGACGACGAAAAAACTTCTATTTCGCTAAACGACTACCGGTTCACAATACATGGAAACAATGACAAAATTAAACGAATCGAAGTTCGAAGTGCTACATCATTCTTCTCTCCTTTCCCCGGATTTTTCATGCCTAGCCATCAACGGCCACTATTAGTTCTCTAAACTGAATAGGTGATTTACGTCGAATGAATTTGTCGAATGCGAATCTGATGTATCTTTCATTTCGAAGACCTTGACAAATCGTACTACATAAAAGTAATGAAAATGTTGGAAAAAGTAAGGAACGTTGGAAAAATGTTTACAGCTCTTGTAAGAAACTGCGCGGAGGGATAAAATCGATTTGTGACAAAAGAAAGACTTTTTTTCACGTTAGAATCGGCACTTTTTAAGTCAACAACACAGGTCGTACCATTTTCTCCTCTGAAAATTTAAATTTCAATCCGTGGCAGTTTAAAAATATAAAAAAGGACTTCTACCGATCGTTGTAATATCTTCTTTTATTGGATGCTATTTTTTGGTTAGTAAATTTATTAGTAAATTGTTTTTCAATCTGCAAATGTCACCACGGTATTCGAAATAATTAGCTTCTATTTAAACACAGGTTTTACATTACGGTAAAAACTAATCGGAGTAATTGGTAACTAGTTAAAAAATAATTTCTTTAATTTATAAGCAAACGCGCGTGAAACGAGTACAAAAGATGAGTTTGAATTTTCAATGGCCTTTATTTTTAGTAAGAAGAAAAATTCTCATTCGAATTGTAATAATATGTTTACGTGTTCATTGCTTTTTACGGCAATGATATATAGAAATAAATATTTGGAGCCGAGTAGATGCAGGCAGCATCGGTGACTCAAAATAAAAGACGCAATTCCGAACGTAATAGAATATCATTATAATTGCAAGCTGTCAGATTAACGATGAAAGATGAACTAAATATAGTGCAGTGGTTTATAGGACGAAATCACGACATCGTTATACGGATACGGATACGCATTCGCATTGTAAAATCACGCGACAGTTACGCACAGTCGCCATAGCCAAATCCTATTCGTTTCGCAAGTTAGCCAAGAAGCGGCGACGGTCGTGACTATCGGTTGATGCTCCAAATGAGCTGTAAAGCACGTTTTAAGTTAGCGAATCGCATCGCGTAATGCAAGGCACACGTTCTCTAAAGCATCCACGTATCTCCTTTCCAAAGAAAGAGAATAAGCAAGAGACGAAAGCTCTGTTTATGCTTAAAATGCCACGTGTCTTGTACTTAACGCGATCAATTGCATCTTTTGGACTAGATTGATTAATAGCGGTGACGATAAAAAATCGGAATCCTCTTCTAATTGATGACCATGAGTATTGCATAAAAATATATTCAATAAATAATATATACATTTTGGTTCTTCGACTGGTCATATCAATATAACAGATTTTTTTTTTTTTTTTTTTTTTTTAATTTCTTAAGCAGCGCAATATATGTTAAAATTAATTACTTCGCAAAATTTTAATTTAAATTAAAACATAAAAATTATTGAAAACGACAACTGCAACTTTCATTCGTCTTCATTGTATATCTCTTTAAATTACCCTTTCGATCGAGAATATAAAATTTTAAAGGGATATCTACAAGTATATATCTCTTATGACAATAAGTTTCCAATATCTTATGAGAACATCTATAATTTTGTAACAATAATTTTGTATGAAATATTGTGACTCGTGGTTAATTTTTTCATTACATTTAATTCTCATACGCGTTTTAACAAATTTTTTAGTACGATTAAAAATTATATATGCCGATTAATCTTTCGAAAGCTTCTCTTCCTCCTTCGCTGCAATCAACATACTTACCATAACTTTTTTTTTATCTCCTTTTTGTATTTCTTTATTTCTCTTTTGTAAATCTTTATTTCTGATAAGCATATGTTTTATTGTCATCGATATCGCGAGTGAGAGCGAGAGAGCGAGAGAGAGCGAGAGAGAGCGAGAGAGAGAGAGAGAGCGAGAGAGAGAGAGAGCGAGAGAGAGAGAGAGAGAGAGAGACTCACGGAAGTCAACAAATAGACATTGTATTTTAAAAAATTGACCCTTTATAGTACTTCAGTAATATCCTTTCCAAATTTCGAGTCTTCGACTTTACTATAGTAATTTAATATAGTATCTTAACAGCGGGCCTACGCAAGTTCACGTGTTGTTATATTGTGCTTGCGTAATGGTTTTTCACGATGAATATAAAAACACGAGGTCATCCCCATTCGATAGCAAAATTGCAAATTTAGCGAAGTAGGTTCACAACAAAATAATTTGGACATACCTTTGGATATAAACAAGCGTTGTAACATTAGTAGTCGATAATATAATTGACATTTCATAAGCATCGTTCGAAATGGAATAATTTTGTTCGAATTGTATTTTAAGTATCTAAATGGATCACTGAAGGAATTTATGCGTGAATAAATAATCTGTTGATCTTAACGGTATTTCTAATATTTTAACTATCACGATTACCAAATCATTATTTTTTTATGACTCTAGCGTATTATTCATTGAATAAAGTATCCAATGAATAAGGACGTACTATTTTGTATTTACATAATGACTATGTTTTTTTTTAATAAATATTTGGAATCACATAATTTCTGACTATAAATCTAGCTGTAAAACATCTAGCTGTAAAAATATAATAATTAAATAACTTGATTGGAATGTATCGCTCGAAGTTTTAGACACTCAGATGACCCTATCAGATTTGATACCTAATCATTTAAAGATCGAATTAAAGTTTTTCAGGGATAATTCAAAAATTCTTTTATTTCTAAAACTTCAAACATTTCTTTTTCACGGTTTCTAATAAATCTTATGCACACCTTATAAGTAAGTTTTAATGTTCATTAAGACTGCATGCGTTATTTCTAAAAATAATAGTTATTCTGATCGATACGACATGATCGATATGATACTACAAATTAAAGCTTATATGCATTTAAATTATGCAGTTAATTGATTTTTAAGGAAATTAAAAGTAAATTTAAAACGTTTATCTAATATTCATTAGAAAATTTAGCAATAAAGGTATCGTTTTTTAAATTACAAGAATGACAAAATATAATTGTTGATTTATAAGAATCAGGCATGATTGATACAACAACGATACAAGGCGAACAATACTTTTGTCGACGCAATGTAACAAATATCAGAAATTGTCCACAAGGCGACAATCGAAGAAATATTTAGTTTTTTATCTATTTATTTTGAATATTTAATAAAATTATATTTAAATATATTTTTCTTTAAATAGTTTATTCGTTTTTTATTTATTTACAGAAGCACAGTAACCACATATTACTGGCATCAATCAGAATTTAAATGATTAAAAGTTCCAATGACTCGCACTCTAAACTGTTAACGATTTAAAAAAATAATGTAATAATACTATACAGAAATGTAGCGTGAATAAGATACAAATAAGATATATCATAACTGTAATTTAAAATACCGTATTAAAGACTTTTCAACAATCAACTGAAAATTAATTTTCGATTAATTTTCTTAAAAAAGTTGTGCAAATTGTAGGAATGTCAAGATAAAATGTGAATTTTAGCGTTCCATACCAGCATTTTATTCTACATACAGCTGAATCGATTCAGATTGCACGTGTGAAATATTCCCTTAATTCTTAAAAAAATAAAACAACTTTTGCCGGGTAAAAAACTTTATAAAATATGAGAGAAGCTGTATTACGAAATATAAATTTATGTTATTTTATTTTTTAGATTATTTATATTACTCTCTCTCTCTCTCTCTCTATATATATATATATATGTATGTAGCGATAACATCTATTTTCATTGATTATTATCTTTGTTAATTTATTTTAAAATGTGCGTGCGTGCGTGTGTGCGTGTGTGTGTACAACTCCAGTACTAATAATGAATAAAATTCGTTATAAAATTAAATATCAGCTTTAGAAAACTCTTATTTTTAAAAATTAACTGATATTACTTTACGTTCGTAACTTCAATTTCAACGTGTTAAAAATTTAATTAATTATATATACAGTCTAAAGAACAACGTTGTGGTGGAGTTCATAGAAGTATTAACGGAAGCTTTACATCGTTGTGTAAAATGATGCGTGTGTAAGAAAAGTAATTGTGAATAATAAACGAATAATTTACGAAACAACAGTATTACGCTCAAGGAAACTTTAACATAATTTTATACACCGTTCAATCCATAAAATCTTTATTTAACTTTGCTTAACTTTATTTAACCTCATTTAACTGGCACGAAAATTCATTAATTTTTATTGAGATTAATTTGTACTTTTGTGAAATTTATTTATTTTTTATACACTAAATAATTAAATGGTTGTTTAGTATAAACCTAAGAATAGTCACATATGGGTAGTCAAGCGATGATACGTCATCCGCCATAAATAATTTTGAACCGAATAACAAGTTAATTGAAACTATTTTTCAAAAATGAGCATATAAATGTACATACGTAAACAATAAAATAAAATCTACGTGTCTTGTATAAATATAAGCAGTTTGAATGTTATTAATATGTTCTTATTAGTCTATCGGAAAATGAAGCCTCTAAATAACGGTAAATTACACCAAATTATATAAATGCCCTCGTCTAAAGCCCCCTTTTTCTTCCTAATGGCAACTTGATACTGACATCAACTTTTATATTAAAATAATCTCCAACAGAATCAGATATTAGCTTTATGTATTACATTAATAATCAAAGCTACTAAAGAGAAAATTGGCTGGTTGTTGGCGGACGTTGTACCACGATATTCTAAAATATTTCTGAGAAGTTTAATTTATGCTATTACGAATGGATACGAACTTACTTTGGAAGAGGTTACTCGCATTACAGGCAATTACTCGCATGAAATATCCGTCTACTTTCGTGAGCCAAATCAGAATTGATACATAATTGTAGAAAATAAAATGGGCTTTAAGAAACACAAGTATAATTCTAAATAGATACTAAGCAAAACGACTTGAGACATAACATTTTGAATTACGATCTCGGGCTGCCTTGAACCAATTGATTGCGATAGATGGTTCTCGGATGCACCCCTCTGTGGTCCTTTTTTCTCTTCTTTTTTCACAACCGTATACGATGCCACTACAGTTACTCTCGACATCAAGAAATCTGTGCACGATACTGATAAATATTTAAGAATTATTTAAGATTTCCTCAACTAAGATTTCCTCTCGATTAATACAAATTTCCTTTCTTTTCCACGGTTAATTCATAATTATTCTGTTGATTATGGGAGTCGTAATTAGCTCCCTAATTACGTGGAAATAGCAATAATAGCGATAATAGCGGTGAGCTCTATGTTTTAAATAATTCGTGTAATTCTGAGTGCGTGCCATCCAACAGGTGCAAGAACCAAAATTAAGTTTTAAAGGAGTGGGAAAAAAACATTAAAAATTAATGTAAAAAATGGAACGGACAATAATTTAATAAAAAACAATGATACAAATGCACTTACTTTCTCGTTGTTTCATAATTGACTTGAAGATCAGAAGTCAGTCGACATTAGAAGTAGTTAAGCTTAGAAACAATTATTTAGAAATTAATCCGTCGATAAATATACTTCAAAAATGTTTTTTAATTAATCACTCGCGTGATTTTGATTGAACTGAAATCGAATTAATCTGATAATAAAATAATAAAGAGTTTTTATACCCTTCGTGTAGAAATTAAATTTTTTTATGACACTACTTTTTCATTAGCTATTGTTCAACCGAGTTGTAGAACTCGCTTTCATATCAGTTTGTATGTATTTTCAGCTGGTACTGTAAAACGCAGCCAACGCGTATAGGAGAAATACCGTCCGATGAGATAAAACTCAATGCGCCTTTTGTGCGTCTCATGAATCGTAGATGCGTATCTCGTTCGCACGCAAATTATTCGTGCCCCAATTGTGCACGCCTTTTTTCGCAAAAGCCAGGTCTCGGATAGCGATAAAAATGTAATTACCGAGCGGAAACCCAAAACAAGTTTCATAAAAATGAATGTTTTGCCACGGTTACGTTATCGTAGATTTGGGATGCGTAGCTTGAGAGATAAATGTCACATTACTCTGGATTTCGTGCAGTAGTGCTAATTATTATCGTGCGCAAGCAATGAAACAAGCGTATAAGGCGCACACTGTCAACTCCTACGCTTCTGCCTATTGCACAATGGCCTATTCAATTCTGCTGATAAATATGGTTAGAATGATTTAGCGTAGGCATCGTGTGCGTCGAAATTAACTTCCGTTACGATTTAGCATTTAGGGTCGCCAAATGAACACTGTTTTATTAATAGAAATACTTTCAATTATAATTTTTTAAATATTGAAAAGTGATCTTATCTGTGCACCTTGTGTAATCCAGAATTACGTATACTACGTAAGTTTCATTGTACCGAGTTTTCGTAATATTATCTCGGCTTCTGATAAATGTATCGTCGCTATAAGACATATTTATGCATGAAAAAAATAAGAGCAATCAATTGATAATGATTCGTTTTTTTACTACAAGCTATGAATTAATATAATATAAACGTGGTTCGTAATACATTTGATACTTTCGAGTGCATAGCTTGTCGCACAGAGCAACCAATGTTCCAACCACTTTCCTAAATTTCAAATAGGACTGCATTATTTTATTTTAATTTCACGCCGACGGCAATAATTTGTAATCGTAAAATACAAGGGAAGTTCCTCGAATGACTTGAATTCTATGCTACGAATACCTTTCTGTTAGGCAGGGTAAAATTAAATCAAACAATACGTGCGTTTCTTAAGTGACTTCTTTTGCGTAAAATCGCGAAAAATAAAGTCGTGAAATAATCTCATCTATTGAAATAATACCTTCCTACGTTGAATTTTCATTAAGAATTATTCGTTAACTTAATATTTCGAAAAATTCATTCTAGATTTGTCGTTTAAAATCAAACGCGTAATGCTCTTAAATTTTAGAGCACTCGATTCATTCGTTGATACATATATACTTATATTATAACTTACGCGTACTGATTACGTACTCGTGTGCACGTGCATGTATAAAATGCGACTATACCAATTGTAAATGAAGATTATACATTCTAAGGTAATTTTCTCTGCCGTTGTATACAGAACAAAGAAATTTGTGCAATTATAAGTAAACGAACAACTTTTAACTGTAGTATTTAATCTCCTTTTATTATTGAAGCTTAATTTTTCGCGTAAAAAGTCGCTACTTTTTACTTTCACAAATAATCTAGAGAATTTCAATATTCTAAGACTCTATCCTTATACTCACACACGTATGTAATACCAAAGATTTTCTTCTCTTTTTAATTTTACAGATAAATCTTAGTTTATCCCATTCGATTTAAAGTAATCGTTTCTCAACTCATACCGCAGCTTTGAATTACGGTAACGCATAATAAATGGAAGAGCTTTCCAAATGTATTACGGCCTTTACGTAGGTACTGCAATTGACACGTAATATCTTTTTGAAATGGGATGAAATTAAGTTTATTATTTAAAATCTCGCTCCCTAACGTAATGAACATAACGGGTAAACAATATCCATGATTTATTTATAACTTTATTGCGAATATCTCCAAAATGTTCGCCGTAGTGGCACTATTGTGCCCCAACATCAAAATACAATTCTAAAGCAACATATTCTTCTAATAAAGAGTTGTTTATCATCGCTCGAAATATACGAAGTCAAGTACGTATCCCCTTATTCCAAATGCAATAACTAGCGCTGACCATATTAGAAATAACAGACATCAATAGCCCTATTATTTGAAATAATTTTCATTTTATATCCAGTTTGTTAAGTTTCCAAGATAATAAAATGATGAAATTCGATAGGAAAAGACGACGACGACGACGACGACGACGACGACCCACGGACCAGCGGTAAAAAATTTGGCGGATAAAAGTGCGCGCGCGATGATGATGATCGCGCACCAGTATGACAGCGCACATAGCCGGCCAGTAGGTACGCTTGAAGTGCTCTATAGTCTGGAGTCAGGCCTGGAGTAGGGATACTAAGAAAAATAGGGGTGGGGGGAATAAAAGAAGGTAGGTGCCGTAGGGTGAGCCAGTGTACCGTTCGGTTAGCACGAAGCTAGGAGTGCTCGTGGACTGACGCATTACAGGGTGTCGGTATATCGCGCACCGGTGCCCACGAACCCGGTGAAGCCTGCACAGCGTCCACCTGTACGCGCAATATTCTTTCGTCGGGTGTGCGCCGATAGAAGCTCGTCGCTCCAGCTCTTGACGCCCCCGCGACGCACACCCGCGGGTGCCTAAGGTACGGGGCGAAAGGAGTACGAGAGAATGTCGAGCGGCGTATGCCACGCGCCTCTACCAGCCAGGATGGAAGCCTTCACCACGAGGATTTGCCTACGAGCGGTCGATCAGTACGAGCGGCTGCTCCAAATGCACTTTAACAAGGTGAGGGTTAAGTGCACAAATGGTCGACATTACAGTTTTCCAAAGCGGAATCACCCTGCTCTGCGGGTGTCCAGCTGTCTCCCATAGGTTCTTCCTACGGGATTACCGTGTTTTTCCGTTAATTTTCTCAAAATATTGCAGAAAAGCGCGGATCTCGCACGCGGATTAAGAAAGCATCGGACGTACAGTGCGAAAATTTACGCGAATCATCGGTTTCGCTAACTTCATCGAACCGACATTACGTCGAGCAATCGTAACTATTTCAAAGTTAAATATTAAATTGTGCACCCCAGACCAAGTGATTTATAACTAGTATTATTCGAATTATTCTTAAACGTTATGCTAAAAGTATAGGTGCGTGTCTTTTTCGGCAAAATAATGTTAAAATATCAATGAAAGAACGCATTATCTTACCTTGATTGATAAACTTAAGAATGTAAGCCTTATTCGTAATAACCATCCCTTTGACTACGTTATAATTAATTAATCGAAGCCCACCAATTATAAAGTACTGTGCAAATTTTATGTATCATTCGTTACGAAATAAAGCCCGAGGACGTACTTACAGCGGCGACGCAGCATATTTTCTGTACCATTTACCGTACACCGGCGTTCATTGATTTTCATCCGCTTTTACACGCGCTGTCCTCTCTCTCTCTCTCTCTCTCTCTCTCTCTCTGCACTCTCAAAGGTTCGAATTCCATAAGTTTGCATCGGTTGTATGCTTGGGGTGATTCCATGTAACGTGATTGTAAATATTACACTAATTGTGATACCGAATGAAGAGATGATACGGTTCAGCAGAGGAAACTTTGAATTGGATCAGCTGATTCGAGTAGTCTATATTACTAACATGGTAACACATTTGAATACAAAGCGACCCCTTTATAATGATTGTTCCATTTTTAAGTATGGAATGACGATGTACGTATTTTCGTTCTAGTTTGCATTGGAAATAAACCGGGCATTTTCTCATAATTAATTATAATATATCATTAACAGTTCGATGACATTCTAATGTTGTAATAAAAGAAATTTTTGCAGGTGAAAAATTTTTTTCCTCGTTAGATTACATAGGTAATTGCATAATATTACTCATTTAATATGTACTGAAAATAAAAAATTATATTCTTCTTTATTTAATAAACACGCGCATATATATATACTTTCAATCACAGCGATAAAATAGATATAAACGAATTATTCTTTTATCTTTACCTTCAAAACTCTCTGTGAATGTTAATGAAAATACAATGATGTACTTTTTTTGAAACTGCATTATTATTATTATTATTATTATTATTATTATTATTATTATTATTATTATCACACATTTTTTTTATTAACATGTGTAGTTTTAATTTTAGCTAATTATAGACATACATACAAATATTGTACTTTATTTTTGATTTTTGTTTGCAAACAGCAGCACACAACGAAATTTACCGATTGCCTTTATCTTTACAAAGCACAACATTTGGTTAAATACATAGTAATTAGATTCCTTATCAAACAAACTCTGCTCTTTTACTATATTATTTTCAATAAAAAAAAAAAAAAAAAAAAAAAAAAAAAAAAAAAAAAAAACGCGTGGAGTATTGAGTGACACGCCTCGAGTTACTTTAGCTTCTAAATATTTCAAGCTTAGGTTATTTTTACTCGGATTTTTGTACATCACGCGTATTAAATTTGAAAACATTCGTGCAGTTTACGTTAATGTGTAAGTAAGTTAATGATCGATAAGGCCTTTTTTCGTTCAGCATCGAAATAAGTAAATTTTCGCATTTCCAGATACGAAAAAATTAATTACGTTAAAAGAATTATTAAAAGAACGAACCTATCTGTCGTCTTTTTTCCGTTTACTTGAGATAATACTTGCCGGATATTCAATACCTGCATTGCGCATGCGCCGATGGTGCGTCACTCCAACTCTTGCAAGAAGGTCAAAATATAGTTAACTCAATAATGACAAGAATAGTATTGATCGCGATTATAATTCGATAACTGTAGTGATAACAATAATTATTACGGTGATGATGATGATGATGATGATGATGATGATGACGATGACGACGACGAGCTATTATTTTAATTTGCAATTATTAGTATCAAACTCTTGAAGCGCGCTGTTTTGCTTTCTTTAGCTAAGGCATACTTATTCTTATGGTAAACTAAAAGAATCTTAGATTAGTCGATTTAACATATTTCCATTGGTAAAAGAGTTTTAAAAGTGTCTACAATAATTGTGTTGCACATTCCATTTCGTGTGATCAATCGTCAATTATGCAAATATTTTTCTATTTTGAGAATATTAAAAACACAACTATTCTTAACAGCAATGAGCGTAATATTTCAGAATATTTTTTACACGATTGAAGTACTTTAATAAAATATATATTCTTGGTGAATATACGGACAATGTCGGATTAATCGTTTGAAGATACCGATTCAAGATCTCTGCGCGAAAATCTAAGTAAGTTCTTTTAACGATAAAACTAATTTATAAATTAATTTGTGATGAAAATGCTGTGACAGTATTACGAGTGACGTGTAAATACCTGTCAGAAGGGTTACGCGAGCATCCACTCGAATACCGTGCAAAACGGTTTGAGATTTGCATTACCTACGCTTGTTTTCATGCAGAATGAATTAAACATCTCTTCCTTCGCATGCACAATTTAAGCAAGAGTGCGCGAATGATCCTACGATGTCTTTTGAAACTGATTTAAGTGCCATAAGATCTGAAATACATGCTGCATGATTCAAAACGGAAGGGCTTAAACATTGATGTCGTACATCTATTTTTCATGCAATATCGTTACGCGACATGAATATTTAAATTTGGAGGTATTCGATAAAGAGTTAATTCAATATTAGTATTATTTAAAAAGTGCATGGCCTTATAATAAAGCTTCTATATCGTACATTAATTTTATATATTTTTTGAAAGCGAGCAGAGATGGTTATTGACTTTTTTCGATGACTTTCAAATTAAGTACCTTCTTAAGTGTTTATTACAATGCGAACCTTATATAAAACGAATGCAACAGAAAATATAACGCATCAGTATTATATGTAGGTATGTCATAATTAAAATTATGAATTATTTATTGCGTTTGAATTATTATGTAAATATAAAAATTGCGCGATTTCTTTATCAATAATCGATTACGGCACTGCGGCACTATCGCAATTCCGGCTACTCGAATTGTATCGATCGAACAAATCTTGTACCGCTTCTCCTTTCTTTTTCGATTATTCTATTCTCAGGCAAGCACAAACCGCAACAACAGTTTCCCGTCATTATCGTTACTTTTATAAACAGGCTTAATAACTCTACTAACCGATCGTTTTATCTAAATTCTACAGATATTTTATAAACGAAGTTATCCTCGATTATACTTACATATCGATCATGGTGTTCGAATAGCAAGTACGAAACGTGTTCACGGCAAAAACCTAATTAAAATTGAATCTTATGGAATAACGCGAATGTGAATATGAAATTTATTTTACTTGTACGTCTATACATTCGTTACGATCTGTATTTGACACGTGAAAAACCGTTTCAACTCTTAAAAATAACTATTATAACAGTTTGTATTTTCTGAATTTGCAATAAAATAGTTGAAATCGGTAAAATAATTTCAAATTGAATTATCTCTCTCTTTCTCTCTCTCTCTCTCTCGCGCGCGCGCGCGCGCGCGCGCGCACTAGCTTTATCTTCCAATCGTTTATTAATCCAGAAATTTAAATAGATCAATTCAAAACAATAACTTAGATTTTTACGATAAAACCTAACGTACAGGCGATTGAATGCAACGATCGACTCGGGCAGTTTATTTATATAAAAAATAACCTTAATAGATTTCTAAAATATAAAAGATTGATTGTAATTTTCAAATACGTGTCTTATAATATCACGAAATCAGAAATTCGGAGCACTTAAGAGCACGAGATCGAATGAATTTCTACATCGACGGCAAAATGGCAATTAACACTTTTTTCAAAAAGGATTACAATTCAAGAATTCTTCTTTAAAAAGACGATACGAAGAAAAGAAAATGAAACTACAGGCAAGCATTTCTAAAATTTCATTCAAAATGGTTCAACGTATACGTGTACTTTTATTTATATTTGTTTCTGCGAGTTCCTTACATTTATGCAATGTCTCGCTCAATTACCGAAAACCTGATCTCCGTTAAAGGCGCAATGAACTATATCAAACGCTACTTATTCAACACGGATTGTACTATCAACATCAGGTCGTATTTGCTAATGTATGTTTGCAAGCGCAGCAACAAATTGTAAGGTGCATAATCCACGGTATAGTCAACTTTGATTGTTGAAAAAAGTAGTCGGTCATCATACACCGATGAAAGCTTTAAAGTAAAAGCTGATGGAAGCAGTTAATTTTCTCTTTCGCACCGCGTGC
Organism: Wiebesia pumilae; assembly: GCA_018907045.1. NCBI lineage: Eukaryota > Metazoa > Arthropoda > Insecta > Hymenoptera > Agaonidae > Wiebesia > Wiebesia pumilae. Next base: position 68,950 of record JACCHZ010000192.1, on the reverse strand, counting down.
CTGCATTGATATCCGGTCGACGGCAGTGATATCCGGCGTCGGTCGGGATGTCAAGACATCCACAACACGAGTACGCGCTTCTTTTCAACCCGCTGCAGGATATTACAGCTCGTGACTTCGGTCGTCGAACTCGTCGGAGACCGCTGATATAGATAAGAATAGAACTCGAAGGATCATTTGCAATCGAAGAAACATTCGGTGCACGCGGTAATACTTTTTTACATTCTTTCACTTGGAGTGCGAGCAGCGAGATCGTGGCCTTTCCTTTACTCGCGCTCCTACGTATCGTAATATTTTATTTGCGCTCTATCGCACATTTTTATCGCATATTTGTTTGCTCTATCACCAGTCTGACTCTTTTCGAATCGATCGTTCCAACGTTACTATTCGTAGTGCGATGTTAAAAATGAATGTCAATGTCGAAAGCAAATTTAATATCAAATTAATCCAATTAGCTGGGCTTATTTATGGTCTTTTCGTGGCTAATGCGAAATTAAAATTCTGAACTTAGCGCTTTATCGTTAAAAAATAGCAGCCTATGTTTTGTTCATTACAAATTTATGCCTATTTGAAAGAATTAAAGATCAGAGCACAGCGAAGCACGTTAGAACGTTGGTAAGTCATTACGTCAAGATACGTCTACACTTCAATTGCTTTTAAATTAATGGCATTACTTGTCATTTAATAATTTTATAGGGAAGCAATACAACGCAAATATAACAAGACTTTATTACGGACCGAGACCTTCACTTATAGTTGCAAAGCTGTAGCGATTATGCATAAAGTTTTAGTTTTACTTCAATCCGTATGTCTCCATCTATTATTTCAAAGTAAATGTGCGTACAGGTGAACGGTTCGAATGACCATCTGACATTTAGTTCATTTTATCGAATGCAGAGCATAAGTTGATTCGTTGTGGCATCCTTAGCATTACTAAAGTCTTTGTTTTAAGAAAATTGGCGTCTAAATACTTTTTAACGCGTCGATCGTTCAGCTTTCCACGAGTGCGTGCAGATAATACACAAATACTCCAGAGGCAAAGAATAAACGCAAAGAATAGTAAAGAATGAAATTTATGTTATTCGATTGTCGAAATTATCGAAAAATGTTTTGTAATCTTATATTTATAAATTATTATCGATAGCTTGTAAGTTCATCAAGAATGTTGCGATAGATTTTTCTACATGGAAATGTCTTCATGCGTTACATGAGAAATAAATGTGAGGTACGTGCTTGGTTGAGTGACTTATTGAAATTTGCAGCATTATTATTAATGTTGCAATGCAATAATGCCCAAACCGATGTTATTTCTAAATCCATCCTTGTATTCATTTAATCGAATGAAGCATTAAAAATATTTGAAGAATAATTGACATTTGATGTGCTAAAGTTCTAATTATGCTCGATGTTTAAGGAATATATGTCGATCGAAAGCTGTATAGTAATTAAAAAACGGTATAAACGTCAAAACCTTAATGCAAAAGCCTATCGATATAATTAAATTCACGTATGCGCACCGTGTATGAAGAAATTAACGCTGACATTGCTTATATGTAACGCTGTGATAAAAACTTAACAATTTTTGCAGCTCACATGAATTAAGCGTTACTCTGCCTCGTAGAAATTACATAGCGCTGAGTTGGTGAATAATTGTTCCATTAAAGTTCAAAATCAATTTATTTGCAACGACGATACTTTAAATGTCAAAATAATTACGAAATTTTTTTAAATGACATTTAATAGGTTCGCATTATCGGTGTAAATAATGTCTAAAGTTATCCGTCACACCTTCGGGACGTCACAAAATTAAACGCGTTCCCCTGAAGAGAAACTTAACATCGATCAAACACGAAGGAAATAAAATGAGGTTCCACGTCATGTTCGAAATAAAGTCATCAATGACATACAGGCGTAGGAAACCGCTCCTCTGGAGGCGACGTTACGTACACCTTTCATAATTCGAACCTTGCCTACTTTTTCTTTTAAGGAGAGAGAGAGAGAGAGAGAGAGAGAGAGAGAGAGAGAGAGAGAGAGAGAGAGAGAGCAGCTGCATATAGGAAATGACGTCGATAGCGTGACACACTTTCAGTTGAGCGTGCGTGCGTATCCGTTAAATCGACGCGCACAATTATGACAATCCTTCTGTAAAAATGTACGCAGGGAGCGATAAAGACAAGCGTGCGACCGATGTTCGCTCATGCGCCTGCGCGCGTTGTGAGAGAAAGATTCGCGCCTTGATATTGATTTATACTATAATTAGCCGAAATTTTCGTTAAAACCGTCTTTTATCGAATATTAAATTTCTTTTTTAATTTCACGTTTATTCTGTTATTGCTATCGCTGCGCTACTCCGGGTATTTATAGAATTATGCATTACCGTGTGCGCGTTTGTATGGAAATACTTCGAAGCGGTTTGTAAGCGGTTGTCCTCGGTACTAGTCACCCGATTGCAGATGATTCAATATAATATACGAAATGAAACTTTTGCCGAATGTTCTTCTAATTAATAATTCCTTTATAATCTTTCATAATTACAAATATTTTTAATAGATACGAACAAACACGTTTTAGTAAATTGATTATACATTTGTTAACCAACGTCGTCATATATCATAAAATACATAATTAATAGAGAATTTAATTATAATAAAATTTTAATTTTACAATAAGATTATAAATTTATTTAATAAAGCATAATATAATTATTTTGAGTTTTAGTGGCTTTATGATATTACTATTATATGCAAAGTACTGAGACAATCGTCGTTTGATTTACTTACTTTCGGAACGCGTAGCAGTGATAAGTGTGTACAGATAAATGAAAATGATTTGTTCTGATGCCAATGTTATGGCGAATAAAGCGTCAACATTAATAATAAATTCATATTTTTGAAGTGTTCGCAACAAAATCTCCTTACTCGGAATTGGGAAGTCTCATAAAAAGAATATCGTCGTATTAAATGTTTCACGAAATTTATTTGAAGCGTTCCTTTTTTCGCGATTCATACAATAATTATCTTCCGTGAGCCCTCAATTCAAATTGATTAATTACATTGATTGATTAACATTCATTATTCGCAATTTAATGTTTAATTTTGAATATAAATCTTAAAGTGAAAGAAAGGAAAAAAAAAAAAAAAAAAAAAAAAAAAAAAAAAAAAAAAAAACAACGAAAACGAAAAAGTTGAAGTGTAGGCAATGGAAGGGAATTTGCATTTTATTTTCAAAGTATAATTAAATCAGTTATCAAATACAAGTCATTGAAAGAACTTCAAGTCAGGGGCTCGAACGATATTATACTCGCATCGCATGGCACTTTCTGCTGTGCGAAAATAAAGAAAAAAATAAACGTAAGGAAACGTCGAACATGAATTAGAACTTAATTAACGATTCTTTTATTGTGTAAAAAGCCTCGCAGATACCAAGCGTTACTGGTATTACTGCTTTATTGGTAAATGACATCTGTGTTCGAATATTTGGAATTCAGATATTTTTATTCGTCAGAAGACATCCTTAATTGCCTTGGAGTTGTCCACTTCTCCCAAGTACAACTTACACTCGCTGCAGGCTTATTCTCTTTTTTACTTTATTCGAACTTACTTTAACAATGCTATTAAGCAAGTTTTTATCATTACGGCATTAGGCCATAAAATTACAAGGCGGATGGTACACGTAACCGAGAGAAGCGTGCATTATTAGTAATGGTTATTAACCACGTGAATGAAATACTTCTTTGAGTCACAAGACAATAGATACCAGGGAATACAAAAGTGAAATTTTCGATGAAAGCTACGCCAGACTATGCATCCTGACGAATTCCTTATGCGTTAAAAAATTCACTTCTACTCTAAAATGATGTTGATCAGAGGTATCGCATTAGACGCGGTGCCTGTACCCAATATTATCTGGTATTTTTATTCACGGTATTCTTATTCGGCAACGACACTACGTGTGCACGTTGCTTTTGCAAATGATACGTAAAATAATAAAACTCTTGCCTCTCTGTACTAATATGTCCAGTTTTCGATTTGAGCACCAACGACAGATTCAAATTACGCTCTTATAAATTCTTGATCATTGATTTATCGCGCAAACTGCGTTTGTTCGAAGTTCTTTGTTTATACACTTTTCATTTCTTTTCGTTTTTCTTTATCTTTAGTTTTTTGCCTTATTTATAATGTGAAATTTCTTTTTTTTTAACGTGTTTTTCAAGACGAAAAGAAAACCCGTGGAAAGACCTGATAATGAAAAATTGCTCGCTCTCGGTAGAAACATTTGTATTCCATTATTTTCTAAAACTTTGGCCTTTGTTCGTTATCCGAAACTACTACGAACTACAATCGTAAAAACAAACCGAGCATCAGCATTTCGATAAATGAATAAATAAAAGAAGTAAAAGAATAAATCCAGTAGGTTTGCAATATTTTTAAGTCAAGTCTAATAACCAAGTGACATTTGACCAACGAATTTGTATGAATTGTATAAATGCGCCTAACCAAGGAATCGCGCAGATTATAAAGTGGCGACGATTGCACCTCGATTACGTATTAGCCAAGTGGCATTAACAAAGCGCTTCCCCTCGATGAATAATTTACAGAGAGCGAACGGTAAAGCTCCTGGCTTTTAATGATATGCGTCGCCTTAAAAAGACTCGCGTGAAACTTGTATATCGGGCGAGGCGTTGTTAGTTTGTTGCCGGTCATTGTTGGTGGTCACGAAACTTGGACGACTCTCTATGCACTTATGTATATAAATATGCGCACGTGAGATTGCGCGGAATATCGAATTCAATTCCCTCCCTAACCGATGACGTTCGCGACGCGTTCAACATCGCCCGGGGATACAAATACGCGCGTCACCTTGCAAATGCGCACATGAAAATTCTGAAAATTCGTAATTGTGAAATCACGCGTCGCTAATTTCTTCTCTTCTGTTTTTTCGCCCCCGGTGAAAATTTCTCAGAGAGATTTTGACACCGAGGTGGACAGTTTTTTTCTCGATTTATATTTAACGTAAAGTAGATACTCTTTAACGCGTTAACTTTACGTTTTGAAAACCCAATTTTAAAGCCATATTAATATACGTTATTGTAAAAGTAATTAAGAGGCAATTAAACAGTACCATTGATACGTACCACCAATGAAATAACGGGATTATTATCGCGAAATCGAATACATTCGGCCTGTAACATTTGAAGTACATTATAATCGTAGTCTGATTTACGTACGCATTACATGAATTCCTTTACTTGGATATTTTTCACAAATTCGCAAAAATATAATAATGATTTTTAAACCTGAAAATGTTATCGCAACTTAGAAATCCAACGAATATGTGTTATAGAAGGAGGAATTAACAATATTGTTACTTTAAACATTATTATTACTTCCCGTCTTATCAAAATCGGAATACCTAGACCGTCGTTGAAGTCGCATTGTCGCAGCGGTGCACTGCGTGACTCCAATATTCGCAGGTATTTAATCTTTCGATTACTTAAGCGTACACCAGAAGTACAAGACTCGAAGAAGGCGTCTGCGAACTGCTTTTATTCTACAATTTTTTAACGATTTCATAATGCCTATCTTTGTTTCCTCGATGTGCATTAAACAAACAATTGTTTATCTTTTTTCATCGATTGCTTCTCTATTGCGCATCCTCTTTATTATTTTGAGAAAATTCATCGTTTCTTTAATTATTACGTGCACGTTGGAAGCGCATTCGCGATACGACACGATATCGATATTCAGGCATTATATTATCATGTAAAGTGTCGTAACATTTGTTGCAGATGATTATTTAAGTTAAAAAGTGCCGTCACTAACGACACTTAGAAGTAAGGAAATATTTACATTGTACAATATGCGCATATGCTTCCGATAAACCGATAGACCTTCTTCGGCCTTATGCGAGTGCCTCGCAATAATGCTCATAATAAATAAATACAAAATTAATAAGAAATAAGTCGATGGAAAGCGAGGGTCGAAGAAGTACCACTACCTAGCGCTATCCAGGCTACCGCAATATATCGGTATTGACATTACTCGTGGAAGTTACCGATCATCTTTCTAGAAAATTTTTGGCTGAGAGCGCATTCGCGAATTGCGAGCGCCGTCAAAAGTTGTTTCCTACGCGCAAATAGTTTCTCATCGTCGATATGAAATACATTTCTTTTCCCCTCTTATTATTCCCAACTGATAAGTTTGCGTGTACATTATTGTTTTCGTCGTTATTATAAACTTCTTTGGCTGAGGGAAATGGAACGTGCAGCTGCTCCTGCAAATAGGCAGTGCAGAACCGACCATTCGTGGAAACGAGATTTAAAACATCTACAACGTACATTTCTTCTAATGAAAGCGTACAGTCCGAAAGGAAGAATTTGTTTCCTCTGGTGTTTAATCGAATTCTTCCGCTCTGGAGCAGATGAACCGTCAGGTCCCATTTCTCCACCATCACTTTTATACGAATTGAATGACTTGTAAACAAAACATTTTGTGTCACTAATTGTAGATTTAAGATTTAATCCTCGACCGCTTAAACGGGTGAGCCATACATTACAAAAAGAACGGTGGCTTATATTGCACGTAATGTAAAAACTTCACGATGTATCTTAACGGAATTTTATCAAAGATGAAACGCTAAATAAAATCTTCGAAATTACGTTGTGCAAAATTTGTATTAAAAAAAAAAAAAAAAAAAAAAAAAAAAACCAACATCCATCTAAACGGTGAGCATTTATAAATGCAAAAGAAATACCGATGAATGGCGAAAAGCCATTGGATATTAATGATAAATACTAATGATCGGCGTTTATTAATGTGAGCGGGAGTTCGTTGAAATTATTTTATTTCCAGCAGAAATGCGTATTAAGACTGGTTTAAAGTATGTCAATATAACTACCTAATTCAACGTACTTTCTAGCTGCTATTTATTTATTATAGACAATTTTTTATTCGCGAATTATTGCGTTAATTAAGAAATGAAATTGTATGAGATGTTAACGAATCTAACGAAAGCAAATATAACGATGCAATAATACATAAGAATAATCTTGGATAAACCTATAAATATTGCTTATATATATTTCGTACTTCATCGTGTCATCGAATGGTTTGTAATTTGTTTATTTACAAATCGAGTTCATTGTACCATTATACGCGTTTCCAACAATTTCAAATACGACAACTGCCGTATACGCGAAATATCAATAGCCTCTTAATAAAACGACAAATAAGATAAAAATTACATTAAATATACAATGCCACTGTAAAATCAAAAGATCGCGTAACGATGTATCAACGGCTACGTTAATACATTTGCTCTTTCCGTTAACGTATAAATTTCCCGTTAAGATAGATGCAGAATACGAACATCCCAAAAACTTTGCGAGTATTGTCAGCGCCGCTGTAGGTGCGCTGACATCATACCTGTCCAAATACCTTGTGTCACTGATAACCGCAGATTTGCGTGCATGGCCAGAATCGTTCCAATAATAAGTGATAGCGGCGGACTCGCTATAATCGCCTTGTCTTTCTCCAACTTATGATCTTCAATTGGATGTGACTTTCTACTATTATGTAAAAACAGCGCACACCACCATTGCCTTTTCCTGATTTCCGTTTTATCGTAGAAAAATTTTCGACGCGACCGTCGAAAAGAATATTATTATTCAAATACTACTCGTTGTAAAAATGTCCGATTTTATATAATTGCGTTTCGGGTCGATCTCGCCTTTACCGGATAAAAAACTTTATATCGTTCAATGTACGTAAAAAGCTTGGTGGATTTGTAAACTGTCGCTTTGGTTGAATTCCGATAAAATTAATGCTCGTGAAAAGCATAGAATAACGAATTTACAAAATAAATTTACATTGCTCAAAAGAAACCGAATGTCAGGCGACAAATTCTAATACTCATTCGTGTGTTTTCGTTGAATGTTAACTACCTTGAGCAACCCAAAAAATCACAGAGAGAGAGAGAGAGAGAGAGCGAGAGAGCGAGCGAGCGAGAGAGTGAGGTTGGGGGGGGGGATCGTATCATCCTGACGTACACCATCTGAAAATTGCAACTTCCGTGCGTGCGAGGCTGTTGACCCATTAAATCGTCCCAGGCGATCGTTCACATTATGCATAATAATACGTCTCTGTTTGACAACATAGGGTTGCTATTCGCCTGAATAATGTGTCTTTAAATAAGCACAATGAGAAAAAAAAATTTCGTAGCTTTCCACGTGAATTTTTGTTTTTCATGCGTGTACTCAAATATACGTGAACATATTTCGTTGAATTTTCACATTTTTAATGTTTTCCAAAGTAATAACACTTAATATATTCATTTATTTATTATATTATACATAGAAGGTAACGCGACTAAAATTTATATTTACATTAATTTTTATAAATAATCATATATCACAGAAATACGAATTATCCGTTAAATATTTAAAATTTTAATTCATTGCCTCGAATCGACTTTAATTATAAGATTTGATTTCTGCATTACTCTGTTAAGCTTCGGTTTCAATTTCTGATTTCACTTTTGGCATTACGTATCTAACGATAACTCTCTCGATGATTCATTGATCTTTCAAAAGAAAAATTAAAACCTCTTCACGTACGCAAACTACGATGGACAAGTAATAGGAACGGTAAGCTTTTAATTATAAATGCTTCCTTAACCTATAATCCGGTTAAAAATAAAGAACGTTGAGACGAAAGGCTGCAGGATCTACATAACACGCCTACCTTTCGCGTACTACGTTTACAATTAAATACCAAACTACCACTTTGGCAGACCACTGGGTGTTGAGGATAAAGTCTCTCTACTTCTCAGACTTTTACCAGACACCCTTGATGGATAAAATTCGAAAATTGAAATCCACGGTGACAGGTTTTATGTAACCGTTCGAGCGACACACTCGAATGTAACATACTCGAAGACTATTTCTAAACTCTGATGAGCAGTAAATAAATCACTTCCGACAACGCGTGCAGTTGTATTTTTCTTTTCTAGATGTATAAAATCCATTGGCAGCATCGCGATCAAAAGAGAGACTCCACGTTGAGCTAATGCACGTATCCGAAGTATCCTGTTAAAAAAATTACGTTAGCAACGTCTCGTCAGCCCTCCGATCCACCAATAGATCCAAAACCGTTTCGCGTTTCGAGCGGCGATGGCAGTGATCGACAACGCGTATCTAATCCCGAAATTTCAATTTTATTGCAGTCGTCGAGCGGCAAGAAGACGTCAGTGCGACTACAACGCGACTCCTCTACAGCCAAGGAGCAGCCCAGGTTAAAGAATGCGGAGGGCACCTACTCCGCGATTAGCGTCTTCCGTCAGTGGAGACGCAGTAATAACGCATCCTCGGCCAACGGATCGAACAGCTCAGGCTTAGCCCCGGCTCCACCGATGACGATCTCGCCGACAACAAGATCAATCGCAGGATGGATGTGGGCCGATCGAGCCACGCTGCACAATCTTGATCAATTTCCACACGCGCTATCCGACGCGACGATGCCCGAGGAAGATTTGTCGCTCAAGTTTCTCGCACTCGTGAGTCTCCTTCCGGTCCACGCGTCCCATTCTAATTTCTCTGTGCTGCTCAGAGAAGTATTCCAGCTGCAGTGAGAGAAATATCTCTTTGAAGGCAGATATACCGAGTGATTCGATGGCCGCTTCATTCGAAATGGAGTATAAATACATCGGTCGAGTGCAGTAAAAAGTAGCTCAATTATTACGGCATAAAACTTTATAATAATTTTATAATAACTTGCGAGTGATTTAATTTTAAATAAATGCTTCATCCTGAGCGCTTCGAGCTCATCGTTTCGTAGAAGCGTCTGACATTAGAAATTGGTGTTTTTAGTTTAAAGTGTGCGCGTGAATTCTTGATAAATAAGTTTTTCGGTTTCCTAAAATTTAATTCGTTTTCGTCGAAAGTAATAATGATGTAATGCAATTTTATACTCGGAAAAAGCAACCCTTACGGTGCAGAAGAATCGATAGTTAAATTTCCCTCGAAAATCACAATATTGCTTGCATTTCTCATTATCCACTTGCTGGGAGAAGAGATGGAAAACACGTTCTCAAATATCAACTTTAATTACTCATGTTACTTGTGCACTTGTTACGAATAGGTTTTTCATAACTGCTTTCGTTCTACACTATCAAAGAAAATTCAACGCTTTAAGATCCACTAGATTACTTTGCTATTGCTATTGCTATTGCTATTGCTATTGCTATTACTAGTACTGATACTAATCTAACCCGCATGACTCTTTTAATTTCTAAGATTATTAAGAATGATAAGGTGGTATTTCAAAAAGTAACAAAACACAATGTCATTACTCTACAAAGTAGTATCTTTAAATTAGACTTGATCGTTTATAAATTATTTACTCGTTCGTTGCATAAATTGCATAAAAGCACGCGTAATGGATTCCTGTTAAAAGATTCATTTTTTTTTTTTTTTTTTTTTAAGTGCAATAAGCATACGCAACCAACTGAAACCTTGATATGCACTTATGATAGCGATAATTATATTATTTCCCTTTTTTCATTATCGCACTGCGCAACTGAGTCGATTAATCTAGTTTTCTTAATTATACACTCCTTACCATAAATCCCCTACTTTGTATTACAAAATTATTAACATTCATCGTGTGCACGTATGAACATTTTCCTTCGTGCGCGCTATTATTAACTACCTTTTTTTGGAGCGCATACACCGAGCAAGCGCCCGTTCTACTCAATTTTATGCAACGTTCGGCGTTTTTTAAGCATCTCTTATTGAACCTAATTGGAGCTCGGTAATACGTTGATAAAATCTAATCGCTTCTTATTCGATTAGCAAATGTCGAATTATACGAGTTATTCGTTGTCTTACTGCCTCAACATAGTACAGACAGTTTTTGTTGTCGCTTTACGCAGAACGCACTTGATTTAACGGCACCGGCGAGCGACGTACTGCTGAAGAACAGATTGAAATCGTGGTTTCAATTGTCGGGACACCCGGACGGCTTTGCGCCTGCGGGTCCTGGCACTGTTTGGAAAAGACGAACTGGCGGCTCCGAGAACACCGAGCGCATGGTTTACGAAGCACTTAGCAAGGACGAGGCGCTCAAAGACTGCATACCGAGGTACCTATCACTATATAACGACGTCTACGTTCTTTACAAGGGAATTGTTGACTCAACGATTGTCGTCTTTAATAAATCGTTGAATTACGAATACGTGGACTTGGCCGTCAACCACTAGTTGACCGCAGTGCTAATACGCTATGAAACATTTAAACGTCCGACGTTAGTTTGAAAGCTTTAACCGATGAATTAAGTACCAATTCATATTTTCCAAGCTTATATACAAATGAAAAATATCATTCGTCAATTTCTTTATTAAGTCAATTAATACAACTGCTTTCTCATACAATTAATTAAGCGATTAATTATACTCCCTCCGATAATTCGCTTATGACTCTTTCTTAAGAAGCTGCTAATTTTTCTTCAGCTCGATATACAGGCAATAGCGAGTAAGGAAACGAATCACGAAGGACGTTCGCTTGTTGCAGGTATTATCGGGAGGTGGAATATCGCGGCGATACGTTCATTGAACTCCAAGATCTTCTTTTTGGCTTCAACGAACCCCATGTCATGGACATAAAGTTGGGTACTCGGACCTTCCTCGAGTCCGAGGTTTCAAAGACAGTGGCTCGTCACGATCTCTACCAGAAAATGATCGCCGTGGATCCAAGTGCACCCACCGACGAGGAACGTGAAATTCGCGCTGTGACAAAACTTCGATACATGCAGTTTCGCGAGCAGCAAAGTTCGACTTGCAGTCACGGCTTTCGCATCGAAGCGATGAAACTGCCGGGCGGTCCACCCATTACCGACCTCAAGACCGTTAAGTCGCACGTGCAGGTCCTGGAAACGATGAGGCTCTTCTTCTCGGGGAAGCAGCAAGCGAGAACACGACTACTCGATAAATTAAAGGAGCTACGGGACAAGATCGAGCAGAGCGAGTATTTCCTAACCCACGAAGTACGTTCTCGCTCGATTCTTAATTCTGCATTTATTTTGTACAGTCCTAAGTTACGTAGGCGCGCGCGCGCCCGTCACACACACAAGTCAATTTCATTTACACAGGATAATCATTTATTCTGATTCAATACTTGACTAGAGCGTGTACATATTTCTAAAATGGGCAATATTTATTTGGTCTAAATGCGATTTTATCCCAAGAATGCATGATAATTTATATGGAAAGAAAAAATTCTTCGATTCAAATGCGCACACTTTCCACAAAAATTACCAATTTCTGGGCAACTTTGATAAAATACTCGAATATCCCTGTAAATTGTATTGGAATGTTTTTCTATATTATTTTTAAAACAAACTTTAATCTTTTTTATGCAATTGTTAATGTTTGATGAGCGATGAGTATAAATACCCTTCGTTTAAATCCTCTACAGTCATAAATATTCATGATTACATATCAAGAGAATTCAGAGAGGCAGCGCTTTCGTAGTAGGAAAAATATTTTGACCACTTTTAGCGATTAAAACTTTTTCAATTCAAATGCCGATAGCAGCATAATGGATAAGAAATGTTTAAAGTACATAATTTTTTAATAATATTTGAAAATCTGTTATTATTGATGATAAATCTACAGCTACGCTTTTAAATTCAAACTAACGTTTAATTCTATAAACTAATAGTACGCAGATCTCTAAAGATTAAACGGATAATTCACAAAATCTAACCAAACTTACTGCATAAAAATTTAGTAGATTTGGTATATTAAAAGCAAAAAATTTGGATTTATAACAATGACACATCGACCATGAAAGCCTATCAAAATCCTTATAGATTGTAAAGTTAAACGAAATTAATTAAGTCCTTTTACCACCTGTCAAGGATGTCATTGTTATCATGCCAAACGTTTAAATTAAGCTTATGAAAGATTACTTTATGTGTACGTAAATATACATGAGCTTTTTTATGTGAAATTTACAAGATCACGTTAAGTGAGCAATTCTTGGAAGGCGAAAGAAAAATATTCATCGCTATTATCGTGACTTTATTTGTATTTACAAAAGGTGAACAGTAAAATAGGTTTTATCTCGAAAGAAAAAAGAATGTAAAATTTTAAAAAACGATAAAAATTCTTTTATTAAAATTTGTGAAAGAACTCTAAATAAGTAAAGCTAGTTGTAAACAAATATTATTCGGTAATTGATTTATAAAACAGAATACTAATAAGCACATAATAAATACGTATACCACTTTAATGTAAATGTAATTTAAACAAAAAAATATACATTTCCATGTTTTTTTAAGTGTATTATTTATTGTATTATTTCAAGTTTCATAAACGCATTAATTATAATATAAACAATAATTTGTCAAAAAAAAAAAGAAAAATTAAACGAACGATTGTAATTTATTTTCTTAAACATTGAAATAGTTTATTTTCATTTGAATAAGAAGTCAGTCTTGTACATTTTTAAAGTTTATTTATGATTAACTGGCAACAATTACAACTCATAAAACTACATTTTTTTTTTTTTTTTTTTTTTTTTTTATTAATCATAGTTTTGAGACATCAAATGTTTCATAACGAATACTACAATACGTACAATTTGTATCACACTTATTTTTACACCAAAATTGGTAATTTAACTTTATCAATAAATTAGAACATTATTTTTATTTCTTAGGTGATCGGCAGCAGTATTTTTATGATCTATGACAATGAGAAAGTTGGAGTCTGGTTGATCGACTTTGCAAAAACTTGCACAATACCAAACGGTTGCAAATTAACACATCGCCGAAAATGGAAGCAGGGAAATCACGAAGAAGGCTTTCTATTTGGACTTGACAACTTAATCTTGACTCTTGAAGAAGCAGATTGTAAATAAATTAAATTTAATAATCAACATGCTTGGACTGACGTATTTTTAATTTTATTTATTATGTAAATATACTGTAGGTGTATTTTAAATTAAATTCGATTTGATTATTATCAAATCTAAGAGTTCAATTTTATTTAATTTTCTCCAATTGCTTAGTTTTTTAAAATATTCAACAATCTGTACTTAGCAATATGTTAAAATAATGTAAGTCTAGAAAAGTCTGAGTGTACGTGTCAAAAGTAACGTGCAAAAGTATACGTTTAGGTAATACATTTAAGTTTAAGTTTATACAAGTTTAATTAAAAATTTTAGAGTAAGGTACAAATATGACAATTAAAATCTCCAGCGTTTGATAAAAAGGAATTGGTTATAATCTTAGTGTTAGTAATCTCTCCAATTCAATTATTTATCGTATAAATATTTTTGTACAAATGACGATACAATTTCATAAAAATATATTATATGAAATATTCGATGAAATAAACAAAGATTGAACAATACATGTATAACGTGTGAATTTTAATCGACCACTCGTACTTTAGAAATAATAGATAACCGATTATTTTTGAAAAATTTTATTTGTTATAATTAATTTGACGATGTAAGTATATTTTTTTCTGTTTTAGTTAATGATAGCCATAATATTATCAACGCAAAGTTTATCTATACAACTTGAAAGTAAATTTTAATGGTATTATATTTTATCCTTTAATAACTGCAATTGGCCTTAGTTTAATGCATTTTTGTGAGATTCCAACTGCGTGACATGTATCTACAACATCAGTTACATTTTTATAAGACTGTGGAGCTTCTTCCATGACTAATTTTGGTGAAGCTACACGTATAGAAATACCCATATCTTGTAATTTATTTAATACAATTTGATAATCTATGTTTCTTCTAGACTTAGCACGAGATAATACTCGACCCTGCAATCAAACTTTAATTGTATTCTTTGGTTCTTTTAAATACGTAGCAAGTTCAATAACTGTTCACTTACAGCTCCGTGACACGTTGAACCAAAAGTTTCCTTCATTCCTTGCTCTGTACCTGTAAGTACATAACTGCATGTACCCATAGTACCTCCAATTAATACCGGTTGACCTGTCAACTGATAATCTACAGGAATTAATGGATGATGAGGGGGAAAAGCCCTTGTAGATCCCTGAATTATTAATTATCATTTAATATTTATTTTTAATTATACAAACTAATTGCTTGATAAAAGCATGCTATTAACCTTCCTGTGAACTAAAAGAGTTTTCTGTTTTCCATCAACCATGTGCTCTTCGACTTTAGCTACATTGTGCGACACATCATAAATAACGTGCATATCCAAGTCATCCGGCGACATGTTAAATTGCTTTGCAAATGCTTGCCTGCTTAAAAACGTCATTGAACTACGATTTACCCAAGCAAAGTTAGCAGCAGCAGCCATGGATTTTAGATAATCTTGTCCTTCTTGCGAATGAATATGTGCACAAGCAAGTTGTCTGTCATTTGTTTCAATATTATCTCTTTTCATAGCTTTCTCCATTTGAACAAGAGCATCTACAACATCAAGTCATTGTAATAAACTATTTTAAAAATCATTTTAAAAAATCATTTTCATCACAATTACCTGTAGCTACTTGATGACCAAATCCACGACTTCCAGAATGAATCATAACACAAATTTGACCTTTCTTTTCAATACCCATTTTACTAGCTGCTGATTTGTTAAAAATTTCATCTACTACTTGAATTTCAGCATAGTGATTTCCAGCTCCTAATGTTCCTAACTAGAGAGCATCAAATACTTCAATTAATCAATATTTAATAAACATAAATAAATACAATGTTTTATTAAAACAATTACTTGTGGAAGACCACGCTTCTTTGCTCTCATTGAGACTTTAGACGGATCTGCATTTAACATTCTGCCATATTCTTCACAATGTTCTTTATCTTCGGCCCAAATATATCCTTTTAATTATTGAAAGAATCAAATTAGAAAAGTCAAAATTTTCAAAATTAGAACACTAAACATTAACGCGTATAAAATAATGTTTATACCTTCCCTAAGAGACCAATCCATGCCCATTTCCAAGGCTTCCTCTAAATCCCTGGCATTCATAGGAATGATTCCTTTTGAACCAACACCTACTGGTATATGATCAAACATACTTTGAGCTAGTTGTTCCTATAAGATTTAATATTATATATTTAGAAAAAGTTTTGAAATATAATTTTATTAGAATTCCGTACCTTAACAGGTTGTACATCTTTCTCGTACAAATTTGTTCGTAACAGTCTCACACCACAATTAATATCAAATCCTACTCCACCGGGTGAAACGATAGATTTTGGATCATTTATATCAAATGCTGCCATGTTACCTACATAAATAAATAAATAAAAGTAATGACAAGATTACATTGAATATTGAATCAACTATTTAAATATACCAATGGCAAATCCATAACCAGAATGAATGTCTGGTAGGCCAACTGATTTTCCCACAATACCAGGAAGAGCAGCAACATTAGCAATTTGTTTAACACCGGGTAAAAATCCTCCAATCGTTTGAGGTCTACAAGCATTTTTTAATTCATCTAACATCAATTTCTCAAGAGTTTTATTTACATAAAATACACCTTCAACCTGTTAAAAAATCATTGAAAAAAATGAAAGTAAAAATGACGTACATTTTTATGTCTCAGTTATAATTAATAAACCTTCATATTTGGTTGAAAGCCTTTTTTAATTTTCCAGCAGTGGTCAGTTATTTTTTCTAAATATTTTAATTCTTCGGTGTATTCTCGCACAACCATTTTCGTAAATTATTGTTTATTTTAAACTTATTCTAATCGACTCGTTTAAAATTTGAAATTCTATCAATTTTAAACGTCGCTCGGCCGGACCGGCAAAATTGAGGTTATACTTCCGTGCTTACCTGATAATATAAAAATCGTTTATTAGTAAAAAAAAAATAATGGATTCGTGATAAAATATGAAAAAGATAAGAGTATAAATCTCCTGTGTAGATGGATAAAAAAATTAACTAACGTAAGTAATAGATTAGTAGATGTATTAATCTTGAAGCCCCTCACTAATTGGCTTCTCCTTTACTATCCAACAGACTTTCAATTTGTAAAAAATACATACGCTGTTGCATCTCTCATTGCACCCTTCTAAAAAAACTATTATTTTAATTGCACCCCCTTAGTTTTTGAAACAAATATTAATGAACATTTTTATTTCATCATAGTATATATAAGCCGATATCTAGATAAACGTTAGACATATTAACATTTTTATTTAAAAAATTGTACTTTTGTTAAATTAAATTACGCCCTTATCATAATTTGTTTAAATAACTGTTATTATAAAAGAATTATTAAAACAAATTTAATAAAGTAATATTTCATTTTTAAAACTCTTAATTATAATTATGGGATGTGAAATACCTAATTGAACTAATTATAATAATTAAAAGGATACCAAATAAAGCTGAGTATTTAAATTAAATAAGCATTATCGCTTTTATTAATCTGTATTATTTGATCACTGATATTCAAAATAGTAACACGTCGGCTAAACAGAAAATTTCTCCTCATTTATTATTTTTTCAAATTCACTCCTTTTTGATATATTAGGTAATACATAAGAGAAACATTTCAAGAGATAATTTAGAAGATAAGCAGATGTCAATCTTATAAAACTTTAATTGATGCTGCAACCACAATACTTAATGCTCAAAATTCAAACCATTTTATTATAATTTAAAATGACTAACTCGCATGATAGTTTTATTTCAATATTGAAATTTATTATATGAATATTACAATGTGTTGTAAAATACCATTCGAAATTTCGCGCTTTATTTTTCTAAAAATAACCGGCAAATAATTAATTACTCTACAATATTGCAGGCCTGTGATGTTAGAAAATCGTTAGCTTCAAACTGAATAATTTTTATTAATTCTGATCACAATTAAAATGACGTATACAGATATTATTTAGCTACATTTAGCAAAATAACATTTTTTTCTTATCATTACTTCGTATTTCAATAACCCAGAACATGAAAAATTACGTATAATTGTATAATTATATAAATACGTATTTACATTAAAAAAGTAACTAATATTAAATGCAATTGAGTTAGAACGAAAGTATAAATTGATATCTAACTTTTTTTGAATGTAAGTTTCTTAAATATATTCTGTATAATAAGCAGTATGCGTATCTTAAAGATTTTCTCTTCGAATGTCGAATTTCAACCTAAAGAAAACAAGAAATAATCTCCAAAATATTTGAAAAGTTATTTATATTATTTTCCATATTCATTTTCATATTATTATTTATTTATCACGCAGCTTCTATTACTATTCTAATTGTCGTTTTTTTGAACTTCGAATAGATGCAGAATTTTAATAAATTAACATGCTCAAACCGATGAATATATGCAGAACTAAGATGTCACTAATGCCCAGGTAGTTACTTGGCTGTAGATTATAGTTTTCTAATTTTTAAACAACTTTCGAATGTGTGGTGATAAATTTAACAGTCTCTTATGTTAATCAAACAAAAGTGAATGAAAATTAATTAATTATACGTGAATAATTAAGCAATTTATGTACTTATATAAAAGGATGTATATCATAACCTATAAACATTGTTTACAGTTATTATAGAAGAATACTCTAAAACAATAACACAAATTCAAAATGGATGGTGTAATAACAAAGCAGAGAAAAAATTCACCAAACAGTCCATCAAAAATAAAAGAAATATTGTTGCAAATTTCAAACGTACATTTTGAAAAGGATAAGATTTTACAAAAACTAGAAGGTAATATCTACATAATATGAATATCAATTGAATAATTAATGAGAAGCTTATTAAATAATATAGAATTATTATTTTAGACAATGGAACAAGATATACTGAAATTTTGAAGGAATTAACTACTTTAAAAGAAGAATTTGAAGTTGAGAAACAAAATCTTGAAAGGAAAATACAAGAGTATGAAGAGCATAATCGCTTATTGGTTTGTATAGAAATTTATTTTGCTTTTATATTAAACTTTTACTAATTTTATTATAATTTACTTATTAATGTAGCAAAATTTAAAAGAAGACAAAGGAAATTTAGACTTAACTTTTAAAGAGTTAGAAACAAAATACAAAACTATGAAACAAACAAAACCAAGCTTGAATGATATGCAACTTTTGGAATGTGGAAAGTATGTGTGGTATAAATATTATTTTGAAATTATTTTAATTTAAAAAATTGTACTGTTTTACAGACGAAAGCATAGATTATACAAAGAATTTACAGGCATCAGATGGGACTATTCTGCTTCTGAAACTGTAATTCAGGGATGTATCCTTTAGTATATTAATATTTATATTGTATAATAAAAGAATTTTAGAAACCCAATTATTATTTGTGGAAATAGTAAATACCTTAATAAATATTTTCTTAGACATAACAAATAAAAACGATTTTTTAGAAAATCTTTCATATAAAGGTGACATAGATAACAAAACTTTACGAGATTCATTATGGGCAAATATACATCGGTCTACAATGGGCAAAACATTAAAAGAAGATTTTAAAGAGAACAACAAGCCACTAAACAAATAATTACATTCTTTAATTTGTACAATGCTAGGCACTAAAATAAAAAAGATTATAAAATTTTTAAAACAAAAATATATGTAAAGGAAAAATAAAAATACAATATTTATGGAAAACTAAAGAAAAGTATTATTATAATACTGAAAAACTACTTACATTTCAATTTTTTTTTTATTAGTAAAAAAAAAGTATAAGTAACATAAAATGACAAAATAAAAAATAGTCCAGTTAATACTAGAATTTTAATAATAAAAAGCATTATGCAACAGAGCACGGTCATTCCGATCATCAATAATGCCACTACAATAAATAAACCATTATTGGTAAGTGTAATTTACAAAAAATATAAAATGCATTGTGAAAAGTGTACTACCTTCAATTATAATGAAAGTAATAAAAATTATTGCAACATTAACAATAGCAAATATTGTAAAAGATAAAATTGGAACAATTAATGTTGCAGTTATAATAATAAAGCTGGCTAATAAAAGAGGATTTGAGAGCATATATTTCATCACTTTATGATATTTATCATAAAGTTTTGCATTATCAAATATTTTCTTACATGTACTTTGCATTTCAATATCTGAAAAAAATTAAAAAATTTTTTTTATCAATTTATCATATATAATGAAAATATATTACATGTTACTTACACCGATTTTTCACGTAATAAATTTCATTTTCTATGATTGTTTCCATTTTAGAGCTCTGAATATTTTGTTTCTTATTAACAGCATCAATATTTTGCATAGGTTTTTCCATATTTTCCGCAATAATCATAAAAATTATATAACAATGCTTCAATAAAATATTAATTACTTATACATTTCTTTGCTTTAATTTACATCAATTTCAATATTTAAATAAATATATTAATAGAGAGAAAATAAACGATTTTGAATATTTTACTTGACAATTTTACTCATTATTTTGTAGATAAGGTAAACATTGGTTATTTTACAACTAGGGTAAAGATATTACCGGTTCAGAAAATATTCGTTTTTTCCCTAGTCGATTCTTCTCTTTCCTTCATTTTTTAATATTTTATGGTAACAGGTTTTAGGAACTTCGTGCCTTCATTGAAATACTATTACATTTATATAAATATAAAGAGTATAATGTATACTTGATACTCATAATATATAATATGTGAATATATACATTTATTGGTATTTAATTTATCAAGAGATCAGACAACATGTTGACCAAAAATTTGACGTTAGCGGCTAAATTTAAATTGATGCTTCGTAATTAAATTTTCCAAGAAAAAATTTCTTCAAATAATTTTTTTATTATATTCAACATTACAAATCTTACCTCATAATATTTTAAATTAACATTAAATTAACGTTTATGAGAAAATGATAATAATAATATAGATGAAAGTATATCATTTAGTTACTAGTTTTTATATTATTATTTAATAAATAATCATATGTAGAAATCAATTAATTTAATGCTTTTCTTAAAGAAAGGTACGATCAACCAACAATATGCTTCACGTTCGAACAAAACTATTTTATTTAATTAATTATAAATTTACTTGATATCGAGAATTAACTTAAAAGATTATATTTTTAATTTTTCTAAATGACTGCTTGTTGGTACAGTAATTTAGCATTCGTTTGGTTAAAGGAAAAGGTGAATAGAAATCTATGAAATATAGCGTGACATGAAAAAAAAATCATTAGTTGAGTAATGTAACGTATTAGAAGCAAAACTGTTGACTGGATATAGAAAGGCTAATTAAGCTTCAATTGATTGATTTCTTAATAATGGAAAAATTATTTTCTTAACAACTTCATAAAAAAATTTTACGAGTTTGTTTCAAATAAAAAGAAATTATTATTTAGAAAAATTGTATTCTCATAAGAAATTAATTTCTTTTCTAAATATAAAAAGTAATTGATTATATATTAATTATAAA
Organism: Wiebesia pumilae; assembly: GCA_018907045.1. Taxonomy (NCBI): domain Eukaryota; kingdom Metazoa; phylum Arthropoda; class Insecta; order Hymenoptera; family Agaonidae; genus Wiebesia; species Wiebesia pumilae. The sequence continues at coordinate 47,480 of JACCHZ010000192.1, read as the reverse complement.
CAAAAGAAAATTCAAGAAATATATATTTTTTTTATAATATATGAAATAACAATAATACATGTTTATAGGTCAATATAATCATCATAATTTATTACAAATATAGCAAAAGATATGATTACAATATAACTTTGACTATTATCATAAGAATGTTTCGCTTTATTGGTGTATAAAAAGAATTAATATAATCAAGTACAGACATCCAGTAGTATGTGTAAATTATATAGTAAATAAATGTATATCATATGGTAAACAATTCAGATGTGTTAGTGCTACAGTGCCAGGCTATTAGCAGTATATATATTACGATCTATTTTGACAACTTTGATAAATAAGCAATTACTAAGTACAATTTATATTAAAATATGATATAACATATTAAAATATATATTTCATAAAAATTTGTGCATAAACCTTCGTTTAATAAAAATATTGCAAAATCTTTTATCTCGTGTAGTTTAGAAAGTTTTATTTTTTATGAATAGTAAAAATATGTTTAAAAGGCTTGGCATCGGTTCAGTATAATTATATAAATAAAAAATCATGAGTATTCGAAATAAGTGAGGAAAATGATATTTTATCGGATTGAAAATAATTTTTATTAATATTTTACAACTTTATTAAAGAACTAGCGAATAGTACAATTATAGACAATATCAGATATTATATAGTACTGCAATGTTTCAATTATAACGAAATTCATTTTTTTATCGTATTCAAAATATTGTCTCATCTTAATAAAAATGTTTAACGTATAGAATAAAGTTTACATAATATTTAATGTTGAAATGAATGTTGATTTTATCTGAATTTTGATATTCTGCCGAAAATGGACATATACCTTTATTAACCGCTACAATTTGATTATTATATAAGACAGGACCGCCACTATCTCCCTAAAAATAAATAAATGTATTTATATGGGTACGTGCCCACCCCCTCTCTCTTTCGCTCACTCACTCGCTCTCTCTCTCTCTCTCTCTCTCTCTCTCTCTCTGTGCAAGCGCGTGCAAATGAGTTAGCGTATATATGCATTGGATATAAAACGACTGAATTTGTAGAATATCCAGAATTTTTTCTCTGTTGCATATATATTACATACCCGAATACAACAATCATTTATAGTCATCCGTTATCTGTCTTATTGTGCCTTTGTTTTCTAAACTCATAATTGGATTTTATGTGTAAATTTTGATATTTCCGACAAACTCGCCTCAACGATGTAAACGATTCTTACAATTTTTAATTAAAATTTTGTTTGAATATTTTTAAAATAAATGCTAATTAATTTTATTGCAAAAATTTTTTTTAAGTACGTACAGCTCTAAGTGCTCCTTTGCTATCATCATTAGATAATGAATTTCCAAAAATAATAGGTATAACAAGCTTTCCAAATATATAATAAACGGTGTTATTATTTATAAAAATACTTCTTTTACCAAAGAAAGTAATAAAGCCCAATGTCACTATTAAAACAATATATAGCAAACTTTAACATTGTTCATGCGTTGGGTTATCTTTTGCAGGGATTGAAGCGTTGAGGGAATTCCACGGTTCGACGCAATCAAAAACTGAAGAAGCGCTTACAGCTATGCCTACAAGACCCAAGGGAAGCAACAGCACTGGTGATAAATATTTACCTAATTTTACCTTCAACTCGTGGAGACAGACTCCAAGTGAGCTGCTGCTTGTCTGCACTACAGCGAAACCAGAGAAATGGTCGTATAAAGGCCCGATGCTATTCTCGTAGGGTGAGTCAGCGCTGCCAGACACCACCAAACAGCATATGCACTACAAGTATACAGCCGTCAGTAAGCACTTAGCGCTTAAGTGATTCGCAAGGAGTTACTATCTCTGATTCAGCCTCGTTATAAATTTAACGAGGTATTGACTTTCGTTTGAACAGGCTATTCGAGATTTGTCCAGTACATAATGCGGATATAGTCATGATTGAAAGTCTGATTTCAAGTGCACACAAACTCTACATGAGCGAGTTGAAGCTGGCTCCAACGACTTCCGTCGCGGACGGTCCTATTGGATTAGCCTTACCGTCTTAAGTGGCTCAAGTCAACAACCAGCCTCAATAAAAGATTCCGGGAGATGCTGAGCCAACGGCAGAAGCAGCGAGGAATAGTGACAATGGCGTGACAGCAAACCCTGATGAATTAGTTGACGGATCCGCCTGCTGAAGGACACGATGACTAACCGCAGCGACCATTACGAAGCCAAAAACGTCCTTTCGGAAAACAGGTGCGATCTTCACTTGTACAGAATGACCAAGAGAATGCCAAGTTCCTAAAGTTATTTGGCAAAGAATGAGACACGGACCGCCAAGCCAATGCACTGGCTCGTGCAGTCTTAGTTGTATCGTATATCTTAGTCCCGATGTTTGTAAAATCACCATGCTTACGCACTCGTAAACTTTAACAAGAATTTAATTTTTATTCTATAACCTATGAAACCTGTAAACTGGCCAGAACCTTTGCAATGTCTCTTATTTAGGCACGTGGTTGTATTTTATTGTATACCAGTACGGAGCTGTATTGTTTAAACCAATACTTTAAATTAACTGACTTTGTTTTAATCTGTAAACTCAAAAAATAACATAACTGTTTGCTGAAGTAGTAAAGAATAGACCGGTGTACGTGATGCATTCTGAGAGTAAGGAATTCGAATTAATTTCGATGACGTCTCGTACAAATAGCCTGTGCAATATGTCATGTTAGTGCAGAGAGTAAGAGGATGATTGGATCGAGCCAAAGCCATAACAAGTAAAGCTGTGAACGGAGCGATCTAGTTTACTGACAAAGCGAAATAAGTTCGTGCGCCTCGTGGCAAGTCAAATATCAAGTCAAATATCAAGATAAACGATAATCAGCGACTTTGTTCCACTGATATTTTGTTTAAAAGAAGCACATTGAGGATAGATTCCATCTTTAGGAATGATTGGAAGAAGTCTTTAAATTTTTAACATTTAAAAGACATTTGGTATTAAGGCCAAGCATACCGCAATTTTAAAATATAATATTCAACAACATTTTCCTAGGCCCAAATATATATAAATGTATAAACTTTCATATTTCGTCCAATGTAAAAAAAGTATTCAATTTTCAGTTTGTATTTGAGTTGCCCTATTGGTGTAACCTCTTAAAAATAGAATAAATTGGAAATATTCAAATAAAACAAATATATTATGTATTAAAACAATAATATATAATTTACTATACTACTTTCACACATCTATTGCGTTAAAAACTGAACTAATTCATAAAATAAAAATTTATATAACTACGAGAAAATTAGTATTAGATTCATTTTCTGCACTTGTGATTTTACTTACTTACTTGAGTTGATACAACTTACAGTAACATGATGTAAACAGTTTTCTGGGTATTTAAAAACTAATCGATTATTTAAAAATATTATTTTAATAACTGTGTATTGATTCAATGTTTAACTGTATAAACAAAATTATCTAGCAATTTTAAAAGAGTAATAAAAAATGTATGTAAAAATTAATTGGGTACATTTAAAATGAACTTTTAACTTTTGATTATGTATCTAGAAAGCATCGCCTTGTTATTGATTGGCTCAGATTGTAAAGATTGTAAAGATTGTAATAAAGTTCACAATAACGTACATGTTGCCTTTAAGACAAATATACTTTAAGATATCCCTGATCTTTGCAAAAAAAAAAAAAAAAAAAAAAAAAAAAAAAAAAAAAAAAACGATGCGTTGTCGTTTAAAAGAGACTTGACTACTTGGTATTAGCTTGTCAGATGGAAACTCTAGTGAGAATCCTTTTTTAATGCTATCACCTGTATGAATTTTTTAAAGGCACCAAACTAATAACAGGACTATTTTCTAATATTTTTCTAATTAAAAACCTTGGGATTTACTTAATCCATTAATAAATAGATAATTTGCCTAAGCCAGATGATCAACGAATACAATGTACTGATCCTATTCGACTCTTGTTCTTAAGAATTTTTAAGAGCTCCTTTAAAGATCAAAACTTATTTGTAGCCTGTTTATGCATTGATATGATGTTCATATTCTAGCCTAGCATATTACCCAGTGTTATTCTAGGTATTTGGCTTCACCGACTGGCTTCATGAAACTTCAATTGTATAGAGACCGCTGAACAGCTTCAGCTTGCATCTTGTTGTTATCAACATTATTTTTATATTATTCAGATTGATTATGAACACGATCAAGTGTTACACAGTACGGTGCTTTTATTTTCATCTTTTAAATAAATCGTGTTATAGTCCGTACAAGCCACGATGTATATCTCAGCTTTGGATAGGATTTTTAGCAGACCTCCAATGATCAAGCACCACAGCTTTGAATAGTTCTTTTCTATGTAAGCAATTGTTTGGTAGTATACTAGTTGCTGTCTGTCTAATACTTGATATGTTTTAAATGATTCTACTAAATCCACAAGAATTGTTATATTTCTATATTCTTTTACAAACAAATTTCCGTCTAGCGCTACTTAATGTACTGCCACATTAAAAGAAAAAGCAAGCATCAACAATGGTATAAAAGAGAAGAAGAAGAAAAAATTATAAATATCTATTCGATGTATCCACATTTATTAGAATATACCTATTAGAAATTGCAGGACTCTTTCTTCTCTACCGTTGAAATCCATGCAACTGTAAATTACGTGCAATGAATTCAAATTTCAGGCAAAAATCTGCTTTAGATTTTATACTCTTTTGTCCCTAGTTTTTATTTGATTGATTCTTATTGTAAAAAAGATATGCTTCTTATTGGAGCCAATTTTTCAGGAAAAATAACAAATCATTTTCTTTTGAAATGCCATATACGGTATTCTCTATGGCCAATAATAATTTCTTGTTTATAAGAAAAGAATTTTGCTTTAATTCTTGATTAAAAAATCCCTATCGTGCGAAAAATAAAAGCAGTACCATCGCAAACATAGGATTTCATAAAGAAACATCATAGTTTTTCCTAATTATCTTCTTGCTTAACTTTTAAGGACTTAAATACTGGTGCGCTACAATAATAATTCAAGATCAATCAGAAAAAGTGCATCCTGACTAAAAAGAAGAATTATATTAGCTGAAATCATTTGGCAATAATCTGACAGAAAAAGATGTACAGATTGGTTAAAAAATCCAAAAAGAGAAATCATTTCAATCTAGAAAATCGTACTATTATGGAAAGAAAATAGCTAAAAAGTATGAAAAAGCTTAATGAATCTAATGAAATAATTTGGAGTATATTTTTTATGTAACCTTAAACATTATTACTCTTATTGAACGTTTCGTCAAACATAAGTATTCATTATTGAAGTGTGAAAAAAAAAAAATTGAAGCAGATCGTAATTATCTCTACGAAATAAATTTCTCCTTGGCGTTTCAAATGTAATCTATAATTAATACGTACCTGTTGCATAAGCATACGTGGTTCAGCAGAAGTGCAAACAAATACATCGTCAATATCAAGATCGTATCCAACAATCTCACTTAGTCTTCTTTTACATTCATCTCTACTTATGATCTTCACAGTACCCTTATGTAGATTTTTAGGAACTGTATTGTTGCTTAATACACCCCAACCCGCTAAAATAGCATCTTGCTCATAAAGTAAATTAATATCTATATTACAAAAATGTGCAGGAATAATTTGATTTGACACCATCTCTGTTAACTGAAAAATTCAAATTTTCGAAAGATTAATATATAAATATGTTTCTACAGAAAATCCTATTTTCATTACATGATTTCCGGTTTTTTATTTAAACATGATTTTATTTTCTACAAAATACTAACAGACTTATAATAAACAGTTTTTATTGGATATAAAATAAAATTGGAATGAATATAGTTTCCATTAAAATAGGCATTGCTCATGCTATGACGAAACTGTAATAATAGCAAAAGCAAATACTAAGTAAACAAAGGAAAAATTATTCTTGATTTTATTATTGCTTTGCATTGTATACAATCATTTTATGTAAATTTCCCTAAAACATAGTGCACTTGTATGCGTCGGGATAATAAAACTGTCATAAGATGAAAAAAAAAAGTTATATGTTTTTTCTGTATGACATTGCGTCGACAAGTACGATACACTAAAAGCTTACGTTATTTAACTTATTGTGCGTAGTTTTTAGAAACTTACATAATGCTTATTCTGTCCAGATGCCAACCTAATTCTTTATCGTAGCTTAAGCGACAGCATTATTGTAAACCCTACATTAAAAGTCAAATCGATTTGATGCATTATCAAATTGATCATTAACGTTAACTTTTAATACGATCTTGAGGAAGTCTTTTAATTGTAATCGAATATCTTCCAAGTTAGTTCCAGGTCCTTTTGTTTCTGAATTATCTTAATTTTCAGTATTATCTCATTTAATTCCATTGTTCGATCTTGGACATGCACTTGTACATTCAACATCTTTGTGTACCAACTATAGATTTTTTATAATTTTTAAAGCAACACTGACGCTTCATTACGTCACGTGATTCAATGGTATAATTGAACACCGCCCGTCTATTTTCTACCAACAGTGGAAATTTCAAGCCAATTTACTCACCACGAGAAGCAATTAAAAACTTTACGTAATGTAATAGAATATGTAGAACTAAGTATAGTAAACTTTGCAACACTAAAAATATTCTTCAAATTTAAAAATGCTATATCCTGACGATATACTAATACTGATCTAAATGTACAATGATGGTAAAAATGTATCGTATCTTGATATGTAAAAGTTTTATTATGTAAAAAATATATGGGAATGAGATGTTTCAGGGCTGTTAATAAAAGAATCGCTTGACGGATATTATGGTATCCAAAACATATAGATTCGTACGGTCTATATATTTGCCACCCAAGTACTTTTTACCAAGCGTGTTGAAACGTTTTGTAAATATTTACATAATGGCGTGTCGCATTCAGCGATAACGGCACACCACGGTTCAGTGCGTTTTACAATAATAATGCGACTCACGGATCTCGATCGTACAATCCTCTTTCAATGACGTGATAAAACAAAAATGACAAATACCGAAACAACGAAATCTGATTCTCATCAAATAATCTTTATTATCCAATGGAATGAAAGAAGAAAATTGGAGCAGTAGTATAGCGAGGCGATACATTTCATCATATTGTGTGTTCTACACGAATATATAATCTACAGGAACTGTCCTCAAAATATTTGAAACCTTGTCGCGAGCGTATTTAAGTAAGATAGCAAGGATCTTCGCGATATATTTAACTGTATATTGCATTGTAATTCCAATAATTCCTTGTACTATAATCTCCCCTCCCCTGTGCTAAGCCTATTTATCTTTTTTCGTAAGCTTCTTTCTGCAGTGTTTCCCAAATTGTATGATTATATGCCATGAAATAAAAATCTTTTTATATCTATGTATAAATATTCCTTTTGCGTTAAAAGAACTTATTTACTTTTTTTACAGTCTTTTTTTATCATAAGCTGACACTCAGTCTCAGAAAACCACTGAAAAGGAATAAATTAAATTTTCTCCTAATTGTATTGTCAATTATTTTTTGTTTTCTTCGCCTCAATCCCGCGTGTCAGTTCCAAAAATTCTGCCCCAACTTTGAGGAATATCAGGATGCAATTCAGAAATACAAGATTATTTGCGCAGTGGCCAGTGTCATTAAAGTGTTACTGATCATAAATATAATCTACTCAATCTGGATTACTATAAATTTTATAAGTCTGAACTTCCCAACGTTGGAACTCCAACAAAAAATCAAATTTTTCAAAACTTGAAATTTCTTTTAAAAAACTACGCAAACCATGTATCCTGTGATACAATATTGACAAAAACAAACAATATAACTCTGTAAACACCCCAAAAAACAACCCTCATTGGGAGACGAAAAATTGAAAAATTACGAAATTGAAAAATTTGAAATTTTCACAAACTATCATAAACAACAATCATAACCAAATTTTATTGCACATAGAAACTTATTATAAACAAATAGAAGTTGCGGCGCGTAATAATACTCGCAGAAGACCGCCTCGTACAATAGTCCATAAATGCAATATTTATTACTATTTCGACAAAAAAATTGCATAATTCTAGTGCCCAAAAGCAGCCGCAAATAAACACGTCCATCACGCTACCGATAAGCATATGCGTCTACCACATTACTGTTTAAAAAAATCATGCTATTAGGATTCCACTACTTTTTATCAATGAATTACGTCACTGATATATTAATCAACAAATAAACAGATTTTCAAGGAAAAATCAGATTCTAAAATCAAATTTAAACGATGTTTTAACTACGATGAGATTCTGATTTTTTCTTGAAAGTCTCTTTTTTCATTGATTGTTATATCGGTAACGTAATGCATCGATAAAAAGTTGTTGAATCCTAATGTCATGATTTTTTTAAACAACTATGTGGTAGACACGTAGCTTGTAGATAACTTGTACATCTCAAATGCGTTCTAACAATTATTTACGCCAAAACATTGAAGTAGAAATTTGATGCCGATTTTCTTAACTATCTCGATTGATAATTTATAAGCTGTCTAAAGAAAATACTTTAAGAATGAAATATTAAAACAAGCAGTTAGTGATTATTTTCACGCGGTAAAAATCTACAACAAATGGACATTTTTATTGTTAAAAAAAAAAAAAGCGCTAGTTCAAGCAGACCTACAAATGTTTAAAAGAAATTGAAGAAAAATGTTGTTTCGTTAATTATCAAAGTGGGTATTGAAAAAATCTATTTAAAATATATTTAAAAAATTGATTATCATAAGTTTTGATCTCTCTTGGATTAAAATTATACAATGATTATTAAAAGCTTGTTGCATGAAATCGTATAGAGTAATGAAAATAAGATAATTTGTTTACAATTTCTTCAGGTGCAAAGTAAAAGATTATTCTTACACGTATTAGTATAATTGATTCATTGTAACTCAAAAGCTCGGTATAAGTTTAAAGTTTATACTTATTCCAGCTTTGCATAAATTAAGTTTAAGCATAACCCACCCTTACAACGGCAACATCGTTCATTTCGTATTCAATTGGCACGGAATGTTTGTCAGCCCACTGTTCAAACGATATCCACCATGCTGGATAATATACATCACCATGGTATACGTTAATGGATCCAATTATTAATTTAAAGCCATTTTCACGTACGAATGTTAAACAATGCTCTGCAGTTAAAACATCTTCATAAGTAATCAACGTTCCTGTACAGATTAAATCTCGTTGAATGTCAAGGTTTGCACTATTACGGTGAACTAGACATGTAAGAAATGAAAGTTCGTTCTGTTGTGCTTCTACAACATTATCTCCTGCCAATGCTTTTGCATCTATAGAGCTATAGTTGTTGCCTAAAAATACAAATATCGTATTAGTAGCGAAGTTTTGTCAAGAGCAATTTAAGTCACCTACGGTTTTTAATTATAGTTACTTATAGTTTTTAGCAGAAAAATTGAATATTCAATTACTTACAAAATATTATATATCGTCCAAATAATAAAAAACCTAGAATCTGCATTCTAAAAATATGAATAATCGAAAAAATAAAGAACTAAGCAAGCGTGACAAGTATGTGAAAAATGTACTTTATTTTGTGTTGTGATTCAATGGAATTTTAAAAACCTGTGAAATATTTTGTGGAAACGCGAAGATACAAATATCAAGTTTCACCCATAAATTGACTATAATTTCATATTATAAATACATTTTTTTGTAACTATTGTATTACGAAAAAACGTTTATAACGAGAGGTAAATGTCTTCTTTTCGTTTAAGAATTTATCGTTGGTAAACATTATTAATAGATAAAAATATGTTATCCGTTCAAAGACAAATAAATTAGACTGAATAGTTTCGAATGGCATTCTCATATATGGAATATAAAAGAGTATTTAATTAATAATTTAAAAAAACTTTGAGTTCGTTAATATTTTTCAAACTTTTTAAAATTTGCAAATATCTTTGAATAAAACGTGCATTACACAAGAAAAGTAAAAATAATAATTTTTACATTTTTGTTATAAAAGGTAGGTATTCGAAAATTAACGAGCTGCGTGTATGCTTTACTGTCTCCAAGCGATGATAAGTTGAAAATATTATTTAAAAATAAATATTTAAACCCTCCACAATCAAGGCAACAAATAAAACTGTAAAATGTGCATTAAGTTCTTCGTGCAAATATAATTAAACCTATAATTTTTAATCATGTTTTGTTTGAAATACGACCATACATTTCTAACAAATAAATATTTTAAAATGTGTCATTTGCGACGGAAAAGTCCATCGCAAGCTCCCGCAAGCACCGCGGACCAAGAGCAGGCAAGACAGAGGAAGAGGAAGGAGGCCCGCACTCTTCCACGTCGCACTTAAGCGAGGTGAGCGATGCACGGTTTCTCGCAGTCCCGTATACCAACGAGGTGTATTTGGTCCGCAGAAACAGTAGAGAGGAAGCGGGGCGGGCCACCTCTTACTGTGCGTCGCAACCACTGTTGTCGGTGTATTTATTATCATTTAAAACTAATTTAAAAATCATAATCGTATTTATACCGCTTCTCATTAAAGCCCCCGTCTCTCCACGCTCCTCCTCCCGTTAAGTACCCGGTCCAACCTCGAGTTATCCAGGTAGGGATATCTAGGAAGCGTTGGAGACCGACCGAGACGCTGCCAATACAACCGGATGCGGGTAAATAGAAAAAAAATAGTAAAGCACGACCGCCGCAAATGTATAAACATCAAAAATCGTTAAGTGCCGTTTTACACGTTACGCTAAACATATAATATAAATGAAACGTTAAACATTAATTATCGCGGTGCTCTACTTGAAAGTTATTGTATCGATGAATGACGTTGCTGATCCAAGTTTTGAATTAGTTGGCTTTTTGTCATCTGGTTTATTTCCTGGGTTAATGAGTCGCCCTTGGTTTCAATATTGGTCGTGTAATTGGGTGATTGCAATTCTTATGTTCCAATCGCTGACGCTGCAGGTGATGTGTTTATAATAGTGTGTAGGTTCGATTACCGAGTGTATGACTTGCTTTAGTTTTAGTATTATTTGTATGATTGTGAATTCTTACGTTGTAATTGCTGACATCACGGCTATTTTGTTACATGGCTTAGACGAGCACAAAGCGAAGTATCGAATTCAACGGGAAGACGAATAGCCTAATCGGCATAAGTAACAATAAAAATTGTATAGTACAGTTGTACTGGAAAAACGCAACTAACACCAAAGTATGCTACAAATACTATCAAATAAATTGTTACAAATATACCTCGATGAAAAGAATCCCTATTTTGTCAAATAGCGCGATTATCTCTTATTTAGAGTCTATATCCATAGTCGTACTAATAACTTGTGCTTCCAGAATAATTTTCTCTCTTTTTGTCATTATTTTTCAATGGATCGAAGAAAGAATGTTTGAAACTATAATATAATTGAAGCCATCCATTTTAGCGAGTTTTATTCTACATCACTGTAACCCGCATTAGGCCAACTTGTCGTAATCCACGAAGAGTTATTTTTTTAAGTTTGGATAATTAGATCGAACTACTGCGAACTTCTCAATGACAAAGAAATTAAGGAATAAACATCTACCAGTGGAAGGGGACACTTTGGAAGCTTCTGTCAAGGGGATCAAACGAAGATAAAATTGTATGAATACTTCGGAAATAATTCAACAACATCACGGTGATCCTAAATTCATATTATTTGCAAATATTATAAAGTATTGGAAAATTTAAATAAGTAAAATTTATATTATGCATTTGCAATATTTGCATTTTCAAATTAACGTAAATGATTATAAAGTACTGTAAGCAATGCAGCTATTGCTGTGCAATATAATTACTAATATATGTAATAATTGGAAAAACCAGATAAAATCTTTAATTAGCTACCTACAGACGCAAAAAACAATGTATTGCATTCTGATGAATTATATGAATATAATATGGGTTTCCAAAACCATACATACAGGCATTTCAAGGTATCCCATATATACAACGATTCTGTTATTACTTAATTTTCCTATGCTCAATATCATACAATTTTGAATTTTTCTGCAATTTTCTGCAACACGTATTTGTATTTTCCGCGTAAATGGTAAATTTTCCAAATTTTCTACATACATATATATGTAGGAGCGTTCCGACGAATTTTATTCGAATATTATTAAACGACGTACTATCAAATTTCGCATACAATTACTAACCGTTACCCATATTGTCGTCGGTTCAATTTAGGGGAATCAATATAATCGGTAGAAATTATCTAAATAGTTTTTTTCAAGATAAAATCCAACAGAATTATATTAAATATTGAAAGAAATTCTCTCAAGAAATTCTTTTGGCATTAATATCAAATATTTTCTAAAATCTATGAATTTATGATGTTGTTCATTTGAAAGAGGTTATCCCTAGACAGTGCTGATACTCAAATATGGCAGCAATTACTTGTGTAGCAGAGAATGCGTTATGCCGACTCGTTGCAATCCTCGATGATCACTTGTAATATGGAGGCCGCACTCTTGTAGCCACCTCAATGCTAAAGTAACTTAGGTGCATACCCCCCACCAGTGGAAGGATACTTTGAAGGCATTTGTCTTTAAATAATGACAACATCGCGGCACTCTTCTATCGCATCTAAACAGCGAGCGAATTTTCGTAGTCTTTTAACGAGTCATCGATAATGTTTAATATTTTTATAAATTCGTTGTATATATTCAATATCATTTATTGTGTTAATAAAAATATTTTGCAAAAGAGAATATCGAAATTATTGAATTTTACCCGAAGTCACAATACTTAAAAATAGAAAAATGTGAATTCATTTAAAGTTGAAATAAATTTCCAACTTTTGCTAAATCTGACAAGTTCCAAATTGCCCTTATCTTAAATGCATGTATACGAGAAATCATGTTTTATTTAAAATAATTATCTCGTATTATATTCTACGTATATTCTCTATCGTAAATAATGAAACTAGATATTTATATTAGTTTATTTGAAGCCGATACGACTGTTATTATTACCTAAAAATTGTCGAAAGCAAAAAAATTACTGTATTTATAACATAGCACCCTTTTTCCGTCTATTTCTTCGTTCACTTGTTTTCTATTTTTATAATCTTCATATAAGCAGTCATGATTCTCGTACTTCTATTAAGTCCAGATCTTAGGACGTCCCACCGAATCCACATTTTCCACATATGGCTTCAATGGCTTCACCGAAATAATATGTTATAGCTTATTTGCGCAATCCATATATTTGCATTTATAAGATATAAAACTAAATTCACACCAATTTTATAAGCAATCCTTAATGATTTCTCACGCAACAGCATGTAATACGTAAGTCGTATAAAATATGCTTGATGAAATTATGCTGTTTCCAACACGCTTTATTTTTCTTGTCCTATAAAATACAATATAATCAGCACCTTTTCCCTCGACTACTTTTACTTTTATTTTTTTACACAAGTTACCAATATAATCGAGTGCATAATGACTAATTAATATACTATCTTATTGTTTTAGAATTTTTATTTCATATATTTTCGTTTACATTCAAGCACATATTATTTAAAACATTTTCTGCCTCGTATATTATAGCTCATATATTTACTGCTTTTTTATATATAAACTTTAACAGTTAAGATTACATTTGTTTCGCTGAATTATTTTTGTTTATTAATTGAATTGAAATTCTAAAGATTTAGTGCTCTACGTTGAAGAAGACCAGAGGAATTAATAAAGGTTGTCTGTCGCCCTGCAAAGGGTGGATGTCATCCAAAGATTGCAAATATTATGTGAGCCTACGTTTGAAATACGTTTGTTCGCCTTGAAAAAGGCGGATCTGATAATTTATCTCCTCTCGGCAGCTGTTGGAGGAAACAGTATCAGGTTGTGTTCTGTATCCAGATCTCTCCTCTCTTGTGAGTCATAAATCACCTCTCTTTAAATGGTTGCAAGCAGCATCATCACTTTAATCGCATCAAAAGTCTTCGGAGCACCGTTTCCTTTCCTTCTACCACTGGTTATACCGACGTTTTTGTTGGGCCAATAAACACGGAACAAAAAGGAAAAAAACGTGCATCAAAGATAATATTCCAGGCGCATGTAAGTGTTACAGTAATACATACAATTTACACTGCCAAGGTTGCCCAATCTCGTATTTCATTCAATATGACCTTATTTTTTCAGGAGACATTGATCATATATCATTAAGACATTATCAACTTTTTAGTTGTATAAGTAGTATAAGCATTTGAAAGGAACTTATAAATGGCACGATACTTATCATTCGTATTTTTCTCATGTGAGAATTAGAGGTATTTCGATAGTGCAACTATAATATACGTTTTGTCCAATCACTACCTTTTCATTAGTTATTTATAAATAACAGAGTACATCCATCGTGCATTGACTTACGTTCGCGCGAATCGACTTTTTTGAATACGCACACGTGCGCGCGATCTGGATCAACAATTAGTAAGCTTTAAGCAAAATCATCTCCAGACAACGAGTCAATCTTCGTGACAAAAACGCGACAATACGATACAATAAGCCCTGCTTAAAATTCCGAATTCAACAAGCAAACTTGCTCCACAGAAGATATAATGGGCTATGTACGCTTCAAGTCGTAGTCAATTAATGTTGATCAACCAAAAAACGATCTACAAATAAGTAGTCCAAACCTCTTCCAGTATCACGATCCTAAATGGTGACAATGTTCGCTAAACTATGCCACAGTTGCATAAATTCTCATATTACAGTAGATTACTAAGTTTCTCTAAGAAATTATTATATCTATAATTAAAAATAATAAATACTAAAATACTAAAAGTACTTCAACCGCATAATAAGAGGCCTTAGAGACACTTCCTGTGCCAAATATCTTTTTACCGAGGCAACATCTTGATAAGAACGACTAAAACCCCGCTTGGGGATTTGCCTATGCCCTTTGTCAATTTGACGAACCGCTCGCAACCTCTAAGCGAGTAAATCGACATGGCAGACCTTTTTTGGTCGGCTTTGGTATTATCCTAAGAAGGGCTGTTTGCTCCTACGTTAAATTACTGTTGTATTTGATAGTTCTCCTTGTCCATGCGTTTTGTTTATCGTCATGAAAAGGATGATTTATGGTGAAAGGTAAAGAAACTTCCTCAGGGAAGATGGACAAAAACACAAATTTCTGGCTCTATCCAGTCAGCCACAGATACGTTCCGTCGGGTATCTGCCGCCCGTACGAATATCCCGGAGTCTCCACGGTGTTCCTTCAAGCCTCCAAAATCCGAGCAACACCCCATATTACCATACGGCGCTTCTTCCCATTCCTTTGGCTCGATTATATGCCGTACCAATGGACGAGAAAGCAATTTTCCGTCACTCCATCTTAATCGACGCCGCTCGGTTAACGCAGGGGTGCTGGCAGCCATACCAACCGAAACGACGCCGCGCCAATCATCGAAGGGATGCTTCCCGCCGAAGCCATGCCGCTTCAATCACCGCGGAAGCGTTTTAGCGAGAAATTCTGGGCTCTCCCTCCATGCGCGTCGTTTTAATCTCGGTGAGTCATTTGCTCCGGTCTGAACCCGGAAAACGGCGCGGTCATCACGGGTCATTGTCGAATCAGGGTGCGTCAATCTGATGAAAAGGAGATATGAAAAAGTGAATAAGAAGGACACAGTCCGTTACCTCTTACGGCTGGTCAGCCACGTCCTCGCGTTTCGCTCCATCCACTCAACTTCCTCAATTTCGTGTCCGCGACCCCCTCTTATATATCACGAAAACTTTCTCGAACACCGCCGCTTCATTCTCTCGCCACGCGCCGCATCCGCCGCACAATGCCGCCTTAATTACCACGGCATCTTTATGACGGGGAAAACCGCAGACCCACTTTTTCCGGCGCGTGTCACTTCGGTATGCCTACACTGGATGATTTATCATGAGTCACCCTTTTTAGCACAAACCCGCACGACACAGTCATTTCGAGTCGTCGTGAAAATCGGTGCGCGTCAAACGGCGGGGAAATCACGGGCCCTCTCTTCCCGGCATGTGTCAAATCTCTTATTGCAATGTTTTTGACCAATATCAATAGATATAAATTCAAGACTTTCGGCGCAATATACTTTTAGATACCAATTTCGTTATTTTCAAATTTCACAAAAGATCTGTCTAGGGTCTTATTGTATTCTTGTGTTGAAGTGAAATCACATTGTCAACAATTGTCTTACAATGTTCAACCCTTATTATCAGGATATTTAAATGTTGCAAAACTGTGACATAAGTTGTTTTCAAGCGCTCTATTCAATCTTTATTCGTAAAGTAATGTTTTTTTCTAATTATCATGAAGTATTTAAGGTGCTGTTTGATAATTCTTATTTCAGACTATCATGGGTCAAACTTATGAATGTTCTACAGTTGTTAGCTCGTTCTCTGCGTCGTCTCAGGAAATTTGGTTCCTACATCGATAACTATAAAAGTCACGAAATCTATTATTAAGACTCTTTTATCATGCTAGAAGACGCCCTAATAGAATATATTTAAAATACCTATGATCAATCTCATGCTAGGAAAATGATACTTTTGTGGCCTCTTCAATGAATTAATTTAATAATTTGAAAGTTAATAACTCAAGTTTAAAAGTTTTAATGAGTTCATTTAATAAGTTGAAAGTTAATAACTCAAGTTTGAAAGTTTTTTTCGAGTAAATTTTGGCTAAATTGATGTTGGTTTAAATATAAGTTCGTTTGCTGAACTCACTTTAACATCTAGCATTTATATTCTATCACTAATACGAAGTACGATCTCTGAATACAAATTTGATAGACAACGAGTAAATACATGCTCGCACTTCATTCTACACCTCTCTAGCCTTTGACTGCTTTGGTATCTAACCATGATAGCAAAATTAAGGAAGAATTACCCACGCATCTTCAACATTTTATAGGAAATTACTTGCCAGGTCAGGTTGTGGATTCCACCGGCAATTATATCTTCCGAAATTCTACCACATGAAAAAGCTCTTTAGAATAAATGCTTGGTCCGGGCTTTAAAAATTTTGTATTCCTTAAACTACTACTACGGTTTAAATAATTTAGAGGTAAATTAATATTTTTACCTTACGACAAATCAACGAACATGAATTTTTCATTCTAGTATTATGAATACATAAGTTTGTGTATCAAGACACAACTGTTAGTATGAATTGTAAAATTATATATATGTGAGCACAAATTATAATATAAGTGATTGTGTACTGTGATGTAGCTGTTAAAGTGCGGTGTGCTTTTCACACTCGCCAGACTCTCCATCCTACATTAATACCTAGCACAGCTTTCGGATTGAGAGGAAGCGCCTTCACTAGAAGGCAAAAAAGATGAAAAGAAGACGTTTAAATCTCTACAATTTTTAAGTTAAGACTTATCACATTCTCCACCACTGCACCATCTTAAACTCCCTGAATATATATCCTACATGACGTCCTCCGAACTCAGGCATTGCTTTTAAGGTCCTCCGTATCCAATATTCCACCCATACCGTCTCTGTTTCTTACTACTGCATATACAGTTGTGGAACTTATAAGTAAACCGGGCATATAAATGCATTTTTCATAAAACACATTTTATCTAAATAAAAATTAGACACATTTTCTTATGTGTACAAGTCTATTGAATTTTTATTTATAATTTATTGAAAATGATTATTTTGAAAAAAATGAGCAATGTAAGATATTTATTAATGTACAGACATGCTTATTTAAGATTAAGAACGGTTGACGCAAATGTCGATCTGTAACACTATCAACAATTAATGATTTAATTTAAAAATATTATTATTGATAATTCTACGCAGGTTCATAACTTATAAATATTTTTTATACTTTAAAAACACAATGAACAAACGGATAATTAAATGTACAAAACCATTTGAATTTTTATTATTTCAGAAATATATTTTAACATACAAATTCAATCTCAAACCAAACCGTTGCTAAGGAAGTAAACTTAACCGAAATATGATACTAATGAGTAAATAAAATTTTTCTTGATCAGCAAATAAAAATTAAACAAGACATACGTACATCTTTATTAAAGTTGAAATCTGAAAATTTCTTTACCAAAATAATAAAACGTAAGATAAAAAATTAAGATATAATACCAACGTACATATACATGTACCACATGTATCTAAGATGTATTTATTAAGAGCATTTCTTTGAAACATTAAATCATTCAAATTTACTGATATTCCAATATCGTGAAAAAACCATTACGTCTTTTATTCTTTTAATACGCAACGAACAGTTTCATTGCGAGCTCGCAGCGACATCGCTGGCGAAAATCCGGGATAAGAAGAAGGAGGATAGCTCCAACATCCAACAGTGTGTGAAGAAGAGTGAGTGTGCTATGATTGTGTGCAAAACACGGCGCGGCTGTATGAGCATGTGTATGAGTGAGAAAGAGTGTGCATATGTGAAAGAGAGTGTGCACGGCATAGCGTCGGCCGCAAGCGATCGAACGAGAGAATACCCGCGTAGTGGGAGTTCGCGGCCCAGTATACGTGCGAGAGAGAATACATAATGAGAGAGAACGGAATGGACAATGGAAGAGAGCCTTGACTATGCACTAGGCCTTAGCAGTAGGTGGCTAAGGCATTACGCAAGCAAGCGCAACGCGCTTGCGCCACCGTTATTGCTGTTTTCTCCGGCGCTAGCCCTCGTAAGAGCAGGGACCAGCTCGAGATCGCACCTCCGCGAATTCGCGCGAGCATTTCATCACTAGAAGGCGGATGGAGACCAAGAAGAGAAAACTGTCGTCAGGTAATAAATGGAGGCGATCTCACGAGACAAGACAGTGTGAAGAACAGTGTGCGAGCAACTGCGGAGGACAGTCAAGCGTAAGGCGTCCTGGTGTAGTCAACCTATACTCCAGAAAACCCCGGGAGATGACGGGGCATCTCCAAGGAATGCGGCCAGTCGGCGCGTCTATGCCTCGCAACCTGTCGGTGCGTGACATCCTGGTGCAGTCTGTCGAAAGACCAGGAACCTCGTAAGTGCAGTCGCTTAAAGTACCCAGAAAAAAGAGCCACGCGGTTCAATTCTCTTCGCTGTAACTCACCCGAAAGATGTAAAACACCGGCATATGATAATATGAAGGACCGCCATAAAATAATGTTTACCACCGTCGAAATATAATATAAATAGCCGAAATAATGTGTAACTCGCCCATATGACCAGTAAAAGAATCCATAAGTTAGTAAATAAGAGCACCGACATCTTGTAAGCGGTGAGCATACCGTAACTAGGAATAATAAAATAACTATAACGGTTTAATTTAATAAATTAGCCAAATTAATTATAATAAAGAAAACCCACCGTTCTTATTTCGCCCTTATCTCATCACGCCTTCTCTCCCGCCACGAATCTGATCCGACGTTGAGCCATCCGAGCCGGAACGGCCAGGGAGCGCAAGAGACTGAGTCGCCGACACCAGAAGGGCAAATAAATAGGTAAACAAGGAAATTTAAATTGCGACAAGAAGAAATACGAATTAATTATAAAGCAGAAAGATTATAAAACGTTACAAATCTCATTTTCATATCTCGTTACATATTATTGCTTCCTTGTAAAATTAAAAACATTCGGTAGTCTCAGATTTTTTTATATTTTTTGATGTACAAAATTTATTTATTTATATTATAAAGCAAACTGATGTGTATTAATAGAGTAACTAGGACATTAGTTCGCTTAAAACTTACATTTCTTATGAATTTACGACTAAATAGTTACTATTTAAATAATTATAAATTACATGAATTAATACTGTAAAAAATGGAAATTTTATAAACTTTGAAAATTTCAATGATAAATTTACAATAGTTACACAACATTATATTAATTACATAATATATTCATACATCATAAACAACAGTCTCAAGATTCATATAAAAATATATAAATATAAAATTTATATTGCTTTAGATAGTATAAATATCACTTGTACAGCAGTTTCCTCAGTCTTTTGCTCATATAATACGGTCTCTCTTTAGAACCATCGTTACGTTCACAATCTTCAAGAAAACAAAGTAAGAGCGTATCGATGGCTGCCGCATGCACTTTAAAGAAAACAGTAGCTATTAAGAAAGAAGCGATTGCAGTCATTGTGGCAGGCACTACCCAAAAGTTAACATCAGC
This sequence comes from Wiebesia pumilae, assembly GCA_018907045.1. Classification (NCBI taxonomy): domain Eukaryota; kingdom Metazoa; phylum Arthropoda; class Insecta; order Hymenoptera; family Agaonidae; genus Wiebesia; species Wiebesia pumilae. Next base: position 27,268 of record JACCHZ010000192.1, on the reverse strand, counting down.
CTTGCCATTAGTAGTGTAATAAAACCATGTGGCAGCTACAGTTATCCCGCTGATTAAAATTTTACCCGATAAAAAGAGCCACCATGTGATCTGAAAGTTGAAAAATATACGATTTAATAAATAATCTGCTACAATAAAGTGGTATAAAATTTTCCATAAAAACCAACTTTATTTATGATGATAATTCCTACTGCATTTCGCATAAGAAGATTGAATGCATCTCTAGCCGAACGGCAAAAGCCTTTGCCGTGAACAGCACACATAATGTATGCATTACTATTTATAAACTTCAAAAAATTTTTTTGTAAATAAAAGAAACATTGGCAACAACACTTAATTGCATCAGGAATTTTATTATTAGTCCTTTTCATTATTGTCTCCAATATAAGCCGGATAATTCGGCAAATAGTTAAAATAAGTGCGCCGAATGCCAATGTTCCCAAATGATACCTACATAAGTGAATATTACAATTCAAATTTATAATGTTATCGGATGAATATAATAATTGAAATTTTTATAACAAACCTTATCGTTCTCCAAAAACCAACAGTTATTGTAAAGTAAGGAATATATCTTTTCTTAAACGTCCAGTACCAAATAGCAAATGTTGCTGCTAATATCATTTCTCCAAAAGCCGAGACAAAGAAAAAGAGCCAGTAAAATCCCACAATGTTGACAGCATGAAAGTACTTAATAAACCATGGTCTATCTTTACTAATCAAATTACAAGCTGATAGGGTACAAGGTTCACCATTTGACTGCCTACATTTAGCATTAAATTCATCGGGATTACATATTGAGTTAGTGAAATAATTCAAAGATGGTTCACAGAAGCATTGATCTTCGTCCATCATTTCCACTCGATAATTAGGTTTCCATATTGTCAAAAGAAATAAGAAAATTGTTATACTATACGTTAAAACCAGTAAATGTAGTACCCACGTTATAATTGGAAAAAATAAACTCGATAAAATACATGTCACAGCCCTGAAAATAAGTAACATTATTTGATAAACTTTTCATTGCATATATTACAATTGAAACGATAATATCTCTTTTCAGAACAAATAGCTTGAGATTACATCGAAAGTCTTTTAATTAAATTAGTACATAAGCTATGCAGTTTCTGGTTCAATGAAAAAGTCTGCTGCTCGGGTCTAACTTACCTTTACCAAACCATTGGTAAGTCAGAATCTACATTTGTTTTTATTGGAGGAACGTCTGAAAGCCCCGCCCCCTCAGGAGTTTTTTTAGCATATGAGTATAGGACATCCTCGTTCGACGCTGCTCTTTGCACCCAGCGAACAAGTTCATGTCTTGTCACGGTTAATGTCACAAAACAAATGAACACCCCTACCCAAATCCATCGAGTTTTAGTGAAATTTTTCACGAAGACTGGTTGTAATTTTTTAAGATTATACAAAACATGCAACCTTATCATACATCGTAAATAAATTATAACGGTTATATTATATATAAAAAAACCAACTTACATGGGTATAATTTATAAGTCACGAAGGTATATTAATAATACAACATGTCATCAAACAGCCGGTCAATACTTGCATTAAAAGCAGTCAGTCATCAACCAAACAAGAAAACAAAATGATCGGAGGTTAACAAAACTGATTTCAACTCAAAGCTTAAAAACATTCAATTACTAAATAGTCTAGATTTAAAAATAGCTGTTGGTAGAAAGTAAGATATCTAATTTTCTCTTAATTTAAAAAAATTGAAATCATTTTAAATCTTTGAGCAGACGTGCTTATAACAAATCCATTGGGCATTATGAAATTCATGCACATCAACCGTACACTACAATTACTTTTAACGACAGTGATCAGATCCATACATCTATTCAAAATTAAGATATATTTCTTTAACCATTTCAAAGTTCTCGACATGTACGTGGTAAACTTACACACCTGCAGAAGAAACATTAAAAAATATATAATTAGTTAATAACGCCATTTGTTATTTATTTTATAACATAAGGTATCAGATCAATGACGTAGAGATCTAAAAATGTATCTTTGACTAGTCTTATGAAGAGTTGGGTTTCTCTTAATAAAAGTCAAATACTATTTATTTAAAATGCTGGATAGATGGATGTAGAAGAATTAGTGTCAATCACTAACGAACTTTCATATCTATCAATTTCACTTAAATCAACTCTCGCTTTTGTTAAGAGCGATCAAAAAATAGTAGTCAATACAAAACATGAACTTATACTTACGAGATAGGAAAATCATATAAATGATATTTTATAAATAGCAGTACAAAAATAAATAAAAACACATAATAAAGAAGTTTAATTAGAACTGATGAAAATTGAGTGGTTAATGCCTTATGTAGTACTTTCCGATGCCTCTAAACTTAACAAAGATTCACCCGTCTCAATGAGTTTTCACACTTGAGAGTTCTAAGAGTATCCACTACTTCCAATTGCGTTAAACATATTTCGTTGATAAAAATATCAACATAATTGGAAAAACGACGCTATGTCATGCTAAGATTTCAAAATCATCAAAAAAAATCAAAGAAGAGCTAATGCTAGTCTCTTTCATCGCTTTAAGACTATGTAAAGCTGTTTCTCAACTTACAGTACTACCCCTGTAGGAATCTAAATATTTAATATTCCTCGTAACGATTACGTTGCATTATACGATATGTATGCTAACTTCCAAAGTGTTTATTAAAGTAAGGATTCTGAGATATTGTTCACAAGGAATGAGTATATCACTAATACACCGCTTATCGTGATTGATTGCTCTGAGCAAAGTGATTGACAAATGCGCCTATTGATGTTCGTTTCGAATTTGAAGCACAAAATAATTTTTCAGCAGTTATATCAGCTTACTGTTTGATTAAAAAAGATCATCCACTCAGTGCGGATGTTAAACAAAACTTATGGAAAGTAAGTGTAAGTAAAATAAAGTAAGTAAATAAAATAATTTTTAAAAACTGGCATATAACATTAGTAATGTGTATGCAGGGGAGGAGCTGCCCTGCATCCATATGCTAAAAAAAACTTATGTGAATTAAGTAGAAAAAAATTAATACAATTTTTTAAAGGGAGGGGGCTATAGTTGGGGGAAGTATCACACTCATATGCTAAAAAAGTCCTTGCGAATCTTCCGCAATTTCCACTTAACAAAGTTATGCGATTTCTGAATAAGCTAGAATCCTAATAGCTTAACTATTTAAGGGATAAGTATTAAAATTAAATAATGCAATAATTTAAATAACAATGTATTATTATGTATTGAATAAATTCCACCTTCTGTGGGCTAGGAGGTGCACAGATCACTAATAAACATGACTTCTAGTTCTTTTTATCAACAAATAAAAGAAACAATATTTAATGATTAGTACAGTTCCGATGACGTTCGACGCGGGCATTTTCTAAGGATAGATTAGAGAATGTACAATGAACAATGAGACACGGTAAAAGTAATCGTCATAGACAGGAGCAATCTATTGATAAGCAAAATGAAAAAAAGCGAATTGAATACATTTCCCATTGTAGAGGAAGCTGTTCAAGGGCACGAAGTTCCTCATCAAGAATATCCTTAAAAATAAAAAAGGTCTCATCACAGAGTATATTTATAATATACACATGAAGCTTAAAATAATTCTGAAACTAAATCTATTCTATTAAATTTCCAATATTGCCTAACGCGTCGTCCTTTTTAAAATAAAATTTAATACATTGGTCACAATATACTACTGAATGGATAACACTATATATAATTATTATATTAACTTACTTGCTGGATTCTTTGATAAACTGACAAGCAAAACAAATTTTTGTACGTAGGAACAATGTTACTAATATTATCAATGTTAATAAAATTGCACAAATAATAAGAAGAACTAGCCATTCCACTAAATGGTTCCTCAAGTAAATTAAAGTTACTTCATAAATGACGTAACCTAATAGTCCACAAATAGCTAATATTGTTGACCAAACACATAGAGTGGCTAACCACCTCGATATAACAATATAGAACAGCGATATAAGTCCACTAGCTATAGAAATTCCAAGTACTGTATACCTGTAAAAAAGCAAAAAATTATAAATGTTAATTATGATAAAATTTTATATGTATAATTTGCCTACACGTCTCTCATAAAATTGGATTGGAAAAATAAATCAGTTTTTTCGAAATTGTATGTTTAAAGATAATGAACATCATATCTCAAAAACAAGACCATCTAATCATAAAATTTTACATGCTTAATAACACAAAATATGAAAGTCTTATTAAAGAATGCCAATTTTTTTACCATGCTTTAAGAATTTTATAAAACAGGATAAGTTTTAATAAAAATAAAATATATATCTGTTAAAAAAAAAAAACTTAAAATACAAATAAAAAAAAATGAAGATAAAAATAAACTTCGAATTAATTAAAAATTGAGTTACAAGAGTTCTGAAGTATACATAGAATACTACATTATAAAGTAAAGAAAAAAGTTAACAATCAATGTGCAGGATAGTAAATCTTAAATTTTGATATTCAAGTGTTCATAAAAGTAAATTAATCGTATAATATAAACAAAGAATATCATAAGATCATAATAATTTAAGACACAATTGTTTTTATCCTCGTTAACTTCAATAAATTTGTGTACCAAAGTTGTTGAAAATTTTCAGCTTTGTAGTATAACGATTAGCTCTATAAATTTCATTATTACGTCATTAAGTACCACTTAATGTAATAATTTAAAATTTTGCACACGTTGTTTTCTAAAATAATAATTAAGAATCAATCTTACAATCTCTTCTAAATGTACTAACTAATATAGATAAGCCTAATACAGATATTTAAATAAACAATTGACAAAAAATAATGTTCTTTAATGCAGTTAAATGTTCTGTTTATATAAAGAAAAGTATATATTTTAGTTTTAAATTGTCATTTAATTTGTTACTTTCACAAATTAATCTGTAAATATGTTACGTAGCTGAATTTGAAAGCATGAAAATGACTTAATTAAAAGTACTTGTGGATTCATTATTTAAAATTATTATAAATAATTGTTTGACATTCGTCGTAACTCACTTAGTTACTTTAATATCTTGATAAACTTTTTGTAAAACATCCTCTATATAAGCAACAGCTATAACGACTTCTTTGGCATTCATTAATTCTGGTTTAGTGATGGTGGTATTAACAAATTCATTCCAAACTCCTTTCGGAAAGCATCGACGCAATATTGACGTACTTTCCAAATACCATCTGGCACATTTTTCATGATTTACTAAAACTTTTATTTGTTCAAGTCGAGTGACTTTATCTAGTTTCACGTCAGTCTTGCAAATCAACTGAGCCTTTAATCGATCGATGCCGATATTTTTTACATCATCATAAAGAAAATTCTGTTGTGGGCATTCTTTTATACAAACTTGCGTGGTAGGACATGTACGGAGCTCTGGAGAAATTCTAGCGCATTTTGTTAAATCAAAAAAAATTAAATATGGCTTATCTTTTACATGCGAATCAATACCACATTTTCGTCCTTCACTGTCACTTGGATGAATAAGTTTTTCGATGTTTCCATTTTTCAAAGCTAAATAACAATATTTCATTTACATAAAAAAATACACGATTTAGTAATAAATTTTGAAAAACGTACTCGACATAGTGAACTTTACATTGCGTTAATATTCCAATTGTGTTAACTTACTGCAATATACGAAATATTTTTCATTTCGAATAATGTATACCTTAAAATTATACTCAATGTTCATCAATTATTTTTTTAATCGATTAAAAACAGGGTTCTTTTTGAAAATGATTAGTAATAAAATTGTAAAAATATAAAAAAATTACAGTTATAATATGACACTAAGTGATAATATTTATTTAAGATTTTTTAAATTTTACTTGATAGATAGGAAACCTCAATAATGATAAGACAATGAAACCATCGTGTGATTATTATACATTTTTATATTACTGATTTGATTTCATTTTTTATTCGGTACCATTTAAAATGACAAGTAGCTTAAAAAACGAATGAATTAAAAATTCAAAATAATTATCTCTGTCGTATATAGACCTCAATAATCCTTTCCAATTTGTAAAAAGTGAGTGCAATCATTTAATATTAGTATTCTGATAACATCACGTTTAAATAAAAAATAAATTATAAATATTTTAATTGTAAATAAGTTTTACCGATGATTTGGTATTTTCATTATTACTGTTATAATTTTTAGCGAAAAATGCAAAATAATATTACAAATACTATGCAAAATGAATCATGACAATTTTCAAGGCAGCTTTTTAACGTATTAAGAAAATAGTACATTTTGTTTTTTACATTACTAAAATTATAATAAGCTGTAAATAATAAAATAATATTTATTATAATAATGTTAAATTCAAAATTATAATATTTATGTAAGCAGGAAGTTTAAATATAATTGAGATATAAATATAATTGAACGGTAGAACGTGTTTTTCAAAGATTTTTTATTTTTTAATACTACTCTAATCAGAAAGTCAAAAGTATTTTTAATGTAATTATTACCATAATAGGCGACTGAGCTCCATCCAGATAAAAATATTACAAATACAATTAGCCAAAAACAATCCGTACACGATCGCTTATGCAATGGTCCTTTCCATGAAGAATCATAATTCATTTTTTGCCCTAAAATAAAAATATATCGCATTAATAGTTTCAATTATAAAGATATATGCTAGAATATTGATGAAAAATTAAAAAATATTATAATTAAGTGGACGCATTTATCATTGAAGAATGATAATGGTTTTCCTGTTAATAAAGATATCGTTAAATAACTTAAATAACGTAAAAATCTTTAAAAGCTCGCAAAAGCAGCTTTGAAATTTATAAAAACTAATTTTAGCAATTTAAACAAATTTCTACGTATACGTGCTCAATGTAATCATTTGCGAAAGTGCCGTTTAGAAGAATTGGATTTTTAATATTTTTTAGAATAGATGCACACAAATGCATTGGTACATGCGTGCGGCGCGCTTTGCTTACGACGCGCCGCCATCCATATATAGTTCTCGCGTGCCAGCACGCCGAGAATGCTCGTTACATGCGGTATATAATGTTTGGGCGGGGTGGAGAGAGGCAGGGCTTTAACACTGTACGCCAATCCACGCCATGCCCACAGGAACATTGCAAACAAATACACAATTGCATTCGTGTTCCGATACTTACTGTACGTCGCTCGACCTTCCGCTTTGATTACACGGTAATTCTTATGCTGACGGTTTTCCTCTCGCGCTACGTAGGCCAGGTGTCGTGACCTAGTAGAGCAACTGAACGATCCTCGCATCGCTGAACAGCGGAATTTGTTTTTTTTTTCTCTTCTTTCCTCTCAGATCCCTTGTTCTTATCGTAATCCTCACGTGAGAGTACCTTTATAATTTAATCCCGTTTACCGTCGGTAATTGTGTTTTTCTGATAGCCGTTGAAGTCATCTGAGGTTATCGAGTGAGCCCAGCAAGCATCAGTTTTGTCTCCCTTATCCCTAAAACGACCCACTAATTCACGCACTTCACCAGCATCTGTGCTGATCTTTGCAGATCGTGCTTATCTCCAAATGCTTATCCACGTACTCAACATTACGCGAACGCGCAGACCTTCCACCAGTATTTCACGTTAACCGTAACTCAAACCGTAACTCATTACCGTAATTATGATTTGTTCAAATTACGGTAGCTCTGTCGTTGACAAAACCTAAATTCATATCCTCGTCCAACTATACAGCTCTATTGAATAACCGTGGGATTAAAATGTAAGAATTGCATAAATAATAATCAATTTTGTATTGTTTTTAATTCAATAAAAACATAAGCAATGAAGCTTATGAATATAAAATACAATTTTTTAATGACCTTTAAGGTAATAATGTTAAGTTGGGTATATTGCAACAGAATATTTAACTGCAGACATTTTAACAAAGTCGCTAAATTGAGATAGATTTGTAAAACTACGTAAAACTTAGGAATGAAAAATAAATAATTGATACTTGATTATTCTTTAAAAATGATGCACCGTGTGAAATTGAGATGGAGGGTTAAAAGTAGAAAATTTCACATAGTATGTATTCACGCCGACTGCCCTATGTTAGTTCCAACTTGTAGGTTCGTGCGTTCTGATTTATTAATCAGATGTGCTTAATTAAACACACTTCTTACGTGTTAGAACATTTTAATCCTCCAGCAGGCGAGTTGGTTACGGTGAATAATTTTCTCTCCTTTTGTGTTACAGCTAGATAACGCGAGATGTGAGAAAAGGTTCTTTAGGTTCGTTAGCCGCTAGCATTTAGCGTAATCACATTGGGTTTCAAGTTTTCAGAGTTTATTATACTTATTTCGACTTGGGCAGCTAATTCTGTTCTCTCCTTTAGCTCTTCTCACTTTCGCACCCCACCGGTGTTCATCTACCTATTTGTGCTGAACTGTTCTCACTTCAACATCTTCTTTACAAAATCTATAAAAAAAAAATCCATCCATTTTTTAACAATTACTTCGCTACTGATATTTTCACTTCATAAATATTAATTCAAAATAATTAAAACAAAATATTTCATTTTGATATTCTTTATAATTACAAACTTAATGAAAGTATTTTGATCCGGTGAAATATTATCGCGTGAGTTTAATGCCTATCAAGTCGCACCTCACAACTTCATCATCATTGGCAGAAATAACAATAAAAGCTGCTACTACAGTTGCACTGACGAAATCAAGTATCAATAATGTTAAGAAAAGAGAAATGCAAGCATATATATCCTAAATGTTGAGTAAATATCAAAAATTTCCGAAGACAAATGTACAGGCGTTTGAACGCTTTCATACAGTTACCTAATTGCCAATTTCACAAAGATTATAGATATTTATGTACGATTTCTATCGTATTACCTTTCAGGCGAGATTTTAAGATAAATATTGAAAAATAGAATTAGTATGACGCCAATTGGTAAATTATTAAGTCGAGTTATTTCATAGCATTATGGTGCAAATAAAGCCCTTGCATCGCACATCAATGAAAAATTAAGCGCAAGTATCAATTTTTGTAAGGAATTTTCAACAATTGAATTGAAAATAATAAAGAATTTGTTGATGAACAAGAATAATTTTGATATATTAATTTTGGGCCTTGTGAATGAAAACTACCATAGCATTTTTGCAAATATCCTACTTAAACAAGATTCTTAAGCTCGTACTTCTTTAATAAGGCACTCAACTATCCCCTGCTAAAAAAAATTAAATTAATGAAATAATATTAATTCGAAATTAACTAATATTTCAAATGATTAAAAATAGAGTTAAATTACAATAACTTATTAATAAAACGTGATATTGGTAATTTTTACGCGTCGAAATACATAAAATTACATATTTAAAACTTTTTCATACCGTAGCAACTATATTTAACAATTAAAAAATATTTCTTTTAATATTCTACCACTTAAACTATACGTAGAAAAAATGAAGATGATACGATTAACACACGAATACAGATATAAACTATTTAATACAAGGAGAGCGTAAAAATGAAATATTTTCTATGAAAACTACTGTGAAATGGATGTTCATAAAAGTGAAATCAAATGGACAACTACGATTAAAAAATTGCATAAAGGTCACGTATACCTGCGAACACGATATTCTCGGGAAATATATTTTAAGATTTTAGAACAGAACCGAGAGCCAAATACGCCGTCCTCGACAATTGTTTAGAACACCGAGCTTTCGAATTCAAAACAAAAAATAGGAACTGATAATTCCCAATTTCCATATATAAAACAGTAGCTAGTGTAAGCTAATAGAAGCACATAAAATTATGTCAAACGTAATTTTAATTTTCAGTTAAAAGAAACATGAATATTTTACATCAGCAATGATTTTTCGTTTTACAATTTCTTCGAATTTGCTAAGAAACGCTAGATTATAAAACTGCGGTATTCGGTCCACGGCCAGTTATCTTAACAAAAATGTTGGCGAGAAACCGTTTTAATTTAAAAATCTTGTTTGATATGGTTTCGATAATATTTGTAATATCGAAGAATATACAAGCGCTGGATGTCAACATCAACATTAATGGTCTAAAAAATCTTATTTCAAATACTTTTCGTAATAATAAACCATATCATTACTACACCACATAAGACACTTTTTAAGAATAACGCGTTAAAAATTATCATCTTTTATTAAACCACATGATAGACCATTGAAAAAATTTGTTTGTAAACCAACGCTTGACATGCTTACTTCTGGAGAGTAATTTTGATCCATTTGACTGCTTAATTGCGCGTAAATAAAATTTTTTGTAAATTATTTTGTTATCGGCGCTGGATACCTAAAATATCTTTCCTATTAAAAACAAATGAATAGTCTTGTGATACAAAAGAAGCTGTACACGAGGAATTCCTCTGTAACTCTTTGAGACGGATAAACGTGAAAAAAATCAATATTTTCGATATATTAGAAGGGAAAAATGATGGAATATAGGTTAACGAGTTTATTCTATATTAAATAAATATCGTAAACCCGTCATAAACCCGTAAAATGACCGCATAATGTAAAAATAATTTATTTTATACGAATTTCTTCTAAATGTCAACATATTACGTATATTACCAATGCATCAAGCACGCTTCCGAACAATTATTTTATTTAATCCCTAAGCTTATTTTTATCCTTTCAGAAATAAGCAGTCATTCGTAAAGTAATCGCATACATTCCGTTAAAGAAAAAAAATCACATTTTCACATCTCTTTCTACAAACTACAGTAATGTATACGTATTTAATAACAAGAGAGCGCGCGCGTGTTTACGTATAATGTAGCAAAGAAATGAAACTTAAGCAAATCAATAAGGAGTCTAAATATTCCAATTGAAATACTGGAAGAACGAATGTAAATTTTAAATATAAAATTAACATAATTAATTAGTATAATAAATTAATTCACTTAGGTTGTGTACAAGTCCAGGATGCGAATAAAATCTTATAAATTATTAACGATTACACATTGACGGATTTCGTTAATCTCGCCTGAACGTCTCAGGTATTCCAAAACCTAACTTTGTTTCTATCCGAGTGTATACAAATCCTGTTTTTCGGATCAAAATCAAAATAATTTTACGTAAAAAATAATTGCTTACTCCTTTACAAGAGAAACTCAATTTTCATTCCTTACATCACGTAATCGATACGGTTATTATTCTAACATCTCCAGCGGAATAACTTCTATTGCACATTTTATATTGAAAAAAATTAAACATTGTACATTCTAATGTATCTGGCTACTTTATGTTTTAGATTGTGCTTCGAAGATAAAATACGAAATTGTGTTTGAAATTCGTATTAGAAAGTCAATATTTTCTTTGATAATCATTTAAAAGTAAAACAAATAATTCCCTAACAAAGAAAATATTCAGAAATGAAAATAATTAGAAATATGAAGTTGCCTAAGTGAAATAGGCAACTTTTCTTTTATTTTCGGCAATTCGGTCGAGTTTCGTAAAAAATGAATAATATTAATAAAATAAAAATAAAAATAAAAAAGAAACTGGCTTCAGGTGGCTCTGAGTGCACAGCAGCTGTAGCAGTCGAGACTTGAAAACGCGGAGATGTGATAATTAGAAAGAGTGAGAGAGAAACCATGGTGGGGGAAAGAAACCCAGAGAGCGAGAGAGCGAGAGAGAGAGAGAGAGAGAGAGAGCGAGAGAGCGAGAGAGAGAGCGAGCGATATCGCAACCAAGTATTGTGTACATTGGTAAACATTTAACGCGATTTAAGAGTCACAACAAAGCGTGTCAAATAAAGACGCACGATAAATAGTTTAATTTTGTAAACAATCGATGGAAGCAGTAACAGAAAAGGGAGAAAAAAATTAGCGTTTTCCAATGGCAATATAAACGTCGTGGTTTTCGGGTTTTATTCACTCACCGTATTGCCCTTCCATTATATTGTACACCGACGACACTCCTGTCGCTTTCTGCTTTTCTCATCAAAGTTTGTCCGCAGTCTGTTTCTTTACGATGCGACTCGCGGAGGTTTCACTCCACGAACAATTTAATAGGAACTGGAAAGCAGTTCATGATACGCGTTAAATGTATAAATGTAGTTAAGTAGCTGCGAGAAAACGTACGTGCTTCGTGCGTACCGTATATATCCGAGCGAGGACATAAAGAGAACTAAAGGAAAGACAGACAAAGTGCAGGAGGTGCAGGTAGGGAGAGGTGCAGAGTTGCAGACCACCACGGACTTACAGAGGCAGGGCGTGCCTTTGTAAACGACCGCGAACGCCGAGTAAAAGCAACAAACTCTCGGCCGAGCACTGAGCTGAGCATAGATATCGCACTGGCAAGCGCCGAGTGCCGCGCGACTACCGTCAACTGTACGCCTACAATACACAATGTACACTCATGTGCTTTAAGTGCGTTAAATGCAGCCTTATCTCGTTCAAAGTATTTCTTCTGTATCCAAGGCCAAGCAAAGGTCGTTGAACTATAACGCTGCTGCAGCCATCGTTCGAGCTCTGTAATGTGCGAATACGATACCCAAAGGAATTACAGCCTCGTTAAAAAATATCTATAATCGTGGTATCGATCGCGATGTAATCGGAATCACGACTTAAGCTAAATGACAATGCGAGAACACTTGCTCGTTTACTTAACTCAAGAGAGAAATAAGTTCGAATAGAGAAAACGAAGTTCGTCGGTCAAGCGCTGTTACGCGAGACTAGACGGGAAATGGTACACAAGGCGAAAAATTCCACGCCTTTTAAAAACCGACAGCAATGTATAAATCGGTCATAATTTTCTTTTAAACTTGATTAAAAGTGTGGTACTTCACTTCACATTGACGTTCGCTCCATATACAATGTCGATTATTGGTATACGATTGCAAAAAGCTGCACATTTGTAGATAAAATTAAAGATAAAATTAAAGATAACATTAAAAAATTAATTCGAAAATCAATCAAATTCCGTCGGAGGATTTTATTATTTTTTCAATCGTTTATACTATAAGTAATGACATTTGGTTTTATTTATTATCTTAGTGTGTTATTTTCGATATTCTTACTATTCAACGTGTTGAGTTATTATTGAGTTATACGTTTAAATGAAAATTACTACTTAAATAAAATGCTTAAGGGTGGCTTAGGAAGGGGGAGGGGGAATCAGGAATTAGCATATACAACGCGTGGATTACAACCAAAAGTATGTCTATGCTCTTTCAAATCGCTAAGCAATTACATCTAATTATTTTTGTTTAAATAACTTTATTTTAACTCCAATTCGGTTGAGATCGATGTAATCTACATAGTTCGTTTGTTTTTATTTAAAATTCCATTAAGGCATTATTATTATTATTTTTTCCAAAAGCAAATCTTAAAATTTTATTTCTCAATGTTATCATTTATAATATAAATTAACACAGCTGTGCTAAATCTTCATTTTCTTTAAATTAGTTATTACCGTTAATTTAAATGCTACTTTTTATTCTATTACATCTATATGTGTGTGTGTGTGTGTGTGTGTGTGTGTGTGTGTGTGTGTGTGTGTGTGTGTGTATACATACATACATATAGGAACAGAGTTTTCAGGTTCGAACATAATTGGTTGCAAAATGAGAATTCGTTGCTCCTTCATTCTTCCGGCCAAAATCATTGTATTTTTGAATTAATATTATAAAATTTTCATTCTGATTTAGCGAATTATTGCACAAAGTTGAGTTTAATAAAATTTTACCAATCTTTTTAATTTTTACAAATTCAAGTTTTATATCATTATTATTATTTGCCTAAAATAAAAAATAAAATAAGACCGTCATCTTTCTTTCTTAATAAGAAGCTTAACCAATTGTGAATTCCCATTGTATATTCTTCATTCGTTATCATTAGTACATAAAACTTCATTAAAAAATTTCCAAATACCCTAAGATCAACACCATAATTATATCGCGCTAGATAAAAAGTCTTAGTGTTTTTTTCCCACTGTCACCAAAGTAAAATTTCAACGCTTCTTACAAACATTATGTACATATATTATTAAAGTATATATTATACATCTGCTATATTCCATTTACGGATAATATGATCGTTAAGAAATATTTCATTAAAGTATAACCACGATAGCGATGTATCTGCGTAATATTACCGTGAATGATATATACGAAAATTATCATTATAATAATCAAAGAAACTCCGTTTATATCAACATTTATTACGAAATATAGTTTGACATTAATTTAAAAGAAGAATTTAAAAAGATAAGAAACTGCTCCTTAGATTATTTTAAGCAAAATTTCTTTTAAATAATTTATTAGCGTCAAACTTATAATCTTCATCTGCATTAAGCTCGTTTAACAAAGACAGATCAATACAAATTTTAACTTAAAATTATATATTTCTTAAAGAAACGTTATCTGTGGATTCCCACAAAATTTAAGTACGAACATACGAATCTCTTTAAGCTATTATAATATGAAATTTATTTTATCGATACACTGGAAAACCTTTCAAGAACTGTATCTTTGACAACTACAGAGGTATTTTCATCATTGTTTATTAAATATTTTCTTTACCATCCATGGAATAACAAAATGAGTAAAAATCCCTATTTTAGCGCTAGCGTCTTAATTGTCATTATACACGTGTGCTACGTGCATACGACTCAACGAAACCCATAGTACGCGCTATTTACACGTATTTTACCGAGCTTTGGAAAAGCGTTTTTCAGTATACGTACATTCTGATTGTTTATGTAGTAAAAATATTTTCAATTAATTCTTACCTTATTAATTAACACCAAGTAAATAAATGATCGTGTACTAAAAAGTTCCAGTTATTATATTATTATAAATTAAATGATATGTAAATTGAGATGTAAGTGAGAATATTAGCAGTGATCAATTAAGAGAAATTCTACGTTATCCCCAATTAATCTGATAAATAATAGTATATAACAATTTTCTTATGACTGTATACATAGCATTTATAACTTTACAGTATTTTATCATTGTGCTATTTTTCTATTTATTATAATTTATTAGCTACTGGTTTTTTTTTTTTTTTTTTTTTTAACGAATACCTGAGAATATTTTAAGCATATTCAAGGGTAAATATGAAAAAAAAAACATGTTATTACGCACACTTATGATTCGATAAACATCTAATGTCACATGGTTTTACTATCCAATAGAATCCATTGTCTGTGGCATTAAATGCATAATATTGCGACCATTATTGAATATTGATAAAAAAAAAAGCTTCTATTGCGACTAGATATTACGTATTAACAAGTAATATTGCTTTTGATATAAGATAAAATAAAATTTTTAAAGAAACTTATATTTTGCATTTCTCATCTATATCGATACATTAAAATAAAACTATTTTTGAGACGTTTCTTATATTAACAAATTTACAAATTTACAAATATACAATTTTAAAGTATTTTCATTCGGTAAGTAATCGAAGAATATATATTCTTATATGGAAATTATAACATTAATTTTATTATTTTTATTTATTTACTACACCTTATTTAGCATCCCAAAACATATTTACGTTAAATAGTTAATATTTTTAAGAAAATAAACTTAAAATTAATATTAATATAAAATATATTAATGATTATTTAATAATTATTAATATATATTATTAATATATAATATTAATAAGTATTTACTTGTATTCAAAAATAAGTTCTATAAACAATAGAACTTAGTTCTATTGTTTATAGAACTTATTTTTATTATAATATTAATTTAAACTAAAAATTTTTCAATGATGACTATATTGCATTGGGAAATAGTGAATCAATGCATGAACTCTTTTTTAATTTAAGGATATATTTTTAAATACATTTTAACACGAAGTAGTGATCTAATTTTTCATATTTGGATAGAAAATATCACAGTAACTATTACTTTTATACTTTTCTTTTTATTATATAATTCTATTTCTTTTCTACCGAACAAAAACTTAAAATATCCTCATCTACTTTGTTGCAGTTAATGTTGAACTAATTTATCAAATATATACAAGCAATGGCTAATGACTTATACGGTGGGTACTTTTAATTATGTGTTATAAATAATTTATTATTTCATAATTTATAATAAATTTATTAATTCCAAATATAGGCACATTTTCTTCAAAAACAAAAATTCCTTATGATCCATTATCGAAAGGTCCTCTTAAAATTAATAGACATTGTACAAATCAGATTTGGTTAATCATCTTCTCAATTTGTATTATTGTTTGGACAATAATAATAGCTTATGGTATATTTCACAATTTAATTCTTAAATTTTTTATGAAACATTTATAAAACTAATTATCATAGTTGCAATGAATATGTTGCAGCGTTCTCCAATGGCAATTTACAAAAATTAATTGTTCCAACTGATAGTGAAGGGCGCAAATGTGGTATTGATCCTGATGTTCAAAACAAGCCTTATCTGATATTTTTTGATATAACTAAGTGCAATAATGGAACATGCGATACAGTCCAAGTTTGTCGAAAAAATTGCCCCAATGAAAACTTTTTGTATCAGAATCATTCGGATTTATTAGACGATGTAAAAAAGAAAATAATTTGTAAAATTGATATCAATTTGAACCTAATTAATAACTGGAATCAGCTAGATTACTATGTAACTCAAAACAAATGTGCAAAATGGTATCTTAATAGTGAATCTGTACTAAAACGATGTATTCCTAAGGCTCCAGTACCAAATGAATTTAAGTCTATAATTTCAAACAATCAACTAAATAATTCTAAACAAATAATTCTACAAATAGCAAATCTGGAAAAAAGACTGGAGGATATATACAATGACATCGTTGTTACAGGGTACATCAAACAAATTATTTTTAGTCATTATATAATCATATTTAATATTATTAAAATTTTATTTTCAGTTACCCTGTTTTTACTTTTATTATTCTAAGTGGAGTAGCAGCATTTCTTTACATAATTTTATTAAAATGGCTAGCTAAGCCAGTTGTATATATTTCAATTTTCATCACTTGCACCTTGCTAGTATATTTTATTTACGAGTCGTCAATACAGTATACAATAAATAATTCTTCAAGCTGGTTATACATCCTCATTTTTTGTATAATAATATTGATTGCAGTTACATTGTTGACAATTTTATTACGTCAGAAAATTAATTTGGCTTGTGAAATAATTAAAGAATCTAGCAAGTAAGATATCATTTGAATCAAACTTTTACATTCTTTTTGTACAGTTGTTTAAAATATTAATTATTTACAGGGCTATAACTTGTATTTGGTCAAGTTTACTTTTCCCACTATTTCCATGGATATTGCATTTATTAATTACATCAATAGCTGTTGCAGTATTCTTTAATTTACAAACAATAACAATACCAATTTATCAAGTTCTTATTCAAGAAATGGTACCAAATTCATGTATTTGTCCATCACAATTAAACTATATTAACAATGAAACTTGCAATCCTGATATATTTAAATCAGAATGTAAAGATCTGAATGGTGGCCCCTGTTTGTCATCAGGATGTTATTTAACTAGTACCACTATGCCAGAATACGTTTTCATATATCACTTGATTAATGCATTAGTTTTTCTGTGGTTCTTTTCTTTTGTCTCATCATTTGGACAAATGGTACTAGCTATATCATTTGCTACTTGGTACTGGACATTTACCAAAAAAGACGTTCGGAACTTTACTATTATAAGAAGTTTTTGGATTTCATTTAGGTAAGTTATTTATTGCTTCTTTTAAAATTTTCAACTTTACATATAATATATTTTATAAATTTTAGATACCATATGGGCACTTTAGCTTTTGGTTCTTTAATCATATGGATTTGCAATATTATACGTATTATTTTGAAACCTATTGATAGAATTACTAACTATAATGGCACAATGAACGTTTTACCAATGAATTGTATTAAATCTTTAATTGATTTTTTTATGAGTTTTTTAAAATACATCAATCATAATGCTTATATTATGTGTGCTATTTATGGAAAAAACTATTGTTCTTCAGCAAAAGATGCATTTAATCTCATAATGAGAAATGTAATGAAAGTTGTTGTTATTAATAATGTAAGTATAATAATCATTTTATTACATTTTTGATAATGTTTTATTACCAATACAATAAGTAAATTTGTAAATATTATTTATAACTGTACTTAGATTATCGACTGGCTTTTAAGAATTGCAAAATATTTTATTGTTATTCTAACCGTTGCCTTAACTATAGTATATTATCGTAATGTCCAATCCAAAGTTAACGATGTACAGGTTCCAACAGTAATGACATTTATTGGATCATATTTAATAATAACAGTCTTCTTTACTGTATATAAAACAGCTGTAGATACCATTTTCCTATGCTTCCTCAAAGATTGTGAATGCAATGATAATACTCAAGAAAAACCGTACTACATGAGCATGAAATTGAAGCGATTATTACAAAAGTAAATTTAATTAACACCAATTAAGCTTTTCTTAAGCTTTCATTAGAAATTTACAAGAAAATATACATGAAATTCCTTTTTTTTCAATAATATTTCAATGTTCTCGCTTATTTAAATATATATATATTTCATTATATTAATTAATTTGCATTAATGATAAACATAATAAAATAAATTTATATAATATAGCATAAAGAATGTGCAAAATATAAATAATAAATTATTTGTTATTTAAGGGTAAGCTAATAAAGGAACAAATTATGTTATCGCTTTTATAAAAGATGATTATACTTGTTATTATTACGTAATTCTTTAATTATTTACAAAATGTAGAATTGGAATGCTGCAATAAAAACTTATTCTTATTTCTTACAAATTCTACTTTATTACAATTTGCATCAAGACATTTATAAGAACAATGCTTTAACAGACTATGAGAATGCTATGATAAATAACATTATTTAACAAAAAAAAAAAAAATAGATACATAATAATAACCTTAATTATATATAAATTTATACTGTACTAGGAATTTCAAAATCGTACATTTTTTTGAAATTTTCTATAATTAAGCACTCTCTCCTTAAGGGAAATGAATTTAAGTTTTGCATACATTAGACTAAAATTTTACTTAGTCGATCAATGTATACCAGTAGGATATTATATCCTATAATGAAAATTCATATATATTTTCTCAAGGAATTGTGTATACATATTGTGTAATCACTAAATTATACAAATGATCATTAATTTGCATACCATGTTTTTTTGTGCACAGATTTTTATTTATATTCCTTAAGAATATACATTTCAAAAAAATACTTAAAGTATTTTTTATTGTACTTCATTAAACATTCTCTCAAAAGTAATTAAATAAATAATATAAAACTTATATTATAGTTGATATATTTAATGTTAATATTATATCTATACCATTGTAGAAATTAAGATCACGATTTACAGTTCCTAAGCTGTTATTAATATTACCAACAAAGTAAATTCTATTAAATTCTATATAAAGAATGTATTTTAAAATATAAACTGTATTCCTTTTGTAAAATAAGATAATCCTATGAATTTAGAATCTTTAATCCTTAGAGTTATAACTATTTTCAGTAAAAAATATAAAATTTTAGTATTTTTTCTATTTTTTATTTTATGTAGAAATACATATTTACAGGTATATTTAAGAACTTTTAAAATTTTAAAATAATTTGCAATAAAACTCACTGGAATTTCTTATATTTTAAACAACATTAAGTATATACTAAATTAATGATTACAATCATTAAATCCATAAGTATTGACAATTATGCATTTATTAATTACCTAAAATATTTTCGTAAATTTTTTACTTATGTTTAATAAATTGTTAAATTATACATTACAAAATAATGAATTTCATACTGTTGATATAATATTTCAATTCGAAATGTCTTCTATATTGTTAAATTTTTAATTGAATCAGATTAAAAATAAATATGATTATCAAGTAAGATTGATATACAATTTTTATTGATCGTAATTTATCAGCATATAATTTATTTCTAGTAACATACAATATTTATAGAATGCAAGGTTACATTTACAAATATTAATTTTATGTAAAAATATAAATTTTAGTGTTACATAATTAATTTTATTACCTATGATAGTATTACGAAAATACAAATTTTTATTAATATGAATACCACTATTCAATTAAACAATGATTAATTTAAGCATTATAATATACAAATAAGTAATCAATTAATAATAATCATTATAATTTGCACTTTCATAAAAATATTTTACTATCTTTAGATCTGATAATTAAAGTAGTCTTTGATCAAGACATTTAAATTTTTGGAATATATAGGAACTCTAATAAAATTGTCTTATTAACAATTTTTTTATTATTGGTGGGTGAATTAATTATACATCTTGTTAATCCTCTCTGTAAAAAAAACGTCTTTTGTACCATTCTTCTTGTCTTTCTCTCATAATATTTTCATTGTGAATTTTAAGCATAGCCCTAGTAGTAAGACAAATTTGATTTAAATCCCAACAAAATGGTTTTATGTCACTAATGTTTCGTTTTGTCACTTTTGCCATTCCTCTTCGAATACATTGATCAAGTAACTGTTCTTCATAAGCATTAAGCTCATTATTTTCATCAACTGAATGGCTAATTTCATTATTATGTTGATATGATTCGTATAAACATCTATCTTGTTCTGAAAACTCATGTTTATATCTTTTACAACTGTTAATGCTATTAAATTTATTATCAAAATTTTTTGGGTCAGCTTTATGACAATTAGTGAATATTTGATTTTCTTGATAAATATTATTGAGTTTATCTCTTTGCATATTTTTCACATGTAATTCTTTTCTAAAATTAGTTTCCTCTGTGCTTCCTTCAGCTTCTCTACAAATATTTTGGCTACTATTTTTAAAATACTCATAAATTGTTGAATTACGGTTAGATTTTTTTGTGCCACTAATGTTACATCCCGTCCATACAATTCTTTTATTACATTCTTCTTGATTTCGACAAAAATCTCTGCACGAATACATATTTAATTTCTCATTAGTAATGTCTTCTTTTTCCAAAGATTCGTGCAAAAAATTATCTGACTGATTATTGAATATTTGTTTGGTTTCAATTGATTTAGATATTTTTGATGGTTTACATGCACTACCAATTGGATCTTGTCGCCAATAATCTTGTACGTGTAACTTTGGTACTTGTGACGAATCTATTATATTTAATTTTGATTTAACTAATCTAGCTTTATTTGGTTTCATGTTGTCATTATACTCATCATCATCAATAGTCAATGAACTTAAGCTGCTAGCTGTTGTTGAAAGTAAATTAGGCGATGATTCATCTTTAAAAGCAGCTATATTATCTTCAAAAACACTACAACTCAAAAAATGTGTTTTTTTAAAATCTATATCATATGGATATGAATTATTGTCAAGTATAGTTATCTTTTGTAGTGACCGGAATTTTTTTGTATTTTTATCATGAATATCAGATTGCATTTCTTGATCAATTTCTTGAGTCCTACTGTTACTCTGAGATATTTTCCATTTGGCATTATATTCCAATAATTCATTTGAACTAAGCAATGAAGACTCCGATTCACCAACTTTAGGGATAAATTCATTTACACTAGAGTTAGAACAATTATTTACAGAATATTGCTTAAAACTGCCGGAGCAGGAACCCACTGAATTACAACTAGAAAGCAGTAATGGTGTTTTCATATTACACATTACATCAGCCGATATTTCATCATTTTTCTCATGAATTTTTAATTCTTCATTAATTTTTAACCCTTTTGAATTAGAAGTTGCACTATTGGCCATTTTTGCATATGCGTACAAAAGTAATGAATAACTTGTTACTTTATAGTTATTAATATAATTTTATTACAAAATAATATCATCTAAATGTTTGATTTTAAAATGTCTTCGGTGTTTTTATAAAAATATTTATGTCAATAATAAACATAACTAAAATAAACTTTTAACTATATAAAATAAATAAATTTGAATAGATCTTTGGATTTGTAAATAAATGTATATTTTTTGTAATACATTTTTCTGACAACATTTCTTGTTATTTTTATCATATAAACTCAATATTAGATACTCAAATAAACTGTCAACTATTAATCATAATACAAATAATACACATAGTTTACTTGAGGTTGAAACTATTAATTAAGCATTGATGAGTGTATAATTTACCAATGAACAATAACATTTAGTTAAAGTGGTATCATTGCAAATTAAATTGTTAATACAATCTAAATATTTTGTCATAAAAACTTACAAACGAAAGTAATGTATTTGTTATTGATTAATCAAAAATTTACAGGTACACGTGAATATTGAATAAAACTCATTATGAAAACAATGTATTTGATTGAATTTTAATTTTATTTTTAATTTAGTCAATGAATTAATTATTTATCATTGAATTATTCTTTAACCAGTTTTGTAAGAAATTTTAAGTTAATATATATTTTAAATATTGATAAATTTTTATGAATAAACAACTAAATAAAAATAAAATAAGTAAAATTCAAACAACAAGAGATTATGGTAAACAAAAATAAATTAAATCAGGTACAATCTAATAAGTTTGCAAAACGAATGCAGAAGTCTATGGTTTATATAAACGTGTGATCAGAGATCAAATGTGAGATCGATAACCGAATGTGAAAAAGACGAGTGAATTTCGATCATTACGAACCTACCGGATTCTCTAACGAATTTGACTCTGAAGTATTTGCAAATGCAAGAAAAGTGTAAAATTTTACTAAACTTAATTTTTACGATAAATATTTCTTTTATAATAACTAGTATTACATACGAAGAACATCGCACGTACATATAAATAATATATTATATGTATAAAGTATTTCGCTACCATTATATGTAAAAAGGTTGAGAGCGCGCTGATTGGCTGAACTGATGGACAACGTCATTCGATAAAGTTTACGTAGGAAGAATGCATAAGGATGATGTTATATGAACCTTGCCAGGAAGTCAAAAAACTTTTTCTCGTACTTAATCTCGTACATTTCTAATACGTTGATAAAGAGTGAAAGTGGTGTTAGAAATTAAACAGTAACACGAAATCGGACTATTTATGTGAGCAAAATATAAAGATTGACGTCGTTATCAGCGAGGGTGTTGAAAACCAAATTGCTGCCGGCCGATAACAGTTCTCAAAATCTTCTAATCAAAAGAGGTCTTTATGCACATGGTACTTGGAAGCCAAGAATGGGTTTCTAAAATATGTACACATGTATATGTCTAAAAAGAAGCAGCTCTATTCTACGCTAGTATTCTTTTCAACGTTTTAATTCCATAAAACTGCAGGAGAAAGACCTCTGCAGCAAGGTTCACCGCCATCTCTCTCCTCTATCCCGCAAATGAAGCACGGGAAGTGGATCGGTGCAAAAGACCAGGACCGACGAAATGGAAATCATCAGAACTACCTCTGATAACAGAATAAAGGAAAATTTTTCGGGGAATCAGTTATTTTCACATTCTTTTATCCCTTTGTAACCGTCCTTATCAGGACGTACACATTAAAGGGACAAACAACCTTTAGAACGTTAGCTTAAATTTCCCTTGTCAAGATGGCGAGTCTAGGAACTAAAAAACATTCATTTTGTGATCTATCACAAAGTTGACGTAGAGACCAAAAAAGCCTGAAGTTTGTTCAAAAATAAATCCCCCGCTTTTGAAAAGGGTAAATTATCGACCCGTGATAACCGTACCGATAACCGCCAATTCGAACCGTCGAGTTAACTCATCGGAAGTCGATAAACAAGTGAATCGAAACGACGTACGTTGAGGGAGGGCCTGATATTTTTCGCCAAGACGCCACCTTCGGTGATTGGTGCGGCATAATTTTGGCGGAAAGCGCTCCTTCGGCGATTGGCGAACGTGGCTTCGGGACGGAATGCCGGGAGGCGCATCCGCATCAATCCAGCAGCGTTATTTGGTGGCGGTAGTAGCGGGAAAAGGGCCTTGGAGGGGCAATTGGAGCGGTGAAATTCGACTTTCAGAGATTTCAAAAAAATAGCTGGAGGCCCAAAAGTAAAAGAACTTGCACAGAAAGTCATAAAAATTAGGAATTATTATTTTAAACCATAAAAGAATTCGATATTTCGACTCATTCTTTTCATCTACACTGTGCCCGCATTTAAGAATGAATATATATTATAATTATAATATAAATATATTATTTCCGAAATTATAATAAAATTATTCAACGTATAAAATATAACATAAAATATTTATTATATAAAATAATAGGTTCATCGTATTTTTAAAATGTGCATAATTTTTTTTATCAAGTAAAAGCATAACGAAAAATAGAGTAAAAACACTTTGTGTATGTAAAATATTCTGTTCGGCTTCAGGTAGGACTTTATTGTTTATTTTTTCGAACGATATTGCAATAAGTGTATAACATTATAAGATCATTGAAACAGCTGGAATTTTTATATCATAGAAATATTCTTATTATTATTGTAATTTTAATATCTTACAAGATAATAGAAAAAATTCGTAGATAGTCATTACAAATCGACTTCGTCTATGTGCAAATGTTTAAAGTTCATTAAATCGGAGAATATAAAAATATTATTCGAAAGTTATATATTATATAAAAGGTCCGAATGCATATTATTAGAAAATGTACTAGTTGTTTTTGTTCTTTTAGTTATTACCTAAGCTCATATATGTTGATATTTTCATTTTATTAAAGCGATTCTAGCATATAAGCAACAGTTAAAGTTCATTATCATGAACAATTTGTAAAAATTATTAAATATTTTAAACCATTGAAAAGGTCGGAATACATACTTTTAGAAAATATATATATGATTAGTGATACCGGGATGTTCCAGTTAATAATCGAAAAATTCATGTAGATATATGCATTAAAAAAGAGTTTATGCGTAGCTGCCGTATTTCAACGTTAATTATGTTGGACAATTTGTACTAATAATAATATATTTGTCCATCATTTAAAAGAGCCGAATGCATATTGCCTTTAATTTGAATCTTTTCATCTTAGATCTAATAATTCGTTTAACAAAAATGAATATTTAAATTTTCCAAAGTTTAAACGTTCATATCTCGGTAAGTATTCGTTCGAGAGAGAGACGAGACTTGTACAGAAATTTATAATGAATTATTGTCTTTTTATGGATACAATAAAAGATACATAAAATTTTATCAAATTTGAACGATGCGTAGTTTTGTACGTTTAACGTAGGAAAGATATTATTATTGAGAATAGATATATATATATATATATATATATATATATGTGTGTGTGTGTATGTATATTATATAATGTAAAATTGCGTCTTAAAAAGAATCATAATTTTACAATTCTTCGGCTCAAAGGAAACGTACATATGAAATCGATATCTTAATTTGTATATGAATTGGTGGCGGCGACATTCCTGTTCTTGTTTACTTTGAATACCAAGAAATAAAGTAAAACAACGCTTCTATTGTTCCTCCCTGTACGCATGTACGTGCTTTTTATCCAGGATTAAATTTAAATTTTATTACTTATTACTGTCTGATTTTTTGTATTAAAACTATATTACTTTTTATTAAGCGTAGTGGAAATAAGGATAAAATTAATTCGAATTATCGTTTTTCCGTATACGATCTGATAAACAAATATGAGAAATGACTATGGAATAAATTGCACGCAATAAATGAATAAACATTTTAACAATCTGTCTCTTTTTTAAGAAACCAAATCGTTACAATTTCGCTGATACGAGAAGAACAAAAAATTGGTTTTATATATTGAAAGAAACAAATAATTAAACTTATAAAAAGGATTTGGTACATACTTTGCCAATATGTAGTTTATTTCATTTTAGAATTGAAATCTAGAAATCAATTCATAGAAATTGTGTTATTTTTTCGTTTTCTTAATTATGCTTCTGCGTGCCGTATTTAGTATTTTTCGTTGATTATTTTCGACAATATTTTCATTTCAAAGACCTCATTTCATACTTGGGAAATATACAGTTTTCTTCATTTTATCATTGAACTGTAAGAAAAAATTATTAGAAAATACGTAAACTTTTTAATTCCGAAATCCGACGGACCTTTACACGAAGTGCCTCACGTTGTTTATATTTAACAATTTAAATTAATTTTGTCATAATTATATATCATTCGAAAGGTCACGTTGCGTACTTTGCAAATATATAGTTTATTCAGTTTTACTGCTGTGCGGCGACAAGTAATTACGAGAAACTGCATAATTTCATTGTTTTCTAATTCCGACGGACTTTGAAAAAGCTACTAGAGGATATACGTAGGTGTTGAACGTTCATTATTTCGGATCATTTTTAACAATTATTACATCTTTATACATCATTCAAATAATTCGAATATATAAAACGAGTATAAATGATTATTTTTATACTTGATCCAATATATCGTTTAATAAAAGAGAATATTCAAATATTTAAAAATTTAAAAACCCAATCTTGATAAGTATTCTAGCGAGAGAAACGAATCTTGTGCAGAAATTCATAACGAATTATCGTTTCTTTATGGATACCATGAAAAATATATAAAATTTTATCAAGCGTGAAAGATACGTAGTTTAGTGCGTATAACATTGGAAAGATATTATTATTGGTATTACATATGTATATTACAAAATGTAAAATTACGTCTTAAAAAGAATCTTAATTTTACACTTTTAACGAGAGAAACGAATCTTGTGCAGAAATTCATAATGAATTAACGTCTCTTCATGAATGTAATGAAAAATATATAAAATTTTATTAAACGTGGAAGATACGTAGTTTAGTGCGTATAACATTAGAAAGATATTATTATTGATATTATATATCGATATATTATTATTTTTAAAGTTATTATATACGTATATAACAAAATGTAAAATTACGTCTTAAAAAGAATCTTAATTTTACACTTTTAGCCAGAAAAACGAATCTTGTGCAGAAATTCATAATGAATTATCGGTTCTTTATGGATACAATGAAAAATATATAAAATTTTATCAAGCATGAAAGATACATTGTTTAGTGCGTATAACATTAGAAAGATATTATTACTGGTATTACATATGTATATTACAAAATGTTTTTATTTTCGTTATAATTTTATGCTTTATCTTATATATTTTTTTTATTTTATATGATTTTTTTCTTTTATAATTTTATTTTTTAGTGGGGCGGCAAAAGCAAGGG